>CM076572.1:1229931907-1230531907 GCA_034641835.2 Pinus albicaulis
TAGTTCGGCACCCATGGATGCAGCTAATTCCGGCTGTGTCATCCCAGCTTCCAATTCATAAACATGAAAACTAATCATTGATTAGCATGTTTATACATAAAAGATAAGGTGAAAATCATAATCCTTCTGACAATTTAGCTTTTCAAAATTGTTCTTTTCCTGCAAACAACTATCATAAAATCATAAATGCAGGCTCACTTCACATATCACATTCCACTTATGAACCATTTCACTTTGTCATATCTCACTTCATTCATATTTCATTCATTCCATTCATCCATACTTCATTCACTCCACTTCATGATCCATCTCATTTTCATTTCAGATTTTCAAAATTGATCCTTTTCTGCAATTGAATATTACAAATCATAAGTTGCAGGCCAATTTTCATATTTCATTCCACTCAAAATTTATGATTCATTTCATTCCATCATATTTCACTTCATTCATGCTTCATTCCACTATATTTCATGATCCACTTTATTTCATACTTCATTCCATCCATATTTCAAATCTTTTCATTCCATATCTCAAAGTTTTTATAGGTATATTCTGCAGCCAACTATCCAGCAACCACTTGTTCAGCAGCAAATTGATCCTGCACACCTATTTCAACAAGAAAAATCAAAGGTATTATGAAGACTTAAAGAACAATGATTTTCAAAGGAAAGACAAAGCAGATTAAAACATCAAAAATCAAACGAAGGGCTAAGGTAAAATTGTGAAATTATTATGATAACAGATTATGAAAGAAATAGCATGGTTAAGTCATATGTATGTTTCATAAGGTTATTTTGATTATTCGTATTGATCAAGCCTATCATAAAATCCTTGGACAAATCCCTTCCATTCCGCCATATCAAATCATCATTTATTAAAATTTAACGGTGAGTACTTGAAGTGACCTATTAGGTCATGTCACTAACCTGAAATATTCAGTGATGATTTTGAAATCCTGATGGGATTTCTCCGCGGTCTTTTACTCCATGACAACTCTCAAACTCATTTATTCATGTGATTTACCCTCACCGTATTTCACTCATCCCATATCCACTTCATGTCATTTTTCCGTAGCCAATTCCTGTCTGCAGAAACAGAGAGGTCATCTTTAAGGTGAAAACAACCCTCTACAGCCATTTTTACCTTGAATAGGAGAGCAGTAACAAAGCAGTAAATTTAAGTTGAGGATAAGAAGCCATGGGACTTATTGTAAGGTCCGAACCAATTGGAACCAAATATCTAGAAGGTTACCCATAAATTAAAGAGATGTTACAGCAGGTTGGATGGCTACATTTTTTGGATAAGTTCAATGGATTTCATAAGGAGGTCACTAAGTCATTTTCCGAGTCATTCAATAGGTTAGAAGTTGAAATAGGTGATGTCAAGTTCATTATCACATAATCCTTCATAGTAGAAGCGGCAGAGTTACCAAGGCAAGGTGAACGATGGTTCAAAAACAAAGAATTTCACAATGAATCATGGAGATAGATGCTAAAAACACCAGGTATGTATATTTCAGTTTTCAAGAAAGACATTCTAGTTCAGTCTTAAAGAATAAATGGCGAAATATGTTGCTAATTCTGCAAAAGTTTATAACTTGTGAAGGAAGGTTTGGCACCCTATATGTTTATCAAATTCGACTTATGATGAATTTCCTAGATGAAGAGATAAATTTACCCTTTTTCTTACTCCATAGCTTAAAGAGGATGTCTTCTAATGTCCAAAAAATGGTTCAATTCTTAGAAACCACTTTATATCATCATGGTCTAGTTAAAATTCTAATTGAGCATCACTTGAAAAAGGTAGGAGACAGTTGGGATGAGTTCCTCTTGAGGAATAATTTTGAAGAACCTAAAGAAACTCCATCTGAAGGAAAACTTGTAAGAAGGAGCAGGAGGGGAAAAGATGCCAAATCTGTTGAAATTAAAACTGATAAATCCATACAAGAAGACAGTGAGGAGATTATCTCTGAAAAATTGGCCAAAATCAAGAAACAACTCAAAAAGGAAAAGATAATAAGAAAGTATGCTAAGGAGAGAGGTGAGGGACCATCTAAACTAAGAAGAAGCTATAGGCTCAGAGGCATATTGAAGAAGACAGGAGTTAAGAAAACAGGAATGATAGATATTGAAGATGAAGAGACACCAACTGACAGATCTCCTGAGTACCAGTACGAAGAGGATCTTGATAGAGGAACTCCGGAGGTAGACCTAGCCCAACAACAGATCTATAATTATGTTGAGTCATTAGAAAAGAGAGCCTCAGAAAACAGAGAGAGAACTCCTAGCCCACAAGAATCTTCAATTTAAGTGCTGAGAAGAGACAAATATGAATTGGAAGTACTCAATAGGCATATAAAAAATGAAAATGAAATTTTAAGGGAACAAGTCAAACTGAAATTAGTGACATGAACACAACTCTCTCTCTGCAAATGGAAAAATTGTACAAGGCTAGTGAGAAGCTGAAGAAGAAAAACAAGAAGTTGAGCAGGGCACTTATAAATTTGAGGTTCAAATTGGTCATAAGGAAGCCTAGGATGCCATTGAACACCAAGCAAAGTAGAAAAAGGAAGTTAGACGTCCTGGCAGAAGTTTCAGAATACATGGATTGATTGCATGAGGACATGCAAAAGCTTTGCAGTGGGGGTATGTTGAGCCCTAAAGATGTCCTTTCCTTTCACCAAATTTCACTTCATTCCAATTGTCCTTTATCAGCTATAGGCTTAAAAATATCAATAGGAATGATTAAAATCACTTTAAGAATGCATGCAATGACTGACTTATTATACTTTTGTGGTTTTGTTGTCATAGTGTTTTTTTATCAGACTTAGCTACAAAATGCAGCCATTCTGTAGCTAGTCGCATATTATGCAGCCATCTTTATGTTCACATAGGTTACAGGTATCACTTGAGGGAAAAATGCATATGGTTAAATTCTAGAACTCTCCTACATCATTCCTTGTCCTCCACGAAGGTTGAGAAAAAATCTGCAAGTGGTTATGCATGTGAAGAAAACCAAAACTAAGAAGTAGACTTCTACAAGGATAAGGACTCTGTAGGTGTCTTCAGCAAAATACGAGTCCTCAACAGGAGTTTTGGTTCGACTTTGATTGTAAAATACACATATGCCAATTTCTACTCAATGAAATGAAATTTATGTATTTGGTTGTAAGAATAACTCGGTGAACCAAGAAACATTTAGTTAGTTGATGTTTTGTTGTTAGTTCTCAAAGACTGTGATACTCTGCTTCTGAGCGTTTTTTTCCTTTAATGAAAGAAGTACAACTTTGATGCATGATCTGAAACAACTTTGAGGAGTTAAGGATTCATGTGCCAATCTGATGGTAGAGGGCTCCTACTGTCCGAAAGGATTTGTGCATATTTTCTAGATAAGTGACCTTTAGCTCTGTTTTGTTCTTAACTTAGGCAGTTTCTTGAGTTTATCCTCTTTTATCATGCTTATGTCATTTACTTATATTGAATATTATAGTCAATCTTGTTCTCATGAGCTGTTCCAATATATCACTAATGCGTGAATGAGATATAGTTGTAGTACTCTTGAGTTAATTGCACTTTAGTTCAGTTCTGTTCATTGCATTTCAGTTTTATTAGTTAATTGCATTCTAGTCCTGTTAATTAGACTTTAAAAACCCTCATTATTTTATAAGCTGCACTTGTTCTTAACTTCTTCTAACACATCATTATCATATGAACAAGAATTAGTTATATCATTTTGAGCTCTTGATTGTTTTGCAATTTCTCATAATTTTATAAACAGCCTTTTTCCAAAGTTATTCCAAGAAATTTCTAACCCTTGAATGAGGCTTAATAGTAACATTTTGAGTTGCAGAATGAGTTAATTCTAGTTTCATAAGTTATTTTAGCATAGGTTTCCTTACTATGTTGCAGATAATATTTTCTCAAAATGTTCCAACAAATTTCTAACAATGGATGAGATTTTCTCTGTGATATTTTAAGTTGTTGTTTACTAAGGAGAACATCATTACATCAAACTTATCCTTTTTTCAAGTTGTTCTAACATACCTCTAATGAAATGAATTGGACTAAGTTTAATGTTATGAGTTACTTTTCTTATCATTTTTACAATCTGTGGATTAGAATTTTCTGTTCTTAAGTGCCAATCATAGTTTAGAGTAGATTTTGTTTTGTTTTAGTGTGATCAGTAACTTCTCTTTGCCAACAATTTAGTTCTTTTCCTCTTAGCATAAAAACACAAAACAAAAAACACTATAAAAACACTAAACACAACGAAGTAGGAAGAAGATGCCTAGGCACATATAGTGCACTTAACTTCAACAGTTTACTAGCCCTGGTTGACAATTTATGACATCAATTTAGAAACACTAAGTTGAGTAGACATGCGTTATCCCTAGTTTGAATTGCGTTGACTTGTGATGAGTTTTCTTTGAGGGTTGTGGGTGTGACACATGAAATTGTTGGCTAATTGAGAAAGACTTTATTGGTTTAAGCATCTTGTTGACCGTTGTAATGCCACAATATCTCATATCTTTGCTAGATAAAAGGACTTGTAAATCTGATCTATATTTGGCTTGTCTTCTATTAATATATTATTCTATTATATAAACATTTTACTTTCAATTTTATGTGATTATTATTTTTTATTGGGTCTAAAAAATATTGAAGTAAAAGTGCATCAAGAATAAAACACCATGGTTATCTAAATTTAACAATACTCCACCCAAGTGTTCCCAGAGTATGAACATCTTTGGACTATTCTTCTCTTGGGGACGCAGGCCTCAAATAATATTGGTCCTCGAATACCCTTATCTTGAATGCCTTATCACATTCTCAAATAGTATAGAATTTCAAATGATTACCCAATGCTACATTCTGTTTTCCTCGGTGAAGACCAAAATGATGTGTCTATCCATTCTCTCTACATGGATTTCACTGAGACTTAGGGTTATTAGTCTTCGCCTAGTGCATGACACATGTATTATATAATCATATACGTCACTCCCTCTTAACTCAGGAGGGACATGCTTCAAGTTTCTTCCAAGAAAGAAACTTACCACCAAGCTCCCTCTCAACCAGGGACCTGCAGTAGCAATGGTGAGACACCCAGTTGCTCATGAATAATTCCTCCCCTCGATGTCATGGATTTCGATATTAAGGAATCTTCAACCTTTGGCTTCATAGGGCACAAAGCATCCATCACTTTCATCCATGAGTCGTGTCAACTATCAAAAAGTGATTCATCACTATTCCTCATATGGTCCACCTTTATGCCATGCTTCCTTCCTTCGAACCATATCTCAAGGATCTTACATCCTTGTGCATGATTGGCAGCCCTACATAAACTTATCCAGATAAACATATACATAAGAACTTTTAAATCAAAAGTTACCTTAGTGATGATCTTTCACCATGACATCTTCATATATGCATCGACATTCTCTATTCAGGTTGACACATCTCCTAAATATATGTCTTGACAAAAGTCTTCTTGTTTTACCATACTTCTATCAGAGTACACATATCTTCCAAGGAGATCTCCTAGTGACATCTTATTAGCTTCCAGATGATATCCGCCTGTTTAAATGATTGCATTTCATGATGTCTTCAATTATTTATACACACATCTTCATACCCAGGAACTTCCAGTATCCATTTCCTTGTTTTGTGTACAACTACCTCATATTACATATGAGGACATATTTAATTTCGCATGTTAGTGGCAACCTATGCACCGTAAGAGATCCTCCTTCATAGATCATACTTTTAAAGATAGAATTCCATTACCTGCAACCGTATGACATGACTTCACATCATCCAGTGTCATCATATAAATATATGAACGTCATACCTTTTCCCTTTGTGTCATTCTGTAGAAATTTTACTAGAATGAAGAACTTCATTCCCTTGACATGCTTCATCAATATGTCATCATATCCTAATCCCAGAATTTTGTAACATATAATTCTCGATGAAACCTTTTGTTTCTTTCTAACCAGAGAATCCATAGAGAACTTCATCAGAAAATGTTAGCACCTATTTCCATATGGATCATTGAATGATGACCCTTGATCTTGATGAATGCCTTCCATCAATGTTGTTTATCAATGATTTTTTTCAGGAGCTACTTTACCAAGTGCTCCTTGCATGATTCTATCATGATGCTATTAATATAAATTGCTTCCTATTATATTAAAACCAACATAAATCTCTTGAGGAGAAAGATGATAATATAGATATTTCAATTTCTTCTTTCTTATATTTCTTTGCATCAGGTTCTTCCCTTTTATCTGTGGTGTGGGATTCTTCTCTTTTCCTCTTTTCCTTTCTAAATTTAGGACAATCTCATTTATAATGCTCAAAATAATTACATCCAAAGCATCGTGTGTTAACACTGGAAAATCGTACAAGCAAGGGACATTAGAAAATTTCAACCAAAAGGTACAAATAAGGAGTTACAAGGAAGGAATACATTACAGGATCTGAGAAATTTAAATTTTCCTAAAGTCAAGTAGGAAATTTTATTAAATTGTGCACAGAAAGCACTAACTCCAAGTGATCATTGCATATTTTTCTTCGAAAGCAGTAAATATCATCGCGGTTATCCCTCAAAGAGGCGTGCAGTCCTGGGTATGCAGAAAGTCACCATCCGAGACCACTTGGCATACTTGAAAAAGAATATTCCCACTCAAGCCAGCCAAATACAGCTGCCTTGGAGCCACCTTGAGGCCTTAGTGCAGCACACGAAGGGATTATCCTCCCACTCTTGTGTCAACATCCATATTGTACCAAGAGAGGGAGGGAAACTTGAAATTTGTCTATAAAATACTTCCATGAGAAGAGAAATATGAGAACACATTGTTATGCTGGCCAAATTTCTTGAGAGAAAACCAACATTATGTTTTCCAAGCAACAAGAAGGCTTGGAAGGATTGAGTTGTTGGCCACCCAACACCTCAACCCAAGAGAATACGTTCACCAATTGTCCATCATTCTACCATCTATCGAGGAGAGAGAGAGAGAGAGATTGCAAGAATATTGAAGGGAAGAGACTGCCTTGCCTTTAATATTAGAGCTCCATAGCTCTAAGAATTCATTTCAAGTGATTTAGCATCCTAGTCTCTTATACCATTAGCAACTAATAAAGGGACAAAGCTCTCCATTTGAATTATTAGTGTGCTTGACTCGATTGAGATTGTTATTGTACATGAGTATTTTGTTTCTTGTTTCTTCATTAATGTAGCATGCTATGTTCTTTACTTAGTTTACTACATGTTATTTTTTTCCACTAACAATCTAACAAACCAATTGACATGTTACTTTCTTGTAGGAAAGTAGCCTCCCTATTAAGCACATTGTTATTCGTCTACCCATGCGGCAAATACACTACAACATCATGCTTTGTAAATATTTCTTCTCCTATTCTGAGGGCCAAATTTTCTAAATCTTCCTTTCTTCCTGGATATGGCTACAAAAGCTTGATTCTCTACGCTTGATCCTTCTTTCAATCTTGTTTCTTCCATCTTACCTAGAACTTGCAATGGCATGGCTTCTTCTATCCCATCTATGCTTGAAGTAAAATCTCTTCATTGTTTTGGTAAAGCATTTTGTACCATAGTGAGAATTTCTACATCAAACATTACTTCTCCCAATTTCTGTAGTTGATCTCGTATTGCGAAAATCTCCATTAGATATGGAATTATTCCTTCCTTTCTTGACATTCTCAATTTGTATAGCTTTTATCTCATGTATATTATTTATTTTGCAGAAACGTTCGAGAATAGTTCCACCAATTTATCATATATTTCTTTTAAGGATTCTAGCTTTCATACATAGGGAAAGAGAGAGTCCTGTATGGATTCTATAGGAATCCTTTGGGCTCTTATGTCTCCTTTCATGTATTTGATATATGTTATAATTTATTCTTTTGAAGGATGAATTGAATTTTGTTCGATTAAGTCCATAACTTTAGTTTAAATTAGATTCAAAACTTTCCTTTTATTCCATGCATTAAAGTCCGATGACTCAACCAATTTGTTTCTCTCTATACAATATGTCATTTTCACAGATTTAGATAAGTTCATAAATACTTACTTGAGTAAGGTGACTTTCTTCTTCCAGGAGCTTCCTGAATCCTTGATGATGATGAAGATTAAGTGAGGAACTTCTTCTTAGATTGAATTATCCAATGTAGGTGATCTTCAATTCGTGATGATAAGGGATATCTCCAAAAGATGATGTCTCTGTTGGGTGTCTGTAGTTTTCAATATTGGCAAGAACAAACGTTGGAGAGCCAAAATAAAAACCACTTTGGAATTCTAGGATCTAGCCCTCCTGGAATCAGAGAGGGATCTCTCTTTATAAGTGTTTTCAAAGATATGATCTTTAATGCTTATGATATGATATTAGGCTAGTTATAAAGCACAGGGTCTTTGTTTTTTTGGTTGGCATGAATATCATTTAAAATTAATGAAGTATTTTGAAGGGTAAAGTTGTGAGTAGGTTGAAAATGGTTCAGCTGATACGATAAATAAGAAACATTGTCAATCCATTGGGCTATGGAGTCATAAAGGATTTAATTGGACAACAAGTTTCAAGAGTGGTCTATGGGGCAAGTAATCTATGTCAATAGATCTCTTTAAGTTGATTTATGATATGAAACATTAAGAAGTGATGAAAGAAGAAAACATATAAGAAAATGAAGAGAAACTTAAGATCAAGTAAGAACTTTAACCTAGCCTGCTTTTGGCATACTCAAAGGAAAATAAAGAATAGCTTAAGATCAAATAAGGACTTTTAACCTACTCTACTTTCAGCATATTCCCAAGGAAAACATTCAAGATAAACAAATAATAGCTTAAGATCAAGTAAGGACTTTTAACCTAGCCTGCTTTCAGCATATTCAAAGGAAAACATTCAAGATTAACATAAAAAGTAGTCTAAGATCAAGTAAGAACTTTTAACCTAGCCCGCTTTTGACATACTTTCAAGGGATCTTTTCAAAGCAACTGTTGGCGAAGAAATTAGAGGACAGGGCTAACCATAAACTTCTCTAATTCAACTTTAGTTAGCAAACTTTGTAAGAACTTTCAAGGACAAAATCTCAAGTTTTACTCAGCAAGACAAGGGCTCACCAACATTCCTTGACTGATCACACTCTATTGAATTATCCTCAAATACACAATTAGCAGAAAACATAAAGATAAAGATTTATCAGTGAGATTTAGGGTACTTGATAGTAAATCCTAATCTATATTTGTTTTTCTTTATCATAGAAAATGGACAGTATGGAAAACATGAGAAAAATCAAAATTTACAATAAGAAAAACATCACCATTGACATAGACCACGATCCCATAAATTAGCTTGTATTTGATGTTCAAACCAGTTACAATCTTCAAGTCTAGTGGGTCTTTACATCTTCAGACTTCTCATCTCAGCCTATATTTCTTCTATTACAAAATAGAGCTTCAACAGCTTCAAAGCTATTTACACTCAATGAGTATTCAAAGACCAACCCTTATACTGTCTTCTAGAGTATTATTTATAGAAGAATGAGGAGGTGGAGTGAAAGAAAGGCCTATCTGTTCAATTAATGCAGAGTAAGAGCTTCTCGGCCTTTGAAGGGCCAAATGGAGAAGTTTTTAAAATGTTTTAACTCTGCTAATTGATTATTACATTAAATTTCATCAACTTCGGTCACTTTTGTTGACTTTGGAGGCTTTTGGTAGGCTGGTAATTAATTCTAACCTGTCTTTGGAAACATATCTCTGACTGTGCTTTTACTATGTATTCTTTTGAGAAAATAAGTATGTAGGTGGCATTTTTTGCTTTAATAGCCTTACTGATGTGGCATTGGGAGGCTTCCTTTACTGATCCATCTGTATTAATATTTTAAAGCATTGTTTTAACTGTGATTTTGTGTTTTAAGGCTGATCATGCCTTTTTCATTCTTCTTCGGTCTTCAACTATCCATTTTCTGACTGTATCCACCTTTAAACTGTGTTTTTAACCTTAAAACAGTAGGATTAATCCTTTAATCCTTCAAACTTATGCATTAACCTTTTGAACTTTTACTGTTCGCTAGCTTTCCCTTTGCTGTGGACAGGAGGGTTCATCGAAGTGGGAGGGTTTCTTAATAAAACCAACGATCATGGAGCACTGGTCAAACTGTGAAATAAAACCCTGTTAGCTTCCCTTATTCGTGATTTTTGCCTCTGTTTGAACCATGAGGGACCTCATCTTCTGGCCATATTTCATTATGAATCGAGAGAAGGCATTTGGCCTGTAGAACTGCCATCGAATCCTATAAAAACCAATAAGCATTTTAATAAATCCTACGGTATTTGGGGAAAATGCTTGTAGAAACTAGCAGAGGTGAATGGAGCAATGAGGAGGAGCGGAATATGTAGGCGGAGGAGCAGAGGACATTTTATGGAGAAAACCTGCGAAAAACCGGTTTAAAAACCATATTTGGCGCGAAAAAGGGCAAAGAGGTTTTCGAAATACCGTTGGTGGTTTTCACATGACCCTCGAGCGGTAAGTGGTTTTTCCTGGAGGGAACGCAATCCAATTAAAATATGTCACATGGCTCCCGCAAAACTAGCGGTCTCGCATGACTTTGGGAGGTTAAAATATGGAATACAAAATCACGTGATATGCGATATCAACCGTCGGATGGGGAGGCACAGATCCAACGGTGCGGAGAGGGGCACGATGGAAAGATGTGCGGGTGGGATTTGTAGTGGGGGATAGGTGGAAGCGGGATATTGGTGAAGCAATTGAATAGTGGGGGTAAGTGGGTCTGGAGGCGTTGGGTGTCGGGATTGAATGAGAACCATTGAATTTTGATAAATCAACGGTGGGGATCATTGCGGAGGGTAGAGGAATATATATGGGCCAGGCAATCAATGGATAGGAGGGGCGGTGATGACCATTGATCTTTATAGATCTACGGTGGAGGTTGCATGATGGAGTGATAAGGCAGGGATAAAGGAAAAGAAGGAAGGAAGGGAGAGACTGCAGGGGTGAATTGCCACTGTCAAATCACATGGATCTACGGCGAGGATTTAGGTGGGATTTTTACAAAGGTGATGGAGGAAATATAAAGGGAGAAAACATTTTGCAAGGGGAGCAGGGAGAAAACAAAAGGTAAGGCAAGGGGCTAGGGCTTAAAAAAAGGGCGTGGTCTTATGGAAGAATAAAGAACCGGGGCCAAGGGAAGTTGGGCTAGGAGAGGAAATTTTTAAGCGCCCGGTTGCGGGGCTAGGTCACATGATCGAAAAAAGGGCCAATTTTTTAGGCCCTGAGGGGCTTAAAGCCTTTTGTTAATAAAAAGAAAAATAAGTGGTTTTTTCATATGTTTTTAAGGGTTTTTGGGGTTTTTTCAGGTTCCGATAAGGAAAAATGGGAAATTTAAACCACAAAAAGGAATTTTTATGGGTATAAAAGGGATTTTGAAGGTTTCTGAGGATAATGAAGGGAAAATTAGAAGGAGAAAAGGGGATTTTTCAGAGGAAAATGGAGGATAAAAAAGGGAAAAAATGAGTGAAAAGGGCTTAGTAAATGATGGAACATGGCCTAAAAAACAGCTTCTTTGGATATCAACAGGGTTTCATGGTGAATTTATGAATGAAACAGCAATGAAGATTATCCTTTAAGGTTAGGTAGCATTAGAAGGCTTCAAGAATGAGTAATTTTCTGTGAAAATAATCTCTTGAAGGCTTTAAGACCTGTTTTAGCCATCATTTTCTATGACAAAAATTTACTGATGGCTAACAGTGGCTCCACTTGGGGATGGCAGCTCCTTGGAGGTGTCAAGAACTTCATAAATTGATCTTTGGGATGTAGACATGTGCCTTAATCCATTGACAACCTTTTTTCTTTGATCATGCTACTTAGAAAAGATGATCAGTATTTCGTATCAGCAAACAAATTTCTCCCAAACATTCTACCTACACAGCCTACTTTTCCTAGCATTTTTACTTCATAAGGTGCACTTGGACTTTCAAACCTTTGTCATCAACATTTTATTCTTTTATTGAAAGCAGGAAACTAATCTAAATCTACCCTTATTTCTTCCATGAGTTCAGATTAAGAAGTTGGACTCATTAATTCTCTACCTAAGCTAGTGTCTGCCAGGATTAAACTTTTTGGTAGATTTTATTCTCTATTCTCTAAGACAAAAATTTAAACATAGTCAAATCAGGATTAGACTGTCTGATTTTTCATGATGTCTATGGTTGTATGTAAAAGTTGCACATAGAATTTATTTTCATAAATTTAAAACAAAACTGTGAAGGCTTTAGACCTGAAAAATAAAAAACATCCTTCATTCTTTCTTTCAGCTCTGGTTTTGATCTTTTTGAGCTGTTTATTTTTCTATTTTTTCTTAGTTCAGATTTTTAGCATGTTAGAACCAACTCTTTTTCTTCTTTTTGTCTCAAATTTTGGTCTGATTAGAGCCATTTCTTTCTATCCTAATCTAAACTACTGGTAATTCAAGATTAAATAGTTTGGAAAATCTGATTCACTAACCTATCAGTAGTAAATTGAAATCTATCTAGTCATGATTAGGCTCTACGACTAAATAACAATACTCTTTTTGGTAGTGGAATTTATGCTTGCACACTTTCAGATTTTTCCTTTTATTTTTTTTTGGTATGGGGTTGTACCTTTCTTGTTTTATTTCTACCCTCTTTTTCTCTTTTTCTATTGTTTTTGTATTTTTTCTTTTCTCAAATTCAAAAGCAGAAAACAAAATACTAACTAAATGCTCAAAGGCTAAGCTTTATTTCTTTCCTATCTAACCTAATCTAAATCTGAAATATTTTCATTTTTTATATGATACAAAAGTGCGAATGTAGCCAGTTGAGTAGTGACAAAAAGGAATAGAAAATCTGGTCACTTGTCAGAGGCAACCATGGTATTTTTTGAATATTAATCTTCAAAACCAAGGTTATCACAGAAGGTGACAAGTTTTTATGTACTTGGCTCTTGCAAAGGATCAATACTTGGGAATTTGAACCAATTAGGACCTCCACACATTCTTCCATAGGATCAACAAAGAAAGGATGAGAACTCTCTTCCTTTTGGCTCTCTATGATTGGTAGATTTTCTGCCTCTAAGACATCAGCTTTGAGGATTACATCTTCAATATGTTCCTCGGAAGCATCATCATCTTTCACCTGAAAATTAACAAGCACTGAAATTTCTTCTTTCCCTAACTCTACGCTTGTTTCTAATGTAAATTCAGGTTCTTTGGATGACAGACTCATATCAGCAATGGGAGAAGGTTCTTCTTGAGAAGATGATATATCCTCAGTAGGATAGTCTTATATTTTTTTTTCTCCCCCAAATAATTTCCAGTACTTTTTATTGTTTGGGACCTCTGGTCTGAATTTTTCTTGAATTTTATATTGTTTTCTCTCCCAAGGTCTCAGACATGTACTAGCAACAAGGGCTAATCCACTGGAAAAACTGTTTTGGTCTTTAGGAACAAGGGTAAGTTGGAATTCTTCAAAATATTTTAACAAGTCCATGGCATCATCCTTATAGGCTCTAAGTCTGGGATGTTTAACCATGCATTCTTCATTCACTTGCCTAATTACCAATTCTACATTTCCATGAACTGTTATCCTCTGGGCTCCTAATTTCTTCAATAAGTGCAACCCTAAAAGGAGTGCCTCATACTCTACCCGTTACTTGTGCTTTGAAAATTCAATTTATATGAATGGGCTTCATAATGACTATTTTCTGTATTGTAAAGCCATATTCCTGCACCTGCACTAGTTTTACTACATGACCCATCAAAATTCATACTCCAAAGAGGACTAGTTTCATATTTATCCTTAATTTCCAAACTATCCCCTTTTTCTTGAGTGCCATTGTATTGTTCTGTGGGGTAGGCACTATTTTGATGATTATCTTCTTCAGAAGAAGGTTTGGAGGCTTGTTGTTTGTTTAGTATTTGCTCAATTTCTCCTTCTGTCAAAGGAGATATTTCTCTTTCAGCGTAGACATAAATATAGCAATCCTCTTTCTTTTGTGTTGACTGGTTTTGAGGCTAGATGTCTTCTTGAACCTCTCTTAAGGGATCTTTACTTGTGCTTGCTGGGAAACCTTGAGGATTTCTTATTTTTTCCTGATTTACTTTTGTTTCAAACAACTCCTGATGATTGTTATGATGCTAAATTTTAATATAGGGTTCATGAGTTGTTTCTTTTATATTATCAGGATGCCACTCTTCTTGTATAATCTGAAATGAGTTTTAACAGAGAGGGAGAGTCCCTATATGTGTTGGTTTTCCTTCTACATCAGATTCTGCATTTTCTAAGCAGCTATTTGTTTCCTCAAAGCACTGCTCACTATTATTATTTTCATTTTGTTTGTAAAAATATCTTAACAGTAAAACACAAGTTATAAGTAGGCAATCAGGAATTTCTTGACAACCTTCTTCATCATCTTCTATAAATTCTTGATCATCATACATGTCTTTCTCATTCTCTAGGTCTTGTAGTGGTTGAATTTTTTCTTGATCTAAAAAAAGAATAGGTTGTTCTAGATCATCAATATTTAAATTAGCTTCACCTAGAAGGGATGTTGAATCATTATTTATGCTGGCATGGATATCTTGAGGAATTTCCTTTATTTCTTGATTTATTTCTTCCTCAAATGATTCATCTAGATTCTTGTGATGGTTGTCTAAGGTATGAAATTTGTGGATGGTTGTTATGAGATCCTCAAGCTCCCAATTTCTTAAATCTTCATAAATGCTTGCAAGGTATTCTATGATGCCCTCAGATTTATTACAATAACTTCCCTCTAATGATAGGTAAGGGGATTTTTTCTTATAATTATCATAAAATACCATGTGGAGGTCTCTTAGAGAAAACAAACTACCAGCCTTCAACCATTCATACCAATCCCTTGCCTTTCCTTCTAATGTTAACATGAACATTTTCATAAGGCAGTCTTCATGCCATTCCACTTTTAATCTCCATACATGTATATGAAATTTGATGAGATGTAACAAAGGGTCATCAAATTCTTCATCTTGAAAAATAGGTAGGTTTTCATCCCAATTCACCTGCGGCATCTTGTGAGGGAACCCAGGGATATGATCTCTACTCATTGGGGCATATCTTCATTGTATCCTTGGAATCATGTTTGTAAATCAGGAAAGAGGTCATTGTATCTGGTCAACCAGTTCAGAGTCTTCTACTAGTGAAGTCATTTGGTCTTTTGGAAGTTGTGGAATCGCCAGGTGGAAATTTTTAGCTCTTTTGGAGGTAAAATGTTCTATGGTCCACCACCAATGTTTATTTAAATACCAATATGACATGTTCTAGGTCTTCTAAGGTTTTAAAGATGTACCAGATGTAATTCATTCAGAATTTTCTCAATAGAGCCTTAGGAAAAAACCAAAAGGGTCAGTAGGCCTACTGAATACCAATGGAGTCGCTAGGTGAAGGATTTTTACTTGTTTTCAAGGTTTGGTTGTTGTTCACCATCAAAAATCAATAATAAACAGTCTTGGTGATACTTGTTTTATTTAGAAATAGGGGTTAGTTGAGTTGTGAAGTTATCTATTACTCAATAATCTCCCCAGTATGGTCGCCACTCTATTAGGCCTCCATAGTTTGCAATAATGGCAAGACAAAATGCTGCAGAGCCAACATCAAAACCACTTTGGAATCCTAGGATCTAGCCCTCTTGGATTCAGAGAGGGATCTCTCTTTATAAATGTTTTCAAAGATATGATATTTAATGCTTATGATATGATATTAGGCTAGCTATAAAGCACAGGGTTTTTGTTTGGTTGGTTGGGATGAATATCATTTAAAATGAAGGAAGTCTTTTGAAGGGTAAAGTTGTGAGTAGGTTGAAAATGGTTCAGCTGATAGGATAAATAAGAAACATTTTCAATCCATTGGGCTATGGAGTCACAAAGGATTTAATTGGACAACATGTTTCAAGAGTGGTCTATGGGGCAAGTCATCTATGTCAATAGATCTCTTTAAGTTGATTTATGGTATGAAACATTAAGAAGTGATGAAAGAAGAAAACATATAAGAAAACAAAGAGCAGCTTAAGATAACTAAGGACTTTTAACCTAGCCTTCTTTCGGCATACTCAAAGGACAACAAAGAATAGCTCAAGATCAAATAAGGACTTTTAACCTAGTCTGCTTTCAGCATATTCCCAAAGAAAACATTAAAGATAAACAAAGAACAGCTTAATATCAAGTAAGGACTTTTAACCTAGCCTGCTTTCAGCATATTCAAAGGAAAACATTCACGATTAACATAAAAAGTAGTCTAAGATAAAGTAAGGACTTTTAACCTAGCCTGCTTTTGACATACTTTCAAGATATCTTTTCAAAGCAACTGATGGAGAAGAAATTAGAGGACAGGGCTAACCATAAACTTCTCTAATTCAACTTTAGTTAGCAAACTTTGTAATAACTTTCAAGGACAGAATCTCAAGTTTTACTCAGCAAGACAAGGGCTCACCAACATTTCTTGACTGATCACACTCTATTGAATTATCCTCAAATACACAATTAGAAAAAAACATAAAGATAAAGATTTATCAGTGAGATTTAGGGTACTTGATAGTAAATCCTAATCTATATTTGATGTTCTTTATCAGAGAAAATGCACAGTATGGAAAATATGAGAAAAATAACAATTTACAATAAGAAAAACATCACCATTGACATAGACCACGATCCCATAAATCAACTTGTATTTGATGTTCAAACTAGTTACAATCTTCAAGTCCAGTGGGTCTTTACAGCTTCAGACTTCTCATCTCAGCCTATATTTATTCTATTACAAAATAGAGCTTCAGCAGCTCCAAAGCTATTTACACTCAATGAGTATTCAAAGACCAACCCTTATACTGTCTTCTAGAGTAATATTTATAGAAGAATGAGGAGGTGGAGTGAAAGAAAGCCCTATCTATTCAATTAATGCAGAGTAAGAGCTTCTCGGCCTTTGAAGGGCCAAATGGAGAAGTTTTTCAAATGTTTTAACTCTTCTAATTGATTATTACATTAAATTTCATCAAATTTAGTAACTTTTGTTGATTTTAGAGGCTTTTGGTAGGCTGATAATTAATTCTGAGCTGTCTTTGGCAAAATATCTCTAGTTGTGCATTTACTATGTATTCTTTTGAGAAAATAAGTATGTAGGTGGAATTTTTGGCTTTAATAGCCTTACTGATGTGGCATTGGGCGGCTTCCTTTACTGATCCATTTGTCTTAATACCTTAAAACATTGTTTTAACTGTGATTTTGTGTTTTAAGGCTGATCATTCCTTTTTCATTCTTCTTCGGTCTTCAACTATCCTTTTGTTGACTGTATCCACCTTTAAACTGTGTTTTAAACCTTAAAACAGTATGATTAAGCCTTTAATCCTTCAAACTTATGCATTAACCTTTTTAACTTTGACTTTTTGTTGGCTTTCCCTTTGCTATGGACAGGAGGCTTCATCCAATTGGGAGGGTTTCTTAATATAACCAGTGCTCATGGAGCACTGGTCAAACTATGAAATCAAACCTTGTTAACTTCCATTTTTCATGATTTTTGCCTCTGTTTGAACCACAAGGGACTCATTTTCTGCCCATATTTCATTATGAATTGGGAGAAGGCATTTGCCCTATAGAACCGCCATCGAATCCTGTAAAAACCAATAAACATTTTAATAAATCTTGCGGTATTTGGGAAAAATTCTTGCAGAGGCTGGCGGAGGCGGATGGAGAAGTGAGGAGGAGTGGAATATGTAGGTAGAGGAGCAGAGGACGTTTTATGGAGAAAACCCATGAAAAAATGGTTTAAAAACCATATTTGGCGCAAAAAAGGGCAAAGAAGTTTTCAAAATATCGCTGGTGGTTTTCGCATGACCCTCGGGCAGTAAGTGGTTTTTATTGGAGGGAATGCGATCCAATTAAAATATGTCATGTGGCTCCCACAAAACCGGTAGTCTCGCACAAATTTGGGAGGTTAAACTTCGGATGACAAAATCACGCGATATGCGATATCAACCGTCGGATGAGGAGGGACAGATCCGACGGTGCGAAGAGGGGCGTGATGGAAAGATGTGCGGGCAGGATTTGTAGTGGGGGACAGGTGGCAGCGAGAGATTGGTGAAGCATTTGAATAGTGGGGGTAAGTGGGTCTGAAGGGGTTGGGTGCCGGGACTGAATGAGAACCATCGGACTTTGATAAATCAACGGTGGGGATCGTTGCGGAGGGTGGAGGAATTTATATGGGCCAGGTGATAAATGGATGGGAGGGGTGGTGACGACCATTGATCTTTATAGATCTATGGTGGAGGTTTCATGATGGAGTGATAAGGCAGGGATAAAGGAAAAGAAGGAAAGGAAGGGAGAGAGGGTGGGGGTGAATTTCCAACCTGTAGAACCGCCAACGAATCCTGTAAAAACCAATAAACATTTTTTGCGGTATTTGGGAAAAATGCTTGCAAAGGCTGGTGGAGGCGGTTGGAGCAGTGAGGAGGAGTGGAATATGTAGGCGAAGGAGCATAGGACATTTTATGGAGAAAACTCGTGAAAAACTGGTTTAAAACCATATTTGGCGCAAAAAAGTGCAAAGAAGTTTTCGAAATACCGCTGGTGGTTTTCGCATGACCCTCGGGCGATAAGTGGTTTTGCCTGGAGGGAATGCGATCCAATTAAAATATGTCGCGTGGCTCCCACAAAACCGACAGTCTCGCACAAATTTGGGAGGTTAAACTCCGGACGACAAAATCACGTGATATGTGATATCAACCGTCGGATGAGGAGGGACAGATCCGACGGTGCGGAGAGGGGCGTGATGGAAAGATGTGCGGGCAGGATTTGTAGTGGGGGATAGGTGGCAGCGGGAGATTGGTGAAGCATTTGAATAGTGGGGGTAAGTGGGTCCGAAGGGGTTGGGTGCCGGGACTGAATGAGAACCATCAGATTTTGATAAATCAATGGTGGGGATCGTTGTGGAGGGTGGAGGAATTTATATGGGCCAGGCGATCAATGGATAGGAGGGGTGGTGATGACCGTTGATCTTTATAGATCTATGGTGGAGGTTTCATGATGGAGTGATAAGGTGGGGATAAAGGAAAATAAGGAAAGGAAGGGAGAGACAGCGGGGGTGAATTGCAGCCGTCAGATCACATGGATCTACAGCAAGGATTTAGGTGGGATTTTTACAAAGTTGACAGAGGAAATATAAAGGGAGAAAACCTTTTGCAAGGGATGCGGGGAGAAAACAAAAGGTAAGGGAAGGGGATAGGGCTTAGGAAAAAGGCGCGATCTTATGGGAGAATATAGAACCGAGGCCAAGGGAAGAGGGCCTGGGAGAGGAAAGTTTTAAGCGCCCAGTTACGGGGCTAGGTCACATGACCGGAAAAAGGCAGTTTTTAAGGCCTGAGGGGCTTTAAGCCTTTTGTTAATAAAAAGTGAAATAAGTGGGTTTTTCATATGTTTTTAAGGGTTTTGGGGGTTTTTTCAAGTTCCGATAAGGAAAAATGGGAAATTTAAACCATAAAAAGGAATTTTTATGGGTTTAAAAGGAATTTTGAAAGTTTCTAAGGATAATGAAGGGAAAATTAGAAGGAGAAAAGGGGATTTTTCAGAGGAAAATGGAGGATAAAAAAGGGAAAAAATGAGTGAAAAAGGCTTAGTAAATGATGGAACATGGCCTAAAAAGCAACTTCTTTGGATATAAACAGGGTTTCTTGGTGAATTTATGAATGAAACAGCAGTGAAGATTATCCTTTGAGTTTAGGCAACATCAGAAGGCTTCAAGAATGAGCAATTTCCTGTGAAAATAATCTCTTGAAGGCTTTAAGACCTGTTTTAGCCATCATTTTCTATGAAAAAAATTTACTGATGGCTAACAGTCTCTTCCAGCGATGTCTTGAATATAAATATTTGATGAAAAATATTACCTTATTGATTAGTGGATCCTTTGAAGAATATTCCATGCAAACTAATCTGACCTTTCAACCAAAAATTTGATCTTCGCTTCCTTGAGTGTTTTCTTCTCAAGTAGCCCTTCTATTTAGCACCTTAGCTTTGATTCCATGTTGTGAATTTGGAGTGTCGTTGATTAATTCAAATTCTCTCCTTGATAATTAATTGTGAGCTTATTTATTTTACTTATGTATTCTATTCTTAGCTTATTTAGTCTTTCATCAGGTTAGTTACCAAGACACAAGAGACACGAATTTAGGATATTCGAGCCAGGGAAAAGTCTCTCCCTTTTGGAGAGGAAAACCCACGAGAAATTCTTCTTATAGACTTTCAAATGGAAAGTACCATGACCATGAAACAGAACCTAAAACTTTATATGCCTTCAAGACCTTGTCACAAATTCTTCAATGACTCCATGAGCTTATCCTTCTTTCTTGCACCTTCCTGCACCGATCAACACCATTCAACACCATCCTTAGAGAACTCAGTCTCTACTTGTATTATTCTTCCTTTGTACCTTCACTTAACTTTTCTGAGTGTGTCCTTGTATTATTTTCTTTAATGAGAAAACCTCAGCTTAACTCAGCCCTTACTTTGGCATCGTCATATTTTTCACTAACCAGCAGTCCTTTAACATAGTTATATATTCCCTGCAACTTAACTCAATGATTTATCTTGCTCTTCAATGCACCTTAACACAAACTTATTCCACACATTAATAGTACTTTAATCCACACTTTAACGCATTCCAATAGCCTGCATAAAATCACATAAATGATTCACAATTGTACACTTTCCCTGCATGATTGTATAACACTGCTTATTTTATTATGATCCACAATCCTTTATTTATTCGACAATCCTTTCCTTTTATCTCATACTTATCCTGCAATCCTTTCTTCCTGTAGCATAGTCTGAAGATCTCAAACTTGTCTGAATTTCACATGCTCAAATGACCGTAGAGCTTCTTGTATATATAGGCATCATGTATTTGTTTTAGGCCAAACCTTCAAACTTATTGGTGGCCAACTTGATCACATCATATAGACCGACTAGAGGAGCTTATATTCCAGCATTGAATGAGGATGTCTTGAGGGCTAACTTGACCATTTCTCCATGGTTGAGTGACAAGGTCTTGAGGCATATTCTTTAGACTAGGAACTTCATATACATAAATCTTAATTACACTTATAACCAGAAGACAAATCCTAATAGACATCAATAATAAGTTTATTTACCTATAATAAAACCTTTCTCATGAAACCCATGTGGCAAGCATAACAAAAACTATATTTTATTATATCTGTCTTCTTCTTTATAAAAATACATAACTATATAGTCAATATGAATACCGATTCTAGTTACACTTAGTAACGGAGGGGGATAGCAGGCATACCCCATGATGTAAGCCAAAGAGGGCGAGGGGAGGTTTGTTTTCACAGTTCTATCCCACTGTGGAAAAGTTTCATCTCTCTTTGTGACGCTGCTTCGTTCTGCCTCCATGGGGTAATTCAACTCTATGTTCGTGGCTTGTCTATATTACCAGCATAGATCCATCTTAAGTACGAATCTAAAATGAGCCAAGAGGGATACAATCCCTTCATGTGCAAACTTCTTTAGAGTGTGAAATACAATGTGTTATTTTTCATTGTTTAAATTGTATTTTTTAATGCTAAATAAAGTATGTATAGGACCAAATAAAATTTTTAACAATAAAAGTTAAATTTTTCATGATATATTCATAATTTATTTAAAATAATATATAATGTATATGTATATAAAATAATATAACATGTACATCAAAATTTTATGACACAAATTAAAATGGGTTTTTCTTATTAACATAATTTTAAGTATATGTCATTATTAATTCGTATTAAAATATTTTATCAATATTGGGTGGCACGATGGGGATGGATTCTCAATAACCTTGATGGAAACATCGAAGTCAAATATGCCTCAATATTCTGAAGGGAAAAAAAAAAAATCAAGTAGAGGCCTACGGTTTACTCCTTCGACTGTCTCTGAAAAATAAAAAGGAGATCAAGGAGCTACAAATCCTAGGGGACTCCATGTTTATAATAAAACACATGAGGAACAACACACCTACCTAGAATATGAGTCTAAATCAAGTCGTCAAGCACTCCCAAGGTATGATTCCTCTCTTTCGCAGGGTAGTGTTTCTACCACATTCTAAGAGGAAATAACTAAGAGGCGGATAAGAAAGCCAACCTGGATTGTAGAATGAAGGAAGAAACTAATTTTGTGAATGACATTGAAGGAACACTATATATCCCACAATCATTCCTAGTGCCTAAAAAATAGAGACCGTTCTCTACCCTTCCATCCAGAATATGAAAAATGGTTTATATAATCCTTGCATGCTAGGGTGTTTGTCCTTCTTTAACCCACTACCTATATCTCCCTCTCCTCCCCTTAGCCTACCATCTTCCTTTTTCCCACCCTCCATGCCCTCATTTGGTTGGATTTCCACTCTCTCCCCTTACCCCTCCTTTCTTCCCCTCTCTTATCCCCTTCCCCCTCTCCCATTCCACATCCCCTGGCCCCCACCCATCACCCCTCCCCATCATACCCCTCCATTGCAAGGTGATATGTTACATCAAATATGACCCCATGTCGCTCTATTTAACCTCCATACCATCGAACATAATTCCCCTTGTCCCACCCTTGAGAATCGTGGCATGGAGAAGCTTGGTTTCATGATGGGTTGTGGTGGCCTTCAATATGGTCGTCCTACACTGGGTACTTGGATGTCATTCATCATGTTATCTTTGAGCACTAGTCCTTGTTGCCATTTCATTCATCAACATTTCATCATTCACTCCGTGGGAATTTTGGGAATATGGGGGTTTCATTTACTCCTTATGCTTCAAATTTTGTAGGTTGAGCGTGGGAAGAATTCATGGATGGGATTAAAGGACAAAGAGAAGAGCAAGGAAATTATGGTGATGCATTGGGAATTTAGAATGGCTGATACAATGACGAATGCATGCATCATAATTCGTACCTGGGTTGGCTATTTAGAGGATAACGGTAATATCTACTGGAAGAATTTTTGGTTTGTCTCTGCTAAGGTAACCTTTTTTTTTCTCCTCACTTCATGGCCGAGGTTCAGGCATTGTTTGGGTTATTATCTTGTCATGGTGGTTGGGTGGTTTATGCTCCCGTGCAACAATTTTTATGGGTTTTTTCCATGGTTTGGGCACAGTGGAGGTGGTTTTGGGACTTTTGGAAGTGGCATGTTTGTGTGGACCTTCACTATGTGTGAGATTCTTTGCCCTCTGAAGGATTTTTTATTTTCTTTCTTAGAGACTGTCATCATGAGTGATTTGTGCAATACAGTGGGGGAAATTTCTAGGTCAATCTCTTGGGGTCTACGCAGACCCATGTCTGGTGGTACAAAGGCAAGCTGGGCGATGGGTGGATGTAATGCAAAAAAAACATGTGAAATTTGTGCACATGAACACTGGGAGTTTAAATATGGAATTGAAATATTGTAGATGTGTGTTATCCTCCACAATGTCCCAAGGCTAAGAATTGAAATCAATGGAGGTAACTTCAAACCAACCTTTTAGTTTGGTAGCTAGCCCTACCAAACCCGAGATGGCTCTCTCTATGATCACAACCAATGTTTGACTGGAGGAAGAATGGATTTTAGGCTAGATATCTTAATCTCTAGGTTTTTTAAAATTTATGGTCTTTTTCTAGATCAGGTAATCTAAATATGGACAAACCATTTTTGCGGTGCTAGCTTCCTCATCAGTATAAGAGAAAAGTGTGCTTAAGGATCATCTCAAATACCCAGTTTATGAGAGGGTTTGTGTGTCAAATTTGTGTGTCTTTTATGAGCAATTCATTATGTAAATTTTCTTTAAAAACACATGAAAAACAAGTAAATTTCAAATAAATAATACACAAAAGACACATTACACATAGATGGTAAAGGAGCTCACCCCTTCTAGGATACATCTCCTTGGACTTGCTTCAATGGCTTGGCCCTCTTTCAATTAATGGTTAATTATCTGATTACAAGCACCTACATTACTCCAATGTATCTACAACCTCCTCCAATGGATTTAAAAGACCCAAAAACCCCCAGGTAGCCTCTTCTGGCTCTTCAAATGGTCTTCAGATGAAGCGGACGTGGCCTCCTCTCCTGGTGGCCCTGAGCATCTTTAATCTTAAAACTGGTAAAGTCACTTCCAGAAGTGCTGCTCTACCTCTAAAAATTGCACAAAAATTATCATAGCATCCAAAAATGCTAATATAGACTCTTTATGAGCCAATTTTTCTCCAGTTATGGTTTCCTCAAATTTTTCCTAGGAAAAACCCTCCAAAACTTGAGAGAACTCGAGTTAAATCCGACAAATTTGGAGTTCCGCAGAAAATGGTGGACTCCACTAAAATAACCCCCAAGATAAGAGTAGATTAATTAGTGGATAAGCATAGTTAACAGTGACTTAATGCTTGTTATCTCTAAATTGGTACTGATGGGTTGCTCCACCAAATAACTTAGAGTAACTGTTTCAACCAACTTTGATTTGAAGATTAGCCTCTTCAATCTGAGAGGGCTCTCTCAAGGTAACTTATAATTCTCAATGAAAACCCAATTATATGGCTAACTCTATGACTATAAAATTGATTATGATTGATTATAAGTTGAAAATGTAAAGGATTGCTACCATTGGGAAAATGGATTCAACATCAGACAAGTAAATGAAATGATCCTTCTTATGGAAACTAAGGCAAATGGAAGTTTCAATGAAGGATAGTACACATACACAATAAAGGAAGAAAAACAACAGTTTAACATCTAAATGAATTCAGAGCATGTTTCCAAGAGTTCTAAGTAATTAGATATAAACAAATGGTAGATATTAAACATGAAATATACAAGACAAATAACTCATTGAACACTTCATTCAAATCTCAGGTGTAAAAGCCCAAAACTTCCACTATAAATTACTGAAGCTGAATTTAAAAAAAAAACAGTGTAGTACAATACTCTCCATCCCTTTGATATTCGATCTTCTGTCTATAAATAGAATATTTTTACATTACATAGGATGTTGGATCATCGACCCTTGACTCTGACAGCTAATCATGACTGACAACTCTATTTATAGAACATAAAAAGACACCTATTCATTTAAGAGTTTCTCTCCTAGTGGGACTCTAATTAAATTTATGTCCTCCACTTCTCTAATAGTGGGATCATTACATAAATAGGGATCAGATGCTCGAATGGAATTATCCATGACATAATACATAAATGCACTTTCCAAGAATTCAACAACAAATGTCATATTTTCTAGGAAAGGATCAACATTAACTATGATTTTGTCTTCATGTTGTTTTGTATGAATGGAACACATGCCAAGTGATGAATATTTGTTGAGATGTCCCCTTATTTGTTTGAATGCCTCCATGTGGCTTATTGGTCTTCCATATGCCTTTCTAACTTTCAAAAACCCTTCAAAAACACCTTGCTACAAAATAGAGCATCTTTAGGCAGTTTCATAGCGTAGTTTAGTACCGAGCTTGTTTCTATCTTTTAACCTTCCTTCTACTACCTTTGTTGGTCAAAAAGCATTTGTCAGGTCAAAAAATCTAAATACTATCAAACTCCCTCGTTAGTTCTTCATAAGACTGATTTTAAAGGCCAAAATAAATCTTCAAAAATTTCGTAGCATTTTTCAGCCTTCAAGCCCGGAGCTCGCTACGAAACTGCCTAATAAGGCAGAAATTGAAGATTTTGTAACTTTCTTCAAAAATTGATCTTATAATACAAAATTTATGTCACTTGCAAGCTATAACCCTTAACAAAAATTTCTTAGCTCATCTCTTCAATCCTTGGGTGTTTCATCTTCATTAACAATAGGTTGACCTTTAGGTTCTTCAACCACTTTCATTTTCAGTCCTCTCTTCTCCAACTCATCTTGAATCATGTCCATTTATTCCCGAAGGTCTCCCACTTGATTTTGTAATGATCTGTTTTCAACTTTCAAGTGTAGGTTCATCTTCCTTGTATGTTTGACCACAAGTCTTAATGGTCGGGTCCTTTTCAACAATCTTTTATCATTACTCATAGATTCTGAAACACTTGAGAGTTGATTGTCCCATTTTTCCATCATTTTATCAAACTCAACCTTTTCAGACCTATGCTTCTCTGATTCCAACTTTAACTCAAGTATTTCTTCTCTTGTTTCTCTTATTTGTTCTGTGAGAAGTTTTCTTTCTGATTTTCCAACCATCTTATCCTTTCCCTTTCTCTGCATAGTGACAACTTATTCTACTGCTGGGGATAAATATATGATGTTTTTTTGCTGCATACCTTCACTGACATTTTATGCTCTTTTTCTTTCGATGGAATTCTTTGAAATTTGTGACCTGTTCATTAGCTTCTTTGGCTGAAAAATGAAGCCAGCATCCTCTCCTGCAAAATCCAACTTCTTAACAGACTTACCTTTCTTCAATTTTCTTCCATCACCTTCAATATTTTCTACCTACATTATTGGGGACTCCTCAATATCTATTGCATGAAGGATTTCTTCCACATTTCCTTTGGCCAATGTCTGACTCCTTGTAATCCTCTTACTGATTTGTTTGCTAATTTTTTGTTTCTGTTTTGCTGGTGATGGATGAAAGATATCAGTTTCTTGCAGAGGTTCTACTTCAATGTCCATTGGTTCTGCAGGAAACTGTCTTCCTTCTTCCTCAATCTCTACTATTGTAGCTGGAGATGTAGTAGTTTTATGTTTTGAAACTTTCTTTAGAGTCACTGCATCTACTTCTTACCCACTCATAAAAATAAAAGAGGTCCAATCTCTATTTAACCTCTTCAACTCTTTCAGCACTAACAGTTTTATCAGACTATGGTGAAATGATGATGTTTCATTACCTTTTGATTTGACTTGAACTTTATCTAACATCTTTCCCAAACTCCTGTATAAAAAATGTAGAAGGAGTCAAATATGGTAAGAATAAACCATGTGTAATCTCCCTACGCAGGTGAAGTATTTTTGGATCACCAGCAGCAGCTTTGCATAATTCTCTTTCATATAACTCTTGGGGATGTCATTGGTCATATCAGCTCCTTTATGCTCCTGCTTGAGAAACTCTTCACAGCCTTCCATTATGAACTTTGTGCCTTTGAACCATTCTTCACCACTTCTAATAATTTATGTAGCTTGGGAGATGGTATCTGGTGACACTATGAAATTCAAAATCCCAACTTTTGACATTGTCCCTGTAAAATTTGTTGCAAAGTATTTGGAAATTTTTGCATGGAAACCTTGCAATTTATAGCAAAACTGTAGGCATCCCATCTTCCTGAAATCCTCCATAGTAGTGGGATCTTCATTCAACAGCTTCAAATCCATAGGCTCATACCTTACACAATGACCACCCTTATTTTTTTTCTTCTTTGATGCCATGATGCTTTATACTCTTTGCTGCCTCACTTGTTGATGACACCTACAGAATAAAATTTGAACAACAACCTGCTTTGCATGGTGAAACAACTCTCAAATAGTGATAGTGAGATACTTTACATGCAAGGATTGAAAGTTGAATGACAAAGAGCAACTTGGGGATAAATTTTTATACGTAATTTGACAACTCAGAGTTTAATGATGACACATGTGACCATAAAAGATAATAATGACAACAGATACGACTTTGCATGTTTGGGAATCATGATAACAAAATCAAATGATCTCACCCCTTTCTTTGTCTTATTGAAAATGGACACCTTACACCACTCTGACACTTTCTGTAGAAAAACCCAGTTTCGTAGTGAAAATCGTTTAACTGTTGACAGATTTTTTACGGAACTATTAGGCAATTTCATAGCGAAATCTACTGATTTGCCATATAATTCACTACAAAACTTTGCAAAACTGACAGGTGGAATATTTTTTGATTTAAAAGCATGGCCATGAAAAGTGTATTATATGAGATTGATTTAATTGATATGACATGGTTAGAGGTGGGTTTAAAACTTTAGGTAAACATCACCAAATGCCATTTTTTCAAAGATTTCATAAAAATGACTTATGAGACAGCATGAACCTAGGTGAATGACATGTACGACCCTATCAATGAAAGTTTTAAAACTAATGAGTGAGTGGTAAGCCTTTAGAAATAAAAATAAATCCGAGCCCAAAGCTCAGGTCCCCATCCGAGCCCAAAGCTCAGGTCCCCATCAAGATCTAAGCCCAAAGCTCCCATCAAGTCGAGGGATACTCACGAAGCTGCAATATTGAGCTAAAATGCAATAACGAGTGGTGTAACAGATACCCCTAGGGCTTGATGTCCCCCCACCTCCCCATCAGTGTCCCTTTGTTCTAGTTCTAGTTCCAAGAATTAAATAAATTCCGATGGCCTGTCCATAAATTCATGGTGTTCCTTGGTTGGTCATCGTCTTAGGAATGAAATTGGTTATACTTGTAAGCGGTCAACTCATGCAGCGCAATATTGAGCTAATATGCAGTAATGAGTGCGTAGGTCAACGGATTAGAAAAATAGTATGCCACACCTTTAAAAAGGGGTATGTTAAAGGATATGGTTTGTCTAGAATACCCTTATGGCTTGATCTGGAATGGCCTATCCCCCCTCCCCTCTGAAGTAGGAAATATCACAGCCATATGGACTCCACCTTACCATTAGTCAAGGTGTACCCTCATTAGAGGGTAATAAATTTGGCCAAAGTTCTATCTCATGTAAATATTTCCATTAGTTGGAACCTCTTCCACATTGGTTTGAACAAACTAAACCTTTTCCCATTGGGAGAGGCATGGTTTTACCCATGGTAAGGCAGCATGAGGGGGCTTTCAATCCAACACCATAAGGCTTTGATAGGCCTAGGATTTTTCAATCAGAAGGATCAGAGGGACCATGTCCTAGATGGTTCCATTTCCGAAGGATAAGCAAAATACCTATAAAAATATGGTAGCTTTATTACCAAGGGTTTGTTAATTCTAGTTTGTGGTTCCTCTAATCTTTTGGGTTACTCCATCAGAGT
Source organism: Pinus albicaulis (assembly GCA_034641835.2). Taxonomy (NCBI): domain Eukaryota; kingdom Viridiplantae; phylum Streptophyta; class Pinopsida; order Pinales; family Pinaceae; genus Pinus; species Pinus albicaulis. The sequence continues at coordinate 1,229,960,927 of CM076572.1, forward strand.
CATCTATGTTTCATCTCCAAGAACAGGTCTATTTTATACCACCCCACGCCCGAATGGGTGCAGTTTACATGTATACAACACCCCATGCTCGAATGGGTGCAGTTTACATGTATACAACACCCCACACCCGAAAGGGTGTAGTTTATCAAATAGCAGAAGGTTATACTTCCCCATGCCTTCCTATCGATCAACAAAGAAGTGTTCTTTCAGATCAAAATGAAGGGAGTACTTGTATTTTTGCTGCTGGATCTCAAGACAAGGTAATGCTTCAATATTTTCAAGATCCCTTCGATAGTCTTTTGAAATCATTGGAGAACATTAATGTTGTCTTGTTTTTCAGCATAAGTCTTGGTTTCAGTTTTTATTATGAGTTGCCTATATGTACATCTTTCTGCCTGCTCAAGGAAAGTGAGAGTAGAACTTCAGTAACTAGCCATCTCCTTGATTGGTTACATTGGAAGGATCATTTTACCTAATCAGAAATTCTGTATTAGATTAGAGTAGGTTGGTATCATTTCAGTTTGATTTTATTTTATTTTCAGCAAGTGTTGACAGAATTCATCAAGGTTTGAAGCCCGAGGTGAAGGCCCTAAGGTTTTGATGATCTGTTAGGGTGGGTTGAAGTTTGCAGTATATTTTTAGTTTTAATTTATATATTTGACACCATTTCCCAATGGATAAAGGTAATTATCAATGAGTTCCCAGAGGTCTGTGGTTCTAGACACCTCCTTCGAAGCTATCTTTCCCCAGTTGGAGTCGATGTTAGAACTAGTATTTGCATCCCACCCATCCCACCTTATTTTACTCTGCTTTCACCTCATCTCCATCATTATCATTGATCTCTCTTTTCCTTTTAAACATTTTTCCCAAGAGTCCCATAGTCATCTTGGTCATCATTTAGCTCATTCTTCCATGTTGTGCCATCATTAGGTCATAGGGTCAAAATCATGAAAATTGGTCATTTCACCATCAAATTCATCTTTTGAAGGAGTATTAATAGTCAAATGTATTCAAACATTTCAGGTTCTAAACTATCATTTCCAAGTAAGTCGCTTTGTGTTTACCATATTTTTCTCTTAGTTGTGCTTGGAAAGCTCATTTCCCTCTCCTAAGGTTTTGAGGGCATTTTTCTTGGTCTCATGACTTCCATGGTTAAATAATAAACAATAATTGTATCTTGATGCTATTCCACTTTCCCCTATCATTAATATACCTTCCTAAACACTTCCCATCACTCCTATCCCTCAAAATAATCATTTTCCACAAACCCTATCCTATTGCTACAATTTGACACTTTTCGGGACTAGGCATGTGTTTTTCCCTTTTGGACCCCTTCCCCTCACTCAATCCTTTAAATTCCACTTTCCCCTACTCTCTAAGATATATCCCTATCCCCCAAAATTTCCCTAAGAATTTATACAACCCCTAACCACTTCATTCCCCTCCCTCTACAAGGCAGTCCTAAAATCCCCTGTTTTTCTTACACCAAACCCTAATTTACTTTCCTACTAAACTAGGGCTTGCTATGGACTCAGATACCTCTAAGTAGAGGAGGAATAAGGGATTTAATTTTAGCAGCTATGAAGCCATCCCAACTCATAAACATCATGCCTCCATCATTTTTCAATAAATCATTCTAAGGGACAAATCATTTGCCACACATAGGGCCAGTTTCACTTCAAACTATGTTTCCGACCAAAAAAAAGAGTAATTTGACAAACGTGAGAGATTTTATTGTCCATAATAGGCCAAGGAAAAACCTCCTTCCATTTTTACATAGGTATCATGGTTTTTGATAAATGTCACAAATATAGGTGCTACAAGAGGTTTGCTGCATTTCTGGAGTGACTTGGGAAAATCAATTTTTCTCATAGTTGGAGTGTCAAAATGACTTTCTTGATGAGTCAAATGATAACTTGATAGAGAGATATTTACAATGAGTTGTCATGAGCTCAATTTTGAGTTGATTAAAGTCTCAAAAAGTTTCCTGCACCAACACTCTACATTTCTACACCCTTATTTAGAACTTTTTGACCAATCTTGGGAAAATCAGTTTTTGACAAGGTAAATGAACTCCAAACATAAAACCAAAGGTATATTTGGAAATTGCACATAATTTTATTTCCAATGAGCTATCATGCGCCCAATTTTGACACTGGGAAGGCCTCAAAATTTGGTCTACAAAAAGGTGTTGCAGTGGCACTGCGCGTTCAGGAATGGCGTTGCGCGTTTGGAAGATGTTGCCTCCTTTTTCACCTAGGTGTTGCGCGTTTACCAGTATTGGGAGAACATGTTTTTGACAGGATATATGGACACAATTTTGGAAACTGGAATCATATTTGGAAACTAGACTCAGAGACCTTTCCAATGAGCTATCATGGAGCTGATTTGGACACCGGGAAGGCCTCCAAAAGTTGCTTGCAAACGAGATTATTTTTCCTGTCATGGCACTGCACGTTTACCAAGAAAATGCAATTTTCATTATCTTGAGCAGATTTTGACTTTTTAACCTTTTACTTGGGAAAATGAAGAAATCACTGATGTAAATGGTCATGGTGAATGTAAATTTCATGTTTTGACTTTCATTTAAGGTAGATAGATTAGGTAAGTCATCAGTTGAGGTCAAATGAACTAGTTTCCTCTCTTTTAGAGGCAAGTTGTTGGGCCTTCCTAGTTTTCAGTTTCTTGTTTGGGATTAGGTGAAACTGATCCTCATCTCATGGATTCGACCCCTTGAGGCTAGGGAGAGTGGTTTTGAGGTCTATATCATGTATTTCTCAATCATTTGTAGAGGTTGGACTCACTTGGAGCATTTGGCATATCAAGAGACATCTTCGTATATCAATTTGGCTTGGACATTAATAGAAATTTGCAACTATTTCCTTGGGATCCATGTGGTATGATTTTTAGACATATTTTCTTCTTTGTTATTAATTTGTTTGAATGTATTGTTAATTCACAAACCATTTCATGTCTATAATATACTAGATTTCAAGTTTTAAAGGCAGAATCCATATGTATTTATGCTCTGTTTTGGGAAATCTAGTATAATGTGTTCATTCTCTTCAGTTTAGGGAAATTAAATTTCACATGATTTCCCTAACTCCTCACCAGTCCCTTCACCTCACACAATCAACTTTAAATGTCTAAAAACCTCTACCTACCTTGCCCCTTGAAACTCCTGCAGATTTTGACCTAATCTCCTTGCCCAAGTTGTTTTGACTCCTCCTGATCCAGCAAACCCTAAAATCAAAATAAAAACCCTTGTACTCCTTAGCTAGCCTAAAATCATTCCCATCCAACTTTCTTGGTTGTGATTATATCGAGAGATCCCTCTTTGACTTGGTATGGCTAGATACCAAGTCCAAAGTTTGGTTTGAGGTTACCTTGGGATTGCGTCTCTCGGCCTTGAGGTTTAATCTGAGTGATAACATGGAGCACCTCCCCTTCCATTTTCTCTTCATCCCTTTCATTGTCCCAAATCACCGCACCTGGTCTGTTGTCGATCTGCTTGATGTACTCACTGGAATAATAGAAAGACACATACAATATGCACCCCTCTACCATAGACCCCTCAGGTTCTTCCCTTTCTCGAACAAAAACTTTCAAGTTCTTCATGTACCTCTCTAAGAAGAACATCCAATGACAATAAACCACCCCAACTAATTCAACCTCATCTACTAGTTGGAATAGAACATGAACCTACAAGTCCATGAAACTCATCGCAGTTCCTTCTCAAACATAAAAACAATCTCAACTATCTCTTTGACACCATCATGTAATGCTAGTCACATGAATCCCCTTTGACATGATCCAATGTACAAATGTAGATAATTTAGATATGGCACGTCCTAGGTCTTCAGGGAAGTCATGTTTCACACACCCACACACGAACAAAGGTTAATGACACTATTGTTGGGCTTGTGTTATATTCTTTCCACGACTAGTCACGTGTGGGGGGGTAATAGGGTGGGCGATAGCCCCTCCTGTATGTTGTGCTGGGTGCAAAATACAGGGGGGTCACAGGGACGGCGGAAGCCCCCTTTGTTGGGGTATAGGACAGTGCCCCGGAAAAAAGTCCTTATTTTCCAATGGGCAGACCCACCCATGGTTTTGTGCATGGGTTTGCACATGGTTTTGGGGCATCATGGTTTTCGGCCCCTGGTATTTTCTAGATCAGGTTAAGGAAACTACGGTTATGTTCTAATCTAGGGTTAATGGATTGGGGTTTATGTATTCTTCGGCATGTATATATATATTTGTTGTAACATTAAAAGGAACATAATGAAAAATCAAGCTGGTCGTCCCAATTTGGGATCCAAGGGAAAATATTTGTGTTTATCTATTTTATGTTTTATGCTCTCGCTATTGTTTATTTTCTATTTTTAAGATTCGTTTGCAGATAATTTCTGTACACGGTTAAAACCTACATTTTCTATCAGAGCAGTTTCGGCTTCAAGGGGACGCCTTTGCTGCTGAGGAGTTTTTTGCTCAGGCCTGAAGTAGACCTTGTTTAGTGGGAGATCTGCGAGATTGATTCTTGTGGTGAAAGAATATGGCGAGCAGTGGGAAGATAGAGATCGAGAAATTTAATGGTCATAGTTTTGAGTTGTGGAAGCTCAATATGGAGGATCTGCTGGTGGAGAAAGATCAGTGGATCACAGTAGATTCGAGTACTAAACCAATGGCAATGTTAGATGAATACTGGAAGAAGCTAGATCGAAAGTCAAAGAGCACAATACATTTGGGCGTATCAGATTCAGTATTGTTGAATGTATCTGGGGAAGCTACGGCGAAGACCTTGTGGGACAAGCTAGGGACTTTGTACCAATCTAAGTCTCTGGTGAATAAATTTTTCTTGCAGAAAAAGTTGTATAACCTGAGGATGAAGGAGGGAGACTCGGTGACAAAGCATCTGAACGCTTTCAATACTGTGGTAAGTTAGCTGTCATCTGTTGATATTAAAATCTCAGATGAAGATAAGTGCATTAGTTTGTTGTGTTCTCTACCAGATTCGTGGGACAATTTGGTTATTGCAATAGGTAGCAATACAACTACCTTGAATTTTGATGACATTGTCTCAGCCTTGCTGTCGGAGGAAACGAGGCGGAGAAATATGGAGGGTCATAATGGAGATGCCTTATTTGTACAAGGAAGGTCCCAGAAAACAAACAAGAATAAGGTTTCGAGTGGGAGATATAAATCTCCTGGAAATTTTGTAAAGGTGTGCTGGAAATGCGGAAAGGAAGGGCACTACAAAAATGACTGCAGATCTAAAGCTCCTGAGAAAGGAAAGGGATCTAATGATGCTCCTTCTGCAAAGAAAAAAACCACCTTGGATGAATTTGGGGATGTGTATTTGGCTTCTTCTTCAAATACACATGTAGATCATGAGTCATGGTTGATTGACTCGGGTGCATCCTTTCACTCCACTCCTCGTAGTGGTTCTGTGAGTATGAGAAATATGATGGCGGTGATGTATTCTTAGGTGATGATAGGAAGTCCAAAATCATTGAACGTGGAAAATTCAAGATGAAGCTACAAGGTAGAAGGATTAGAACACTTCCTGGTGTTCTGCACATTCCTACATTGGCCAGAAATCTGATTTTTGTAATCAACATGGATGATGTAGGTGTAAAAACAGTGTTCGAGAAAGATGCCGGTAAGACGGTTCGGGGAGAACTGGTATTAATGCAAGGAGTTCGGATTGGAATTATGTACAAGCTTCAAGGCAGCACTATTATTTATGGGTGCAACAGTTCTGTGGTTCCCGAAAGTGGAGCGGAAAGCCTAGCAGTCTCTGGAGAAAAGACCATGCTATGGCATCAAAGTCTTGGACATATTGGAGAGAAGGGCCTTCATATACTGCATGGAAATGGTATGGTAGAAGGTATGTCTAATAGCTCTTTGGATTTTGATTTATGTGAAAATTTTGTATATGGGAAGCAAAATCGAGTGAGTTTTCCTTCCGGTGCTAAGAGGGAAAACATGATATTAGAGCTTGTGCACAGTGATGTGTTTGGACCTGTGTTGGTTCCATCACTAGGTAAGTCTGTGTACTATGTTTCATTCATAGATTACTTCTCAAGGAATACATGGATATATTTCTTGAGGAAGAAATCTGAAGTCTTTGACAGACTTAAAGAATTTAAGGCTCTGGTGGAAAACCAAACAGAGAAGAAGATAAAGGTGTTGAGGACAGATAATGGTGGGGAGTTCTACAAGAAGGAATTTGAAGAGTTCTGTAAGAAGTGTGGTATAGCACGACAGAAGAATACTCCATACACACCTCGGAAGAAAATGGAGTTGCGTAAAGAATGAACAGAACACCGATGGAAAGGAAAGAAGCATGCTCTGGTACGGGGTTAGGACAATAATTGCGTAGCGTGGAGAATGCATGTTACTTGGTTAACATATCACCTTCATCAACGTTGGAGGATAATACTCCACATGAGGTATGGACTAGTAAGAAACCCTCTCTTTCACATCTGAGGGTATTTGGATGTGATGCATATGTACATGTTCCAAAGGAGAAAAGGAGCAAGTTGGATAATAAATCTGAAAGGTGCATATTTATTAGGTATAAGGATGGTTTAAAGGGTTACAAACTTCGGAACCTAGAAACAAGGAAGGTTATGTACAGCCGAGATGTGGTGTTTAGAGAGGTGAAAGATATTTTTAAACATGAAGTCCTACCAAAGGAACCTGAGAAGATAGAGATTGAGCTAAAGGAGGATGAATCAGGCTCTACAACAGAAGAATACTCAGAAGAGGAAGAGCCAAAAACTCCAGCTGTGAGAAGATGAGTTCGGGAAAGAAGACAACTAGAAAGGTATATTCCATCTCTTTTTTGTTCAAATTTTTCTTTAACTATAACTGATGATGATCCCAGAACCATCAGGGAGGTAGTAGATTCAGAGGATGGAAAAATCTGGAAGGAGGCCATAGTTGATGAAATGGCATCCTTGCATAAAAATGAGGCATGGGATCTATTAGAGTTTCCAGCTCGAAGGAATCCCATCGGGGGAAAATGGGTGTTTAAGAAGAAAATGAACGTAGAAGGCAAGGTGGAGAAATATAAAGCTTGGTTGGTAGAAAAAGGTTATTCCCAGGTGTCAGGAATTGATTTTGGTGATATTTTTTCTCCTGTTACCATAGTTACTTCTATTAGATTAATTTTATTTGTTGCTACTGCATTTTATTTTGAGGTAGAACAGATGGATGTGAAGACATCATTTCTTCAGGGGGATCTGGAATAGGAGATCGACATGAAACAACTTGAAGGCTTTATGGTGAAGGGGAAGAAAGAGCTAGTATGCAGGTTAAATAAGTCTCTGTATGGGTTAAAATAGTCACCAAGGATGTAGTATCAGAAATTTGATACCTATATACGGGGACTTGGCTTCACCAGAAGCAAGGAGGATCACTGTGTTTATTTTAAATTAATTGGTGACTGTGCTATTTATTTGGTCTTTTATGTGGATGATCTGTTGTTGATTGGAAATGACAAAGAAATTATCCAAGATTTGAAGACCCAACTGTTCTCCAAATTCGACATGAAGGATCTTGGTGCTGCAAACTATATTTTGGGCATGGAAATTAAGAGAGAACGGGCAAAGAGTAAGCTCTGGTTAAACCAGAGGAAGTATGTCAAGACTATATTGCATAGGTTCAATATGCAGGATAGTAAACTGGTAAATGTTCTAATTCTTGTAGGTACAAAGATGTCCGCTGAATAGTGTCCCAAGACATAAGAAGAAGAGGATGATATGCCTCGTGTTCCATATGCAAGTGCAATTGGTAGCCTGATGTATGCAATGGTCTATACTAGACCAGACATTGCACATGCAGTGGGAGTATTGAGCAGGTTTATGTCAAACCCAGGGAAGGAGTACTGGACAACCGTGAAGTGGTTTTTCAGATCTTTGTGTGGCACTAGTGATTATGGCCTGTGCTACCAGGGAAGACCAGGATTGGAAAGAGTGTTGGACATTCGTGGTTTTGTTGATGCAGACTACGTTGGAGATCTAGACCAAAAAAGATCTAAAAGTGGGTATGTGTCTAGCCTATTTGGAGGTGCAGCCAGTTGGATGAGTAAAAGACAGTCTGTAGTGGCTCTTTCAACTACAGAGGCAGAATACATGGTAGCCACTCATGCAAGCAAGGAAGCAGTTTGGTTGCAGAGATTGTGTTCAAGTATGGGGTTGGTGCAATAAGCTATAATGATAGACTATGATAGCCAAAGTGCAATTTTCTTGGCTAAGAACCCTGCTTATCATTCAAAGACAAAGCACATTGATGTTCAATATCACTTTGTCAGATATATGGTTGAGGCTAAAAGGGTGTTGCTGGTAAAGGTGGACACTTTGATGAATGTTGCAGATGCATTGACAAAGTCTGTGAGCACTCAGAAGTTCTCTTGGTGTAGAGAAAAAATGGGTTTTGGAAAGCTGGGCTAATGACTCAGCTCTCCTGTGGCCCCCTACAGAAAGAAAACAAGTGGGAATGTTGGGTTTGTGTTATATTCTTTCCACGACTAGTCATGCGCAGGGGGGTAACAGGGGGGGCGATAGCCCCCCCTGTACGTTGTGCTGGGCACAACGTATGGGGGATTCATGGCGCGGGCAGTAGCCCCCCCTGTCAAGGTCCGGAGCAGCGCCCCAGAAAAAAAATTTGGTCCTTATTTTTCGGTCAGCGAACCCGCCCATGGTTTTGTGCATGGGTTTGCACATGGTTTTAGGGGATGATGGTTTTTGGCCCCTAGTATTTTGTAGATCTGGTCAAGGGAAATACGGTTATATTCTAATCCATGGTTAATGGATTGGGGTTTATGTATGCTTGGGCATGTATATATATGTGTGTTGTAACACTAAAAGGAACATAATGAAAATCAAGTTGGTCGTCCCGATTTGGGTTCCAGGGGAAAATCTATGTGTTTATCTGTTTTATGTTTTATGCTCTCGCTATTGTTTATTTTCTATTTTTAAGATTTTTTTGCAGACAATTTATGTACAGGGTTAAAACCTACAACTGCAAAGTTATAAACACATGCAATAGTAAACAAAATTAGTTATGTTTTATGATCCCTGCATGGGATAAAATTTATTAATATAACAAATAATAGAATCATGCTTTTGACATTATACATACTCTTAGAAGATTTAAATGGTCATCCATAGTGAAGCAACGTCATAGTGAAGACCCATATGAAGATGGAACCCTCACACCCATTATAAATTCCTTTTCCAAAGAAAGATAATCTTGTTTTAAAATACATTGGACATCGCCTTCTTCAAATACCAATTAGAGGGACCAACGCGTGCCTCTAACCCTGTTCTTGGCCAATGTTTCTTTTTAGGTTTTGAATTAATAAGATCTTTCATAACAGCCAATGTGTCACTTTGTTTTGATGATAAGTGCCTCCATAAAGAAGATGAAACATTCTCAAATATATGCATGGAATATAATAAGTGGGTAATCTTAAGATTCTCCCAATATTATAGGTTATAAAAGATAGATTTCCTTTTCATCCCAATGGGAAAATTTTCAACATAGGTGTCGAAGGATTCTGGATCATCGAACATAGGCTCCCCATTTGAATCAAACATTTATATGAACTACTTCTCCTTCTCTCTCTCATATTCTCTAATCCATTCAGTTGGTGTTGTTATTGGAGGCCTTTGGGTTCTCTCTCATTTACCATTGAAAGAGGATGTTGCTTTTCTATAAGGGTGTTCTTCTAGGAGGAATACCCTAGAGCATACAAACACTGGCTTTTGTAAGTCATTGTACCATCTAAATTTCAAAGAGGGTCGACAATATTTACATCCAAAATACCCTTTTGTTACAAGACCTGTGAAATTATTGTATACAATATGCATGGCACGTTAAATAATATCATGAAGATCAGAAAAGTTACAATGAGTTAAATAACTAATATGTGAAAGAATATTGTTATGTATATAAACAAATCAATAAAGATGTAATTTACCAAAGAAAACTCCTATGCCTGGATAATCATGTGTCGTGTAAGCATATATGCCCTACAACATAAAACTCCTCTCTGCTGCAATGGGTATTGATACATCGTATACATTTATCCCATCCCATAATTCCTTTAATTCATCTACCAATGGTTGGAAGTAGACATCTATATTCTTCACTTGTCTTCTACAAAGGACCATGAGAGCCAACATAATATGTTCATTCTTCATGGACAACCATGGGGGGATATTGTTATTGATCACTACTATAGGCCAAACAGAATAGTTGGTGTTCTTGAGGGAATATGGGTTGATGCCATCCATGGCTATGTTGAGTCATAGACTTCGTACTTCATCCTTGAATTTTTCGGGCCATGTATCCTCTATATTCTTCATGGATATTGAATCTATTGGGTTTGCATAACTCCAAACTCACTTATGTATGAGGCATTCCATCCCTGCATCATAGCTAATTATTTTTAACAAAAGAGCCTTTGAATCCTTGGGATTATAGGCATGTGCCTCAATATCTTAAAAGGAGGACCATGTGATTTACCCTTCTTTTTGTATTTATCATACCTTTCAGGCCCACATTTCAGACATATCTCTTTGTCTGCATATTCTCCTCCATATAGAATACAATAATTTTCACATGCATGATATGATATGTACTCAACACCCAACATTTTCAACAATTTCTTTGCCTCTTCGTAGCTACTGGGAAAAACATTATCACTCGGAAGAACATTATCTTTGAATAACGTGTAGTTGGTCATGGACAATATTGAATGTACATTAATGCCGATATAATTATTAACATTCATAAAATTGACCATTTGTAATGTTCATTTTGTGATTTTATTTCTCAAAATGTAAGGGATCAAGACTTTATGGTCAATTATCTCAAAATTTCCAAGAAACATGCATTCAACAAACTTTGCTTTCAAATTGTATAGTAACATCGTTGTCCCAAACTGGGTAGACTTTAACTGACTGCCAAGTCCAAAGAGAGGAGTGGTGGAAGCAAATTTAAGGCTTTCAAGAAAGGTATCAGTGATATGAGCATCATCCCCTAGCTGATCATCGTTCTGGAATACATCTAACAACATTGTCTCCATGGAAATCGTATCTCTTGAGTAATCATCCATACCAACCTCTATTTGATTGAATCTATTGCCAAGTTGTGAAGAACTAATATTGTTGTAGTAATTCCTAATTGGTGAATGTGGAGGTAGTGGGAATTGAATAGGTGGTTGATTAAACCATTATTGGTATCGTTCCTCTCCGATTTTTCCTCTTAATTCAGCCTTCGATTGATTTGACATTGTCGTGGGGTGCAATGAAATATGGTCGGTAGGTCGCTCATCATCACTAGAATCGTAATAATTTCAAAAAATATATTTGAACATGATTACTACAAAATTGATGATATCAGTTAGTAATCACGTCGACAATGATAGATTAATTGGTTTGACGTTGAAATAATTACATTAATATACCAAAAAATTATTTTTACCATCATTGTCCTAGGATTGTGGCTAGAATATGCAATGTTACAATTGGCAGGGTGAAGTGGCTATCCATTTTCATCTACCAAATTCGCCTTGCAGTATGTTGCTCTTGATAAGAGCTTCCGACGTTTTGGAGCTGTTTGAATATTTTGTGCATCTGAACTCAATTCTGAATCTGCATGAAACTGCAAATTTCTATACATTGATTTTATTCCGCTGATTGACATGGATAAAAAATAAATAAATCATTTAGATAATGAAAATATAAATAAAATTTGAAGTAAATATTACATCTGAACATGGATAGGGAGAACTCTGCGATGGACTTTGAGAAATATTATGGAATGAAGTGGATTTTGAAGAATTGTCCATTTGATATATGAGATTTTCTCCCTGCACTTAAGCAAAATCAACAACAATTTTTTGTGTACTTACCTAAAAGTAATTCGATGCCTTAAAAATGGACTTATTGTTATCAGTGCTAATGTACAGTTAACCACAGCGGTGCGATTTAGTTACTACACATTGGTGCCATGTTATTAACTGACGCACCGATGCAGTTAGTTAAAAAATGAACCGAATATACGGAAATAAAAAAGAACAGCTTTATTTTTTAAAAGTGAAAAAAAAATCAGTAAATTGAAAAATAGGCAGCAAATTATTTTCGGAAATCTAATTTCATAAAGAATTTCTTTAAATACTAAAATCAAGTCATTATTTCATTATTTTTGCAAAAAAATTCAGGGAGGTATTTGCACAAGAGACATACCACGAGCAAGAGATCACGAGAGCACTATGGAGCAACAAAATACTTTCAAACAATAGCACTATTCAGAGAATCAAAATTTGAAACATTTGGTAATTCGCAAAAAAATAGTAAAAATAGTACAGTAAAAATGTTAAATTTTACTTCTTCTTCTTGTTTCTGTGACTTCACAATTACAACTTTTCATTTTAGATTCATAGGGTTTGTATATATATATATATAGGTGTATTACATCTAACCCACGGGACCACTTGTAGAGTTGGATCGCAATCCATGTCGGCCCTGGCATGATTTTTTTTTAAACGGATTTTTTTTAATTGGTGCACCCTGTTTAAAATAGCACATCGGTGCACTATTGTAGTATAGCGCACCGAGCGCATACAATTTGATAAAAATAGTTTTTTATTAATTTATTTCTATGTTAATCGGTGCACCGGTTAACATATAACGCATTGGGACTCCTTGTTGACAGAGAGCACCGTACGGTTTTTCTACTGTTTTGGCGATGGGTTTATAAGAACCTATCGCACCGCCTTCGGTGCGTATTGTTTGAGAGGCGCACTGTTTTATTGATTTTTTTTTTACCTAAAAAGTATGTGATTTATTTATAAAATATATTAATTAATGGTATGGTACAAGTTTCATATTGATAAAGAAATGGCTAAAAGAGATCAAGTAACAAAAATACTAATAGCACATTGAGAAAAGAGAAAAAGGCAAGCTCTTTGTAAATTCTTTACAAAAATTATTATTCTTAAACTATATATAAGTTTAATTAATATGTATTTTTTACAGTGTATCATACAGAGCCACAAAATGACGGAACTCGATAAGATTATTTTTTATCTAAGACCAGAAAAGCGTAAAAGATTAATGGAAAAATTGCAGAAGGATGAATCAGGTGAATGAAAAAATACGATTGATCCAATATGAGTTTCTTTTTTGAATTTTCATTAATAATATACTTAAAAATATTAGATAACATGTTTCAAACAATCTGTTAATTCACATATGCTTAATTTTCTACATGGACCAACAATGAAGAAAATGAACGTTGTTCAAGGAAAAGAAAAAAAATAAAACATGCAAATGAAAATGAATCGCTCCTTAGCTCATCTGGAGTGGTGTTGGAAAGTTAACGACAGGGGGAAAAACTTTTACAAAACTTTGAGGGATCTAGGGGAAAAAATTTATAGACGTTCTTTCCACTTACAATACAAAAATCAATCTAATGATTCCAAGAACCAAATTTTATTTAAACTACAAGGTGATTTTTCACAGAATTGGTCAATGAGACATGTCAGAATTTTAATAGCAAAAACGTACAACAACAAAAAAGAAGGAATGAAAAAGAAATGTTCCTTTAAATGTTTTTCTAGAATTATATGTATATATTACAAGAAAGAAATCATTTATAAATATCACTTTTGTTATATTTACTTTTCATATATCAATATAAAAATTAAATAGTTTATTGTCATGTTACATTTTTCAGGAAGATTATGAAAATCTCAAAGGATGAACAAACCGATATCATAAATATGATAGTAGGAATGTCCAAAAATGTGTACAAGGACATGGTCAAAGAGATGGACATAATTGCATCGCATGAGGAGCCATCTCAACAAAAACGTCCTTCAAATGTAATATATAATCATTGAATTTTTCGATTAGGTAAAATAAATAAATAATTTAGCATCAAATATTAATTTTCAAGTATTTTCTTGTAGAAAATAAAAGAAAATGGAACCCATTCAGCACATAAAACAAGATGACAAGGAAGAAAAGGGTTGATATCTATGTTTGTAAGTAATTGTTACTTCCTTATAACAACTTAATTGTTAGGATATTCTAACACATAGGAAACAATTAAGTATAACTTGGTCTAGAGTAGAGTTAGGTAAAGTGTTTTTTTTTGCTATGTACATTTTTAACTTATAATATGACAGTCACGATATGTAGTGATCTGATGGTTCACTCTCTCCTCAGTATTACCTACACTTGATCTGTGGCTTAGCACCCAATTGGTCCATGATCTCTATTTAAAGAGCATGGAGGGTCATTTGTCTGGTAACCATTTATGAGAGAAGCTTATGTAAATTCTATTTCTTTATTAATAAATTGTCTGAAGTGGTCACGTTGGCTCAGGTCGTGGATTGTTTTCCTCTTTGATGGTTTTAACCACATCAAATACTAGTGTACTGATCTATGATCTATTTATGAGTGGTGAAATTTTGTTTTTATCTAAGGAACTTACCCTGTAAATTCCTACATGGTATCAGAGCCATTTTGAGGGTCACATCCATTGTTGATCCAAATCTGAAGCTGGTTTGACTGAATACAACTTTTGTTTTCCATATCTACTATTTCTGACCATTTTCAGGCCGGGGGAACTGCTCTGTTGTGTTCGGAGCGTATGTTACAACGAGGAACCCCTTTCATTTCATGCAAAAAGGTTTCTGGTTGCCCAAGTTATGTCATTTTAGATCTAGAGGTATAAAGTATCTTTTTTGCAATTATATTTATTAATCATTTTGTTTATTTCAGTTTTTTTATTTTTATTTTTGGATCTATACCTTCTTCTTTGTGTATTCTCTTTTCTCTTTTCTCTATGCGATCTCGGAAAATCAAAAATAGGAATATGGGAAATTGTTTGCTACATATGCTCTTTCCCCGTGTCTTTGTACGATCTCGAGAAATCAGAAATAGTGAAAAAATAGATAGTTGCCAATACGACTAACTGGATCTCTAACATTCTTCCATAAGGCTTGTTTTTTTTTTGCACAGACTTTGTGTTTTTTTTGCAGGAAAAAACATGCACATCAAAGAGCCAAAAAAAAAAAAATCCTTCCTCCTTTCAAACAATTACAGAATCTTTTTACTAGCTCACTTGGTGTAAATTTAGTTTATGAGAATAGAGGTCTTGGGTTCAAGTCTCTTTCTCAAGCTTCTTTTTCTTAAAAAAAAAAAAAATTAAGTCACTTTTTTCTTATAAAGCCCTTTGGCATGTTGCCAATTTTAGAAAGAGCGTTTTATTTAAAAATCACATATAAAAGTAACATTGTAAAAGTGACTCTCACTTATTTATAAAAATGGGTCACATAAAGTAGTTTTTTTTAAAGTGATCTTATTGTAAGAATTTTTGAAAAGTGGGGTATTTTTTTTTCAAGTAGAACTTCATCATCAACTTTCAACCTTTCATCCAACTATTCGGCATCTACAACACAATTTTTTCAAAAAATGCATAACTTCTTTATCCGAAAGTCATTTTCCGGGCCATTTTTTTTAACCAACCTAATTTTCAAGATCTTTCCATTGGAGCCATTAGTTTCATCCTTTTAAGCTTTAGTTTTTTTTTTTGAAATGGAAAGTGCATGTCCGATTATTCTTAACAACACCAATTATTTCCAATGGCTATCCTACATGATATACTTACTCAGAAGTAAATGCCTTTATAGAATAGCCACAGTATAAGAAATTAAACCTGTCGATGGAGATAAAGCTGCTAAATGGGAAAATAAACAAGATCAAGCACAAAGGTTGATAGGAATATCCATTGCTCAACATCTTCGATTTCATATCCAAGAAATTGGCACCCCTAATGCAGGCCTGAAAAAACTAAATATTGTTTTTGGCATTCAAAGTGAAATCAGGGCCCACCAGCTTGAAAATGAGTTTCTTAGTGTGGACCCCAATCATTTTCCTCTATTGAAGATTTTTTGTCCAAATTCAAGACCCTTAGACTTCTTTTAGAAGGTTTTAAAGTCAAAAAGTAAGATGGTATCCTTAGCTATTCCATTATTTCTATGCTTGGCCCTGCATCCTCTGTATTTGTTTCTACCTTTGATTCCACTAGAGAAGCCCTCATTTCTCAAGAAACAACCTACAATTCCCCCTCTTTTATGCCTTTCACAATTATTTGATAAGAGAACAAGAAAAATTCTTACACCTTGGTCTTGTTAATATTGGGAACTGTTCTAATAAATCCTTAGTAGCCCAACAACAACCATATCAAAAGAATCCTAAGAAGAAACATCCTAAAAAGAATGTTCCTAAACGAAATAAGGGTCTTAAGAAATTTTAGCCACAAACTAAAAGAGAAACTAAACAAAATGATAAGGAAAATAAAAACAAAGGGAAGAAGACAGATAGGCATTGTAACTTTTGTAATTGTGATGGCCACATAGAGTCTAAATGTTTTAAGAAGATGGAAGTCTTTGAAGTAGCAATAAATAAGCACAACATCAATTTGGAGAACTCTTCAACTACAGCTTCAGGAATTGCACTTTCTGCCTATGGTTGTCAAGCATCAAGAACTGGTTATGATTTGAATGTTTCTTCTTCTTCTCATTCTCATGAGTGGCTCATTGATTCTGGAGCCTCTTACCACATGGCCAAAAATAAAGCCATTTTTTCTTCTTTAAATGATTGTAACACCAAAGATATTTATGTTGGTGATGATAAATCTCTTAGTTTTTTAGGGTCTGGATCCATTCATCTAGATAATGGTCAATTTAATGATGTATTATGTGTTCCTACCTTGTCCTACAACCTTCTATCTGTTTATCAGATAACTCATTCAAGTGAAGGGAAAACAGTAGAATTCTCACCTCATGATGTTGTAATTAAGGACCTCAAAGATCCTAGACATGTTTTAGCTACTAGCATTGTTGATGATTCCACGAGGTTGTATAAGTTTTACAGATTTGGGTCATCATGCCTTCCCTCTATTTTTATTGCTCATAATGATGAAGTGAGAAAAATTTGGCATGAGCGATTTGGCCACTTAAACTATTGCTCTCTTGAAACTCTATATAAATAAAATATGGTGACAATTCTTCCTATGGTATCTTGTTGAGATGGTGTTTGTTCTCGATGTGTACTCGGAAAACATCATCGAGATGGTTCTAACAAACGTGCCTCTTGGCATGCTTCAGCCCCTTTGCAGATTTTGCATAGTGATTTATGTGATCCACTTCCTGTTGTTTATTTCTCTAGTTGCAAGTACTTCTTAACTTTCATTGATTATTTTTCCAGACGCACTTGGTTATACTTCTTAAAACTCAAGAGTGAATTTTTTAACATGTTCTTGGCCTTTAAGGCCTTTGTTGAGAAATAATCTGGAGATCCAATTCTTAAGTTAAGATCAGACAATGGAGGAGAATATGTTAACAAACTTTTTATCAACTTTTTCACTGAGCATGGAATTTAATTGCAAAATAGGGTTCCATATACTCCACAACAAAATGGTGTAGTTGAAAGGAAGAATCGCACCTTAAAAGAAATGGCTAATTGTATGCTTTAATCTAAAGGACTTCGTCTCAATTTTTGGGCAGAAGAAATTAACTGTGCAAATAACATATTAAATCACACTCCTACTAAGGTTTTAAGGAATATAATTCCAGAAGAAGCCTGGAGCTCAATCAAACCATATGTAAGTCACTTTCATGTTTTTGGAAGTGATGCTTGGGCCCATATTCCAAATGCGAAACATAAAGCCTTAGAACCTAAGAGTTAAAAATGCAATTTTGTTGGATATTCTGAAGATGTCAAAGGATATAGTCTTCTTCATCCAAAATCCAAAAATATAATCATTATAAGAGATGTAAAATTTGATGAAAATATATCGTCCTACAAGCCTAGTTCGGCGAGCATGCCACCTTTGGCCTGTGAGCCTGATTCGGCATATGTGCCACCTCTCTCTATCTCTTCTATTTTTGACAGCATTCCTTCTAGTTCAGATGATGACAGTGAGGATGAAAATCCTCCTCCACCTCTTGAATATATTCCTTTATCTCCAAAGCTTCCAAGATGGGTCCACTGTACTCGGGATGCAACAGGTTCTCTTGCAGGTGAACCTACAGATCAACATCATACATGTTCTCATTTCAAAAGAGCCTCTTCCTTAAAAGCTCAAGTTCCAGAAAATCCTGATTCGGACACCTTTGAAGAAGCTTCAGGTCATCTAGATTGGGATGAAGCTATGAATGAACAATATCGTTCCTTATTGGAAAACGATACTTGGGATCTTGTACCTCTTTCAAAGGGAAGAAAACTTGTCAGATGCAAATGGGTTTAAAGAAAAAAGTTTGGACCAGATGGAAAAGTGGATAAACATAAATCTCGTCTTGTTGCTAAATTATTTTCACAATTTGAAGGCAATGAATATACTGAAACCTTCTCCCCTATTGCCAAAATTAATTGTATCTGGCTTGTTCTTTCCCTTGCTGCCTCCTTTAAATGGGAAGTCCATCATATGGATGTTAAATCCACCTTCTTACATTGGAATTTTCATGAATAAATATACATGGAATAACCCCCTAGATTTATCCAAAATGACTCTAGCCTTTTTTGTCGCCTTAGGAAGTCTCTCTATGGTCTCAGACAAGCTCCTCGGGCTTAGTATGCCAAAATGAATAACTTTCTCTTAGACTATGGCTTTTCTAGGTGTCATTCTAACAACACTGTCTACACCAAGAAAGTGGGTAAGTAATTCATCATCCTTGTTCTTTATGTTGATGATATTATCCTTACTAGCAGTGATCCCAACTATATAAACCATGTGAAGTCTAGCCTCAAAAAGAAGTTTGAAATGACAGACTTAGGACACTTGCATTATTTCCTTCATCTTCAAGTCTTGCAATCCAAAGAAGGTATTACCCTTTCTCATTCCAAGTATGCTTGCAATATTCTACGCTACTTTAACATGGAAGAATGTAAGCCAGCCCCTTATCCCTTTCAGTCTAGAGTCAAGATTCAGTCATTTTTACTCCCCCTAAATTTGATGCTACCTTTTACTGTCAACTTAATGGTAAACTTTTGTATCTAACCCATACACGTCCAGACCTTTCCTTTATCGTTGGTTTTGTTTCTCGGTTTATGCACCAACCTCATGAAAGTAATTGGAAATCATATAAAAGTATCATTTGATATATTTGAGGTACAGTTTAGTTCGAGATTTATTACAATGCAAGCGCATCTCCCTTGTTGATTGGTTTCACTGATTCTGATTGGGCTGGTGACCCTGATGATCGAAAGTCTACTGTAGGTTATGTATTCACTCTTCGTTCGAGACCTATTACATGGTATTGTAATAAAAAAATTGTCATCTCTCTTTCTTTGGTAGAAGCAGAGTATCATGGTGCAGTTGAAGCCAACAAGGAAGCCTTGTGGCTTCATTAGATCCTGGTTGAATTTGGTCTTCATTAGCAGCATCCAAATACACTTTGGTGTGATAATCAGAATAAAATTCAGCTACGCAAAGATCTAGTTCAGCATCAGTGTATGAAACACATTGAGGTCCACATACACTTCATTAGAAATCTCATTCATGATCATGTTCTTAAAGTGCAGTATTTTTCAACCAATGATTAACTTGTCGATATCTTTACAAAGGCTCTCACAAAAACAAAGTTTACCAAATGTAGATCTATGCTTGGATATCAGGAAAGTTATCATTAATGAGGGGTAGGCTCTAATGCCTCCTTCCTTCTCCTATTGTGTCACCTTTGTAAATCCTTCAATCCTATCCCAAGTTGTTCTTAAGGGGGGATGTTAGGATATTTCTCCACATAGGAAATAGTCTCCTTTTGTGTCACCCTTGTAAATCCTTCAATCCTATCCCGAGTTTTTCTTAAGGGGGGGTGTTAGGATATTTCGACACATAGGAAATAGTTAAGTATAACTTGGTCTAGCATAGAGTTAGGTAAAGTGTGTTTCTCTACTATGTATATTTGTAACTTATAATCCAACGGTCATGATATCTAGTGATAAAACGGTTCACTCTCTCCTTGATATTACTGACACTTGATCCATGGCTTAACACCCGATTGGTACATGATCTCTATTTAAAGATGATGCAGAAAAACTATATTTTTCCCAATTCGTATATCTGTGGGTTATGGGCCCACGATAAGAACAAAATAATTCATTATGCAGCAATAAAATCCATCAATACTCTGTCTCTCTTCTTCATACGTAGAAAATATATTAGAACATTTATTCCTTAATTATATTTGATCGGATCATTAAGATGATCACGATCGATCTCTCTTATTCAACAAGACTCTTGTATAGAACTCAACATTGCTTCACTCTACACACATAACCAACATAGGCCTCAGTGCGGACTTTAATGTATGCCTCCAAAGAAATTTCACACACTTTAAAACTCAAAATTAATCCTCTACCAAATCTGCTCACAAAGCAGAAAACAATGTGACTTCGCGGCGATGGCTCAAAAAAAACCTTGGTGCACGTTCACCTGGTTCATTCTACCATCACATTATCGATTTTATGGATCACCGTCCAACTCCTCAACATAGTCATTGTCTCATGTCCACCAGTGCATGAATATATGGATGACACACCTCCATTCGAACAGACACCATCATCGATCCACGATCTAAACACCATTGTAGTTGTTGATCGCATGAACATGCATATGTTGCAAGAATCTAGAATCAATCATGCTCTCTACGGAAAGTTTGAAGACTAGTTCACTTGGACATATACCATACTCGAATGATTTTATCCTCAGAATTTGAAACAATAATGTCTTGTCATACATGAAAAATCACACATGACACATTGTTTGTATGCCCACGTAAAGTGTCAATCTCCCAAGCCTTTTATTCACCACAGCTTGACTTGGCAGTCATCTGCACCAGAAACAATTAATGGCAAACTGGTATGAAAAATCATAGCCTAGTTCACACCACGATCATGTCCCTCGAGTACATACTTCACAAAAACTAAAATGAGTATTTGATCTATCTAAGAATAGTCTCACGAAAATTCAAGAATTAATATATCTCTTATACACAACAACAGAAACACATAATTTATATTACATCCAAACTCGAAATACAACACAGCTTTATGAGCAAGGTCTCCCTCTCGGTGATTGATTGATGTTACATGGCGTCTGGCCTGTCTTCACTATACCAAAGTCTATAATTTATATGGAATAGAATATATCGAATGGATCATTTCTGATCCATTCGTTTCTCTTAGGATCTCGTAATAATTTTCTAAAATTATGTACTTTCCTATTTTTAAAATAGATTGACCATAAAAATAGTAACTTCATTAATAAAAATTTAACAAACTCAAAAAAATGTGATTAATCTCATCCTCATGCTATGCTTCCTCCTTTCGCACCATTGGATTCCAATTTTAATGAAGGGTGCTCGGATGCTCCTGCATCAGACTCTCGAGATACAAAAAAATTCTTATGACCTCCCAGTCATATGTCTTCTTCATTTCTTAGCAATTCTACCCACATCCTCTGTGGACTTTCCCTTTGTGATCTGCAGCAAAACCTCTACAATAGCAAGTCCTCCCTACTACCAGATACCTCACCAAGCTTCTCTCTTCTGAGCTTAGTCTTTCAGAATCTCTCTGGTTCTCTCCTATGGAACCATTTGAGCACTTCTGGTCTAGGTTGTTGCAATCTTCTCACCTTCCCATACTGCTACCTTCACAAAATATAAAAACCACAAGATTTACAAATATTTAACATAATTGTACCTCTTCTTCCTCGTAGGAAAACTCTTTCTCGCAGCTCTGGTACCACTTTGATGTAGCAAAATTGCATTTTTCCAAATTCGTAGATCTGTGGGTTATGGGCCCATGATCTGAACAAAATAATTCATTATGCAGTAATAAAATCCATCAATACTCTGGCACTCTTCTTCAAACGTAGAAAATATATGAGAACATCGATTCCTTAATTATATTCGATTGGATCATTAAGATGATCATGATCGATCTCTCTTATTCAATAGGACTCTTGTACAGAACTCAACGTTGCTTCACTCTACACAGATAACCAACATAGGCCTCGGTGCTGACTTTAATGTATGCCTCCAAACAAATTTTACACACTTTAAAACTCAAAATTAATCCTCCACCATATCTGTTCACAAAGCAGCAAAAAATGTGACTTCGCGGCGATGGCTCAAAAAAAACCTCAGTGCATGATTCACCTGTTTCATTTTACCATCACATTATTGATTTAATGGATCACCTTCCAACTCCTCAACACAGTCAATATCTCATGTCCACCACTGCATGAATAGATGGATGACACACCTCCATTTGAACAGACACCATCATCGATCCACGTTTTAAACACCATTATAGTCATTGATAGCATGGACATGCATATGCTGCAAGAATCCAGAATCAATCCTGCTCGCTACAGAAATTTTGAACACTAGTTCTCTTGGACATATCCCATACTCGGATACTTTTATCCTCAGAATTTGAAAAAATAATGTCTTGTCGTGCATGAAAAATCACACAGGACACATTGTTTGTATGCCCTCCTAAAGCGTCAATCTCCCAAGCCTTTTATTTGCCACAGCTTGACTTGGCGGTCATCTACACTAGAAACAATTAATGGAAAACTGGTATGAAAAATCACAACCCAGTTCACACCACGATCTTGTCCCTCGAGTACATACTTCACAAAAACTAAAATGAGTATTCGATCTATCTAAGAACATAGTCTCACGGAAATTCAAGAATTAATATATCTCGTATGCACAATGACATAAACACATAATTTATATTACTTCCAAACTCAAAATACAACACGGATTTATGAGGCAGGTCACCCTCTCGGCGATTGATTGATGTTACATGGAGTCTGGTCTGTCTTCACTATACCGAAGTCTATAATTTATATGGAATAAAATATATCGAATGGATCATTTCAGATCCATTCGTTTCTCTTAGGATCTCGTAATAATTTTCTAAAATCACGTACTTCCTTATTTTTAGAATAGGCTGACCATAAAAATAGTAACTTCATTAATAAAAATTTAACAAAGTCAAAAAAACGTCAGTAATCTCGTCCTCATTCTATGCTTCCTCCTTTCACACCATTGGATTCCAATTTTAATGAAGGGTGCTCGGATGCTCCTGCATCAAAAGAGAATGGAGCGTCATTTGCCCAGTAACCATTTATGAGAGAAGCTTATGTAAATTTTCTTTCTTTATTAATAAATTTCCTGAAATGGCTGCGTTGGCTCAGGCCATGGACTATTTCCCTCTATGAGGGTTTTAACCATGTCAAATACTAGTGTATTGATTTGTGATCTATTTGTGAGCGGTGACATTTGGTGTTTGATCTAAGGAACTTACCCTATAAATTCCTACATTAAAAAGATTTCATTTTTGTATATTTTAAGTTTTTTTTCAAAAATCATCATTGAATTTCTTCCAACATGTGCTAACATACAAAGAAGAACCATCAGAAGAATTGATTAACATTGGGTTAAATATGGGTTGCCAATATATGTTAGCATATAAAAAATTAATTGTGGAATTTGTAAGCATATATCATTTTTTACTTAGCTCCATCTATAATTAATAGAACAAAAAAAACTTTTATATTAAATATATGATTTGTTATGGGGTATAAAACTTGCAGGAAACAAAGTATGGAACTACGCCAACAAATGAATTGTTGAAATTTGGCATGAAATTTGGTTTTGAAAGAATGTGTATAGTTCATGAGTCAATTATTTCTATGGTACATTTATTTTTTATTTACATTGATGTATATTATTTAATATTTCAATTTTCAATATTCTCACCAATGTATATACACTCATTACAGTTTATTTTTATGTTTGTAGATGGAACTTAAAGAAGAAGAAAACAATCAACACAGTGAATAAGACATTCCTCAAAATAACCCAAGTCATGGAAGTAGCTCGAGCAATGATAATAGTTACAACGAAAAATGATGATCAATATGTTTGGATATCAAAGCAAGGCGTTGTATTTTTTGAAATATTTGTCTATGAAATCAGACATTTTTCTTAATGTAATGGACATAGTGTCCCAATTGAAAGATAGAGGGATACCAATAAATATCCCGTTTTGTATGAAAAAGAGTGTCTTATATATATATATATATATATATATATATATACGTTTTAATTTATTCTATTGTGTTCTCCATTGTCGCCGTGAAATGTTACACCATTGATTAAATATATGGATGATTAAATATTATAATGAATAGATGTAAAATATGATGATATCATATAAAAAATTAATCCAAACATCACATTCAAATGAACTAATAAAAATTTAATTGATATGAATTTTGTTATATGATATGTTTCGACTTATGATGAATAATGAATTTTTAAAAATCACAATAATTGCACTGTCATGGGTCGATGTTTCTAAAAAATTCAAAATGAACATCGGTATGTGTTAGCTATTGTGCACCAGTGCATTTGTATGATATTGGGCACCGGTGTGTTTCTACGACCTATGGGCACTGCACAAATACTAATACCAATTATAATTCCTGGTGTGCTTTATTGACGACTACTACACAAGCGATCTGATAGGCATGGCATGGACCAATGTGATTTTCCTTTAACGTGCCTGTGCATTTTTATAACTTAACGACCTAGCTCATTTTATTACCTAGACGGCCCGGTGTGGTTTTACACCTTAACGACCCGGTGCATGCACCTTCCATCACCTCGGTGCGACTTACTGGTTGACACGCACTAGGCCATTGCTAAACACCCCAGGGTGTCCAATTTTTTTTTCCATCTCAGTAATTGGTATTTTTATAGTACCAGTGCGTTGAAACGTGATACACGCACCAGTGCATTGAAACATGATGCACGCACCGATGAGAAAAACTTTCATAACAATCTCTAGCCACCCAGTTTTTTTAATTGTGTTGAAATTATGTTAAATTCTCTTCCAAAACCTCCGTTACCAAAAACGAATGTTGTAGAAAACATTTTTTTGACAATTTTGGCCAATTTTATAACATTAAAAACCTCCTTTAAAACCTTCGCTAGAGGGTCTTTTCCTTTTCTGTGTAATTTTGTAATTGTTGATATTTGGTAAAGGACATCAGGTGTCAATATTGTAGCACTAGATGAGGGTTATTCTCCCAAACAGGTTGCACAATAAATTATTTCCATTTCCAATATGCTGGAGCATATTGAGTGATGGGATTTGGCATACATTGCGGGAGTTCAGAGAAGCTTTGACTACTACCCTACAAACGTGTAAATAATCGCTACCACTTGTGGAGATAAAAATCTCACTATATCCACCCCTACAAATCATGATCTTTGCTGCCAAGATTAGATTGCTAGAGATGAAACTCAACAACAAATGACAAACAAGGAAATTAAGTAGGGCTACTCCACGGTAGTTAGGCAAGATGATTAAATTGGTGGTGCTATGAAGAAATAATTCGAATATTCTATTGAAGGTGTTTCAGATAACAGAAGATAGTCGAAGCAAGATATAATTCCATCTAAGCATTGGACTTTGATGATATCCATGGAAGGAACCTGCAGGGACGGAACACACAATGAAGAGGTGTGAAGGAAGCACAATGAAAGCTTCCTTTACACCTTTGCACTCCCAAAAATGTATCAATGTTATGGATATTAACAATAAAAAATTAACATGTGGCTACTTATGATATAGGGATTATTTCTCCTAATTTCACCTTCGTAATCTATTAATTCAGAACAAAGAGCGTTAAACCCTTTGCACAAACAAAATTGGAGTTATAATTATTCGCTTGGGAAGTCAGAGTAGAGAAACTGTGTGCAAAGCAAGGGCAAAAACTCCCCCACAAATCCTTTCGCTGCACACCCTTTCTCCCACACTACTCGCATATTTTCGCAAAAATTAATAAATAAATAATCAAAATGATTGCACCAAATGTATACCATTATGATTTAATAAATTAACCTCGGGGAGGATTAATGAAAATATGTGAGCACGTGACTAAATTCACCATCCCTAGGTTACAACATAAAATTAATTAATTTATATTGTGCCACTTCAATAAAACAAAGGATATTTGGAACACACTATGAGAAGCACTCCTAGATGTTACAAATAGTTGAGTTTTCACGAAATTCACTTCATATCTGCTAATGGTTCATCCATATTAATTCCATTGGGGTAGCATAATACTTTCAAAAGTTCATAGCTTCACTTTAGAATTATTTGCACCACTCCATGCCATAATAATGAGTTTAAAGAGTTTCCCAACAAGGGATGAATCAATAAAAATATTTTGATGAACTGAAAAAAATAAAAATAAAAATAAAAATAAATAAATAAATATTCAGGCATCGATTCTCACCTTACCAAAATTGCAAGGTATTTTGAAGTAGAGACCAATGAAAGTGGGTATTCCATGGGAGTGGTGTTTATCAAAGTAGGGAGGTTTGTATGCTATCCTTATAAAGTATTTCATGGGGCATTTCCCAACTACCCTACCTATGAAAAGGACATTTATGCCCTAGTACAAGTTATTAAAATGTGGAAATATTATTTGATGGGACAAAGTACCATCATTCACATAGATCACCCATTTCTACAGTATCTACAATGCCAAAGTAAGCTACAACAATCCATGCATTTAAAGTGGAAAACAAGAAGGGAAACAAAAATAAGTTAAGTGACATGCTTTCAAGGCCATCCACATCCAAGACTATATATTTAGGAACTTTGATGCACTTGGAGCCTCTCAACCATGATGCATGTAGAGAGACATACATAAAAGATGAGGAATTAAAGGAGGTGTTTCAATAGCTATGGGGAAAAATCATGTAGAATATGGTGAAAAAAATAAAATTGTCATCTGCAGAATGGGTGACTCTATTAGATATACAAGATTGATTTTTTTAAAGGTGAGGAACTACAACTTAATAAATAGGATCACACCTCCAAGGTTGTAGAATATTTTGGCATTTAGAAGACAATTTACAACATATGAGGTATGTGTATTGGCCCATAGTGTAAGAATATGTAGCATAATACATTACATAATGTATATTTTGTTTTACTATCAATCCAAGTAATAGGAAGTAGGGTGTATACCATCCCCTACTGGTACCTACTTGTACATGGGAAAACATTTCCATGGATTTTTTTGGGAGGTTTATGAACAGTCAGAAGGGACATGTCTACCTATTTTTTCTAGTTGACAATTTTAGCAATATGTGTGTTCTTGTGCCTTGTAAAAATACCATGAAGGGATGAGAAGAAAAATACTTATTCTTTCAATATGTTTGGGTTCACTTTAGGATACTAAGGAGCATCATTTTACATAAGTGCACCACATTTTTTAGCACATTTTGGATAACGTTGTAGGAGAATATGGTTACAAACTTCAAGAGGTATACCAGATTACATCCACAAATATATGGGAAAATAGTATTCAATAATAATTTGGTGCAAAATTTAAGGTGTAACAAATAGAATATCATGTAATGTCCTCAGCCTTGATCCAGAAATACAACCCAACAAAACTAAAAAATCCCTTGGTAATTAACTACGAAAGCAATAATATTTCAAGCCAACCAAGAATTTTATTGTACTTGGAAATATATGCTAATATGAGCGCAAAACCTGATGCCCTAAATGTGCTTCTCATTTTTTCTAATATATAATTAAATAAATAACATGACAGGGATAATTTTTCTTCATTAGAAATTAAACAACACATTGATTTTACCGACATACATTCACAGCGAAAAAACACACTTGTAACCAAAAACTGGATAGGGTTTGTAGCTAAAGATAAATGAAATCACGCATGGCATACAATTACATAAAATACGTGTCTAAGGGTTTATTAACAGTAACACACATGGCACATAAATAATGCATCACACACAATTGCCATAGAATAATTACCCACTATAGGGTTTATTAGCAGAGCATATATAAACATATAGAAATACCCATAAATCAATTCGTGATATAGTGCACTTATTTATAGATATGGACTGAGCAACTATGTGATCTCTAGATTACTCCCAACCATAAACTATGTGGCTCAAAAATTCCACCACACTCACCCCTGAGCTGAGGTGGCAACTCCATCTGCAAAAATACTCGAAAGATACCATGCATTCATGGCCACGGTGCCAACCCAATCGTCACGTTGCTCTAGGGCTCCAAGAACCCTCCATAAAAATTTCTAAGGTCCCAACCCAACGATTGTGCTTCTCCAAGGCTCTAGGAATCCTCCATGAGATAACCAAAATCGAGTGCCCACTAGAAGTCCATGGCCACCAGGCCATAAACAGGGCCATCAAGATTCAAACCCTCAGAGCACCAAGCTCCTAAAGATAACATTGGGGTTCACATTGTAAAACATATGCATCCATATGACATGGTTAACTTAATAACCACACCTTGTTCAGTCTAGATTCCAACCCCAAGACTCACTGACCATTAGTTAGTTTTAGAGTCCACTCTAGGAATCACTGACTAATTTCTCCTCTATCCATCCTTGGTTGAATGTGTAACAAGCCTGGTAAAAATTCCATGTAAATAAAATTTAATAAAGGAAAAATAATAACCACATTGATGGGACACTTACTCCAAGATGAATGTTGGGAAAAACATCCTAGTGTGGGTGTTCATTTGGTTTATTATGGCTAAGGAAATTGGAAACAAAAATGGAAAAGGAATTTGGAAAGGAAAAAAGGAATTTTGGCAAACTATTTATGAAAAAAATGGAAATTAGGAGAAAAGGAAGGTGAAAGGTCACAGGTTTCATGTGAGGAGTAAAATGAAGGAAAATAATGGAAAATGAAGAAAATAGAGGCCTAATTGATAAATGGGGATTTTAGGATCAGTCGATACCTTTTGTCAAATCAGTTTTGGATCTCTCTCTCTCTATTCTCTCTCTCTCTCACTCTTGGTTTTCTTGGAGAATTTCAACATTGGATCAAGAAAGGAAAAGAAGGAAAAGAGGAAGAAAATATCAAACAAGGAAGAGCGGGATCAAGTAGCTACAACAGGATTCTTTACAAGTATCAATTTGCATGTGTGATTTCCTTGCTAGATTTGGCATGCATGGTTATGCATGCGTGTTCTTGGTTCTCTTTCTGTCATTGGCATGGGTTTTTCCAGATATGACAGTGTTTTTCAGCCTAGGCTTGCCATTTCTGGATAGCCATGGTGTGATGGGTTCTCATGTTTTGGTTGATCTAGATTGTCGGATGGATTTGAAGCTGAGGTGGATCTCTGAATGAAAGAACACATGGCCTAGTAACCCATGAACTGGAATGTGGGTTGCGGTAAAGCTGGAATTTTGTGTTGCCTTGTGGGCCTACGAATCCTTGATCGATGATTGGTAGGATATACTATAAAGCCTAGAGGTGGGTGCTCTCCATTAGGCCTAGGAATCCATGGATGGAATAAATAGTAAATTCCAAAGAGTGGAGTCTCAGTTATGGCCTAGTAATCTAGTGTGGATTGCAGTAAATCATAGAGGCTAGGAGACAGGAAAATTCCTTATGGTGTAGGTGGAAAAATCCGGTGGAATCCATTCTTGTTTATGGCCTAGTGATCCAGTGAGGATTGTGGTAAAGCCTATTTCTAATGTTGAGGGTGAGGTGGTTTAGCCTTGGGAAGCCATGGTTGGTTCTTTTGGTTTGATTCCTAGATTCATGCTTGAAATATTGCACGAGGGTGATTGGATGAAGAGAGCTTTGGCTCATCCAATATATGGTTGGGTGGAACGTGGTAGTCCCATACCAGGTTGGATTTCACATTCATGAATAAGAGTTAATTCCATTGGTTATTTATGTTTAAATGTACTAGATTATGTGTAGCATTTATGGTTATTGTATTCTCAATATTTATGTTTTTTATATGTTGGTTATGAATGTGTTTTATGACAGTTAAATTATATGGTTCTCATCATGCTTTTATTTTTAAATGAATGAACCATGAATCTACGACCTAATATATGATAATGTAGTTGATGTGATGAGGAAACAATGCTTCTTAGCGATTCTAAGATAAGTGTGAGACCCCTATGCTCAGATCTATTTTTTAAACCCATAGATTACATATTTGCAACATGTTTAACGAAATTCATGCCATGGCTTGGAGAGGTCCAGTCAAGCCCTTGTTCAAGTAATTGCATTGGTATCACTATTTTGCTGTTATTTTTCATTTCTAGAAGTTTCATGGATTTCTGGGCAGTGACATGAGCCCCGGGCCTAAAAAAGTGGCACAGAAATTAGGGTCGTAGACACAAAACTACTAGCAAAATTCCCTAGTGACACGCATCTCCATGTTGCGTGAGTGACTAGAGGTTTCCAAACGCACTCTTTCCTATGTCAAGGGAGTGACTAGGGGATTTATGCATCAAAAGGTTTGTTTGATTTAGAGGCTAGCCTCCTGGAAGGTCAGGATGTCTCTTGGGTGTCATGTAGCATGTGTAGAAGGTGTTTTTTATTGTGTGGTGTCGTCTCCACTTCCTTAAGGTGACATAGGAGGTTTAATCAGATCATAGTAGCCTCTCGTCGCATGTTTACCCTAGTTGGTCGGTTACTTGCTTATATGTGGAAGGAGGGTGTTACAGAGTGGTATCAGAGCATGGTACACCCCTTGTACTGAATGGGCAGTGTGTTTTGGTCATGCATTCATGTCAGTTGCACATGTCTTACTCACCCTTGTGGTATATAGGCTTGTTGCATATGTATGGTGTTAGTCATAATTGTAGTGATGTTGTTGTGTGAAAGTGAGGGTGTTTTCGTGGAATGTTTCATCATGAGTGTATGATTGGTTACATGTTTTTTATACTTACATGTTGTCAGCATACATTGATATGGTTTTTTTCATCATGCATGAGGTCACAGTATGTGTAGTTGATAATGCCATGCATTTATTATTGGACTCTAGATAGAATGATGATTATGTGTTGATATACCTATGTGTTATATGTATATATGTTGTTATGATTCTGTTTATACATTTATTACGCTAATTGGTTCATCTTGCAGATGAGATATCCTCCCTGAATTATGCTAAGGTACGTTGATTTATTGTGATTTGGTTAGCTAACATGATATGCCTTGCAGAAAGAAATCAAGATGACTAGAAAGATGGTAGACTACAGCGATTCTCCCTATGAATCAGATGAGCGGTGTGGTGTTGGGAACTCTTCCGACTTAGAAAACATATTGATAATCTTTAAGGAATAAATAAGAAGTTGTAAAGCAGAAAATGACAAAATAATGCATGCACAAGAGAAACAAGCAGAGGTTAATGTAGTAATCCTTTATAGATTGTCAAAATTGTAGCGATAGGGGCCACTTCATATTAGCCATGGGTAGGAGAAAATAACTAACATGGCATATGGCAGTAGATCTCATGGTGGCCACAAATTGGATAGAGATGACACGGTTAGAGATGGAAGATTGTTGGATACTCCAAATAGGAGAGGTGATGGGCACATGTACTATTCTAGTTATGATTCTGATAGTAATTATGATCATCGTTGTTATCATCCTTGCAGGAGGATTGATAGAGGATACTTTCTAGATGAGTTTAAGAATGAAAATACACCTACTATTGATGGAGATTTGAATAAGTAGGGAGAGGTAGAGGCTTGGATACTTGGGATGAATAATATCTTGGAGTTGCATAATTATACAGATAATATGAAGGCCATAGTAGTTATCTTCAGCCTGAGAGGTAAAGTAGATATCTGGTGGGAATATGTAAAGTGGTACAGAGACATCAAGACAGGGGACTTGATTTGGCATGAGTTTAAGAGGCTTTTCAGGAAGAACTTGTCAAAAAGGTACTACGACAGTAAGGCCAAAGAATTTTATGAGCTAAAGATGGGGTCAATGACATATGAGGAGTACATGACTAAGTTCCTGGAGCAATTGTGGTATGTACCATATCTTAAAGATGAAAATGCGAAGGTTAAGATATTTTTCATTGGATTACCATTATCCTTTAGATATCAGATTGAGTATGATTATTTTCAATCACTTGAGGAAGTTATTGGTAAATTGAAGCATTAATATGAACAGTAGAAGTGTAATAATGAATCTCAGCAAGAATGGAAGTGGAAGGATAAAGATAAAGGTAAATGGAAGTTAAAAGAGAAAGGAGCCATATTGCAGAGGAGAAAGAGAATGTTGCACCACATAAGAAGTTCAATGCAGCTAGACAGGGACATGGGTCACAGTAGCAGCATAGAGGTGATGGTACTGGATGGTTGGAGTGTTGGATATGCGGTAAGGAGTATCTCAAGAGATCTTTTCCGCAAAATCAGGGTGGTAGGACTCAGATATATAGTTCATAGGAGGTGCAGAATGTTGGGGATGTTGGTCAGAACATTCCTCGTTAGGTAGGAAGACCATCAGGCATCTATCATTGAAATAAATGGTAAAATTTGTGATCAAGTTGTTTCTACTTTGATTGACCCTATATCTAATTTTAGTTATGTTATTCCTGACTTGGTGGATAAGTGTGGTTTGAATATATAAATGGATTCAGAATCTTGGTTAGTGCAGTTAGCTATAGGTAAGAGTGTGTGAATTTGAGTTGAATGACATGTCTACATCAACGCATTGAATGTATTTCCATTGTGACCATACAGTATGCTCTTGCGTATGGATTGGTTATATCTTCATAGGACCAAAGTGGATTTTTATGATAAATCCATTGAGTGTTTGGATGATAATGGGGAGTATAGAATCCTACAGGGTAAGAGGAAAGAAACATCAGTTAGGATGGTGAGAGCTATGCAGGAAAATCACAGTCACAGAAAAGGGTGTGTGTTATTTTCAATGCATATTTATAGTGACAAAGGTAAGGAATTTGAGGATGCAGATGTTTTGACTAGGTACCAAGTTTTATAGCAGTCTCAGAATGTATTTCCCACAGATATTTTAGATTTTACACCTCACAGGGAAGTATAATTTTCTATTGAATTGGTACCCTGGGCAGCACCATCATCAAAATCACCATACAGGATGAGCACTCCAGAGTTGGTAGAGCTGAATTTGCGGTTAAAGGAAATTCTTGACAAGGGAGAAATTAGGCCAAGTGTATCGCCTTGCGGTGCAGAAATATTTTTTGTGAAGAAGAAGGATGGCACTCTCAATTTATACACTAATTAGAGGCAGTTGAACAAGGTTACCATTAAGAACATGTATCTGTTTGTGAGGATTGATTATGTGTTCAATCAGTTGAAGGGAGAAGCAGTGTTCTCAAATATTGACCTAAGATTGCGATATCATTAGGTACGCATTAAGGAAGAGGAAATCTAAAATATAGCTTTCCGAACCAGGTATGGGCATTATGATTTTTTTTTAGTTCCATTTGGTTTGAATAATGCTCCAAGTACCTTTATGTGCTTGACGAATAGTGTGCTTCATACTTATCTGTACAAGTTTTTTATTGTGTTCATGAATGATATATTGGTATATTATAAAAATTAAAAAGATAATTTTGAACACATAGCAGTAGTAATGAGATTATTGAGAGAGAATCGATTGTATTCCAAGCTCAACAAGTGCAGTTTCTTTTAGACTTAGGTACATTACATCGGACATGTGGTTTCCAAGGAATTCATGGCAGTGTATCCAGAAAAGATAAGGGCTATCATGGAGTGGGTAGGTCCTATAAATGTGGATGAGGTGAGGTCCTTCATGGGTTGGAAATTTATTATATGAGGTTCATCAAGAACTTCACATAGATTACTTATCGTATTACATCATTACAAAGGAAAGGTAAAAATTTTAAATGGACAGAGGAATGTGCAGCCAGTTTTGAGCGGTTGAAGTAGTTGTTGACACATGCTCTAGTGTTAAAGATTTCATATCTGGATAAATATTTTGTGGTATGTACATATGCTTTCAAGAAAGGTCTTGGAGGATTCCTTATGCAAGAAATATAGGTGGTATGTTATGATTCATGTAAACTAAATGAGCACGAGAAAAAACTATTTAACACATAATCTTGATTTGGCAGTGATCATTCATGCATTGAAGATGTGGAGGAACTATCTTCTAGGAAGACAATTCGTATTAATCAGCGATCACAATGGATTACGGTATATATTTGACCAACCGAATCTAATCTTCAAGAAATCTATATGGTTGGCCACAATTAGTGATTTCGAATTTGAGATCATGTATATTAAAGATAAAGAGAACAGGGTTGCAGAGGCTCTTAGTAGGCATATACTAGTGAATCATATCGTAGCTATGAGCTCCTATGGGACAAACTTACGGGATCAGATCTTACAAGAAGGTCAACATGATATCAGGTATATGGAGCTTATGCATAGATTGCAACAGAATATAGGTAAAAGTACAGGTATAGGTGCAGGAGCACAATATATGGATTATTGGCTTATAGCAGATGGTTGGTTAGGTTTAGAGACAGGATATATGTTCTAGAAAATGATGAGTTCAATAAGGTGATATTGACAGAGTTTCATTGGAAACCATATTCAGGTGACCCAAGATACCAGAAGACATTGACAACAATAAAGAAGTTTTATCATTAGCAAAATATAAAGAAGGATGTGACATAGTTTGTAGCTAGATTCTTGGATTTTCAGCGAGTGAAAGTGGAGTGTAAGCATCCAAGTGGACTACTACAGTCGATTGCGATTCCAGAGTGGAAATGGGAGGTCATTGCCATGGATTTCATTACAGGTTTTCCCAGAACATCTAAACAACATGATTCCATAATGGTTGTTGTGGACAGGTTGAAAAAGGTTACACACTTCATTCTAGTGAAGACTGCATATTAAACTAGTGATGTGCCACAAGTGTTCATCAGAGATGTGGTCATATTGCATGGTGTTACAAAGAATATTTTAAAATAAAAGGATGCAAAGTTCACTTCCAAGTTTTGGAAGGAGTTTTTTGCAGATTTGGGCACAAAGTTGGCCTTTAGTACATCTTATCATCCACAGACATGTGGTCAGATTGAGAGGTTGAACATGATATTGGAGGAAAAGTTGAGGATGTATGTGATGCATTAGCAGCGAAAGTTATAAGAGTATCCTCCACTGGTAGAGTTTGATTAAAACAATGGGTATCAAGAATATTTTAGGACAAGTTTTTTTGAGGCATTGTATGGGAAGAGTTGTAATACTTCCATCATTTGGAGTGATCCGGCGAATGGGGTATTGATTGAACCAAGCATGTAGCAGAAATGGAATAGGAAATGCAGGTAATCAAGAAGAATCTGTAGAAATTTTAATACAATTATATATTTCCTGGATTCTCCTAATATAAAAAGTATATTCCATTGTTAAATACAGAATCCTTCTACTAAAATCTTTGCGGAAATTTAATCGCCAATTGAAAACACATGAAGAAGATGAATCACACATAACACATATGTTTTTACTAGGAAATCATACAGCTAAAGACCCCACTATCATATATTATGTATATATCATGGATCATGAAAAAATCTCATACAAAACTCTAATCCAATAGCTCTCAATACAATGTACAATATTCTCACACTTTCATACAAAAATTGGCAAATACATGCTCCAATTTACTGCCTCCTGACAACCTGCCTCCACTGTGAAATCCCTGTTGATTACAATCCCTGAATGAATGAGATCTTTCCTTGCCTTGACTGTGCAATCCTCATTTGCATCACCAATGTTCATTTGGTTGCATGAGTGCACCCACTAATGTCACAACAGATAGTCAAACTGTCCCTTTCACCTATCTCTCAACTGGGTCTCCACTAGATCTGACATGCATGTAGTTAATAGTAGTAAATATTCATTTTCATGTGAGATCACTCCATGTGAATTAATTTAATATTTAATTCACTAATCTCTCACTAGTGTATCTTTAGTTACAACTAGTTACAACTAGCACAACTGAGTTAAACTACTTTACAACTCACATAACTACACATCCAACTCTGTTACAAATTCAAATCACTCAGTTAGAACTAAGTCCACTTGCATGTCCCACAAACCAACCTTATAACTTGAAATTCCTTTAGCTAATTGTTTTTCCACTTCAATTAACTGAAATCAAGTGCTTCAAGAGAATACATCAATATTTATTGTCCAATTATTATTAAGAGATAATAATAATCAACATGCATTCTATTTTTAGACATGCGATCTATAAATAGGCTTCGCACATGCATCTAAAAATAGAATCTCATCTATAAATAGAATTTTCTCAACCATCTATAAATAGACTCTCGCTGTAAATAGAATTTGCTCAACATTCTAAAAATAGACATACACCCAAAAATAGCCTGCAGGCCCCATCTAGTGTAGGTGCTTAATTTTCACTAGGATCATCATCTTGTTGAATCCCACCACTCCCTCTCAACAAGAAAGGGATTATCATTCACCCCGATCCTGTCTCTATGGTATTTTAATTTTCTCCTGGTGAGCGCCTTCATCAGAATATATGCATCCTGATCTT
The DNA here is from genome assembly GCA_034641835.2 of Pinus albicaulis. Classification (NCBI taxonomy): domain Eukaryota; kingdom Viridiplantae; phylum Streptophyta; class Pinopsida; order Pinales; family Pinaceae; genus Pinus; species Pinus albicaulis. The sequence goes on from CM076572.1 coordinate 1,229,997,456, forward strand.
CTGTAGGAATGTACTGAAGCAACATGATCTTTCGTTGAACACAATATCTGATATGATGATAATGGATATCTATATGCTTAGATCTATCATGAAACATAGGATTAACTGAGATTTTAATGCAACTCTGATTATCACAATGAATCACTATAGGATCTAAATGAGAACCAAACAAACCAACTAGGATCTTTCTCATCCAAATAGCCTCACATGCATCTTGACTTGCTACGATGTATTCCGCTTCTGCTGAACTAGGTGCCACAGATCTCTGTTTCCTGCTGTACCAAGAAATAGTTGTAGATCTGATACTAAAGACCCCTCCTGATGTGCTCTTTCGGTCTGTTGGGCTGCCCACCCAATCTGCATCCGTGAAGCCATGCAACTTCACCTCATTCATCTATCTATACCATAATCCATACTTAGATGTGCCCCTGAGATATCTCAGGACATGCTTTCCCGCTTTCCAAAAGAGCTTGGTAGGCTTAACCATCACATGACTATGCTAGTTCACCGCATAGCATATGCTCGGTCTTGTATTTACTAAATACATTAGTGGACCCACCAACTATCGATAAACAGTAGCATCCACTGCCTCTCTAGATGTAGCATCCTCTTTCCTCCAATTTCCTAGAAGAGGAGTATCCATGGGTTTGCAGCCCTCCATGTGAAACTTACCCAGTATCTCCCTTGCATACTTTCCTTGAGACACAAAAATTTCACCATTTCGTTGCCATATTTCCAATCCAAGGAAATAATGAAGGAAGCACATATCCTTCATCTTGAACTCCTTTACAAGGTCCTCCTTGCATGAGTGTGTCATATGCTCATCACCAGTCAGTATTAAATCATCAAACTAAAGAACAATGATTAAAATCTTACCCTCCACCACAATTTGGTATAGGTTTTCATCCGCCTCACTCTTGGTGAATCCAAGTCCAATGAAATAGTTGTTGATCCGAGTGTACCAAGCACGGGGTGCTTCCTTAAGCCCATACAACTCTCTTTTGAGTCTCTACGCATGTGACTCGTTGTTGAAGATCTTAAATCCTTCAGGCTGCTCAATTTACACTTTGTCCTCAATGATCCCATTTAGAAATGCAGCCTTTACATCCATCTAATGAATGTGCCAACCCATCTGTGTTGAGAGAGCAAGGATGGTCCTTATGGAAGAATACCATGAGACAGGTGCAAAGGTTTCTTCATAATAAATCCCCTAGATCTGTGAGAAGCCCTGGGCCACAAATCTGGCCTTGTATTTCTCAACACTCCCATCGGTATCTTTCTTTACCTTGTAGATCCATCTTGAATCTAACATTGATTTATCAACCCGCCTTGGAACAATTTCCCAAGCACTGTTTCTGACAATGGATTCATACTCCTCCACCATTGCATCTACCCATGTAGGCTCCTGCATTGCTTCCTAAAAGGAAGATGGCTCAGTCACAGTAAATTTTCTCATAAGAGCCATGTATCTAGTGAATTGGTCAGGAGACTGTTTATGTCTGCATTGTGAAGTAGGGACTCCTACATTCTTTGCCACATCAAGCTTTAGCCTCTCAGTTTCTGTGGTACGCCTTCTGCCAGTTCTAATTTTTGGCTCTGCGTGAGTGGACTCCTCCACTCCATGAACCTCCTCCTGTGGCTGATCCACATCTAGAGACTCATCTTTGGGAACCAAAATTTCCTCCTCTGCATGTAAGTCTAGCTCCCTCTCAACTGAAAACTTCATGTTTTTCTCCTCATTGAATTTTATATCCCATCGCACCACAGTCATTCGACTATTTGGAAAATACACACGATAATTATGGGGAATTTCTGCATACCCATAAATATCCCAACTTCATTATTCAGCTCCAGCTTCTTCCTAGCGTTCTTGGTCACATGCACATAAACAGATGAACCAAAAATCTTAAAGTGAGAAACATTCAGTTTCTTACCAATGAAAGCTTCTTCGGGTGTACTCATGCCAAGTACTCTATGAGGACAACGGTTTTGCACATAAACCGCAGTGTTGCATGCTTCCGCCCACAAATGCATTAGTAGGCCCTAATCATGCAGCATCGCTCATGCAGTACCCACGATCTTTCTGTTCTTCCTCTCCACGACCCCATTTTTTTGTGGGTTATGAGGCACTATGAGCTCTCTTTGAATTCCTTCTTTGCTACAGAAGTCTTTGAATTCATTTGATATGTATTCTCCACCATTATTGCTCCACAGAGCCTTCACTTTCTTCCCCGACTCTTTATCTACCAATGCTTTAAACTCACAGAACTTTGAGAATGTTTGATCCTTCTTTTGCATGAAGAAGATCCAGCATTTACGAGAAAATTCATTAACAAAAAGAACATAATACCTATTTTTTGTTGTTGAAGCAGCCGAGAATGGTCCACACACGTCTGTGTGAACTCTCTCCAGGATCACTGAAGCACAGTTCTCCTTTTCATGAAAGGTGGACTTTACATACTTCCCCATGGTGCAACCCTTGCAATGATCTAACTGAGCAAGTGTTCCCATTGGAAGTCAAGTAGATATTTGCTGCATGACTTTCAAAGCTCCATGATGAAGATGGCCCAATTGCATGTGCCATAATTCACCCTCATCCTGACTCACCACTTTTTCTGCCTTGCCCATCATTGCAGCACAACCTTCTACCTCCAGCTTGTAGAGATTATTAACTCGAATCCCTATCCTCTTGGCTTGACCCATTGTTTTATGTCACAGGAAATCTTTTCCATCGTTGAAAACCACTTCATAGCCTCTGTCATCCAACATTGTGACTGAGACCAAGATTTTATTTAGACCTAGAACATGCATAACATCTTTCAAATGAAATGGTTTACCTGACTCCCTATCAAATTTAATGGTACCAATGCCGTTCACACTATATCATCCATCGTCGCCCATCTCTATATGCATTTGGATATCTTTCTCCTCCAAGTCACTGAAAAGCTCCTTATCTCCCGTCATGTGGAAGGAAGCACCACTATCAAGATACCACGCTGATCCCATTGTGCTTGAAACCAAGCATGTGATAAAGGATATATCAAGTTCAAATTGCGAGGCAAGGGCCTCACCAGCTACAGCTCCAACAACCTTCTTATTCTTCTTTTTCTATGGGCAGTTAGTGGCGAGATGACCATGTTCATGACAGTGAAAACACTTCACTTTGGAAAAATCTAGCTTCTTGCCTTTAGACTCATATTTTGAGTGGAATTTCTTCATCTTCCCTTTCCTTTCCTTGGCAGCCAAAGCACAATCATCTTCATCATCATGCTTTTATGAAGAGACATCTCTAGTATTCCTCCTAAACTCGTCCTGCACTAGATCCGACCACAGTCATTCCCAATCCAGAACCACAAAGTCTTGGTAACTATGCCAACTCTTATGAAGTCCTAAGAGATCCAAGCTCACCAAATCATCATCAGCAACTGTGATTCCCACACTCCCTAGTTCATCCCGACATTGGACAAAATTTGTGAGATACTTAGGAATATTGTCGCCCTTCTCCATCTTGATCTTTCTGAGTTTATGCTTCAGCGCCAATTTCCTATGGTCGTTATTGCTTTGGAAAAGATCTTTCAAAGCCTTCCACATAGAAATGGAGTGGCTTTCCCATGAAGGCTTGAGACAATATGGTCTTGCACACCTTCCAACAGAATCCTTGTCGTCTTCACTACTTTCTTTTGCCATGCATCAAGTAATGCAACATCTATCGAAGTGGCTTTAGGCAAATCACTATTGATGAATTCCTTCAAGCCATTATCTTCAAGAACCGCCCCCATCCTATCCTTCCATGAAATTTAGTTTGAGCTTCCCTCGAGTGCATACTCTAGCCACAAACCATTGAAAGCCATCTCGATGTTTACTCAACTGTTGCACCAAGAAATTCTTGCAACAAATTTGAATCATTTCCACCAACAAATTCAACTACTACTTCAATTTTTGCAATCTTCTTTGCTCCGATACCATGTAGAAATTTTAATACAATTATGTATTGCCTGGATTCTCCTGATCTAACAATTATATGCCACTGTTAAATACATAATCCTTATACTAAAATATTTGCAGAAATTTAATCGCCAATTGTAAACACATGAAGAAATATCAATCACACATAACACATATGTTTTTACCATGAAATCATAAAGCTAAAAACCCCACTATCATATAGTATGTATATATCATGGATCATGAAACAATCTCATACAAAACTCTAATCCAAGAGCTCTCAGTACAATGTACAATCATCTCACATTGTCATACAAAAATTGGCAAATACATGTGCCAATTTACTGCCTCCTGACAGCCTGCCTCCACTGCCCAATCCCTGAATGAATGAGATCCTGCCTTGCCTTGACTACACAATCCTCATTGGCATCTCCAATGTGCGTGTGGTTGCATGAGTGCACCCACTAATGTCACAACAGATAGTCAAATTGTCCCTTTCACCTATCTCTCAATTGGGTCTCCACTAGATCTAACATGCATGTAGTTAACAGTAGTAAATATTCAGCTGCATGTGAGATCATTCCATGTGAATTAATTTAATATTTAATTCATTGATCTCTCACTAGTGTATCTTTAGTTATAACTAGTTATTGAGTACTGGACCAGCCTTGCGAGATTCCTGGAGTCATTGAGTACTGGGATCGGAAGCCTACCTTGGGGAAGATGAGGTCTGAGTCAGGCGTGAGCCTTGGGGCCAGCCTTGGCTAGGAGCCGACCGAGGAGGCTTATGCCTAGTTCCGAAAGTGGGAAAAAGGACATAGATTCTTTGAGATTTCTCAGGTGCTGTGAAGAACTTTCGATGCCTGTTGGTTATACTAGTTCAGCAGAGGGTGTTGGTCACACATGAAGTAATAAATAATAAATAATATAATATCATATCGTTAAATACTTAACTTCGGGACGAAGTTTCTTGAAGAGGGGGAGTATGTAATGTACCATAATAATTATAAATTAATAAATAATTATAAAATAATAAATAATTTAATTTAATTTAATAAATAAGTAAATAAATAAATAGTCAAGTGAATAATAAATAAAACATTAAACAATAACTTGAGTTCTAAATAAAATAATAAATAATAAACTGGAGTCGTAAAACAATAAACAATAAGTAAAGTTAAAGAAAGAACAAAGAATTAAACTAAGAAACTAATAGAAAGAAAGTTAAACTAAAAGAACACTAAATTAAGTAAAACTTAAGTTGCATGTTGACACAGTGAATGTGTGCATGTGGTTCCCATTCCATTGTTTGGTCTATTTAGATATTGAGGAAGATTCAAAGGGGATTTATTCTTTCATCCATTCTCTGGTGGGAAACGTATGGTGAGGCAAAGGATACCCTGGAAGTAGTACGTTGATTGAGGGCTTCGGGGTGGCTAGCTGTGGAAGGATTACATCCAGCTGAGCCTATGGTTGGGTGGAGATTTGTCCCCAAAACATTGTTGCGGTCAATATGATTCAGATAGCATTCAACCTTGGAGTCTCAAGTAAGGAAAATCACCATTACAGGTAAGTTGTCTTGCTCATGTTTCTAAAAATTCCATGATGATTAGTTAAACAGTTTTTGGGTTGATTATTCATTGTTTATATGATATAATTAATTGCGTGTTAAAATTGGGGTTGTTACATATGGTATCAGAGCGGGTTTCAACTTTATGTGACCTCTAGGTAAAAGTTAAAACTTGACATAAAGAACTCCAACCAACTGACTTGATTTTCATTATGATGATGAACAAAAAGCTCATGCTTAGTATTATAATGATTATAAATTTAAAATAATAAACTTTATTATTATTAAAGTTAAATTGAGAAATTTTTTGAGTAATTATATACATGTTGTTTTAAATCTAAAGTTAGAATTTTAAATTTAAAAAAAAAAAATCTTATAAATCTTACATGCAAGAACCTTTCTTTAATAATATATTATTAATATTACTTTAATACCATATATAATTCTATTACATATTCATGCATAGTTTATTTATTTGGCTCTTTTAATACCATACATATGTATTTATGGTGTATATATATATACATGCATGTGTTTATATGCATGCAAAATTGTTAAATATATATCTCTAATATATATGCATATTCACTGAACCACTTCACTGAGGTGGCTCAGTTTCCTTGATCTGGAGGTAGACCCTTTGATCTTGGTGTTTACTGTGGGCTAGAAGTTCTATTTACTCTTTCTTTTCTTTTTTTCTTTTCTCTGTCTCGTTGTTTTGCCAAGTGGTTAAGGGGAAGACTTTAGATCTTTTGCACATAAGTGTATATATCTGGGAAAAAATAAAATAATAAACAATTACACCTATAAAAATATATATATAATTCGAGATAGGTAAGTCATGTTCCAGTTCGTAAAAATATATATATTATTAAAATTTATATATTTTATTTAAACGCTTTTAACACCATTTAACCTCGAATTGTTCTAAGCCGTGATTGTAGGTTCGATTCTCATGGACGGAGAAATAGGCCTTCCTACCATCTAGCACAGTTAGTTGATTTTGGGGTGCTCCGCGAGAACCCATAGGGGATGCCGAGCTTGCTCGGCGATGTGCATGGACGTTGCGATGGCCACGATGTTTTCAGCTCTCCGGTATTCGTAAGCCCGCAGGATGAATGTCTCAAAATTAAGTCATAATACTGGTTACTTCTAAAGCCTTGCTAGCCTCCAGAACAATCTCCATTGTTAGGGTTTACGCAACTTGGACTAACGTTGAAAAGCTGCATTGCATCCAAATTTCGTTAAATTTAAATCAGAGTGCTCGATTCTTGGTAATTTTTCAAAGCCTGTAAATCAACCTTCGCAATAAAAAATAAAGTGGAGGTAAATTGATCGTGTTTAAACATGCAAAATTTGGGTGTACATGCATGTATTGCATGTAGCAATTGCTTTTTAAAAGAGTGAGTTGCATGCTTTACCATGTTAATGGTTTAGAATTGTAACCCTTTTCCTCATTATATAATGTTATAATAAAGTGAAAGGTATTTAATGAACATTATTAATATTTAATTAGTGGCCTAGATGTTATATATTTAATGTTTAAAATATATGTGTTATTAATATATTTTTTTTAGGGATGTGATTTTTGAACATAATTGAATATATCTAAATTTAAAAGTTAATTTGAAATTATATTTTTTTTAGTTTTAAATTACATTTTTTACATATAGTAAAAATAACTTACTTAGTCTAATTGGAAAATGAAGCAAATTAATTGCATTAATTTATAATTTATATATATTTTTATTAAATGAAAAGTGAGATGAAATATTTTCATATCTATATTTTTATATTATTAAGATTGTAATGAATTAAAGTTTTGAATTACAATTTAATGATAAAATTTATAAGTTAATAATTTTAATAGGAAGTTTATAATTTTTATATACTAATATGATTTAGCATTTATGCATGATCCATTATCATAGGTAGAAAACAAATAGGAGTTTAAAGAGAATTTATGACGAGTGAAATTTTGGCCATAGTCAAGGGGCATTTGGAATAATATCAAGTTAGACTTTTGGTTTAAACTTTGTTGCACAATTTTTGTATATCCCCTTAATACAAATAGTGACCTAACTCATTGTTGATTGTTAGGACGGATGTCATCCATTAAAATATTTAACAAATTATCATTACCTTAATGTTATTAGAATTTTATGTAATTGATATTAATATTTATCAACATACATATTCCTATTGTGTAGCTATAATGAATCATTGTTTTCTCATATAACATTTTAGTGATATTTCAAATATGAAAATATTCAATTAAAAAAAAAATCTTGATTATAAATATTAAATAGTGATTTTTATAATGTTTATATATAGTGAATTTAATATTTATTAATGGTGGATGCATGTCATATTTTTAAAATAAATATTTTAATTAAAATAATGAATTTAACTTCATTTCATTTATATGGTTAAAAATATATTTAAGATAATTTTTTTAGATAAAAGAATAGGATAGATTGCTTAGATATATGATTTATGAAAGATATAAAAATATAATGCTACTATATAAGGTGAAAATTATTTTGAATAGTTTTAGAAGGGGTTTGAAATATATATATATAATATGAAATATAATATATTGAATAAAGTAACAGTGTTTCATAAAAATGATTAAATATTTTTTAGGGACGATGTTAAAAGTATAGTTTAATATATATATATATATATATATAGTATGGATTTTAGAAATTTTTGAAGATGTAGCATAGACTAAGAGAAATAAATAGATTAAAAGGATAATCTTCATATGAAATTAAGATGGAACAATGACTATTAAGGTTGTTTTCATTAGTTTCTATTCCAATTTGACTTTAACTAATACTTACACCACCATAATAAATATTTTATTAAGAAGAATAAAGGATAAATATATTAGTATTGTGAGAAAACGTGACAATTAAGAAAAAAAATTGTATTGAAATATAATAATAGGTGAAAATAGATGGTATAAGTAGATACAAATTTTTAATTAGTATAGAGTAGTGATTTTAAAGTTAGTCATGTTATTAGTTTGTAGGTTATAATAAAGTTGTTATTTAAATGGGTTTATCAAAGAGGAATTCATTTAAACAAAAAAAAAGGATTTAAAGTGTATATGTTGACTTAGTGTAAGGGGACATCTTAACTATAGCAAAGGAAAGTTTAATGAATAATAATATTTAAGATTCACCTTCTTAATGAGGGTACTTTGTAATGCACAATGCTATATTGACATAATAAATATTGCTTTTTGGGTAAAGTTTAATGGACACATCGATATACAAACATAGTGATTGGTTAACACCCTTTTGAGTGAAAGGATTAGAAATACCAATTAAGACCCACATGGATACCAAGACTTTTTAATATTGATAAAAACAACACACACAAACATCAACTCACGATAATGCTTGAAATTTTTTAGTTAGATGTTACATAATTGATTGTCAAACAATCTATATGTCTACATTTAAAATTAGTGGTTAACTTGTTTCAATCATGTTTCTCCTCAAAAAGGGATGACTGATAAAATGAAGGGATGAAGGAAAATAGTATGACGAATTGATGAACATGAAACAAATAATGACATCTATTCTAGATTTACTTTATATGATTATCATATTTATGATGTTATGATGTAAGATATATTGACTCGTGGTTCATTTATTATGTGATGTCATGATATGTATTTGATGTAAATATGTTGATGTTATAACTTATGATGGTATTTCATGATGTGAAGCATGCAAAATTGATACAGATTTTGTGACATGCATGAGGATGCAATTCTTTACTATTTAATGTGGATGTTATATTATTATGAGGAAATGCAAGAGTTAGAAGGTAAATTATTTTTATGATGTTATGATTATAACTAATGCATTGGTTGCAAGTTGAGATGTGGTGATTGACAAGAAATCCACGAATAGGCCGAGAGGGCTGGTTTATTTGATGATCTCGCGGGAGCCCATACCTACGAGGGAGAATATGTAACACCATATGGGCTGGGGACAATCTCAATCAACACTACATATGATAGTGGTTCCTTTGTCTTGTATATATCTTGATGGATAGCTCTTGAAGGGTTGTGGGACCATCTTGAGGAGGCCAAGGGCATGATATTGTAAGCCAAGTGCCTGGTATTGGATGGGAACACCGAAGTCTAGAAGTGGGTGCAATACTTCGATGCCTAGGTTTGTGCACATTAAGGAGTTGTGGAGGGAGTGGGCCAGCCTTTCGAGATGCGCGGAGTCATTGAGTACTAGGACCGAATGCCTGCCTTGGGGCAGATGAGGTCTGAGTCGGGCATGAGCATTGGGGCCAGCCTTGGCTAGGAACATACCAGGGAGGCTTATGCCTGGTTCCGAAAGTGGGAAAAAGGACATAGATTCCTTGAGATTTCTCGGGTTCTGTGAAGAAATTTCGATGCCTGCTAGTTATACTAATTTAGCAGAGGGTGTTGGTCACACATGAATTAATAAATAATAAATAATATAATATAATATCATTAAATACTTAACTTTGGGATGAAGTTCCTTGAAGAGGGGGAGTATGTAATGTCCCATAATAATTTTAAAATTATAAATAATTATAAAATAATAAATAATATAATTTAATTTAATATATAAATAAATAAATAAATAGTCAAGAGAATAATAAATAAATAATAAATAATAAATTAAACAATAACTTGACCAAATTCATTTGGATGTGATTTTTACCGAAAGATTTTTTTCACAATTTATGGATCACAGAAGCAATATTCCTAATAACTTGAGTTCTAAATAAAATAGTAAATAATAAACTAGAGTCTTAAAACAATAAACAATAAGTAAAGTTAAAAAAATAATTAATTAACAAAAGTAAATAAATTAACAAAGAGTTAAACTAAGAAACTAATAGAAAGAAAGTTAAACTAAGAGAACACTAAATTAAGTAAATCTAACAAAAAGTAAGAGAACACTAAATTAAGTAAAACTTAAGTTGCATGTTGACACAGTGAATGTGTGCATGTGGTTCCCATTCCATTGTTTGGTCTATTTAATAGACATTGAGGAAGATTCAAAGGGGATTCATTCTTTTATCCATTCTCTAGAGGGAAAGGTATGGTGAGGCAAAGGATACCCTGGCAGTAGTACGTTGATTGAGGGCTCGGGGGTGGCTAGATGTGGAAAGATTACATCCAGCTGAGCCTATGGTTGGGTGGAGAGTTGTCCCAAAAACTTTGTTGCGGTCAACATGATTCAGATAGCGTTCAACCTTGGAGTTTCAATTGAGGAAAATCACCATTACAGGTAATTTGTCTTGCTCATGTTTCTCAAAATTCCATGATGATTAGTTAAAAAGTTTTTGGGTTGATTATTCATTGTTTATATGATATAATTAATTGCATGTTAAAATTGGGGTTGTTACAAAACTACTTTACAACTCACATAACTACACATCCAACTTTGTTACAACTTCGAATCACTCAGTTACAAATAAGTCCACTTGCATGTCCCACCAACCAACCCTAGAACTCAAAATCAAGGAAAATTTTAGGGGCTAATATTCGCAAGTGGGCTAATTTTCCATGCTTTTTCCAAAAAAGATTCACCAATTTCAATTTTTTTCAAAAATTGATTCGCCCAAATTTCATAGTATAAAATTATTTTATCCTAAAAATAGCCAAAATTTTATATATACTAATACAAAATACTTAGAAACCTAAAAAAAATTACAAAAATATCATCAAAATTTTTACAATTTACATATTGTGGACTAGTATGATTCGCCAAGATTTCTAAACTTTAAGATAAACTTCCATTCTTAAAATTTTCCCTGCTCGAAATTCCTTCAGCTACTTATTTTTCCACTTCAGTTAACTTAAATCAAGTGCTTCAAGAGAATAGATTAATATTTATTGTCCAATTATTATTAAGAGATAATAATAATTGACATGCATTTTATTTTTATACATGCGATCTATAAATAGATTTCGCACGTGTATCTAAAATTAGAATCTCATCTATAAATAGAATTTTCTCAACCATCTATAAATAGACTCCTGCTATAAATAGAATTTTCTCAACATTCAAAAAATAGACATACACCTAAAAATAGCTTGTGGGGCCCACCTAGTGTAGGTGCTTAACTTTCACTAGGATCATCATCTTGTTGAATCTCAATAGAATCGAAACGCAGCACAGGATTGGTAGAAAATTTATGCAGATCAGAATAGGTTGTTTAAGGAGTTTCAGGTTGGGGAATAGGTTTACTTGTGCATCAAACCAAGCAAGATCTCCTTGCATATTGGATCATGTTCCAAGTTAGCACCTCAGCTTTTTGGACCTTTCAAGATTCTTGAAAGGATTGGGTCAGTAGCCTATCGAATTTCACTGCCTACGACAGTGAAATTCCATGATTTTTTCCAAGTGTTATTGCTTAAGAAGTATATTAAAGATGTTGATCATGTGATTGACTAGTTTATATTGCAGGTGGAGCCACATGGGGAATTTCAGCTAAAACCTCAGTGTATATTTCAGATAAAGGTTCTCATGCTCTCGAACCGAGAAATCGAGCGGGTTAAATTGCAATGGAATCACTTTGGGCCCCATGAAGCTACATGGGAGATATGTTGGCAATATGATGCAATGTGTTGTCCTTGATGGCAACCTACTTGATGAAGTTGTCCTTGATGGAAATTGACTTGATGAGTTGTCTTTGGATAGCAACCTATTTGTTAATGATGTAAATATGATGTATCTACAGAGAAGTTCAGAAGTAACAAAGAAAGAAATTCCAGTAAGTGCTAGAGTAATGATGAATAAGATATGTCACAAAGCATACGCGGGTCTGTAAAGGCAAAGTAGCGTATGTACGCGTAAAAGTATGTACCAAGTAGTGTATGCCTATTTGTGCTCTAAATTTATAAAACCAGGGGACATGACCATGGTATTGGCCCACAGTATTGAGCGCTGGATTATCTATTTGATCCCGTCCAAGAATACCATTAGCGATTGAGTGGTTTTTAACTCATGGTATTGATAAAGGCTAAAACTATATAAGGAGAAGAAGATCATAGTGCAAGGTGTGCAAGGGAAAAAGCTATTTAAGGAATAAATCTCTTTGAGAGACATCTACATGGTTGAAATCTGTTTCTGATAGATCTAAATTTATGATGCACCCATGGATATGATAAAGGTTCAAGATCTCTAGATCTAGAAATGATGAATCTCTAGGCTGATCTGCAAAATAAATGATGAAGAACTGGCACAAGTCTGCTGATGATAATGAAGAAATCTGGGTAAGTTTATAGATCTGGTATATTCTGCAAAGTCTACCATTTAGAGATCTATACGCTAGTTTGTCTTGGTAAAAGCGTGTTTATACGCGGGTTCTCTTAATAAAAAGTGCGTATGGAAGTTAGGGTTTCTGAAGCTTATTTACAAATATAACTTCTGTGATTTCTGTTTTCTCTCTGTTGTTGGTCAATGAAATCTTCTTGAAGTTCTGGGTTGACTGAATATGGAGTATGCTTCTGATTTGATAATGAAAAAATCTAATCATTGATTGAGAAAACATGATGAAGGATGAGTGACTATCTAAACAATTCTGCATTGCTGATATATTGTCTGAATTGAAATTTTCAGATCTGAATATGAGTCTAAACAGGTTCTGAAAGAAATCTTACGCTAGTTGGTGAAAAGAAAAGCGTGTGTATACGCGGAAATTGTGAAGAAAAGTCGCGTATTATTTCAATAATATAAAACTAGCATGCACTGAAGCATACGTAGGTTGGTGTGAAGAAAGACGCATATATACGCGGGTTACATAAATAAAAATAGCGTATGGTATCTGAATTAATGGTTGTTCAAGGTTGAATATTTATTTGATTATCTACTCTGAATTCTGGGTTATTTCTGATATTCTGGTTACAGTGGTCTTACTGTTCTGATTGAAGTTTTGGGCAAAGTATGGTTGTTAATGTTAAGGGGTTGTGTTGAAGTTGTTTAGATCCAGTATGAAAATTGATCAAACGTGGTCTGCAGTGGGTCTGAAGGTTGAAACCTTTAGTATGGAAGTAGAAGCTTTCAACCAGTAGAAGCTAGTGTTGAAATCAAGGGGTCGAAGCTCCCTTCCAGGAGAGGCTGGTAAACGAGATCAGGGGGTTGGAGCTCCCTTCTAGTTGCAGCTGGAAAACGAGAGAAGGTTGCAGCCTTCTACAAGTAGAATCCTGCGTACTGGTATAAGTCTGCATCAGTACAATGTTGTAAAAGGTTTTCTATATAATAAATATTGAAGACATAAACGACAGCAGTGGTGGTTTTCTCCCGATTTGGGTTTTCACCTTAAATATTGGTGTTCATGTGTGTGATGCTTTATATTGTTGATTACTGCTCATAAATTCTGATTATCTAGCCTTATTCATAACTAATAAATCTGTTTAAAAGAATGTTCCTGAGAAATTCTCTAAATCTAAAAGGTAAATCAGTATACGCTAGTTTCCTTCTATATTTCCGCGTGCATATGCTAGTTCAGTTCATAAAAACCGCGTATGGAAATCTGCTCAAAGAAAAAGTTGAATTTATTTTATAAACTCTAAATACTGATTCACCCCCCCCCCCCTCTTAGTATTTTTCCCAACAATTGGTATCAGAGCACGTCCTTCTGAAAAAGCTTAGCCGCTAGAAGGAAGATCAAACAAGATGAGAAATCAAGATGGAACAGCATCTATCAGGCCTCCGCTTTTCAACGGAAACAATTTAATCTTCTGGAAAACAAGGATGAGATCCTATCTTCAGTCTCTGGGAGTAGATATATGGGCTATTGTTGAAGGAGGATATCAATATCCAGCCACAGTACCAACAGATCCAACGGCAAGAAAGAATTATGAAACAAATGCAAAGGTGGTCAATGCTCTATTGGGAAGTCTAATTGAATCAGAATTTTTTAAAGTCATGCAGCTGGATACAACAAAGGCAATATGGGACAAAATCATTCTAAGTTATGAAGGTGATGCAAAGGTAAAAAGTGCTAAACTCCAAACTCTCAGAATTCAATATGAGAATCTAAAAATGCATAATGAGGAGAGCATTGCAAATTTATTTTTATGTCTTGATGATATTGTAAATCGTATGAGAAATCTGGGAGAAACAATAACCGAATCTACTTTGGTTGAGAAAGTTTTAAGATCACTAACGGCAAAATTTGAGTCAAAAGTTTCTGCTCTTGAAGAAAAACAGGATCTTCAAAATCTTACTGTGGTGCAACTTCATGGCATACTAACTGCATGTGAAATGAGAAGAGGAGGACCATCTGAAGTCAAAGAAGCCGTCTTTAGAGCTTCTACAAAAGGGAAATAAGTACAAGAGATAGAAGGATCAGGGTATATCTCAGAAGAAGATGAGGTAAATTTTGTAAAGAAACTCCAACTTGGCACAGGATGGTTCAGAGGTAAGATTCCTTTCAAATGTTTTTCCTGTGGAAGAGTTGGTCATTATGCTGCTAAGTGTCATAAATAAACGCATGAAAAAGGGAAGGAAGTAGTAATAAGGAATAAGAATTGGTTTAGCACTAGAAAAAGTTACTATACTCGTGAAGATAGTGATGGGTTATCTGACAGTGAGGAAGAATGTGAACAAGATCTTAGACTTCTCATGGCATTTGAAAAAGAATCTAGAAAAGAAAAAGGTACTTTTATGGATTCTTTAGAGGAAAATTATTTTCTTGATGAAATAAATCAACTCAAAATATGCTTAGAAGAAAGTAAAATATCGATAGAAACTCTGAAAAAACAGCTTGAAGAAAAGGTGAAACACAATGAGAAATTAGAATGTGAAATAGTAAGTCTAAGAAAAGAAATTGAGAAAGTAAAGACTTTGAATCTTATATTTGCTAAAGGATTTGAAACCTTAGATGAGATTATCAAGGTACAACGTTCTCCTTTTATAAAGACAAGTCTTGGAGATATCGGAGAATCTTCTCAGACTTCAACACCAAATTATCTAAAAGAAGCTACAGCCAGTATAGAACATTCTGCCACTCAGCAAGGGAATAAAGAATCTTCACAGGTAAAGCATGACCATCTCGATTCAAAGAACACTAACAAGAATACCTTTCAAAGAAACACCAACCAACAGGTAAATTCAAGTAGAAGATTTCATGATCGCAGAAATTTCTTCTTGAATGGACAATGTTTCTCATGTCACAATTTTGGTCATAAAGATGTTCAATGTGTTGCATATAAAACCATCATGACAAGAGAATCAAGAAAGAAAAGGATTGATATTGAAACAAAGAATAATACCTATAACAAATTTTCTCCTCTTCAAAATGAAGTTGAATGTGCTTATTGAAATAACTTTGGCCATGAAGAATCTGAATGCAGGAGCAAAGTCCAGCCAAAAGGGCATTTTCCTTCAAGCTCCAAAGTGTGGAAAAAGAAGGAATTACAGGTTGAAAATTGTGGCATAGCTTTATTTGCATAAGGTGAAGAAAATCAATGTTACATTGATAGTGGATGCTCAAAACACATGATAGGTGACAAAAACAAACTTCTTTCATATAGTGCTCTAGAAAAAGAAAATAATGTTACATTTGGAAATGATACTCCTGCTGTCATTAAGGGAAAAGGGTATGTTTTTCTAAAATAAAAGGTGAAAGCTAATAATTTCATGTATGTGGATGGATTAAAGAATAACCTATTAAGTGTAAGTCAAATGTGTGATCAAGGAACTGAAGTTGTCTTTAGTTCAAAATAATGTGTGGTACGTGATCTTGATACAGGTAAAACAATTATAAAAGGAAAAATAACTCCAAGCAACCTGTATGTATTGAAGAACTGCAAAGAAAAATGTTACTTGAGTAAATCTTCAGAAAACTGGCTATGGCATAGAAGGTTGGGGCATCTGAGCTTCTCTCAAATCAAAAAATCAAGCAGACTTAAAGTTGTTCGTGATCTTCCCAATATTACTCTACCTGAAAATATCATATGCAAATCTTGCCAATTCGGTAAGCAAACCAGAGTACAATTCAATGCCAAGGAAGGATCATCAAGTAAGCCTCTTGAACTCATTCATACTAACATATGTGGACCTATGAGGAAAAATTCACCACGTGGTGAAGAATACTATATCTTATTCATTGATGATTTCTCTAGAATGTGTTGGATTGGGTTGATTAAACACAAAGATGAAGCATTTGAGAAATTTTAGATCTTCAAAGCACTGGTTGAAAATGAATTAGATCTAAAAATCAAGTGTCTTAGATCTGATCAAGGAGGAGAATATACATCAGATGAATTCTTTGAATTTTGTGAACAACAGGGCATAAAAAGACAGTTTTCTGTAGCTGTTACTCCACAAAAAAATGGCGTAGCAGAAAGAATGAACAGAACAGTTCAACAAATGGCTAGAGCTATGCTTGATGATTCCGGAACACCTGACACATTTTGGGGAGAAGCAGCACATACAATGGTAAATATTCTTAACAAGGCACATGTTTGTGTAAACAGTGATAAAACTCCATATGAACTCTGGTATGGTAATCCTCCCACTGTGAAGCATTTTAGAGTTTTTGGAAGCAAATGCTTTATCAAAAACAATGATGAAAAACTTGGCAAGTTTGAACCCAGAGCAGATGAAGGAATTCTTCTTGGTTACTCTTCTAGGAGTAGAGCATATAAATGTTACAATAAAAGACTCCGGAAGATCGTTGAGTGTATTGATGTTGTTATTGATGAGTCTCCTGCAGCTCCAAAAGAAGAAAAACAAACAACAGATGAAGATGATGGTGACATATATTCTTCTACATCAAATAGAAATGATATAGATAGTGAACCCAATGAAGAACCCGAAGATGATTTATCTGAAAAAGCTCCATCCAGATATGTTCAAAAGAATCATCCAGAATCTCAAATTTTGGGAGAAAAGGGATCAGGTGTACAAACAAGAAGGACTCTTGTGGTATCTTCTAGCCATCTGGCATTTCTATCCACTATTGAAACACACAATGTCAATCAAGCTAGCAAAGATGAATGTTGGATTCAAGCCATGAATGAAGAGCTTGATCAAATTGAAAAGAATCACACTTGGGAATTAGTACCAAGACCTCATGACAAAAATGTCATTGGAACTAAATGGATATTCAAAAACAAGTTAAATGAGAATGGGGATGTTATAAGAAATAAAGCTAGACTTGTTTTCAAGGGGTATGCTCAACAAGAAGGTATAGACTTTGAAGAAACTTTTGCTCTTGTAGCTAGAATTGAAGCCATAAGAATGTTTCTTGATTTTTCACGCTTCCAACAAATCAAAGTTTATCAAATGGATGTTAAATCTATTTTTCTCAATGGTGATCTAGAAGAAGAAGTTTATATAGAACAACCAGAAGGATTCATTTTGGGAAATGATGAAAAACTTGTTTGTAGACTTAAAAAGGCTCTATATGGTCTCAAACAAGCTCCAAGGGCATGGTATTATCGTCTTGACAAATATCTTCATCAACAAGGATTCTCAAAGGGGTCTGCTGATAGAAATTTATACAAAAAAAAACTGAAAATGATAAAATATTGATTGTGGTTGTATATGTTGATGATATCATTTTTGGAAGTAATGAAGAATCTATGAGTCAGAAATTTGCTTCTGTTATGCGGCAAGAATTTGAAATGTCTTTACTTGGGGAACTAACATTCTTTCTTGGCTTGCAAGTGCAACAAGCAACAAATGGCATATTCTTATCACAAGAAAAATATCTTAAGCAAATTCTGAAGAAGTATGGCATGGAAGAGTGCAAACCTGTAAGTACACCAATGATAACCGGATGTAATCTCAGTTCTCATGATGATTCTCCCACGGTGAATCAACCAGAATACATATCTATGATAGGAAGTCTACTTTATCTCACTGGGACTAGACCAAACATTATGCATGCAGTTGGGATTGTTGGATGATTCCAAGCTAATCCAAAAGAGTCTCACGTTCAGGCTGTCAAAAGAATATTCAAATATCTACAAGGAACTCAAGACTTTGGACTATGGTATCCAAAGAATGCTGATCTCACTCTTCATGCTTACACTGATGCAGATTGGGTTGGAAATGTTGATGATCGGAAAATCACTAGTGGTGGTGCATTCTATATGGGGCCCCGGTTAGTATCTTGGTTCAGCAAGAAGAAAAAATCTATTGCCTTATCTATAGCAGAAGCAGAATATGTGGCTGTTGCATCATGTTGCACTCAACTTCTTTGGATGATGCAAACCTTACAAGAATTTCAAATCAAATTTTCACCTCCTATCTCCATTATGTGTGATAATACAAGTGCCATCAGTATCTCAAAGAATCCTGTTATGCATTCCAAGACCAAGCACATTCCCATCAAGTATCACTTCTTACATGAACAAGTGCTTGAACAAAAGGTGAAGTTGGAGTATGTTCCCTCCAAAGAACAAGTTGCTGATATATTTACCAAACCTTTACCCAGGGAAGCATTCAAATATCTCAGATAGAAGCTGGGAGAAGTCTCTGCCATGCAGAAGATCAGATCTACTTAAATACAGAAGATTAACTTGGATACGCGATTTTCCTGGAGGACAGTCGCATATATACGCGTGTTTATACATAGAAAACTGTGTATGGGTGTTTGCTGACAAAAAAAAAATTCGGTAAGCATTCTTCAGCACAGCTGTGGTGCTATTGGGTATCTCTAGTGATGTTTCAGCTCTCATATTTCTGTTTCATTCTCTGATATTTGATGAAGATGCCTTGATGATTTGCTGTTGAAAGTTTTCATGATGCACAAGCTAAGGGGGAGCTTTGGTCATATGGAAAGGATGAACTGTTAGCATTCTAATTATTTGTTGTGGTCTGATCTCATGCTTGAGATTCTTTGGTCTTGATTTTATAAGTTATTTCTATAATTTGATGAAAAGGTCATGTTAAGACCTATGATGTAAAATTGTAATATTCAGTCATGTAAGGACTTGTTCAAATTTGTAAACCCACTTGGTTGGGTAGTTGATTCAAATATGTAAATCCACTTGGTTGGATCATTGATGTAAGTATGAGTCCTTGGTGATAGGATGAGTTATAGAGTCATGTACTTCATTGAAAAATATGTTTTGAAAATTTAGCATAAACTCAGGGGGAGCATGATATCTTCAGTGCACATCAGATCTACAGAGCTCATCCTTATACAAGGAAAGAAAAACCTTGTGTTGGTTTTGATCCGCCCTTTGCCCTTGATGTCAAAGGGGGAGAGTATTATGTATTATGGTGTTTGAATAATGGTGATGTCAGATTATGTATTATGGTGCTTGAATAATGGTGATGTCAGTATCAAACACCATCATGGTTGCCATCAAGTCCAAAGGGGGAGATTGTTGGCAATATGATGCAATGTGTTGTCCTTGATGGCAACCTACTTGATGAAGTTGTCCTTGATGGAAACTGACTTGATGAGTTGTCTTTGGATAGCAACCTATTTGTTAATGATGTAAATTTGATGTATCTACAGAGCAGTTCAGAAGTAACAAAGAAAGAAATTCCAGTAAGTGCCAGAGTAATGATGAATAAGATATGTCACAAAGCATATGCGGGTTTGTAAAGGATGTACGCGTAAAATTACGTACCAAGTAGCGTATGCCTATTTTCACTCTAAATTTATAAAACCAGGGGACATGACCATGGTATTGGCCCACAGTATTGAGCACTGGATTATCTATTTGATCCCGTCCAGGAATACCATTAGCGGTTGAGTGGTTTTTAATTCATGGTATTGATAAAGGCTAAAACTATATAAGGAGAAGAAGATCATAGTGCAAGGTGTGCAAGGGAAAAAGCTATTTAAGGAATAAATCTCTTTGAGAGATATCTGCATGGTTGAACTCTGTTTCTGATAGATCTAAATTTATGATGCACCCATGGATATGATGAAGGTTCAAGATCTCTACATCTAGAAATGATGAATCTCTAGGCTGATCTGCAAAAGAAATGATGAAGAACTGGCACAAGTCTGCTGATGATAATGAAGAAATCTAGGTAAGTTTATAGATCTGTTATATTCTGTAAAGTATACCATTTACAGATCTATATGCTAGTTTGTCTTGGTAAAAGCGCGTGTATACGCGAGTTCTCTTAATAAAAAGCGCATATGGAAGTTAGGGTTTCTGAAGCTTATTTACAGATATTAATTTTGTGATTTCTGTTTTCTCTCTGCTCTCGGTCAATGAAGTCTTCTTAAAGTTCTAGGTTGATTGAATATGGAGTATGCTGCTGATTTGATAATGAAAAAATCTAATCACTGATTGAGAAAACATGATGAAGGATGAGTGACTATCTAAACAGTTCTGCATTGCTGACATATTGTCTGAATTGAAAGTTTCAGATCTAAATATGAGACTAAACATATTATGAAAGAAATCATACGCTAGTTGGTGAAAAGAAAAGCGTGTGTATATGCAGAAATTGTGAAGAAAAGTCACGTATTATTTCAAGAATATAAAACTAGCATGCACTGAAACATACGCAGGTTGGTGTGAATAAAGACGTGTATATACGCAGGTTACATAAATAAAAATAGTGTATGGTATATGAATTAATGGTTGTTCAAGGTTGAATATGTATCTGATTATCTACTCTGAATTCTGGGTTATTTCTGATATTCTGGTTACAGTGGTCTTACTGTTCTGATTGAAGTTTTGGTCAAAGTATGGTTGTTAATGTTAAGGGGTTGTGTTGAAGCTATTTAGATCCAGTATGAAAATTGATGAAACGTGGTCTGCAGTGGGTTTGAAGGTTGAAGCCTTTAGTATGGAAGTAGAAGCTTTCAGCCAGTAGAAGCTGGTGTTGAAATCAGGGGGTCGAAGCTCCCTTCCAGGAGAGGCTGGTAAATGAGATCAGGGGGTTGGAGCTCCCTTCCAGTTGTAGCTGGAAAATGAGAGAAGGTTGCAGCCTTCTGCAGGTAGAAGCCTGCGTACTGGTATAAGTCTGTATCAGTACAATGTTGTAAAAGTTTTTCTATATAATAAATATTGAAGACAGAAACGACAGCAGCGGTGGTTTTCTCCCGATTTGGGTTTCCACCTTAAATATTGGTGTTCATGTGTGTGATGCTTTATACTGTTGATTATTGCTCATAAATTCTGATTATCTAGCCTTATTCATAATTGATAAATCTGTTTAAAAGACTGTTCCTAAGAAATTCTCTAAATCTGAAAGGTAAATCAGTATACGCTAGTTTCCTTCTATATTTCTGCGTGCATACGCTAGTTCAGCTCATAAAAACCGCGTATGGAAATCTGCTCAAAGAAAAGGTTGAATTTATTTTATAAACTCTAAATACTGATTCAGCCCCCCCCCTCTTAGTATTTTTCCCAACGAGATGATGGATCAGATTCAGTCTATTTATCCTTTATTGTTTATCGGTTGAGGCAATGTAGTTTTGCATTTTTTTTGGTATATTTTTTTGGTATATGCTTGGCATGATTTCTTGGTTTATGTATAAATGTATTTGGATGTAAATAACACCATGAGTTGTGTTATAAATCTCTAATAAGTAGTATGGGTGTCATGTCATTATGGTTTTCACGTGTTATGGTTTCATGATGGTTTTCTTTTCAGCAAGGTGATCATTGTAAATACTGCAATAAGCTAAGTTATAAATATCCATGGGAAGTATGTTTTTCATACAACAGTCTTGTTGGCTGTAGGTGTCAGTGAACATCGAGGATGGTGTTCCCCCAAAGGGGGAGGGTTCTGTAATAGCCCTAGTGAAAATTCCATGTAAATAAAAATTAATAAAGGAAAACTAATAACCACAGTTATGGGACATTTATTCCAAGTTCAATGTTGGGAAAAAAATCCTAGTGTGGGTGTTCATTTGGTTTATTATGACTAAATAAATTGGAAAAGGGAATGGAAAAAGCATTTGGAAAGGAAAAATGGAACTTTAGAAATTTATTTATAAAAATAATGGAAATTTGGAGAAAAGGAAGGTGAAAGGTCATAGGTTGCATGTGAGGAGTAAAATGAAGAAAAATAATGGAAATGAAGAAAATAGAGGCCTAATTTATAAAAACGCTTATGAGGATCAGTTGGTACCTTTTGTCAGTTCATTTTTGGAGATCTCTCTATATTCTCTCTCTCTCACTCACTCTTGGACACTTAGAGTTTTCTTGGAGCTTTTCAGCATTGGATCAAGAAAGGAAAAAAAGGCAAAGAGGAATCAAAGATCAAACATGGAAGAGCAGGATCAAACAAATACAACAGGATTCTTAGTAGGTATCAATTTTCTTGTGTGATTTCCTTTCTATATTTGGAATGCACGGTTATGCATGTGTGTTATTGGTTCTCTTTTTATCATTGGCATGGGTTTTTCCAGGTGTTAAATTGTTTTTAATCCTAGCATTTCCATTTTCGAATAGTCATGGTGTGATGTGTTTCTCATGTTTGGTTGAGATGGATTTCCATATGGATTCAAAGTTGAGTGAGGTGGATCTATGAATGAAAAAACACATGACCTAGTAACCCTGAACCAGACTATGGGTTATGGTAAAGCCGGAATTTTGTGTTTCCTCGATGGGCCTAGGAATCCTCAATCGATGAATGACGAGATATACAGTAAGCCTAGAGGTGGGTTCTCTCATCGGGCCTAAGAATACCGGGATGGGATATATGATAAAGCCTAAAGAGTGGAGTCTCGGTTAGAGCCAAGTGATTTGGTGTGGATTTCTCTAAATCCTAGAGACTAGGATATAGGAAAATTCCTCATGGTGTAGGTGGAGAAATCTGATGGCATCCATGCTTGTTTATGACCTAGTGATCCAGTGAGGAGTGCAGCAAAGCTTATTTCCATTTTTTAGGATAAGGTGGTTTAGCCTCGGGAAGCCCTAGTGGGTTTTTTTGGTTTGAGTCCCACATTCAAGCTTGGAATATGACATGGGGGTGATTGGCTGAAGAGATATTTGGCTCAATCAATCTATGGTCGGGTGGAACATGCTAGTCCCATACCAGGTTGGCTTTCACATTCATTAATAATAGTTCCTTGCCTTGGTAATTTATGTGTTAATGTACTAGATTCTATGTAGAATTTATGGTTGTTGTATCCTTAGTATTTTTTTGTTTATATGATGGTTATGAATGTGTTTTATGACAGTGAAAATGTATGGTTCTCATCATGTTTTCATTTGTAAATGAATGAACCATGAATATATGACCTAATAGATGATAATGCAGTTGATGTGATGAGGCAACAATGCTTCTTAGAAATTCTCAGATAATTTTGAGACTCCTATGTTGAGATTTGTTTTTTAAACCTATAGATTACATAATTGCAACATGTTTGACGAAATGCCTGTCATGGCTAGTAGGTTTCTAATCTAGTCTTTGTTCAAGTAATTGAATTTGTATCATTATTATGTTGTTTTATTTCATTTCTATAAGTTTCATATATTTTTGGGCAGTGACCTGAGCCCTGGGCTTGAAAATGTGGCACAAAAATCAAGGTTGCAGGCACAAAACTACTAGGACAAGTCCCCAGTTGCACGCATGCCCATGTTGTGTGAGCGACTAGAGGTTTCTAACTGCACTCTTGCCTATGTCAAGGGAGAAACAGGGGGATAGACGCATCAACAAGAATTTTTATTCAGGGGATAGCCTCCTAGAAGGTCGGGATGGCTCCTGGGTGTCATGTAGCATGTGCAGAAGTGTAACAGCCTTGGTAAAAATTCATGTAAAAAAACTATAATGACCACGGTGGATGGGACATTTATTCCAAGCTTAATGTTGGGAAAAAACATCCTAGTGGGTGCTGATTTGGTTTATTGTGTCTAATGAAATTAGCAAAGGAAAAGGAAAACACATTAAAGAGGCGAAGAGTATTTTTGGCACATTTATTTGTGAAAATAATGGAAATTAGGAGAAAAGGGAGATGAAAGGTCACAAGTTGCATGTGAGGAGGAAAATGAAGAAAATAGAGGCCTCATTGCTAAAAAGGCTTTTGAGGATCAGTTGGAATTTGTTTTCTCACACTTATGCCTCTCTCATTATTCTCTCTCTCTCTCTCTCTCTCTCTCTCTCTCTCTCTCTCTATCTTAGACACTTAGAGTTTTCTTGGAGCACTTGGGCTTTGGAGAAAAAAAGAAAAACAAGTAAGGAAGAGCAGGATAAAGCAGCTACAATGGGATTCTTTGTAGGTATCTATTTGCATATGTTATTTCCTTCCTAGATCTAACATGCATGGTATTGCATATGTTTTCTTGCTATCTTGGCATGGGTTTTTCTAGGTGTGACAGTGTTTTCATCCTAGCCTTGCCATTTCCATATAAATTTGATGAGATGGGCTTCTCATACTTCAGTTGACCTTGATGGTAGGATTGGATTCGAAGTTGAGTGGGGTGGATCTCTGAAATGATAAACACATGGCCTAGTTGTCCCTAAACCGGATTGTGGATCACGGTAAAGCCACTCGCCTAGTAACCCCTGAGGGAGATTGTGGGTTGCAGTAAAGCCATCTTATGTGCCTCAGTCGACCTAGGAACAATTTCTAGTGAATGGAAGATTATACGATAAAGCCAAGAGTTGGATTTCTCTCCATTGGGCATAGTAGTCCTCGGATGGGATGTACAGTAAAGTCTAGAGAGATGGTCTCGTTCTAGGGCCTAGTGACCCCTGGATTAGACTGTGGGTTACAGTAAAGCTTAAGAGACTAGGAGGCACTCAAATTCCTCACGGTGTAGGCGAAGAATTTCGGTATCATCCATAATTGTTTTGTTTTGTTTGGTTGGTTATGAGTCCCACATTCATGCTTGGAATTTGGCACGGGGGTGATTGGCTAAAGGAAGATTTGGCTCAACCAATCTATGGTCAGGTGGAATGTGGTAGTCCCATCCCCAGTTGCTTCTTGCATTCATTAATGAGAAATTCATTTGTTTGATAATTGATGTATAATTTTATTGATTATTATGTGGATTCTATTGTTGATGTATCTATTTTTATTATGTTTTTTATAAGCATGTAATTTATCAGTGATTATGTATGGCTCTCTCCATGTTTTTACCTGTAAATGAATACACCATGTATATTTGGTAAAACAGATTTTATTGTAGCTTATGATGTAAGGGAGAAATGCTTCTTAGCAATTCTCGAATAAGTATGAGACCCCTATGTTTAAATATGTTGTTTATACCTATAGATGCAATGTTTGTGACATATTTGACGAAATTTATGTCACGGCTAGGAGGGGTACGGATGAGTTCCTGATGATCTGATTTCATTCGTACCTTTTTTTAATGTTATTTATCATCTCCTACAATTTCATGGAGTTTTGGGTAGTGACCTGGGCTCTGGGGCTAAAAAGGTGGCACAAATCCTAGAGTTGCAGTCACAGAACTGACCAAACAGGGCCTTGGCTACTACCTTTCCTTGGCATGCCTGCATCTATAGGCTTTTAGCCACTACCTTGCTTTGGCATGCCCATAGCTAAGGCTCAAATTGGTCAAAAATTTAGTCTCCCTCAAGGTTCAAGGGGCTAGAAGGTTGGGTTACCTCCATAGGACATTTTTGATGTTGTGTAAGGTGTGTTTGTCTTGTTTCTGTCGGTTCGACATCTTTAAGGTCATCTAGGAGGTTGACTCTCATATTAGTAGCCTATTTTCATATTTTTACCCTAGTTGGATGGTTACTTGGGTAGATGTGGGAAAGGGGTGTTACATAGTGGTATCAGAGCATGGTTCAACCCTTGGACTGGATGGGTGGTGTGTTGGTCATGCTTTTCTATTGGTTGCATATGTGTTTCTCATACCTAGGGTGTATGTTCTTGTTTCAAACTTTTTTTTATTGGCCATCGTGGCAGTGGTGTCGCTGGTGAGCCCTGGTATTGCACCAAGAGTCCTGCAACTCCAAGGGGTTGCCCTACTTTACTTTATCAACTCTGGGTTCGTACAAACTTGGAGGTGACAATGCTATATACACAGCAGTTGAATTTTTTTCATGTCGTCCTCTTCTGCTTTACGAAAGGGTGTTATTTCTTAAACTATGATAAAAAATGAAAAGTAAATTGCTAAAAGGAAATGACAGAAAGGAACTAAATTAATTTTCAGAAAGGAAATGACAGAAATGAAACTAATTTAATGTGCAGGAAGGAAATGAAAAAAAGAAACTAAATTAAATTCTTGAAAAGAAATGACAGGAAGGAAACTAATTTAATTTGCAAAAAAGAAATGATAGAAAGGAAACTAATTCTAAACCACACTTAACTTGGACAAACGGCTAAATTCACTCTACTTATGCTATGTTCTATCTATCATGCTTTTATCCATGCAGCTAATCTATCCATGACTTAATTCTAATTGAAAAAGTCTTGATTTGCAGCTTGAAGGGAAGAAAAGGCTAAAGGGGCTAATGGAGGGCTTAAGCACATGACACAAGGCTTAGAAGTGGAAAGCAGGGGTTTATACCTTATTAGAACTTTATTATTGTGCAATAAAGGCTTTTGAGTGGAATTATTTGAAAATTACGATGGCGGAGATGCGATGGAGAAAAAGTTGTGATATGGGATATGCGATATTGCAATCGCAATATCGCAAAACTAAAGGGATAGTGGAAGTATTGTTTGGGAGCGAGAGAAAAATGAAAACTGCGAAGAGGTAAGAACCACGAAGTTCAAAGTGCGACAAGGAGAAATTTGCGACATGTGAAATTTGATATCGCAATCGGCGGAAAGAGCGATAAGTATTAACAAAAACCAACTAAACGGTGCGAAGTGCGAAATGAAATGGGTGATGTGGTGGTGGGACTGGCGGCGGAGCATGATCGCAATATCGCAATTGGTGAATCAAAGCAGTAAGTCTTAAAATAAAAGATTAAATATTGCAAAGTGCAATTTGTGATGGGTGACGTGGCAATGGAACCGATGGCAGAGCGTGATCGCAATATCAAAATTGGCGAAAGCGAGTGATAAGTGTTAAAAGAAAAGGGAAAAAAATGCAAACTGTGATTTGTAATTTTGCAATATTACAATCGGCGAAAGTGAGAAGTAAGTGTTAAAATAAAATCGGGGCAGATTTATCACATCAGCAAAATGAGTGGTAAGTGTTAAAATAGAAAAGGAAAACAGTGCGATTTGCGATTTTTGATTTCGCAATATCACAATCGGCAAAAACAAGTGGTAAGTGTAAAGGAAAAAATGTAAATGATGCGATTTGCAATTGCGATGTGGTAAAAATTGCGATCTGCGATATGTGATATCGCAATATCGTGATCGGCAAAGGTGAGTGGTAAGTCTTCAAGGAAAAAGGTAAAAGTTGTGAAGTGTGATTTTGCGAAAAGGAAAAGTACGGTGGTGAGAGAACCAAGGAGCAAAGGCGGAGGTCGATTTTTTGATGTTTTTGAATTGTTTTTAAGTTATAAAGGGTTGCGACAGTTGTGAAAAGTGAAAACAAGGGATAGAAGGTGAAATTTAAGGTTTTGGGGGAGTTTTCATGAATTAAAAGGGTGTGGTAGCTGCGATGAGAGAAAAGGAAGGAATAGAAGCATAAAAGAGGTGTTTGGAAGCGCAACAAATAGATGGAAAAGGAAATTCTATGAAACTTTAATACTGATTCCTGCAAACAAACCTACGGATTCATGCATGGGAAAACATAAAAGAATGCGTGATAAAAAAGTGAATAGAAAATAGTTTTTTGGGTCTGTGGGAAGGTTCGCCCTCCTCGATCTCTATTGACAGAGATGAGAAGGGAGTCTTGATCCATAGTTTTTTTGGGTTTTCTCTTCTCTTCTATTACTCACAAGAAAATGAAAAAATACAACAGCACACTAAAAGCAAAACTAAACAACAATGAAACTATGAGAAGCAGAACTAATTGAATGATAGAAAGAAAACTAGCTAAATGGTAGAAAGGAAAGAATTACAATAGCAAAGATGTTGAGGCACATGGATTAGACCCTAACCCACGAGCCTAGCTTTCTAAAACTTAAATCAGTAAAATAAAATCAGTCTTCTCATTTCATAACAAAATAGCCTCATACATCTCTAAAATTTTGATCACTGACTAACTAATAAAAATCTCAATAGCTTGCATCAAAGTTCCAACTAGAATCAACTGGAATTGACTAACTCTTCCTAGCTCTAGCTCTACTCTATATATTCTATAGGGTTACTACCAACAAATCCCTAGAATATAGGGATTGAGTCCACTTGACTCCCAGTAAAAAAAGATTGATTTCTCTCCTCTTTGAGTTGCTTGGCTTTCTCTGGAACTCGAACTTCTTGAGAGAGTGTTTGGAATGATTGAGTCCACTTAAATCCAAGTAAAAAGAGATTGAGTGAACTCATCTTTCAGTTTCTTGGCTGCCTTTGTAACTCGAATTGCTGGAGATAATATTCGGGGTGATTGAGTCCACTTGACTCCAAGTAAACAAGGATTGAGTTGCTTGGCTTCCTCTGGAACTCGAATTGTTGTCTCCTCCAAGTCTTTATGATAAAATCCTTATAAAAATGATAAATAATTCATTATTTTCTGCACTCAAAATCATATTAGGCACTCAGAGTATGTTAGCCTTAATCACTACCTATACTAGCATCATAAAATCAAATAATAATAAAAATGCAAGAAAAATAGATCTAAGAAGGCAAAAAGGTGACCATTAACCCCTCCAAATATGTCTAATGATGGAGCTCATCATCACCCCCTACTAAATGGTTGCTCATTCTCTAAGCATCTAATCCTCCTACTGCATTTTCTTTAAGTCTTTGATAGCCTCCCTGATATCATGAAGAAGAAGTGTGGGATTTTCCCCAAGAGGGTAAAAACCATTATTCTTTTCTGCATTCTCCCATTCTCTATCTTGTGCATCTGTGTCATTTTCATTAGTCGGCCCCAGCAGCAAAGGTGGGTTGAGCTTTAGTCCCAACCATTGGATCTTTTTGGCTTGCATGGCCCTCTTGTATAATGGTTCCCTTTCCAATACACTCATTAGTATTTTTAGAGTATGGTACTCCCTGTTCTTGAGGCTCCGAGGGAGGTTGTTCCATCTCCTCTAGCTAGCCATAATGCACTCATATTCTATCTGCCTGGAAACATCATCAAAGTGCCCTATTACCTATGTTTGAGTCTGAAGGTAGCTTTCAACTAGTGCACAATCCCTTTCAATCTCTCGACGGTTAAGTATGAATCCTCTTGGGTTGAGCAATTTTGGTCTGATATGTATGTGTTCTCTATTTCTTATTCTCATGACCCTCCATATCTCTTTTTCTCTAGTGTCCTAATTCATCATCCAAGATACTAGATCCATTAGCTGCATGTCCCCCATTATGGAATTAGGGTCCCATGTATCCATATTTCTCAGAACAAGTTTATGCACATAAAACTCTACCATCTTTGCCTGATGAGCCATGTTATCTTGCTTGTATAAATCTATGAATTTCCTACAATCTTGGAAAGGTATGGATCCATGGGAGGCTAGAGTTTTGATTTGAAATAGGATTCATTTCTCCTTGAGGTACACAGCATATGATTCAAAATGGAATCTATGTTGAAGAGCTTCTATGCATAAGTCTTCCATGGTGGCTACTTGCTACCCATTTTGATGCAATTGCTCCTTCAGGGCTACATTCTTTGCATGTGCCTTCTGCAGCGTCTCCTTCATAACAGTTTCTTCGATTCTTTCCTCCTCCCTTGGTGATTCTTCAATGATAATCAAGCTCGTGGGAGGATTTTCTCACTCTCTCTGACTTATCCTCTGACTCTTGTCAACTCTAAAATACATAGAGGTCTACCTTTTTCTCTTTGCGCTCAGAGGAGCTAAGGTGGCAACTACCTCTTTTTCTTGACGGGATGTGGTGTTGTGTTGTGAGTTTTTTTCTTGCTCACTTTCTTCTACCTCTATGACTTCTAATGCCATCTCTTATGTTTATCCTTAGCCCTTGGTCTTTTCCTCCTCTCTTGGTTCTTCTTCTTCTTCTAGCTCTTCTTTTGTAAGGCTAGAAGTGGAATTTTTCCTTGTTTTGGTTTCTATAAAATCTTCCCTGCTCATATTTATGAAAGAAGACCAGGCCATGGGTAGGGTGACATTTTTCTGTTGCTACTGCTGCACGTTGTTCAAATATGCAGCCCACTCTTGGTACTACTATGCTGCGAGCTCCCTTCGGTCTATTTCCCTCAAACATTCCCAATTCATTGGTTTGGATGAGACGTGATCTCTTTTTATTAGATTACGCAACTAATTTTGGAGTGCTTCTGTAACTCAGCCTCAGCTCCAGTTTTCGTTATAGACCATTGTTCCTTCTCTCCGTTAATTCATGATGGACTATGTGTTTCCTTCCCTTGTTCTCCTCTACTCCACTTGATTTACATTTTTTTCTTTTGCATGCCCAAGTGGAATGACTTTGTAGTTTCTCCCTAGTCATACTTCACGATGGTGGACAAGCTAACATCCCACCTTTATGCCCCCTAAACTCTAAGTCTGCAAATTTAATTATTTCTGGCTATTATGGATTCATAGCAAGGGGTGATAAGTTATACCTGATTTTACCTGTTGTTTTCAAGGCATTTGTAGGAGCTGCAATTTGGAGACAAGCCTCTAATATGTCGTGTTCTTCCTTATTTTCTTGTTTTTGTAGTGAGCAACTTGCTGAATGAGAAACTCTCTGAGTGATTTGTTGATATTTCTTGTTGATTCTTCCCATTCTAGATGTACTGTGGGGGTGTTCCAGATGCCATGGGTAGCACTCCTATCTTTCCTGGGGTCTGATTTATCAGCTCCTCCTTCTTTTTCTTTGTAGTCTGTGAAAAACTTTGTTTTTGAAGGAACTACCTAATGTTTGTAGCAGTTTTTGGCTTGCTTTCTTTTGCTACATTGTGCTCAGAAATGGAGGAATATGGTGTATGGAGGTGATGGAAGGATTTATGTAAATGAATGGCATGAATGATGGGATGGATGGTAAAATAGAAGGGGAGAGAAGATGAATTATTCCATGTGTTTCCAGAAACCATTAATAACCTGCAAAATAGCAAGCAAAGAAAACACAGAGGTGCAGATGTAATTTTTTTTCTTTTAAATAAGAAATTGGGCTGCCTCCATTGAGGTTTTCAACCCACAAACTTTCTTTGGGCGTCTTAGAGAGGTTTTCACCCATGGATATTTATTCCCTTTCCTTCTTTTTTCTCTCTTTTTTTTTTAGCAAGTAAGCTGCCTCCATCGAGGTTTTCAACCCACAAGCTTGTCTTGGGTGCCTCAGAGAGGTTTTCACCCATGGCTCTTTATTTTTGTTTCTTTTTTCTTAGGAGGGGTGGGAAACTATGGATTTTCCCATCATATACACCTCTTTTCTTATTGAATTTATGAACTCTTCCCTTGACAAAGGCTTCTTGTAAATTTTTCAATCTGTGACCATTGACAAGCAATGGGATTACTTCCTCATCTATGGTTCTGATTTGAACTGTGCCAATATCAAAACATTTTTCCACTATATAAGGTCCCAGCCATCTTGTCATCAATTTTCCCTTAAAATATTTAAACCTTGATTCATACAACATTTCCCAATCTCCTTCTTAGAAGGTATTTTCTTTGATGTTCTTGTCATTCCAGACCTTTCTTTGCAGCTGAACTACCTCCAGGTGAAGAAGTGCTTGCATTCAGAACTCATCCAATCCATTTAGTTGCAGCAACCTTTTTTTTTTAGGCATTTGATAGATCTAGATTTAATTTAGCTGCCAATCTTAAAGTATTGAATTCAAACTCAACTGAAAGTAGAGCTTTCTTACCATAGACTAGTTCATAAGGAGTGAATCATGTCGTTGTCTTCCAAGTAGTGTTGTACGCCCAAGTAGCTTCCACCAATCTATCTTCCCAATATTTTTTGTTGCTGCTCATAACCTTGGTGAGGATGCTCTCTAAATCTATGTTAGTTACTTCTACTTGGCCATTCGCCTGAGGGTGATAGGAAATAGAAGTTATGTGTTTAATCTTGTGCTTCCTCAAAATATTCTCAATGAGGTGAGAAGTGAATTGTGCTCCCTGATCAATGACTATTTCTCTGGGGTACCCAAACTTGTAAAACACATTCTCCCTCGGAAATTCTGCTACTTTCTCCTCGGTTTCTATCTTCACTACTTTTGTTTCATCCCACTTCGTCAGGTAATTAATGCAGACTATGATATACTTATTTTTTCTGAATGGTGGATCAATAGGTCAAAAAAATTCCATGCCCCATTTTTCAAATGGCTCAAGAGCCACCTGACAGTGAAAAGGCATCTCATCCCTTTTTTTCGGTTTCCCCATCCTTTGGCACTAGTCACACCTGCTAGTGTATATTCTGGAATCTTGGTGAAGGGTAGGCCAGTAGTATCCTGCCTGCAAAACTTTGTAAAAATTTATCTTTGCAGCAAAGTGGCCTCCACATGGGTTGTCATGACATGCAGAGAGGATATCAAAAACTTCTTCCTCACTCACACATCTCCTTAGGATTTGATCAGGACCTAGCTTGAAAAGGTTTCCCCCAATCCATGTGAAAGGGGCTCTTTTTCTAATGATTCTTCTCCTCTCCCTGAATGAAAGATTAGGAGGGAGTCTCCCAGCAACCAAGTAGTTGCCTATATCAGCAAACCATGGTGAGAGTGTTGATATAGAAAAGAGATGCTCATCCGGAAGCTGGTCATACACCATTCCTTCTTCACCTGCAGGGAGAGCTAACCTGGACAAAAAATTTGCAACAACATTCTCCTTTCCAGGTATATCAACAATATTCAAATCAAATTGCTACAAAAGTAACAACCATATAATTATTCTAACATTAACATCTGGTTTGTTCATTAAATACTTGACAACTGCATGGTCAGTGTGAACAAAGTTCTGATATCCAGTTATATAATGCATGAATTTGTTCAAAGTGTGGGCAATGCTTAACATATCCTTATTAGTAACTGTTACACTAAAAATTGTCATCATGACATTATGCTATGTGTATGAGCTCATTATTACTCATACTTCCCCCTTTTTCAAGTCTAACATATTAGTTCCTCATGTCAAGCCTTGAAAATTAGAAAAAGTTCCTAAAAGTCTCATAACTTTGGTGTCGCACTTTTTGGCTATCTTGCATGCGGTCCCGCACCCAATGTTCAGCTATCCTGTGTACATGAACGCACTTTATCTTTGTTATAGGTGCGGACCCCTGTAAGATTAAAAAGGCGCAATTAAATCCCAAAAAGCTCAATTAAAGTAAATTCTGGAAGCTTCTAGAATGGATCTTGCGGTGGCAAAACCGCTCTTGTGAGGTGCATGAATCCCTTACCTTATGGAGCTAACCCCTTGATGTGAGAATCTTATCCCTTTGAAGGAGGATTCTATCCCTTCATACTTGGAACAGAAAACCTCCTCTTTTCCACTATAAAAAGAGGCATTAGGTAGCCTCAAAGGGAGTTGAAGCTTAAGAATATTTGAGGTTAAGTGCTGTTGAGATTTAGACTCAGTTAACTAAGACTTTTGTGAGGAGAGATTGCATACCTCTATTTTTCTTGGTTGGAGGAGTGCAGAGCTTATCAAAGTAAAGGAGACTCCTGCTTCGGACCCCGAAAAGTCCTGTGCAACATCAAGACTCAGGTTGTAAGGATTTTCTTCTTTTGAAATTAATACAAATATACTCATTTTTCTCAATAAGCTTTCAATCAATGGTTTATTTCATAGATTCCTTGATCACTATGATAAGCATGGTTTATGATGATTTCTATACAGGTGCTATGTAATACTTTGCTTGTTTGTGACTGCAGGTTTACAAGCGAAACTCCTTCAAGCGCGCGAGGGATAACAACGACTTCAAACAAGCACTGGAAAAACGGTAAGTCTTTTACACCTATATAGATATTTTAATAGATCATATATGCTTAGAGAAAGATTAGTCTATTTGGATTTTTGTTGATAGATACTTTTAGTACTAGGAAGATCGGTCTTGTCCGCAAGACGGATTAATCCATACAACAAATTGGCGACTCCGCTGGGGAAAGAACTTGTTATTTTTTGTTCTATTTTATTTTGATTTGAGGAAACGTTTTTCTTGGTTTTTGATTGATTGACATCTGCCTGGGTAGCTTAGGTTTTCTCTGTTTTGAAAATTTTGAAATCCTTTGGGTTTTTCTCTAGTTTTTCCTGGGACCGCACTTTACCTTGTTTTCACAGTGCGGGGAGTTTCGCTCTTTTCCTGTGTAAACAGTGCGGGACCGCACCTGTGATATCTTGGACCCTGTTAAAGTTTTCAAAAACTTCAGATTTCTTTCTTTAGTTCGTCTTTATTTTTATTTTCAGTTTTTGTTTTCTGTCCAGATTGATGATTGTTTCTGTCAAAAGCTTTCTGTTAATAAATCTTAGCAGTATTGGTGTTTTGATGATTTTCTAGAAGTTTTTCGTTTTGGATTGCTTTTCACTTGGTCTTTGTAGCGATTTGAAGCATTTGACACTTAGAAGTACCTCAGATTACCTTGGTCTTTTTGGTATTTTTGCTGGATCTGACCTGATTGTGAAATCATCCTTTATTGAGAAATAGAGTTACCTGTTTCTTTGCAAATCTTCGAAAATAAACTTTGTTATTGGTTTTTGAATTTCATTTTTAATAAAAACATAATTGAGTGTTTTCAATCTGTTTGTTATTCTGGACG
This sequence comes from Pinus albicaulis, assembly GCA_034641835.2. Classification (NCBI taxonomy): domain Eukaryota; kingdom Viridiplantae; phylum Streptophyta; class Pinopsida; order Pinales; family Pinaceae; genus Pinus; species Pinus albicaulis. Next base: position 1,230,032,594 of record CM076572.1, read on the forward strand.
AATAGATCCTTAGTTTGCTAAATAACTAAGTAAAAACATTCTTCAAAAAAATCTTAAAGCTTTTATTCATTTAGATTATTAAAGTTTGTAGTTTTGAGTGCTATTAAACTTTGTAGATCTTGAAATTAGTTTTGTAGTTTTGAATGCTTTTAAAATTTGTAGATTTCTTTTGAAAGACAATTGTTTTGTAGCTTCGAGTTTTTGGAAGGTGAAAGGATTTTTATTGTGAGCTTTGATAATTTGTTGGAAAAGACAAAAATAATTTCTTTCAATTGTTCTTTATGTTTAAAGAAGGAATTGTTTATTAAAAGAATTGCATTCTCTAACTTTTCCTTAATTAGAATTTCATTGAAAGAAAACAATTTGAATATCATTTTTAGGTGCATTTTTAGTGTCTTTTGGAAATCGAGTCTTCACACCATCAGAGTTTCATTTCCGCACCCATTGACTTAAGAAACAGCTCCAAAAAGTAACGCTTAATTAAAATTCATCTAGCAATATTTTTATTTTCTAGGGCTCTTATCACCAACATAGCTTAGGCTAGTATCTTGGAGTAGGGAGTATTTAACTCTCCAAGGTAGTAAAAACAAACAAGTAGACAAATCTTGCGGTAGGAGATCAATCCAATTATAATTTGTATAATCTGGGAAGCTTCTCTTAAAGAATTCAATCACGAGATCATGTCCGAACCTTTGAGACAATCAATTCTGTTTCATTGGGGAAGATAGAAGATTTTGTGCGTATTACAAACGGTAAACCTCGGATTAACCATTGTCGAGGAGCCTGAGGTCACTTGTCGGTAAACCTCGGATTAACCATGTCGAGGAGACTTCAAGGGGATTGAGCTTGCTACTCTGCCCTTGCGCGTGAAATCAGATCGTAGACTGTTCCCCCAGTTATATTTTTTATTGTTGGTAACCTTAGTGTCCATTATCTTAAGATTATTTCCTAAGGTGACGGTGAAGGAAAGATCTCACTGTACCTAGAGCAGATGTCGACTAGAATCACTTGGACTCTCTAGGGGGTTCTCTTCACACGAGATGGTTTTGTGAGGAAACTTGTGCCAGTCTGTTTCATTAAGCAGGTTGTCGGCGTAACTGTTCCAACCGCCCTTTCTGTGTTAAATTTCTACTAATTTGGATTTCATCACCAACTAGTGTTTTTAGTATGGAAAGTTACTGTTTGTGTGTGGTTTGAACTCTTAGATTTTTAAGCGTGTGATTCAGCTGTTTGTTTCTTTAGAGACTTTAGGTGTTTTCATTGAAATTTTCTTTGTTTGCATGTGATTAGTTAATATTTAATCGTGGCGGAATTGCCGAGACAATCCCGGAGACTACAAGGGAAACCCCCTGAATATTCACCAAGTCAACTTGAAGGGCTTCGTGCTCTGGTATCATCCAGTAGTGGTAGAATTAGATCAACAGAAATTGGAAGTTCATCCATAGTTGTCCATCCTGATCATCAAATACCTACAACAGAATACATTCAAGAACCAATTTCAGTTTCTGAAGTTACTGGTAGTATTCCTACTTCCAGTGAACTGGTTGACGAACCTGAAATCTCTGAACCTGAAACTAAACCTTCTGTTTTGGAAACATCCTCAGGATTTATTTCACCAACTTCTAGCAATCTTGGTTCACCTAGGGTAAGAAATATCGTCACTGGCGATCTTCCAGCTGGTCTTATTTCCATTGAAGAACTTACTAATCCAGACGAAGATATATCTCTTCCCGACTCCCCTCAATCCTTAAATCTTAGGGAGCATGAATCTATTTTCTACAGCCCTATTCGAACTAGTGCTTGGTATCTATCTTTAACAAACTTTTTAGAGAATTCGGGTCTTGCTTTTTCTCCACCTCGAGTTCCATTTCATCCTACACCCAGAGGTTACTATCCGCCATCCATCATGGCTGGAGAGTCATCCATGTTTTCCCAGACACCAGAATCATTTTTACACGGTGGTCCTTCTGTTCCTTCAGGATATCAGGCTCTGTCTAGTACTTTCTCGGGAGCAGCTCCTCAACCAATCGAACAAGTGTTGTCATCTAGTTTTAATGTTGTTAAAACTGAAACGTCGAACGCAGAGCAAATCTATATGATGTATGGTAATATTTCGAATCCTCAACCTCAAGGCAGTCAGTTACCGCCTGGAGGGCCAACACAAGGAAATTCGTTACCGCCTGGGGGGCAACCTTCAGGTAGTCAGTTACCGCCTGGGGGGAAACCTTCAGGAAGTCAGTTACCGCCTGGAGGGAAACCTCAAGGTAGCTTTTTCCTAGGACAAACTGTGGAATCATATTATTTTGGGGGACAACCCCAAGGACAGTACACACCTCAAGGGTATCAACCTTCAAGACAGTACATGCCCCAAGGTCAACCCCAAACTCAATATGCTCCTCAGGGTCCTTATCAACCCCAGCTTCAGTACGCGCCTCAGGGTTATCAACCTCAAGGTCAGTACCCAATTCAAGGTTTCCAACAGCCTTCTGGTCAGCCATCCATTCAAGGAGCCGGAAATGTACCACTTACTTATCAACCCTACGTTCAACTAGGTTATGGTCCTTACATTCAGCCTTCTGCGGGGCAATACCCCGGAATGAATATGGTATGGGATCCATCCCAATATCAACAACCTATGCAGCCTAATGTGCAGTTGCCTTATCAACCTGGACAACCTTTAATTTCTGGTCCAATTCAGCAACCTGTCCAGCCTACTATTCAAACTCCTGCACCTGGTCCTGTTCAGCAGGCTGGTCCTAGTTCGCCTAAGACTCCGCCTCAAACTGCTGCAATAGCTGATACGTCTGTTCAACCTGTAACACCTGCTTCTGGAGTATCTGTAACCCCGAGTTCGTCTATCCCTGCATCCGTGCAAATCCCTCAAGTCTCTGTACCCCAGTCAGGATCTTCGGTTCAGACTTCGGTTCAGATGCCTACGGGACAAGCCGGTACGAGTACAGTTGTCACAAGTCAACCGCAATTCACGTATCAACCGTACCAGGGACAGCCACAATTCGGTCCCTATACACAAAATCCAAACTATCAGTATCAACCGTACCCTGGCTATACTTATCAACAGCCTCAACAACCCCAGTTCGGTCCGGTTAATCCTAGTTTTCCAGGAGTTTATACAATTCCTAATGCAAATCCAATTCCAAGTTATCCTGGATATCCGCCTCCTGGAACTACTTTGGCTACTCAAGGTTTTCGCGATCCTAACCGTCAGTTACCATTTATTGCAACTTTGGATTTACCTGATTTGACGCGCCTTATGAATGATCCAATTTTTTATTATCCGTATTGGCCGCCAATGCTGCATAAGTTGCCCAGTGATATACCGAAATTTGAAGGTAAGTCAGGAGAGGATCCATCAAATCACGTCATGACTTATCACCTTTGGTGTGCGTCTAATTCAATCATTGATGATTCGATTCGCTTACGTCTTTTCCAAAGAACTCTTATTGGTCTTGCAGCCAAATGGTACATCGAGTTACCACGAGGCTCATTTCATAACTTCAGTCAGTTAGCAACTGCCTTCTTGACTCATTTTCAGTTTCCAGTCAGATACGACAATGGCACGGAATTATTAACTTCGCTGAAACAATCCACGTCTACGTATATTTCTGATCATATCCATGAATGGCGACGTAGGAGACGTTTGGTGAAATTTTATATTCCGGATCAAATTTTGGCGGAATGGTTTGTTAAATCATTGTTACCCAAGATTACTGAAGATGTAGCTAAGGCTGGTGTTGTTACTGAAGAGCAAGTAATTTCTCAAGCTCAGTACCTTGACCTCGTTTACACACAGTCAGGTACTTTACATGAAAAAATCCCAGACCTTCCAAAACAAGGTCAAATAGCTTCTGCTCCTTCAGGGTCACATGCCGCTAACGGTATGATTGGTACGGTCAATACTAAAAGCAAGAAGAAATCTTCAAAGAATTCTTCTCCAATTATAACTTTACCTGATTCCCCGAAAGGAGAATCTTCCCACAAAATTTCTGCCGATATTCATGTTGTAGAGACATCTACAGCTAAATCTAAATCTGGTAGTAAAAAGAAAGGGAAAATAAAAACAAAAATAATTCGAAAGAAAAAACTGACAAAAATGAATCCAATGACGAAAAACGTAAACCACGTTATCGTTGTTACATTTGTGACGAAGATCATTTTACTAAGGAATTCCCACATCGGGCCAAGGTTGCCAAATTCGTTAAAGGTTCACAACAACCTACTGTCTTGAAGGATCCTTTTCCGACTCAAGATAGTAAGATGGTTGGTTCTACCTTGACTGCTTCAGAAGAACCAATTTTGATGATGTCTCATGTAAGGATTGCGACGCGATCGCAAGATTATGGCACTAAGAATCCTTTTGATGGTAAAGAAGCAGAATCTTCTAGTGCAAATACATCAACTACACCTCCTCCTATTTCTGGTCCGCTACAGATCGAGAAACCAAACCCAGACTTAATAATCAAACCGCCTGCCAAAGGTTTTCTTCGTAAATCAGCTTTCAATCCACATGCGAGAGCTGCTCAGAATTACAACATTGTTGAAGACTTAGCTATTTCTCCTTCAGCAATGTCGGCTTTGGAAGTGCTGCAATCATGCCCAGCACAGCGTAAATTGCTTTTTTTTGCCATAGGAGCTGTCGATATTCAGGATTCTAATCTTATAATCTTTGATCTAGAAAATAGTACACCTTGCCTACCTCACCAAATGGCTTTCCAGATTCCGGTGACAGTCAAAAACAGACCGATCTATCGGACTGTGATTGATGAGGGAGCTTCAACGTGTATTATGTCGATTCAGTGTTGGAAATCACTTGGTTCTCCTACACTGAACCAATCTCCGACGATTCTTAAGGCTTTTGATGGTCGAGGTTTCCACCCTTTTGGTATTTTGCAGGATTTACCCATAGGGGTTGAAGGTAAAATTGTAAATTTAGATGTGGAAGTGGTTGATGCCCCTCTTGATTACAACCTTCTTCTGGGTCATAGTTGGTCTTACGCTATGACTATTGTTGTCTCTTCGGTCTTCTGACTCATAAAATTTCCATATCAAGGAAAGATCGTTACAATAGATCAGTTAACTTATTTTTCTTCCGACCCAGCCTCTACAGAAACAATCCAGCATGTTGGTAAAGCGGCTGTCCCGTACAAGGATGTTGGAGTAGGTTTGATTAAAGATTCTGGTTTGCTAGGAACTTTTGCCATTCCTCTTCCTAACGTATCGCCTTCTGTTGCAACTATTCATATGATTTCGTCAGACTCTGTTATGTTTGATGATCCTTGGATCTTACCTTCTGAATTCGAGTTAGATTCAATTGATGGCATGATGCCTTTGAGTCCATTTGAACTTGCATATCAGGCTGTACAGTCTTTTTCCGACCCCTCTTCAATCGAAATTGATCCAGTGAATGGGATCCATGAGGAATCACTTTCTATATCTAGTTTAGCCACAATGGCATTTCCTGAACTTGTTCATACTGATGAGCAGATTCGTGAGTTCTTGTCTGTTGACGATGTACCATGGGAAGATCTACACCACCGATCTTCATTTTTACCTTAACTAGATCACTTTGAAGATGATTTCGCTTCAATATTTACTGCTGAATATGTCAAGGAACCGCAGAATCCATTGAAAAATCCTGATTCTGAGTTAAATTTGGAAAATATTTCTCGAACGATTCCAATTGACATTTCAATAAAACCTGGAATAATTGAAAACATTCATATTCGGTTGAATCCACACAAATGTTTTTTTTGTGTCGATTCGGGTCATTTACTGGGATTTGTTGTCTCGAAAGCAGGTATTCGCGTCGATCCGTCGAAGGTCGAAGCTATTATCAAATTACCTCCTCCTTCGACTTTACGCCAACTCCAAAGTTTGCAGGGGAAAGCAAACTTTTTACGTCGATTTATTCCTAACTATGCCGAGCTTATGAAAGGTTTTACCCGGTTGCTGAAACAGAACATTCCATTCTTTTGGGATGAGATCACTGATCGGTCTTTTGATGCACTTAAACACGCGTTGACCCATGCACCATTATTGCATCCTCCCAACTACAACCAAGATTACATTTTGTACCTCGCTGCTTCTCATTCCACTATTGGAATGGTTTTAGTTCAGGAAGATGAATCTAACACTGAACATGTGATTTATTATCTTAGTCGGAATCTGCATCCAACCGAAATAAAATACACACTTAGCCTTGGCAGCTGTTCAAGTTGTCCAACGATTTAGACATTACATATTGTTATGCAAAACTACAATAATTTCTTATTGCAACCCTATGATGTACATTTTGACCAAACAATTGCTAGGGGGCAAGTATTCCAAATGGATAGTCATCCTGCAGGAATTCGACTTGGAATTTGAAAAATCCAAGGCGAAGAAATCCTTGGTCTTTGCGGAACTAATGTGTGATTTCCCCTCTACTGATACTGAAACTGTGGTAGAGCAGCCCATTGCGGACGAATCTCTGTTTCTTATCAGTACTCTTGATCCATGGTATGGAGATATTATCATTTATCCCCAAACCCAATCTTTTCGGCCTGAAATCTCGCGATCTCAGCGACGGAAGATACGTTTCCAATCCCAACAGTACAATATTATTGGTGATACACTTTATCGTCGTGGAGCGGATTCTATTTTCCGACGCTATCTTATTCATGAAGAATCTGAAAAGGTTTTAAATGACTTCCATTCTGGAGCATGTGGCGGTCATATGTCTGGATATGCCACAGCCCAAAAGATATTGCACGCTGGTTATTTCTGGTCATCGTTATTCAAAGATTGTATTTATGCAGTCCGGAAATGCCACAATTGTCAACTTTTTGATCGTAAGATGCGCGTGCCACCCACTCCTCTTCATCCCATAATTGTTGTTGGTCCTTTCGCAAAATGGGGTATCGATTTTATTACATGTAACCCTCACTCGGCCGGGGGGCATGCATATATTATCTTAGCAGTAGATTATTTTACTAAGTGGGCCGGGGCGATGCCTACATTTTCGGCTGACGGCAAGACTGCTGCAACTTTCGTATTTAATCACATAATTGCCAGGTTCGGTGTTCCTCAAGCCATTATTACTAATCATGGAAGCCATTTTCGGAATGTCATGATGACTGAACTAACAGAACAGCTTGGCCTGTGCCACGATAGATCCACTCCATATTATCCGCAAGCCAATGGTCTGGTCGAAGCCATAAATAAATTTTTAGTCACCATGATCAGACGAATTATTGGTATTCGCAAGACGAATTGGCATTCCATGTTATTTTCAGCACTTTGGGCATATCGAACCTCAGTCAAAACATCAATTGGTTTCACTCCCTTTCAACTCGTTTACGGTTTGGAAGCTGTGTTGCCAATTGAATGCGAAATTCCATCTTTGAAATTATCCATAGAGTTACTCCCAGCTACGTCTAAAGAGGAGAAACGTTTTTTGTATTTGGCTCAATTGGATGAAAATCGGAGAAATGCTGCAATAGCAAACGAGGCTCATGTCAAAATATTAAAAGCTCAGTATGATAGAAGTGTTACCCCTCGAAATTTTTCAGAAGGAGACCTAGTCTTAGTTTATGATCAAGCCAACGATAAGCTAGGAGCTGGGAAATTCGTGCCCATGTGGCATGGTCCTTTCATTGTTAAGCGAAAGCTGGCAAAAGGGGCTTATGAGCTGATAGATTTTGATGGTATCCCTTTATATAAGCCCATAAATGGGTTATATCTTAAGCGATATTATGCTTAAACTTGGTATGGAGATCTTTTATTTTTTAAGTTAGATTTCTTTATTGCTGGTGCGTCTTAGATTAGAAAGGTAGGTGTGCCTAGTTTAGAAGTGTGTTTTTATCACTATTCTTGCTTATCTGAGTTTTACTCTTGATATTGCAGATGTCGACGTCTCTTCAAATGTACATTGGTTTTGCTGATGGTGCTTGTCGTAGTACACGGAACATTTCTTCCGCAGCTTGGGTTATCTATTCACCCTCTGACGAGTTAGTTTCCATGCATGGGGTAAGCCTTGGTCAAACAACGAATAACATTTCCAAGTATAGTGCAGTGATTGAGTTATTATCTGATTCCATATCATTTGGGATTCGGAGTTTGATTGTGAGGTTGGATTCTAAACTTGTTGTATTACATCTTAACAAGGTTTATGCCATTAGAAATCCAGTGTTGTTACGATTATTTTTAAGAGTTCGTCTCTTGGAACGTGAATTTGATTACATTGAATATCAACATATTCCAAGACATTTAAATACATTAGCAGACGCAATTTCTTCTAGTATGATAAATCGACATTTGCAACAGTAAAACAGAATAACATTCATAACATGTATACAGATAGCTGGTAAATAGTGATATATCATAGGATAGAAGTGTTTTCAAAAACTATACATCGTCTTCGATGATAGGCTGGAAACACCTTATGATCGGTAAATGATAACACAAAAAGTCAAAAATATGAGTCTACAACACGATCATCCCATCACTGATGGTGATCACGATAAGAAATCGCTGCCCGAGCCACCCTGCACAGGAACCTCCTAAAAGGTCCTGGAACACCAATCACGTATCTCTGCAATCTGAGTGGAATGTCATCTATGTCTGTCTCTGGAATATCTAGAGTCAAATGCTCTAGATGATGCTCTAAATCAATCAAGATTTCTGCTGATTGGCCTGCTGGAGCTGGTGCGGCTGCAACTGGTTGTCTTCTTTCATAAGGTTGGAGATGGGCTGGTCACTATGGGCCCACATATGTATTCAAAAACTTTTGGTTATTAATTTTTAAGATGATTTAAAAAAATAAAAATAAAATTAATTTAGAAACTGTTGAAGAAATATTTTTTCCCTGAGTCATCCCACTGTTCCCCTGCTGGGAGAGTCATCTCTTGGTCGTCGTGGAAATCTATCCTGACGTATGGAAATTCCTCTATGAAAAAAATTTGGTGATCCAGCCAATGAAAATATGAAGAATGAAATCGAACAATCTCAGTGCCCTCAATACCGTGACGGGCCATTAGTGCGGACCAACGAACCATCCTAGGTTCTCTAAGTCGACCGACATCAACAGGGATACTCTGTGGAGCTAGCATAGGAATCCTCTCTAGAGCAAAGGAGACGACGATGGATCCATATCCAAAGTTATTCAGTTTCCCATTTTTCACTCTAGTTATTTGGCCTTTTATATTAGCCAACACAGCGTCACACCAGTTGAAAATGGTGCCACAAAAACAGTCCACAGCAATGCGCATCTGAGAACCAGTAGCTACATGAAATGTTGCACTCCCACACAGCTTGGTAACAGTAAATGCAATAACTTTCAGCTCGAGACGGATGATAGTTTTTATATCAATCTGTTTGTCCCTGGGGTCTGCTTCATCATTACAGAATTCTTGTCGAAGACTAGCGACAGTCTGGCCACCTGGCCTAGTCCCAAACAAGGAGAGTTGTTTTCCCCTCTTGGACAAACCAGTGAGAAAATAAATTTCCTCCAGCTCGATTTTGAGCCGGTGGCCTCCAATAATGAAACACTGGTCCTGCACATTCCACCTGTTTACCAGCCATGTCAGGAGCTCTACCTGTGCTCTCATGCCTTGGATGGCCCAGAATTTATATAAACCGCACGCTCTTAATGCTTGCATTGTGGGCATATGGAGCATTGCGGCGTCATCCACGTCCTCGTGCTCACGTTCTCTCCAAATCAACATCTTGTTAATCCTACAATACATAGAAAGATAGATTAGAACAATCTGATTTGAAAAATTTTGGGCGGCAAAAGAGAAATTTGAGTTTTAAATTTAAACACGCGGGGACCGCACTTTACCTTTGTAAATAGTGCGTAAGAACACATGCACTCTGTGAGGAAAGTGCGGACCCACGACTTTTTTCTTTGTAGAAAAAATTCGAGGTCCGCAGGTACCATGTGTGTCACCTGCGGACCCCCACGGGCGATTTTCGAACCATATTTTTCCCTTTAAAATAAAATTTAAAGCCTAAAAATTAATTGTAAACAGATGAAATGCAAGATTAAGAGGTCGTGGATTACCTGGGACTGACAGTTCTTGATTTCAACGGACGGATTTTCCAGAATCTTCATAGGAACATTTTTACCCAAAAGCTTCTACTTTTCACTCTGAACTTGAACGGTAAAAATGAAATTGAAAAAGTCCTTTTTATAGGTTTTTTCGAATAGATGAATTTTTAATTTATTTATTTTTCACTTTAAAAAGGGTATTTTTGAAGAATTTTTACTCATCTTAAATAGGTATGTGTAATGTTTCAAGTTTTTGTGCAGAAATTGGATTTTTTCAGGAGAATTGATCATTTTTCAACAAAGAGCATACTTTTATCACTTTTTCGGACTCTTTCAAAAATTCACGAAAAAGCGAAACATTGGAGTTCTCTTTTAAGCCCTTTTCATACTCTCTAAACATGAAAAGATCGTCAAGTACTTGATTGTTCAAACTCATTAAAGTAAATGAATAATCGTCCCTTCAGTATAAGTTTACCCCTTTTACGGACTGAAATGGACTATTTACGAAAAAGGTATACGTTGACTAATTACGGTCAATAGAGTTCTCTCACACATTATTTTATCCTTTTTCGGGCCTGAGAGACTAAATTTACGAAAAATTACACCCATGGAGTTTTCTTAAGTTTTTTCTTCTGACTCCCTAAAATTGAAAAACACTGAGTTTCTCCTATACTAGACTTGTTAAAATTTAACAGTAAAGGACCTGTTCAATTTCAAACAGGAACGAACCACTCCTTCTTAGGGTTCGAATCTTAAACTAAGTTGGACTCATCCGAAGGATGAGCTTATAAACAAGCAAATTTTATCCTCCTCAAGCTTGTCAAAAATAAAGAGGTACTTGCCAGAAATGGTGGGGGAAAAGAGAGGAAAATGGGCGTGTTCGTTGTATTTTGATTCTTCGGAAATTCAGTCAACCACTCTTGAACATGACACTTTCATTCACCTGGGTTGGAAAATCCTTTGCCTAACAGTTATTCAAACCTCATTGAAAGTTTTCATCCGGTTTCTGGGTATTAGCTTTGGGTCAATTGTCGCCAAGCCATCTGCAGTGTCGTTATGTGTTCAAGAGGACAGTTCAAATAAACCATTCATCTGTAAAATATCTGTCATCCATTTTGACCATCCCTGAGTTAGTCCTTGCCAATATATTTTCAAAACTTGATCTATGATTTCGTGTTGTGGGCTTGCTTACGATGGATCGCTTTCTATCGACGACAACTCATTATCTAGGAAGTTGATCTAGAAATCGTCAGTACCTTGAAATCTCATGCCTTAATGGCAGGTTTCTCGTTTTCGACGATGGGTTACATCATCGACCTTCGATCGAATGATTCCATGAGATGTTCGACTTTAGCTCATTCATTCACATTTCATGGATTGTACTGGGTACTTTGAGAACCATTGACATTACTGGTGGTTACTCTCACACTTGTTAACAGTTTACATCATTGACTGGTAATCAAGTGGTTTCTACCATGTTCGACTTCAACACATTCATTCACATGGATAGAATCGTACTAGTTCGAGATACGGAAATCAAGACCCTGGATCTAGTTTCTATCATCCAGGCTGCGAGGAATTTTATTGTCATTTATACAGTGGACTATTTATAAACAGATGGTTGCACCCATACTGTGTTCACACATGTCTATACTGTCATGTACTCAAAATCATTCCTGTATCAGAACAATTGAATCAGTTTTTAGTTAGTTTAATCTGAGTATGGGAATGCCTACCTTAGTGATGATATGTATACATATATATTTTGCATTGAATGTTTTTACAGGTACTAACTGGGGTGTCCACAGGATGATCTTTGAAATGATAAAGTACTGCACTCTTCATATATGACAGACTTCAGTTTCATCTATTCCAGACTTTGCACTTTAGGGGGCAATCTGTTACACTAAAAATTGTCATCATGACATTCTGCTATGTGTATGAGCTCATTATTACTCATACTTCCCCCTTTTGCAAGTATAACATATTAGTTCCTCATGTCAAGCCTTGAAAATCAGAAAAAGTTCCTAAAAGTCTCATAACTTTGGTGTCGCACTTTCTGGCTATCTTTCCTGCGGTCCCGCACCCAATTTTCAGCTATCCTGCATACATGAACGCACTTTATCTTTGTTATAGGTGTGGACCCCTGTAAGATTAAAAAGGCGCAAGTAAATCCCAAAAATCTCAATTAAAGTAAATTCTGGAAGCTTCTAGAATGGATCTTGCGGTGGCAGAACCGCTCTTGTGAGGTGCATGAATCCCTTACCTTATGGAGCTAACCCCTTGATGTGAGGAGCTTATCCCTTTGAAGGAGGATTCTATCCCTTCATACTTGGAATAGAAAACCTTCTCTTTTCCACTATAAAAAGAGGCATTGGGTAGCCTCAAAGGGAGTTCAAGCTTTTAGAATATTTGAAGTTAAGTGCTGTTGAGATTTAGACTCAGTTAACTAAGAATTTTGTGAGGAGAGATTACATACCTCTATTTGTCTTGGTTGGAGGAGTGCAGAGCTTATCAAAGTAAAGGAGACTCCTGCTTCGGACCCCGGAAAGTCTTGTGCAACATCAAGGCTCAGGTTGTAAGGATTTTCTTCTTTTGAAATTAATACAAATATACTCATTTTTCTCAATAAGCTTTCAATCAATGGTTTATTTCATAGATTCCTTGATCACTATGATAAGCATGGTTTATGATGATTTCTATACAGGTGCTATGTAATACTTTGCTTGTTTGTGACTGCAGGTTTACAAGCGAAACTCCTTCAAGCGCGCGAGGGATAACAACGACTTCAAACAAGCACTGGACAAACAGTAAGTCTTTTACACCTATATAGAGCTTTTCATAGATCATATATGCTTAGAGAAAGATTAGTCTAATTCGTTGTTTGTTGCTAGATACTTTTAGTACTAGGGAGATCAGTCTTGTCCGCAAGACGGATTAATCCATACAACAGTAACAGTATAATTTAGCTCGGCTTTGGACAAGTTCTTACTGATGAAATAAATGGCATAAGGTATTTTGTCTTCTAGTTGTCCTAATTTTTCCCCTAAAGCTTTGTCGAATGCATCAGTGTCGATGTGGAAAGGCAGAGTCCAATTTTGACCTCGGAGGATGGGGGTAGCAGTCAACTTTCCCTTAATGAGTTCGAAAACCTCTTGACAAGGACCAGACCAAATAAACTCAGAATATTTGGTCAATAACACAAATAATGGTGAAGCCATCTTGCTGACATATTTGCTTAACCTTTTATAGTAACCAGCGAAGCCTAAGAAACTCCTAACATCTTTCTTCTTTTGAGGAGAAGGTACCCTTTTGATGATAGTGATTTTGTTTGGGTCTACCTGTATTCCTGCTTGGGATATGGAGTGTCCTAATACAACCCCTGATTTCTTCAGGAATTCACACTTTTCTGGCCTCAAGGAGAAATGCATCTCAATGCACCTTCTTAGTAATTTACCCAAATTGGAGAGAGCTTCTTGGAATTCATCCCCATATGGTGTGAAATCATCCATGTAGATTTCAACAGAGTCATGGACTAACTCAGAAAATATGTTGAGGCAAACTCTTTTGAAGGTAGCTAGGGAATTTCACAACCCAAAGGGTAGGACTCTATAAGAAAAGGTACCTCAAGGGTAGGTGAAATTAGTCTTATCCTGGTCTTCAGGGTTGATTTGAATCTGATTGTACCCACTGAACCCATCTAAGAAGGAAAAGAACTTCTTCCCCGCAAGCCCATCCAAGACTTGGTCTATAAAGGGCAAAGGGAAATGGTATTTCTTGGTGGCTTTGTTAAGTTCTCGATAGTCAACACAAATTCGCCACTTCCCATTCTTCTTTAGGACTAGAAAAAGAGGGGATACCCACTCACTATCGGATATAGGATATATGAACCCTACATCCAATAGTTTCTGCAGCTCTTCTTTGACTATGTCCTTCAAAGCCGATTTCATCCTTCTTTGGGGTTTTCTCACAGGCTTGCATCATTCTTTGATGTAAATGTGATGTCTGCATACTGAAGGATGCACCCCTTTCATGTCCTTGTAATCCCATGAAAATTCTTCAATATTCTCTTTCAAGAGCTAACATAGTTGCTTCTCTTCTTCATTCGAGAGGTTTGGGTTAATTTTCGGAGATCTGGATGGGCCAAACTCAATAGCCTTGGTGGTTTCGTAGGTTGACTCAACTGAGTGCACTTCCATCCAAGGTTGGCTTTCAGACTCTTTGGCTAAGGTTTCAAGATGAATGTTAGTGGAGGACTATTTTTTAATGACATGGTCGATGAGTTCATCTTCATCAAGCTGCCCCCCCCCCCCCCCTAAAGAATAGCATCTATGGTACACATAGGGTCAATGTTATATAACTCATCTTCTTCATCCTCCAACTATATAGGGAGATCATGATCAATGGAAGGTTGAGATGGAAGATATAACACTAGTTGTTTAGACAAAGGCCCATTTCTGATAGTCATGTTTCCGGCCCGACAACTAATATAAGAATCTTCAATGGCTAACCAAGGTCTCCCTAAGATGAGGGGATAACCATTAAACTTGGTTTTTGGTTGCAGGACCAAGAAATCTGTAGGATAATCCCAAGAGTCAATGGTAACAATAAAATCCTCAAAAATTCCTTCTGGAGTTACCGTGGACCCATCTGCAAGTTGCAGAATTATTGTGGTTTTCCTCAAAGTCCCTTGGAGATTAAGTTTCAACATAGTTTCCTTGGTCATGATATTGATGGCAGCCCCTAGATCAATTAGAGTGTTGGGGACTATGACACCATCTATTTGCACATCAACAACTGGAATACCAGGGTCTAGGTACTTTGGAAATATCACCTTCCTTAGTATCAGGTCAGAAAATTGTCCTACCACACTGATGGTGGGGGTATCTCTTTTCCTTCTCCCAGGTTTCTTGAATCACTTTTCTTTGATGAGCCTAATGTAGATAGGGACGTATTTGATGGCCTAGAGAAGTGGTATCATTACACACAAATTTCCCAATTCCCCCAATAGTTCAATCTCCTCTAGGGTGTGCTGACTAGGGTGCATTAAGTGTTCAGGTAAAGGAGGTTGTTGGATCTTAGTGTTACCTTCTTATTTTTCCTCCTCAACCTCTACAGGTGGAGATGGAGGATGGTTGTCTAGGAGTACTCTTCCCTACATGAGATTAACCTCCTGTATCTCCAAAACATAATCTGGATGGGATGTTTCTCCACTGGGAGCCTGATGTGCATGTCTGTTGTTCAGGTTTTGATTGGGTTGTGCAGGTATAGGTAGCCTTGGTGGAGCATCATGAGTAAGTTGAGGTTGAGGTTGGGGTAGAGGCATTAGAGCAGGTGGTTGATTTTATTGAGGCCTCCACCCTTGGGATGGATTGTTCCACTGAGGTTGTTGTGGAACATTTTGTTGAAATGGCTGGTTTGTTGGCTGAGGATTATATGAAGGGTTGTAAGGCCAAGTAGGAGGTGTAGAACAGGATGGAGGAGTGGGGGTGTACCAAGGTTGCATGGGTGCGCTCTGATTGTTGTGATAGTAAGAATAAGGTGCCCTTGCATATCTTTTTGATATGACCGAGGGCCTTGAGGCCTTCTCTAGTTGATGAAACAGAGTTGTTCTGGCATTTCTTCCTCACAATGATATACAGATTTAAGTCCAGGTAAGGAGGGACAATTTTGTGTGGCATGATTCTCCTCACAGACTAAGCAAACCTCTATGACATTCAGTGGACATTCATGTCTTTGGTGCTTCCTGGTACATCTAGGAAAAAATACGGCTAGGGCTCTCTCTGCTTCCTCTTGCTTCCTTTTTACCTAAATTGTGTCCATTTGCAAAGAAAAGGTGTGCATCATGTCACTTTGGAAGTCCTCTAACATTTTTTATGAAGGTGGAAGAGGAAGGGGTATTGTATGTACTTTGGCTAGCTCTTCCCTTCTTCCTAAATGCCCTAAAATGGTCCCGGAAGACCGTTTTGATTGTTTCATAGGGTTGTTGGTAGATATCCCCTTCTAATAGCATATTCAAGGTTTCTATCATCTCTTCTTTGATCCCTCGAAGAAGTACAAGTTTAAGTGAGTTAGGATCAAGAGTACAGTTGGCTCTCTTATAGTTCAATTGAAACCTCTCTTCATAGTCCTCTAAGGATTCATCCAGCCCTAGAGTCATCCTAAATATCTCATCCTTAGTTTCCTTCGACCTACAGTAGTTTTTGTATTTGTTTTTGAAGGTATCTTCCATATGTGCCCAGGTAGTGATGCTATCCCCAGGCAGACCCATGAACCAGTGCAAGGTTGCATCCTTAAGGGTGGATGGGAATAGCTTCAAATTCTAATCATCAGAGGCATATTCATAAGTCCTAAAAACAACAACAAATTCAAACATGAATGTGTCAAGGTCCTCAGAGGTAAGTCCATGAAAGTGTGGAAGAGCTGAAGGGCTAATATTATTCATCTTAGTTTCCCCATCTGCCTCTCTTATGGGAAAGGCTCTCTGGATCCCAGCCATAGTTAAGATAGGTGAAGCAGGTCCCTCAGTTGAAACAAGTTCTTCTTCTTCTTCCCCAATAGGATCCTCAAAATATTTAGAACACTCTCCTAGAGGGGGTTCACTCTCACTGCCACTGAAGAAGAGTGAAGGGTAGGCAGGAGGTGATGTGGAGGTTTTAGGTAAGATTTGTCTTTGAGTATTCCTAGTCCTACAAGGCATGAAAATCAGATTTTTTTTTTGTATTTTCAATATTTTGGAAACAACATGAAAAAGGATAGCAGAAAATAATGCTAAAACAAAATCAAAGCATCTACTAGACACCTCCCCGACAACGGCGCCAAAAAGTGGTGAGCCCTGGTATTTCACCAAGAGCGTTGCAACTCCCAGGAGCTGCCCTTCTTTACTTTATCAACCCGGGGTTTGTAAAAACTTGGAGGTGACAGTGCTATATAGATAGTGCATGCATTATGTTCATGTCATCCTCTTCTACTTTACGAAAGGGTGCTATTTCTTAAACTATGATAAAAACTGAAAAGTAAATTGCTGGAAGGAAATGACAGAAAGGAAACTAACTTAATTTTTAGAAAGGAAATGATGGAAATGAAACTAATTTAATGTGCAGTAAGAAAATGATAGAAAGAAACTAAATTAAATTGTTGAAAAGAAATGACAGGAAGGAAGCTAATTTAATTTGCAAAAAATAAATGACAGAAAGGAAACTAATTCTAAACCACACTTAACTTGGCCAAACAGATAAATGCACTCTACTTATCCTATGTTCTATCTATCATGCTTCTATCCATGTAGCTAAGTTATCCAAGACTTAATTCTAATTGAAAAAGTGTTGATTTGCAGCTTGGAGGGAAGAAAAGGCTAATGGAGGGCTTAAGCATGTGACACAAGGCTTAGAAGTGGAAAGCGGGGGTTTAAACCTTATTAGAACTTTATTATAGTGCAAGAAAAGCTTTGGAGTGGAATTATTTGAAAAGTGTGATGGTGGAGATGCGATGGAGCAAAAGTTGCGATATCGCAATCATAATATCACATAATTAAATGGATAGTAGAAGTATTGTTCAGGAGCGGGAGCGAAATGCAAAGTGCGATGAGGTAAGAACTGTGAAGTGCTAAGTGCGATGGGGAGAAAGCTACGACGTGCGAAATGTGATATCGAAATTGGCGAAAAGAATGATAAGTATTAATGAAAACCAACTAAATAGTGTGAATTGTGAAATGTGATGGGTGATGTGGTAGTGGGACCGACGGAGGAGCGCGATCACAATATCGCAATCAGTGGATCAAAGTGGCAATTCTTAAAAGAAAAGGGTATATATTGCGAAGTGAAATTTGCAATGGGTGATGTGGCGGTGGGACCGACGGCAGAGCGCGATCGCAATATCGCAATTGGTGAAAGTGAGCAGTAAGTGTTAAACGAAAAGGGAAAACAATGCGAAGTGTGATTTTTCAATATCGCTATCAGTGAAATCGAGTTGTAAGTGTTAAAATAAAATGGAAAACAATGTGAAGTGCGATTTGCGATGTGGCGGAGTTATTGCATCGGCGAAACAAACGGTAAGTGTTAAAAGAGAAAGGGAAAACGATGTGATTTATGAATTCGCAATATCGCATTCGGCGAAAACAAGCAGTAAGTGTAAAGGAAAAAAGGTAAACAGTGTGATTTGTGATTGCAATGTGGTAGAAACTATGATTTGCGCTATGCGATATAGAAATATCGTGATCGGCAAAGTAGAGCGGTAAGTCTTCAAGGAAAAAGGTAAAAGTTACAAAGTGCGATTTTGTGAAAAGGTGAAGTACAGTGGCGAGAGAACTGAGGAGCAAAGGCGGAGGTCAATTTTTTGATGTTTCGAATAGTTTTTAAGTTAGAAAGGATTGTGAAAGCTGCGCAAAGCGAAAAGAAGGGATAGAAGGTGAACTTTAAGGTTTTGGGGGAGTTTTTGCGAATAAAAATGGTGCAGTAGCTGCGATGAGAGAAAAGGAAGGAATATAAGTGTAACACAGATATGGAAAAGGAACTTCTCCAGAACTTTAATATTGATTCCTGCAAACAAGCTTGCAGATTCATCCACGGGAAAACAGGAAATAATGTGTGATAAAATAGTGAACAGAAAGAAGTTTTTTGCGTCTGTGGGAAGGTTCGTCCTCCTCGAGATCTATTGATAGAGATGAGAAGGGAGTCTTCATCAATAGATTTTTTGTTTTTTCTTCTATCTTCTATTACTCACAAGTAAATGCAAAAATATAGCAGCACACTAAAAGCAAAACTAAACAGCAATGAAACTATGAGAAACAAAACTAATTGAATGACAGAAAGAAAACTAGCTAAATGGCAGAAAGGAAAGAATGGTAATAGCAGAGAAGCTGAGGCACATGGATTGGGACCTAACCCATGAGCCTAGCTCTCTAAAACTTAAATCAATAAAATAAAATCAGTTTTCTCATTTCATAACATAATATCCTCATACATCTCTGAAATTTTGATCACTGAGTAACTAATAAAAAGCTCAATAGCCTGCAACAAAGTTCCAACTAGAATCGACTGGAAATGACTAGCTCTACTCTATTTATTCTACAAGGTAGCTACCAACAACTCCCTAGAAAATAGCGATTGATTCCACTTGACTATGAGTAAAAAAATAGTGAGTGCTCTCCTCTTTCAGTTGCTTGGCTGCCTCTGGAACTCGAATTGCTGGAGAGAATATTTGGGGTGATTGAGTCCACTTGACTCCAACTAAACAAGGATTGAGTTGCTTGGCTACCTCTGGAACTCGAATTGTTGTCTCCTCCAAGTCTTTATGATAAAATTCTTATAAAAATGATTAATAATTCATGATTTTTTTCACTCAACCTCATATTAGGCACTCAGAGTATGTTAGCCTTAATCACCACCTATACTAGCATCATAAAACCAAATAATAATAAAAATGCAAGAAAAAGATATCTAAGAAGGAAAAAAGGTGACCATTAACCCCTCCAAATATGTCTAATGATGGAGCTCATCCCTCGCCATGGAAGTGTTTATGTTGTTGTTGTCAACATGTTTTCATGAGTTTATGATAGGTCATGTGTGGTTCTTGCTTATGTATTGTTTGTGCACACTTGCTTACATGTTGCTACATGTTGTACATGCATTGCTTCTTTATGCTAGGTCACATATTGTTCATACTTGTGTGTTGTCTGTGTATGATCGATTATGTGATGTTATATGTGGGACATGCATTAGTCATTCATGATTGATTATACATGTAAAGTGGATGCACATGGTCAAGTATGCATTGGTTTGGTGAAGGTTGTTGTGCATAAGGTCATTGTATGCAATTAGGTCATCATGATGGTATTGGTATGTTATGATGCTATGTGTTGGCTAAGATAGAGAGGGAGACGACGATCATTAAATTGAAGTTGCAACAATGGACTGTGGGGTAAGAGAAGATCATCACACAAGTTTGTATTCTTGGCATGCAGGTATGTGATTCATGGTTATTTTAATAATTAGGGTTAATTATGTGTTTTTCATTATATTATTATGGTTACATATATGATAAATGTTGGTTGGTCAGTGTAGTCATATGTATTATGGTTATGAGTATTCCTTTCATTCTATTTATGTTAGGGTTACATACATTGTAGATGCTAGTTGATTAGTGCGGTTATATGTACATGTATCAGATAGTCATGAGCGATAGAAACCTCTAGTGGTATGAAATGCTATTATTATTTTATATTAGAAACCTTATATGTTATTGATGAGAATGTTATGGGTTAACTTGTTGTTGTATGATAGTTAGCTTGATGAATAGGTTATAGGTTGTTGATGATCATGATATATAACTTGTCGTTGTTTTATGTTAGTCAACTTGATGGTTAGGGTTATGACATTCATGCATGAGTCGACCTAATTATGATAGCGTGTTGTACTAATCTAGAATAATTGTGCATATGTGGTCGTTATGCATGAATGACAACTCTTTATGAGCTTATGATGTGAACATGTTAGATAGCTATTGTTATGGACATCATGAACTTATATATCATTGGGTTGATATGTTGTGAAATTATATCATGTTAATCTAAATTGATTAGCAGACAAGATAGTCTCCCCTGAGATATATTAAGGTATGAGTTGTCTTATGTCATCTAATTTGTAATTGAATGTTTGATTATGTCATCTATTTGGTGTTTGAGTGTTGGTGTCTATTATGTCATCTATTTATTGTTGGGTGTTTGATTAATCGCAAGATATGAGCATGTTTCTATAATATTGCATGAAGTAATGATCTTGTTTTAAGACAGTTGTAATAACATGTATGCATTAAGATAGTTGATATGTACTTGAGCGTAAGTAGGTGATAGTTGTAGAATCATGTATTATGACCGATGGATGTGAGTTCATTATTGATTATGAAATGGTTGTTAGTCTTGGTAAAAGTTGATTTCCAATTGATAGATATGGTATATTTATGTTTGGTACATATGGATGACATGTGTGTTCAGTTACATGTCAGTGTGCTTTCCAGAAAAAGGTAAGATAATTGGTATATTGTTATATTTCTTTATGAACTGAAAATTGTGTGTTTGTGGAAGTATGATGCAGGCAATTGCACGGCAAAAGAGACTGCCATGAAATCTTGAAGAAGGCTCGAGTTGAGCTTTCCTTTGGAGTATTGGGAACCATGGGGACTGAGTCATGGTGTTTATTTCGAGTCCTGTGCTTTCGGTATTTTATGATTTGTTTGTGCTTGATTTGCAATCATGATTGCGTCTAGTGCATGATAATGCCACTTTGGTTGTGGTGTCATATTGTTATTGGTTTTCTTGGTTTCCTTATTTTCTTTCTTGTGCTTCTATTTTATGCCTTGAGTCTCGGGAATTGGTTGGGTAAGAGGAAATTTAATGGAGTTTGGGGAGAGTTGTGCGGTACCCAATAGGTAATGTAAGTCCAAAATGGAGCTTAGTGCGTGAGTAAGCGCAGCGAAAGGTAAGAATATGATGGCTAGATGGTTTGGTTGAAACAATGTAAGCTATGAAACGGGAACTATAAACTAAAAATGAGAAATATAGCAAAAAATACCCCAAAAATATAGAAAAACAGATTGAAAATGAATAGTCTTGATGCTGGAATACCAATGTTTTTTTTTGGGGTAAATTTTAAACATGTTTTAAACATGGTAGTGAAAACAATTTTTTTTGGTGCAAAAAACACCCTGGAAACAAAAAGTTTGATGTTGGAATAAAACTTCCTTTCTTCAAGATATATTTTCAACATTTTGAAATAATGACAAAAAAGATAAAACATGACTCCGACAAACCTTAAAATTTCAAAAGAAAAATGAAAAACAATAAAAAAAATAAATTAAAAAAAAAAAAGTTAAAAATAACAATAAAAAGTAAATATTAGAAAACACATAAAATAAAAAATGACAAAAAAAGCAAATATATAAAAAGCCAAAACAAAAAATCAAACATAAAAATGTGAAAAAAAACCCTATAAAAGAAAAAAACACAAAAAAGAAACAAAAAAAAGATTAAAATAAATCAATAAACTATAAATATAAAAAAAACAGATTTTAAAAATATATATATAAAAATTAAAAATTAAAAAAATTAAAAAAATTAAAAAAATCAAAACAAATCCAAAAAAAAACATTTAAAAAACTAAAAAATAGAAAACATTAAAAAAATGAATTATTAAAAGTATTTAAATAAATAAGAAAAAAATTTAAAAAAAAATGTTAAAAAAAAAAAAATTAAGATATAAAAAATCTAAAATAACAAACAAAAACTATTTTAAAAAAAAAAACTAAAACTAATTAAAATTGATAAAAAAAATTAAGAATTATAATTTAAGAAAATAAAAAAATATACAAATTCGGTCCCTTGGGCCACTGGTGGGCTCAAGCCAATTCTCAGAATCGACTTTGAGCCTGTTGGTGGCCCGAGGGGCCGCCTGTCATGGGCGGGCGGAGCTGCAGCAAATCTGCTCGCCCGTAGTAGGCGAACCCTCTAGCCACCATCAGCTCAATTCCGATTCTAAGAATTGGATCCGATTGATTCTCATAATTGAATTTGAGTTGTTGGTGGCTACCTGTCGTGGGCGGGTGGAGCTGCAGCAGCTCTACCCGCCGTTGCAACTCTGCTCGCCCACGGAAGGCAACCACTAACGGCTCAAATCTGATTCTTTGAATTAGGTTAGATTCACATAATAGTATTTGAGCCATTGTTGACTGAGGGGCCGCCTGTCGTGGGTGGGTGAAGATGCTGCAGCTCCGCCCACCCACAGGCGACCACCAATGGTTCAAATTTGATTCTGAGAATCGGATCCGATTCTCATAATAGGATTTGAGCCATTGTTTTCCCGAGGGGTCGTCTGTCATGGGTGGGCGGAGCTGCTACACCTCCACCAGCCCACAAGAGGCAGCCACCAACGACTCAAATTGGATTCTCAGAATCAAATTTGAGCAGTTGGTGGTTCGAGGAGGCGCCTGCCATGGGCGGGCGGAGCTGCAGCAACTATCACTGGTCACGGCAAGTGGCCCCTCGGGCCACCAACGACTCAAATCCAATTATGAGAATCGGATCTAATTCTCATAATCATATTTGAGACGTTGGTCCAATTCTCAGAATTGGATTTCAGTTGTTGGTGGCCTGAGGGGCCACTTGTCGTGGGCGGGCGGAGCTGCTGTAGCTTTGCCCGCCCGCAGTAGGTGGCCACCAATGGCTCAAATCCAATTCGAAGAATCGGATTTTAGCCATTGGTGACCCAAAGGGCAATCTGCCATGGGCAGGCAGAGCTACAGTGGCTCTGCCTACCCACGGCAGGCAGCTCCTCGGACCACCAACAACTCGTTTTTATTTATTATTATTATTATTATTATTATTTAATTATATATGTTTTATTTTTGAAAATTATATATGTGTGTGTGTGTGTGTGTGAATTGTTTTATTTAATTATTTTTTAATGTATGTTTTTCTTGTTTTTATTTTTTTATTTATTTTTTTCAATGTATTTTTATTATTAATTTTTTTATTACTTTTTTATTTTTAATTATTTATTTTTGTATAACTTAATTGTATTTTTTTGTATGTTTATGATTTTTATTACTTTTATAAATTTTATGTTTAATTTTAATTTTAATATTTTTAATACTTAAAATGTTATTTAAATCATTTTTTTTGGAATTTTTATTTTTGAAATGTCATCGCTTTTTATATAAAATTTGTTATTTTTCCAAAAAATAATTATTCAAAATTTCCATAATTTTTATTTATTTAAGGTGTATTTTTTAGCAAAGATGTCTTAAAATACATACTTTTTTAATTATATCTATATGCAAAATGTATATTTTTTGTCGAGTTTTTAAATTATTTTTTTGTGATAATTATTTTATGTGTATTGAAATATTAATTAACGATATATAAATATAAAAGAAATCTTAACCACAAAATATTAATTTTTTTAAACTTTGGAATATATATATATATATATATATATATATATATATATATATATATATATTGCAAAGGAAAACAAAATACAAAAATTTGGAAACCTTTAAAAACCAAATATCTTAAAACGAAAAACATGAAGAGGAATAAGACCACTTGAAAAATGGTTAAATAATCAACATTTAACAAAATAACTATGTAAACTTAGGACATAAGAAAATTTAAAGTGTCAAAAATATGCCTTGAAAAAAAAATGTTGATGGTTTTCAAAATCCACATGAAAATCTTCAACATTTCAAAAAACATATTCTACTTCATACATTATAAAATTTAAACTGTCAAAAATAAGCCCTCTAAAAAAGGGGGTTGATGTTGCAAGAAATTTTTTCAAAATTATCATGAAAAATCGCTAACATTTTTTAAAAAATGTTCATACCTGATACATGAGAAAATTTGAAGTGTCAAAAATATGCTAAAAAACAAAAAAAAAGGTGTATTTAGAATCAACGCTTTTCAAAATCAGATGATTTTTTGCTACCTCAAAAAAAAAGGTGTATTATGAATCAACGTTTTTCAAAATCAGATGATTTTTTGCAACCTAAAAAAAAAGGGTGTATTATGAATCAACACTTTTCAAAATCAGATGATTTTTTTCTACCTCAAAAAAGCAGGTACTCGTATCAGTTCCTGTTTCAAAGTTTACATTGTTTTGAGTCCATTGTGGTAAATGGACGGTGGTAGGATAGCCATGAGAAAGGTAAAGTAAATGGATCTAAGACATCATATGCCTTGGCTATTTTGGGAACTGTTGTTTTCAATATTACGTATATTGTGCATGGATAAAGGAATTTCTCTCAACCTAGACCTTATGATCTCTAGTAATAATGTGGTGATCATAATTATTGTGATGTCTATATATGTATATATGCATGTATGTATGTCGCTATCTAATGAGATCATGATTGCTTTATGTTAACATTTATGTATGCATATATGTATGTCGTGTCTGATAGGGTCTTCATGGATCATGATTGTTTAATGTTAATGTTTATGTGTGTGTGTGTGTGTGTGTGTGTGTGTGTGTGTGTTGGCGAAAAAGGAGGTCTCTGAGAAAGACCCAGATTTAGGATAGAGGCCAACAAGGTTTCCATAGTAATCTAGCACAACGCCGGAATTTTCACCCTACTCCAAGGAGTAGAGCGTCTCACCTGAGGCATGTCGTGACCTTAGTAAGGTTAGGAGGCAGATCAAGTACCAAACGGTTATAACCATGTATAACAACTAAAGGAACTTGAAACAACAAAAAGATATCCCTTCTATGTATAAGCTATTACTCATTAAGCACGTTTAGGATGCTGAATTAAAATTTAGAAAGGGGCACACATTCACAATAAGCAACTGAGTAACACTCAAATCAGAACATCAAACACAACAATAACCATATTTCATTATCATTATCAAATGACATACATCACTCCGTAGAGTCTATTACAAGGTGATTTAGTAGAATAGAGATCTAACAGACCTCTCCTATGGCTCTCTCACTCAGCCCTCTGCTGGACTAACTCTCTCATCTACGCTGGTTGATTGCCTATTTGTTCTTCCCCCAACTTGGTTGTCAGTTTTTCCTCTTTTATACTCCGTTTTTTTCTGTTTCTTCTTGATTACTGGGAGTTCCACTAATTGTCTTTGTCTCCCATACCCGTCATCTGCGATGTTCTCCGCAATTGTCACGCCACCTATCTTCTGGCTATCCACAACTGTGACAACTCCTTGTCTACCATGATTGCACTCCACCACCTGTTCACCGCAACTCAAAATTTTTTCCTTTCTCAAAACAAAGGCGCCAACCCTGTGTGTGTGTGTCATTGTCTGACACAATCATGATTGTTTTATGCTAATAATTATATATGCATGTATCTATGTATCTATGTCACTATCTGAAAGGGTTTTTAGGGATCATTCTTGTGGAGGAATGATTTCTTATGCTGGTGAATGGCATGAAGAGGTTCTTGGTCTTATGAGGAATCAAGTGGGAAGAGTAACTCTAACATATATATGAGGTCAGTATCATGTGGGAATGAATTTATATTATATTCTTTTACTATGCCTATGTTTATGTTATTGAGAGGTAATGTTGAGGGGTACATCAGTGAAGTGAAAGTAGTGTGATCTCCAGCATGATAGGATAAGCATGCATATTGGGAAGACATTAGAAGCAAGGTTTCTTGTGGGGTCAGTGTGTGGTCTATGGTTGTGCAACAGTATTGTTATGTATTTTTGTGCATGCTCTATATTCAGTGATTGTACCTATGGTGATGTGTACATGTAACATATGTAGTATTGTGTACTTATGATGTTGTATGCTTGTTGTATATATGGTGTTGTGTGTATATTGCATATGCAGTGATAGGTATAGATAGTGATATGTACATGTTGGATATGCAGTGCTTTGTACATATCGTACTGTGCGCATGTTGGATATGTGGTGTTGTGTGCATATGGTGTTGTACGCATGTTGGATATGCAGTGTTGTGTATGTATGGTCCTATGTACATGTTATATATGCATTTCTATGTACATATGGTGTTGTTTGTGTGCTTTATATATGGTACTATCTACATATGGTGTTGTGTGCATGATTGTACATATGGTGTTATGTGCATAAGGTGTTGTGTGCATATGGTGTTATATACATGTCGTACAAGTGGTGTTGTGTACAGGTGGTGTCGTGTACATGTCGTGCATGTAGCATTGTGTACATATGGTGTCATGTACAAGTCCTGCATGAGGTGTTGTGTACATGTGGTATTGTGTACACATTTTACAGGTGGTGCAGTGTACATTTGGCATTGCGTACATGTTGTGAAGGTGGTTTCGTGTACATGTGATGCGGTGCACATATTATGCAGGTAGTTTTGTGTACAAGTGGTACTGTGTACATGTTATGCATATGGTACTGGTATACGTGTGGTATTGTGTGCATTTCATACATGTTGGGTTGCAGGCATGCAGTACTATGTATGTCCATGGTGTAGTTGTGGTATCGTGACATGTGTATTAGCATATGTATGGTGTTTTTTTGTACACCGAATGTAGGTGTATTTATTTTGTTATATCATACACTGGATGTAAGTGTATGTATTGTGTTGTGTTGTACACTGGATGTGGGTTTATGTGTTGTATGTCGGTGTAGGTGTATGTATTGTGTTGTGTTATACACCGGATGTATTTGTATGTACATGTATTGTATTTTACACCGAGTATAGGTGTATGTATTGTGTTGTGTTGTACACCGGGTGTGGTTGTATGCATTGTGTGGTGTTGTACGCCTTGTGTGGATGTACGTGTTATACACTATGTGTATGTGTACGTGAGTGAAGAGAAGCAAGGGAACTGGGTGCTTGTCGGGTGTGGCAACCCATCCTATATGGGTATAAAAGAAAAAAGGCATAAGTAAGGACCAATGAAGGATAAGTATCAATATTTTATTTCAGCTCCATTATGCATGTGATATATGATTATGACTTATGATGGTTACAAGAGATTTATGATTATGGTTTATGATGACTTCATGTGATTCATGATTTTAATTTATGATGGTTACGTTTTGAGCTAACTAGATATGATATGTTTATCCATGATGATTTGATCAAAAAACCAATTTGACCTATTGTGACAGGAAGTGAATAGGAATGCAAGTGTACCTTATTAACGAGCTACCAATGAGGTATGATGTGAATTTATTTCAATTTATTTTGAATCTAATGGAAATTATGTGCTTGGTACATGAAGCATGGAAATTCCCAGTTGGGTGATTAGAACTGACTACAAGAATTAGCAATGACAACAAAAGGAATTAAAACAAGAAACATTGCGTTAGTAAATCACTTCGGGAGCAGGACCATTGTGGGACACTGGTACCCAATAGTTTCCATTGATTTCCATGAGCATGCTATGATCGATATGATGGTTTTGAGGTAGGTATATGCCTTGGTTTTTGAACTTTTGATGCAAGGAAACCTTTCCAAGGGATGGACTACCCGGGATGGGGGTGCCAATGGAACTTGGAAGGTGAGTTATTGCATGGAAGGGGTGACCAGGTTTCTCGAGGGACTATGTAGCAGATAAGGGAAGGCTAGGGATGTATTTTTTTTGGTCATTAGTATTTTCATATGGAATCAAATGTACATTTGGAGTGTGCCCTGGAACAATGAGTCGGTAAGTATTTGATGAGAGGAAAAGTGGCACGAGAATTTAGCGCTGGACATTGGATGAAAATTTGGCTCTAATAGTGGATTCTGGACTTCCTGGGAAGGAAGTAGATCCTGGTACTACTTTTGAGGGTGGAGATGTGAGCCTCTGGATTCCCTTGTGGCTGATTTAGGCATCATATACTTTTATTTGCTGGCTGCGCAAATGTGCATATGTGTATATGTACATATTATTGTAAATATTGTATCGATATAGATTTATAAAGATCCATAGACATTGTGTTCATTCGCTGGTTGAAGCGAATGTGTATAAGTAAACTTGGTTGTTGTTGTAAATACCATAATGAGCTATGTTATAAAGCTCCAGTAAACGGTATGATTGTCCTGTTTTCAGCATGATGTCATTGTAATATTGCAGCGAGATGTATTATAAATCTCCATGGGCAGTATGTTTTCTTTTTAGCTATTTGTTGGTTTGTAGGTGTCATTGAACACCGAGGACAATGTTCCCCCAAGGGGAAGGGTTCTATAACAACCCTGGTAAAAATCCATGTAAAAATTATATAATAACCACTGTCGATGGGACACTTATTAGAATTTGAATGTTGGGCAAAACATCCTAGTGGGTGTTGATTTGGTTTATTATGGCTAAGGAAATTGGAAAAGGAATTAAAGAGGAAAAAAGTATTTTTGGCACATTTATTTATGAAAATAATGGAAATTAGGAGAAAATGGAGATGAAAGGTCATAGGTTGCATGTGAGGGCGAAAATTAAGGAAAATAATGGAAATTGAAGCAAATAGAGGCCTCATTGATAAAAAATATTCTGAGATCAGTTGGAAAGTTTTTTATCACACTTATGGCTCTCTCATTATTCTCTCTCTCTCTCTCTCTCTTGCACACTTATATTTTTCTTGGAGCACTTGGGATTTGGAGCAAGAAAGGAAAATCAAGCAAGGAAGAGCATTATCAAGCAGCTATAGTGGGATTCTTTGTAGGTATCGATTTGCATATGTGATTTC
Organism: Pinus albicaulis; assembly: GCA_034641835.2. Classification (NCBI taxonomy): domain Eukaryota; kingdom Viridiplantae; phylum Streptophyta; class Pinopsida; order Pinales; family Pinaceae; genus Pinus; species Pinus albicaulis. The sequence goes on from CM076572.1 coordinate 1,230,061,820, forward strand.
GTTGCTAGATCTAGAATGCATGGTATGGCATGCGGTTTATTTTTGTCTTTGCATGGGTTTTTCCAAGTGTGAAAGTGTTTTTAGCCTATCCTTTCCATTTCTATATATCTTTGATTAGATGGGTTTCTCATACTTCGGTTGAGCTAGATGGCCATATTGGATTCGAAGCTGAGTAGGGTGGATATCCGAAATTAAAAACACATGGACTAGTGGTCCTTGAACTGGATTGTGGATCATGGTAAAGCCACTGGTCTAGTAACCCCTAAGCCAGACTATGGGTAATGTTAAAGCCAAATTGTGTGCCTTGGTGGGCCTAGGAATCCTTGTCGGTGAATTGCAGGATATATGGTAAAGAAAAGAGGTTGATTTCTATCCATTGGGCTTAGTAGTCTCGGGATGGGATGTACGGTAAAGCCTAGAGATATGGTCTCAGTGTAGGGCCTAGTGATCCCTAGATCAGACTATGGGTTACGGTAAATCTTGAGAGACTAGGAGGCGCTAAAATTCCTCACGATGTAGGCGGAGAACTTCGATAGCATCCATGCTTGTTCAGTTCCTTTTCAGTTGGTTATGTGTCTATTTATGCTTGGAATATGGCACAAGGGTGATTGGCTGAAGAGATATTTGGCTCATCCAATCTATGGTCGGGTGGAACATGGCAATCCCATCCCTGGTTGTTTCTTGCATTCATTAATGAGAAATCCATTACTTTGGTAATCGATGTATAATTTTACTGATTATTATGTGGATTCTATTGTTGTTGTATCTATTGTATTTTTGTTGTTATTATGTTAGCTATAAGCATGTAATTTATCAATGATGATGTGATCTGAAAATGAAACTATTTGTATCTGTTGTTCAAAGTACCCATTTTCATTTAATTAAGTGTGCAAAGTGTTCTCCATGTCTTGCAATTTAAACAAAGTGTTTTTGGTAATTGTTTCTGAGCTTTTGTGTGAGGTAATGTTAATTAAAATTATTGTTTAACATCTTAAATCAGAAATACATAGCAGCAAAACTTCACCATAACAACGTAGCAACATGATGAGGCAGTTCACCCCTCCTGGGCTACATCTGTCGGGAAGGCTCCCAATGGGCATGTCCTTGCTCTATTAAGTTGCTCAAATTGGTTTTACAGTGAGAAATATGCCTAAACATGCAGAAAAAACTATGAAATTGAATTCAAAAGACAGAAATAAGCTAAGAATGGCTTGTATTTCACCTCAAACAATGAATCATAGCCCAATATAGCTCCATTTCCCCGATGGCCCTAGTGGCTCTCCAAGCTTCCCTAAAGAAAAAATGGCTGAAAAACACCTCTGTTAGCTCTGTAACCTATCCCAACCTCTCCAAAATGCTCAGAGTACCCAAAATTGACCAAAATTTCGTCCAAATTGGTTCAATATTGGAGAAGTTATGACCTCCACAATTTTGTACTCAATGTCCCTTGGAAACCCCACCAAATCTGGATGAAATCCAGTTAAAGCCACCAAAAATGGCAGATAGACTAGAATAGGTGGAACTGCGCTGCTAATTTGGTGGAGGCAATAAATTTCACTGTCAGGTGAACTGCGTGTTCACATGCGGATAAGTCGAGCAATTTCCGCTGGCGGTTAAGGGTTTAGCCCCTGCCCATGGTCACGGGCGAAGGTCCTATGGTGAGGGGCTAACACCCAAGCACTTATTTTCTCCACTGGTTTGGAAGTGCTTTAGCACTTGGTTATGTGCCTGGTCACGGGGCCTTCCGACCTTAAGCCTTGAGGTCTTACCTCTTAACTCCTGCTCGTTCAATTGTGAAACGACCCAACTCGCCCATTGAGTGACCCATAGTTGTTCAGGTTGGGTCGACCTCCGCCCGAACCATTACCCATTCACTCCTGCACAGGGCCCGACCCAAACACGTTCAGCGTGACCCGACTGCATTCAAGTCAGGTCAGGTCGGCCCATCAACATTTTTTTTTTAAACATGATTTTGAATCAACCTTTGAGCCAATGGCCTGGGGCCACATGGCAGCCTCTGGGCAGGCCACATGGTACCCTATAATAGGCCTTCAAAACCTTAAATAAAAAATTAAATTTTCCACAAAAATTTTCTGAAATGACAATTTTATTTATGTTCAAAAGTCCTGTTTTGAAGGTCATTGGGCATTTTAAAACTTCAATATCTTTCCAATACAACATCGGATTTGAGTCCCGTTCACGGCACCAAAATCACAGCGACGAGGCCTATCTGGTCAATTAGGTTGAAACCAATTCTGAGAAGTTACAATTTCGAGCATTTTTTTCCTCTTGGACATGATCACCTGATCACACCACCCCATTGGGAAGCTTTTGGACCCCAAAAGCCTTCAATTACCTGTTAAGAAGATGAGGGTATAGATCCCTCACCTTTTCCACCTCCATCCATTTTTCCTTACTCGGTTTGCTGCCTTTTATACCAACCTAAACATAATCAACATTTCCCCTCCTCGAAGTGCATGTCCTTCTATCAAGGATAGCATCCTCTTTCAGCTCATCCAAAAATTCTGGTGAGAAATCCTCTATGGATGGTAGCTAAATGTCACTTTCATAATCAGAAATTAAAGGAGGTTCATACAAACGTAAATTTTCCACATTCACAAGAATACATTTGCATATATGAAGGAAAATCTATTTGAAAAGCATTATTTCCAACTTGTTTAAGAATCTTGAATGGACCATAACGAATAGGCTTCAAATTTTTACCTTCTCCTTGCATTCTTTCCTTACTAATATGCAGCCATACCTCATCTCCTTCTTGAAACTTATGATCAACTCTGTGTTTGTCATGCCTCTCCTTGTACTTGCCTTGACTTTTTTCAAGTTGTTCTTGAACCTGCTGATGTATGCGCTAAATTCTTTCAATGAACATGCAACCTTTGTCAATGTCACTATGCCCATCAATGGAAACATCCTTCTCAAGAATGAAATCTAAAGGTGACTTAGGCAAATACCCAAAGCAAGCTTCAAAAGGTGAAGTATTTTTAGAAGAGTGCTTGGCCCAGTTGTAAGCATGTTGAATATAGTGCAAGTGCTCATCCCAAAGCTTGGGATGCTTGTTGCAATAACCTCTCAAAAGATGTACAATGGTTTTGTTCACTACCTTTGTTTGGTCATCTTTTTGTAGATGGAAAGCAGTACTCTTCTTCAACTTGGTGTCCATCATCTTCCATATATTGGACCAACAATTCCCAACAAATCTGGAATCCTTGTCACTAACAATAGAAGTAGGCAAGCCATAATGAACCCATACATGTTGAAAATATAAATCAGCAGTTTGTTCAGCAGTTATATATTTCTTACATGGCATAAGAATACACATATTGCTGAATGTATCAAATAATACATAAAGTTAATGATGCTACATTCTAGATAATGGTATACCTCTAACAAAATCCATAGAAACACTTTCCCATGGTCTAGAAGGTACCAACAATGGAATATATAAACCAAGCTTCCTATTTCTAGGCTTTCTTGTAGCACATAATGAACATCCTCTAATGAAACATGAAACACTATCTACCATGCGAAGCCAATAACAATACCTATGTAAATGTGCCACTGTTTTGCTTACCACAAAATGTCCAGCAATAAGAGAAGAATGAGATTCTCTCATAATGCTTAGTTTCTCCCCCATGGTATACATAACTTTCCCATATGAAATAGAAAATTATTATTCAAATGATAATCATTCTCCTCAACATGATTCCCTTCCCTCAAGTTAGCATACACATCCTTAAAATCAACATCTGATGCATACTATTCTATGTAGCTCTCATGTACAATAGAATCATTCTTAAGTAAATTAGTAGCACTAATAATAGGCCTTGAAAGCATATCAGAAACTTTATTGAAAATACCTTTCTTGTACCTTATTACCAAGTTAAATTTTTGTAGGAAACCCATCCATCTGAAATGTCGTGATTGCTGTAATTTACTTTGCGACTGCAAGTACTGTAAAGGCTGATGGTCGGTATGAACAACTGTTTCTTTGCCCATCAAATAGTGTTTCCACTTTTTGATGCTTTGTACCAATGCATACAACTCCTTATCATATGTAGGATAATTCACAACAGCACCATTAAATGTCTCAAAATGAAATGCAATAGGCTTACCATGTTGTAAGAGAACTACACCCATGGCGTAATCACTAGCATCAGTCTGAATCTCGAATGGCTGTCTCAAGTCCGGTAATGCAAGGACTGGAGCTAAACTTATATTCTCTTTAAAAGACTTGAAAAATTTATGTTGCTTGCCTCCCCATTGGAAAGCACGCTTCACACTTGTCACTGCATGCATAGGAGCTGCTATGGCAGAGAAGTTAGAAATAAACTTCCTCCAATACTGAGCTGCACCCAAAACACTTCTTACCTCTGTAATGGATTTGGGAGTAGGCCAATTCACAATGGCTTCTACCTTAGAAAGATCAATTCTCAAAGCACCTCCTCCTACTATGTGTCCCAAATAAACCAAAGAAGTCTTCCCAAATTCACACTTTGACATTTTAAGAAACAACTGATTTTTCTTCAAAATATCAAGTACTTTCTTAACATGCATGACATGCTCTTCTCTAGTCTTGCTGAAAATTAAGATGTCATCTAAGTAGAAAATAATGAAATCATCAAGAAAATGACGTAAGACATCATCCATTACCCACATGAAAGTTGCAGGTGCATTGCATAAACCAAACGACATAACAAGCCACTCAAAGAGTCCCTGTTTGGTTTTAAATGTTGTCTTCCAAATGTCACTTTTTGCAATTCTAACTTGATGATAACCACTACGTAAGTCTAACTTAGTGAAATATTTAGCATCTTTCATCTGATCTAACAAATCATCTATCCTTGGGAGTGGGTAACGATTCTTTACCGTTATCTTGTTCAATGCCCTGAAGTCCACACACATGTGCCAAGTTCCATCTTTCTTTGGAATCAACATTATTGGTGACCCACATGGCGAAGTGCTTGGTCTTATGAATCCTTTGTCCAACAAGTCTTTAATTTTCCTCTTTATTTCAGCATTCTCCATGATAGACATGCAGTACATGCCTATGTTAGGAAGAGGACAATCTTGATGTAATTGGATTTCATGTTGAATCTCCTTTTTAGGAGGTAAACCTGTCGGTTCCTGAAACATCTCATGATGTGCATCAACTACATCTTATAAATCTGATTTAAGCTTGGAATCAAAATTTTCAATGACTCATGATTCACATCAACCTTGGGCTTAACCATAAGAAGTACAAAACTCTTACTAGAATTCACTAGTCTTTTCACCTGTCCCACATTTAACATCACTATATTTTCCTTCTTACGATGTGCTCTGATAATGAACTCCTTGCCATATTTAAAGAGATGATACTTATTTTCATGGCGATGGAAGATCACTTTCCTATCAAATAAGTAAGGACTTCCCAAAACAATTCCTGATATATCAAGCAACACTACATCAAGTTCAACTGTGTCAATTAAGTGTGCAGTAATTGCAAATCACAATATGCACTTTCTTGAGACTTGTAAGTTTGCATCATTGCATATCCATCCAAGTGGATAAGGCCTTGGATGTGGAATGGTCTCAAGTTTAATTTGTTTGACCAAGTCTTCTAATATGAGATTTGCTTGTGACCCACTGTCAAACAGTGTGTCAATTTTTGTATGTTTTGAGACTACCCCCACATGGAACAATTCAATTCTTTCTTCCTCATTTGGAGTTTATACATGATAGTTTGAAGTACTAGTGCTTAGCTTAGTTTCAGTTTCCTTTCCCTTCATACTCTTCAAACCCATGGCTGCAATTTTGGTTTCGTCACCTGAATCATCACCTAAGTCTTGTGGTGTAGTTGTAGTAGCTGCAGTTTTCTTCTTTCCTTTGTTTTTGTTAATTGAGTTATTTTCTCAGGATGTAGTTTCCAACAGTTTTTCTCTTCATGGCCTTCCCTTGAACAGTGTTTACATATCACTTTCTCACCCTCTTGTTTGATAGACGCATTCTTTTTGCCTTTTCCCTTAAAGGTTTTATCTTTTTTTTTTTCCCCTTAAAAGGCTTGTTTCTACCCTCATCAAAAGTGTTTTTCCCTCTAGCCTCTAAATGCGTAGCTTGTACACAAACTTCGTCTAAACTAGTAGGATTGAACATAAGGATAGTATGTCTAAGGTAGTTGTGCAAACCACCTATATATTTCACCAAAGTATCTTGACTTTGTAAGTCTACCCCTAATAAGAGTGCTCTTATCCTAAACTCTTGGGTATAGTCTTGTACATTTTGTCCCTTAAGCTGTCTGAAGTTTTTCCAGTTCATGATAACCTTTTTTAAATGAGCTAATGGATAAAATTTCTTTTCAAATGCAGTAATAAATTCAACCGATGATAAAGTGATATTACCATGTTTTTTAATTTCATTCTTGGTCTTGGCTTCCCACCATACCAATGCTGCTCCATCCATTCTCAAAGAGGCTAACTGTATCTTGGTGTCGCCATCATGAAGGTTTTGTATCCTTAAGTAAACTTCCAACTGTCTTATCCAATTTTCAATTTTCTCTGCATTGACGTCACCGTTAAAAATAGGCAACTCAAATTTAACATTGAGCTTTAAAAATGGACTTTTACCAATAGTTTTAGACTTGTGAGATTGATTCACCGAAGTTGAGGATGACGATGTAGAGGAAGAGGATGAAGATGGGGATGGTGGATCGCCATCTCCTCCGTGTCCTTTCTTTGACTTGTCATCACTTTTCTTTCCTCTTAAAGAACCCTCTCCTTCTTTCTGGTTTTTAGACCCTTCTCCAACAAGCCTATCATTCCTTTCTTGGTAGAGTATCCTCACCATCTCAGTCATGTCCAAAAAATATTTTCGAAATACTCGTTCTTCTTCCTTAGAATCAATGTCTTTAGGAGCTTCTCCTTCTCTTGAAGACATGCTTGAGGCTTCTTCAATAACTCTCAGGGGTTTAATAGATGGTGGAGGCATGGCTCTCTGGCCCTCCTTGGTTGAGGATTAGCTTGTGCTCTAACCAATTGTCCTTCCCCTCTTTTGAGTTTAAGCCTAGTAAGCATCAAAACTTGCAAACAATCAACTATATCTTTTCACAAAACAAATGCAGAGTAAAACTCTCGCTCTGATACCAACTGATCTGAAAATGAAACTATTTGTATCTGCTATTCAAAGTATCCATTTTCATTTAATTAAGTGTGCAAAGTGTTCTCCATGTCTTGCAATTTAAACAAAGTATTTTTGGTAATTGTTTCTGAGTTTTTGTGTGAGGGAATGCTAATTAAAATTATTGTTTAACATCTTAAGTCAGAAATACACAGCAGCAAAACTTCACCATAACAACACAACAACATGATGAGGTAGGTCACCCCTCCTGGGCTACATCTGTTGGGTCCAAGGCTCCCAATGGGCATGTCCTTGGTCTATTAAGTTGCTCAAATTGGTTTTAAAGTGAGAAATATGCCTAAACAGGTAGAAACATCTGTGAAATTGAATTTAGAAGATAGAAATAAGCTAAGAATGGCTTTTATTTCACCTCAAACAGTGAAGAATATCCCAATATAGCTCCATTTCCCTGATGGCCCTCGTGGCTCTCCAAGCTTCCCTGAAGAAAAAATGGATGAAAAACACCTCTTTTAGCTTTGCAACCTATCCCAACCTCTCCAGAATGCTCAGAATACCCAAAATTGACCAAAATTTCGTCCAAATTGGTTCAATATTGGAGAAGTTATGGCCTCCACAATTTTCTACTCAATGTCCCTTGGAAACCCCACCAAATCTAGATGAACTCTAGTTAAAGCCACCAAAAATGGTGGATAGAACAAAATAGGAAAAACTGCAATGCTAATTTGGCGGAGGAAATAAAGTTCACTGTCAGTTGAACTGCGTGTTCACATGCGGACAAGTCGGACAGTTTCCGCTGGCGGTTAAGGGTTTAGCCCCCGCCCATGGTCACGGGCAGAGGTCCTGTGGTGAGGGGCTGACACCCAAGCGCTTATTTTCTCCACTGATTTGGAAGTGCTTTAGCACTTGGTTATGCGCCTACTCACGAGGCCTTTCGACCTTAAGCCTTGAGGGCTTACCTCTTAAGTCTCGCTCGTTCAATTATGAAATGATCCGACTCGCCCGTTGAGTGACCCATAGGAATTTAGGTCGGGTTGACCTCCACCCAAACCATGACCTGTTCACTCCTGCACAGGGCCTGACCCAAACGCGTTCAGCGTGACCCAACTGCGTCCAGGTCGGGTCGGGTCGGCCCATCAACCTTTTTTTTTTAAACATGATTTTGAATCAACCTTTGAGCCAATGGCCTGGGGCCACATGGCAGCCTCTGGGCAAGCCACGTGGCACCTTGTAATAGGCCCTCAAAACCTTAAATAAAAAATGAAATTTTCCACAAAAAATTTCTAAAATGACAATTTTCTTTGTGTTCAAAAGTCATGTTTTGAAGGTCATTGGGCACTTTAGAACTTCAATATCTTTCTCATAGAACATCGGATTTGAGTCTCATTCACAGCACCAGAATCGCGGAGACGAGGCCTATTCGTTCATTCAGGTTGCAACCAATTCTGAGTAGTTCCAATTTTGAGCATTTTTTTCCTCTTGGACATGATCACCTGATCATGATGTATGGCTCTCTCCATGTTTTTACTTGTAAATGAATACACCATGTCTCTTTGGTAAAATATATTGTATTCCAGCTTATGATGTAAGGGAGAAATTCTTCTTAGAGATTCTGAGATAAGTATGAGACCCTTATATTTAAATTTGATTTTTATACCTGTGGATGTAATGCTTGTGACATGTTTGATGAAATGCTTGTTATGGATAGGAGGGGTACAGATGAGTTCTTGATGATGTGACTACATCGTTACCTTTTTTTTAATGTTATTTATCATCTCCTACAATTTCATGGAGTTTTTGGAAATGACTTGGGCTCTGGGGCTAAAAATGCGGCATAAATCCCGAAGTTGTAGGCACATAACTGGCCAAATCGGGCCCTCGTCACTACCTTGCCTTTGCATGCACGTGGCTATAGGATTTTAGCTGCTACCTTGCCTTGCATGCCCATGGCTATAGGCTTTTAGCCACTACCTTGCCTTGGCATGCCCGCAGATAAGGCTCAAATTGGTCAAAATTTCAATCTCCCTTACTGTTCAGGGGTCTAGAAGGTAAGATTCAAATTGGATCATTATATTATTTTTCATATATCTCAATGCTTTCACAGTGGAAATATTGGAGGAATCAACTTGCAAGGTCGTTTTAATGGAAGGTCCCAAATTGTAGAATTGAGGTCTTAAACCTTTTAGAGCCCTTTTGAAGCATCAAATGACATTTTTTGGCATCAAAATTTTCTTTCCACAGCATAAAATATTTAGACATTGATCTACCCTTGTAGATCTTTCCAACAGTGAAAAAATTATGTCAATTAAAGTTTGTTTGCAAAATTTAAGGCTTGTCGAAAGTTGAACTATCATATTGACCATTGTAGTATAAGAGGATGTCGTGCCATACTGCATTATTCATGCAAATGGGGCTAGCCAATTTTGGACTTTCAAGAAAAATCTATAAGTTCCAAAACCATACCTCTAGTTGAAAAGGGTTGAGGGAGACAAACCTTATCCCTAGTTGGCTATTATGATATGTTAAATACTAGGTTGCTAGAAGTAGGGGTTCCATTCTATATTTTTGTATTTTGTTCCAGAATGAGTAAAGAAACTAGGACAGTGAAGTTAAAGAGAAGGACGTAGGGATTAAGGTTATGTAGTTTCATTATAGGCCATAGGTCTCACGTAACTCCATAGATAGTGTATATTCCTTTGTATTTTCATATTTTCATACCAAATAAAAGAGAGAAGAGTAGCCTCACCTTCTAGCCATTTTTTCTCCAGAGTTTCTCAAGGTAAAACTTGTGTTATGTTGGAGGATGACGATGATGATGACGACGATGATGATGATGATGGTGTGTGTGTGTGTGTTATATTTCTTTCTATTTCTCTATTTCTTGAATTTCATCTATTTCATTAGTTTATGCATAAAATTAGTTATAAAAGAATCTGATATCTAAAGGAAAATTAACCTCCATAGTATAGATGTATATATATTTCAATTATTTTATCATATATGTTGGAATGAACTGTTCTAGTGGAATATCTATAATATTTTATTGATGGTTTACCACAAAATAACAAAATGTGCATCATATTCTACAATGATTTGCTCAAAATGAAAGTTAAAGCATAAATAATTTATCTAAAGATAAATAATAAATTAAAGAAAAACCAACTAAACCACCACCAAATTTACAAAAACTCCTCTCAATAAGCTAAAATCAAAATGTAGCTCAATATTATAAGCCAACACTCTAATTAGCAAAACTCATTCATAATATGAAATTTGAACCAAAACCCTAAACAGCAATAATAAAACCAACTTGTAATTTTAACCTCCTTATCCATCTCTCCATAAAAAAAACACACCATATTACCACAAAGTATTTAGATACAATTTCACCCATCGCCTAATTCTCTTTCACATATTTACATAGTAACCTTATCAATTTACTAACCCTAAAATTCCCTCAAATTTTCACAAAGATCCCACCTCAAAATTTTACATATTCATGTAATTTTTTATTTAAATAATAAATTGTTATCTAAAACAAAAATCATTAACTTAATATATATGTCATTTATATTACCTGGAGTATGCCCTAAAATTGCTTTTTTCTATCTAAGAGCTCATTTTCCTTGGACGTAAGGAAACAAGGTAACTACCCAAGACCCAGAGGCATCTGGCAGGAGTGAAAGCCTGCCCCCTTAGGGACCACTAGCAGATTATTCCAAGTAGTGTGTTTTTTCTTGAATAACAATGATGAATCAGCCTGCATTCACTGATAGCAGTCAAAGATGATTGTCCTCACTGCTAGTTTGACAAGTGAATTATGATAAAATTTCCCACCATGTAAAAAAAAATATACCATTTATAAAAAATTTGTACCATTAATAATAATAATCCAAAAAAGAAAAGCAAGGATCACCAATATTCTAATAGTATATTTTCTCAAACGAAAGCATGAAAGATTTAAGAAAAGCAAAAGTATAGTTAGTAATTCACATTTGATTATTCATAAATAAATGTGTAATATGTTAAAATATATCCAAAAATATTCGAATCAAATGGTTTATATCTAAATTATTACATAGAAATATAATCATAAAAAATATTTAATTATGTTAAGTTACCCGATTCCATGAAGGGGTTTCATATGCCACGTATTTTTCAATGGTAATAAACCTCTGAATGAAAACCGGACTCAATGAAATACTATCCATAGGAAAAAGCATATGTAAAGTTGATTATGATAATACGAAAATAATATATTATTATTATTTTAAATTATATATATATAAACTGATTGGGATTTGAATTTTGAATTTAAATTTCATGATAGGGAGAGCGTCAATTGAACTGCTCAAAGTCATTTTACATTATAATAATAAGATAATAGATTTTTAGAATTTTTTTTTTTTAATAAAAAGTATTTTTATGTAATAAGTTGATAACAATACATGGCCAGATATGGTATTACTTAATTATTTTTTTTATTTGGTATTATTTTGTTTTGACTAACAAAATTTTGCAACTCTTCCATAATTTAGTTTCATTGATTGAATTTTTTTATTTTTTATTAATATTTAAAATTATTTATCTGTTATGGATTGAATTTTTTTATTTTTTATTAATATTTAAAATTATTTATCTGTAATATGATTGGTTTAAGTCTTATTTTGTAATGATTGTTATTTCTGCTTTGCACAATACAAGGTCACGTGGATAATGCCTCAAATTTTTATGTCATAATTTTTTGATGTAGTTGCAATATTTATGCCATGATTTTTAGATATTTTTAGATTTGAAAATAGTTGATACTCATGAAATTGGATAGGAACTAGATGTAAATAAATATGCTTAGTGGGAGTTGCTACTACCCACCATTATTTATGTTTTCTTCAATGCTTAATGATGATGATGATTAACGTCCGCTAAGACCAATGCGGCCTATCAGACCTCAAGAAAGGAAAAATAATCGAAGTTTGATTCTTCAAAATATTGTTTCTTTGATGAAAGAGAAGGGAAATAAGTGTTCCAAGATCGCTTTAGGTGGGCTGGCTTAATAGGTCAAGAAGATTGGAAGTGTGGCAGATGTTAGGGAATTGAGATCAAATGTGAGTCAGAGTCGGGGAGTCTAAAAGGAATTGTTTTTCATATTCCACCTGCTTAGTATCGCAAATATAATGTATTCTATTGTTCCAGGGAGTCTTGGGAATAGACCACCACCTGGTATCACTCTAAAGCTCATGAGAATCAGTTCTTATCCTAGCGATGTTCATTTTTTTCTCAGTGTTGGCCAACACAAAGATAATTTTGATTATCAAGGGTGGGGTTGATCATCTCCTTGTAGTATCTAAGCTTCCTTTTACCCTCCAACTCCTGATCCTCCCACAGCTTGTCCTTAAACTTGGAGGTAAGAGTTTTTGACACTATCTTTGCTTCCCATACCAAGCTCCTCCTTAATTCCCCAATGGTTGAGCCAAAACTGGGCATCCTTGTGCCACCTACACTTGAGGTGAAGGTGGGGGTTTTGACTACAGTTAGAATCAATTTTTTGGAGCCTTTTGGATTCCATGTTGTAAATCTTATACATTAGATATCTAAACATAGATGTACTTTCAATGGGGGACAAACCGACTTCGATCAAGAGGATAGGATAGGGAGTATTTCCCTTGATCTTTAGGTTGTATGTTATGAATTTCTTTTTAATCATCTCAATCTTCCTCCACGACTCTTTGGATACACTACAACCCCAAACTTCACATCCATATAAGACAACAAGGGTGATGAGCGTCTCAAAGAGGAACCTCTTTTTACTCCAAATGTAAATATCGACCAAATTACAATTGTTTTGAAGCTCATAATAAGTTATCTAGCCTCCAATAATCCTTTTCTCGATGTTATAATTCCAGTTGAGTTGATGAGGGAAGTCAATGCCTAAATATTTATAAGAAGAAACCTGCTCTACGCACTGGTTATTATACACAAAACTGCCATGGGTGATCTTTTTGGATTTAATGATCATGACTTTAGTCTTGTCGGTATTAATGGTCATACCCATCTTGGAGCATTAGACATGAATAGTCTGAATCTGTTTGTCAATGTCATCATGGATTTTTGCAAGAATAATGATATAGTAATGAGAAAACCAACAAGCTTGGTGCCCTTGCATCCCGCATTTTCTAGACACTCTTCTAGCTTATTGGTGTTTATGCCAAAATGGGTAGGGGATAGGGGACACCCTTGCCTAACTCTGATATTTCATTTACGGTCTTTAGACCACCCCTCATTGGTCTTAAGATTAGCAGTGACAGTCTCCTAGAGACATATCAGAATAATCCTCAGCTCAGGAGGCACCATGATCTCTTTAAGTCTCTCCCAAAGTTTATCTTGAGGAACAGTGTCAAGAGCTTTTTTAAAGTCCACAAAACAATAGAAGAGATGGGCTTTACTATTGCAACATTCCTCCACAATGATTATGAGAGTGACAATATGGTTAGTAGTCGAGTGATGTCTCTTAAAATCAGCTCGTCGTTTAGCTCTTTTGCCTTGGCTTTCAAGCCAAAGGCTAAGCTTCTTTTCCAAAATGAGCCCATAAAGCTTGGACAGGATGTGGCTAATCATAATGGTCTTGTAGTTAGATGGAATGATTTTGTCCCCATTTTTAAATATAGGCACAATAAGGCTTTCGTCCAAATCTGAGGGAAGCCACGTGTTACATCCAAATTGAGAAGCTTGTGGAGATGAGGAATGAGGATAGATCTTCCTATTTTAAGGATCTCGGCTTGGTATCCTTCAATATCTTTAGATTTCCCATTAGTGATCTTATTAATACTAGACTCAACATCGTCCAAAGAGAATACATCCTCATTAATTGGAGTGATTAAGGTGGTGCCCATAGTGTTCGGAGAGTCATACAACTTCTTAAGGTAGTGGTCCCATTTTTCTAAGGGGATAGAATGATTATCTTTGGTTTTATGGACAAGCACATTCCACCAAAATTTTATGGGCGCGACTTTAGAAGGGTGGAGAAGATAATCCTGTCTTTTATTAATACATAACCTTTTCTTCCTCTTGATGAGAATTTTGTATATATTGATATTTTGAAGCTTAATGATTTCATTAGGAGCGTATCTGATCACTTTCCTGGCAATTTTACAATCTTTTTCTGATCAGGAGCTCAGGACCAGGTGTCGTAAAATGGTCAAAAATGAAAGGGCTCAGAACTGGTTTGAACCTGAACGACCGGATAGAGCTCGTCTTCCTGATTCCGGTGCCGCGAACGGTTCGAAAAATGGTCTCCGTATGCAAAAGTTATTCAAGTTCAAAGTTTTGTCAATTTCAATTAAAAAAGGGCAAATTGGACTTTGGAAAATTTTTATTAAAAAAAGAATATTCCACAGAATATTCTGGGAATATTCCGTGGAATATTTCGCAGAATATTCTGGGGAATATTCCCGTATCGGCCAATCATATGGCGCCACGTGGCTAGCCTGGAGGCCGCCACGTGGGCCCCAAGAACGAAGTTGAAATGGCATTCAAAATTATTATGGGTCGGACGGATTTGAACCCCCGACTGCATGTCTGTTAACCAACGGACTTTACCAATGCACCACAGCTTTGATCGTTGTTTATGTTGCGGACGGGATATTATTTAACGTTTGAAATGGTTTTGGGCAGGGCCCGAAGGGGGCCAGCCCCCTCCCATGGGACCTCCGCAGCGGAACCACGGTCCCAGTGTCATCGACGCGCAATTCAAAACGTGCGGATTAACCAACTTTGGTTTAAACGTTATGTAGTGGGTTTTTCAAATAAACGTTTTGTATTAAATTAAAACGTTGAAACAGTTGTTATAACCGCCGAACCGTATGTGATCCATATGAACGCGTTTTGATAACCATTACATTTAATGCCATGTTTGGCGGATAATTGGCAACTCCGCCCCAATTTTGGCGCCTTATCCCTATTTGGTGGGATTAGCTGCAGTTGCTCCACATTTAGTGGGGGTTTTGTTGGTGAAACAGGCAGTTTACTAAAGAGGCCATAACTTTTGATAGGAGAGGCCTTTGAAGACGAATTTGTTTTTGATTTTGGGTGTAGAGAGCATTCTGGAGCTGTTGGAGGGGTCTGCAGAGCCATCAGGGCATTCTATCTGCGAATTTTACAGCGCTTTTGACAGTGACTCCATCAGAGCTAAGGGGAAAGATTGTTGCATTGGGCTACCTTCCTCCAATGGAGGTGAATTTGTAGTCTATTTCTACTGTTTTGGACCTTCTGAGTCTGTTTTAGCAGTCTATTTTCTCATTAGAGGAGTTTATATAGATGTAATCTCATTTGCACCATTTAATCAAAAGAGCACTGAGCCTAATTAGAGGCTTTTGGAGCAGCGGAGGTAGCCCAAGAGAGGGGTGAACCGCTTTAACAAATATATGCTGTTCATGTGTGTATTATGGCTGTTTATTTCCATATTTTGATAGTATAAACAGTAAAATTTCATGAGCATGCTTTTCTAAAACAAGTTTATACAGGAAGCAAAACTTGTTGTTTTAACTTCAAACCTCTTCACACAAATTGCAGAACATATGCTTTTGCTTATTCACATTTAAAACAGATCAATGAACACTTTGAATTCAAAAACAAAAGACTTTCATTGATCTTGTTATTTGTGCTTATATATTATTTCCTTAGACAGAGTCTGTAGAGGGCCAGGTAGCCTCTGGAACTCATCCTCTCTTTAGAGGTGACATGTCCAGTGAATGCCCCTACAGTCCATCTCTGTATGGGAAATAGTTTATTCTCACATTTTCAAGAGGTCACTTGGAGTATAGCTCAATTTGAAATTAATGAAAATGGATACCTTGCACCCTTAAACAAGTAGATTCCATTTTCAGATCAGATGGTATCAGAGCAGGTTGCAAAGTTGGTTTGCTTGACTGACATCACTAGCTTGATTGTGTAGCTTGAAAGGTGTTTTAAGCAGTGTTGAAGATTGACTGCTTTATTATTCTGCAAACTACTTGTTGTTTGAGTTTGCTGAAGCTCTTTTGTTCATTTTTATAATGACAAATTTCATAAGTGAGTTCTCAAAATCGTCCTCCTTCACAAGATTTTTTGATGAAGGCTTGAAGCAAGAATTTTTCATCATGATGAATATGGTGAAAGAAATGTATGAGGATGAAAGAAAGAGCTCTAGACTTCAAGAGCAGTTGAATTCCATGAGGGAAGAGAAGCAGTTGCTTTCTAACCAATTACAAGAAATGGAAGGCCAACTTCGCATTGCAAACATGAAGCTGGAAAAGATGCATGAGTTGGAGACACAACTCCTTGTTTTCAAAGAAGCCTTAGCCAAGTATCAGCTTGAAGAAGAGGTAAACAACTCTAGTTTGTCTTCAAATTCTTATAAGAATGTTTATGAACTTGGTTCTTTTGAGAAACATACCAAAGGCATAGGGTCTAAGTTGATGTCCAAAATGGGATATGAAGGAAAAGGACTGGGAAAATATGCACAGGGTATAGTTGAGCCAATAATGGTTGAGGTAAGGCCTAAGAATTTGGGTCTTGGTTATGGACAATCTTATGGAGAAAGTTCCAAAGCAGCCATGAAGGAAGAAGGTGTGCATCAGCATGCACTGGAACAAGGGAGTGGTGAAAGCTCTAAAACCATTGATGGGATTGATAGTGTTCCAAAGGGAACTTCTTCTTCTGTTGATTCACCTCCTCATGAAGGTAATGAAGGTGAAAGAGAAAGGTATAAATCTGATTTCCATCATATTTCCTTTGATCATGTAAAGCATGAAAAATTTCCACACAAGCATGGGAAAAGAATTGCATGTTCTTTTTGTGGTTTGTTTAACCATAGTGTTTCTAGATGTTGGAAAAGAATGGCAACATACAAGAAACTTTTGAAGGAAAGGGGGCAAGAAGCCAAAGTTCCAATGAACAATGCAAATCATGCGGTCAAGAAGATGAACATGTGTTGCACTTATTGCCATAAGCAAGGACATACTGTTGAAAGGTGTTGGACTTTGAATCCAACAATGCTTCCACAAAAGTTGAAGAAGTGGGAGAAAGAGTATGGCAAGAATGGGAAGGAAGTTTCCATCATTGATATGTGTCAGGAAGATACACATGCTGATATAGATGTGCAGTTAAAGGAATCACCTTTGAAATGGATTGGTAAGAAATGGTTAGAATTCTTATCCAATTAAAGTTGCATGTCTTTTGATTGAAAGCATTTTCTTTGTTAAAGGAATGCAAGTTGCAGGATGGAAAAGCTGAGTATGAGACTCATTCTATCTTAGCGAAAGTTATTTTCATTTCAGCTTTGAAAGTACATGTACATGTGATTGAGGATCTTGTACTTATGATTGTACTTAAGAGAAAGTTGAAGGATAAATTGCATGCATGAGAATGAGATGCATGAGCACAGGGATCATGATGATTTCCTTGTATTTTAAACATGTATGTGTGATTAACTTGAAGGGTTGATTACTTTGTTTTTAAACATGCATGTAATGTAATATTGACTTGGAAAAAGTTAATTTGATCTCCAAGATTGTAAACAGGAGAAATGATGAAGTGTTTCATCTTTGTAAAAGCCTTTTCATTTGGGAGGCAGTTCTTCTTCTGGAATGGAGGTGCCTTGGATGGGCATCGTGACAGTTGGCAAGTCCACATATTCAGGGGAATATTTCAGCTCATATATCAGCAAGTTTCACTGTTGGTTCCTGCAATTTCCGTTTTGTCTGGCGAAAGAACTTGGTCGGGATTCGACAAGTACTTGGCGTTTGCAGCAAAAAGTCGCCATGACGACATTTAGCAAGGCAGGACATTTTTGGCATCTGTATGCTCTTTTGGCTGACTGGAAGAGGATATTTCTGTTCCTCAAGTGCTGTACAGTTCAGTGCAGAGATTCAGTAAGCTTTTGGGGACCAAAAGCCTTCTCATTTGGGAGGTGTGATCAGGAGCTCAGGACCAGGTGTCGTAAAATGGTCAAAAATGAAAGTGCTCAGAACTGGTTTGAACCTGGACGACCGGATAGAGCTCGTCTTCCTGATTCCGGCGCCGCGAACGGTTCGAAAAATGGTCTCCGTATGCAAAAGTTATTCAAGTTCAAAGTTTTGTCAATTTTATTAAAAAAATGGCAAATTTGACTTTGGAAAATTTTTATTAAAAAAAGAATATTCCACAGAATATTCTGGGAATATTTCGTGGAATATTCTGCAGAATATTCTGGGGAATATTCCCGTATCGGCCAATCATATGGCGCCACGTGGCTAGCCTGGAGGCCGCCACGTGGGCCCCAAGAACGAAGTTGAAATGGCGTTCAAAATTATTATGGGTCGGACGGATTTGAACCCTCGACCGCATGTCTGTTAACCAACGGACTTTACCAATGCACCACAGCTTTGATCGTTGTTTATGTTGCGGACGGGATATTATTTAACGTTTGAAATGGTTTTGGGCGGGGCCCGAAGGGGGCCAGCCCCCTCCCATGGGACCTTCGCAACGGAACCACGGTCCCAGTGTCATCGGCGCGCAATTCAAAACGTGTGGATTAACCAACTTTGGTTTAAACGTTATGTAGTGGGTTTTTCAAATAAACGTTTTGTATTAAATTAAAACGTTGAAACAGTTGTTATAACCGTCGAACCGTATGTGATCCATATGAACGCGTTTTGATAACCATTACATTTAATGCCATGTTTGGCGGATAATTGGCAACTCCGCCCCAATTTTGGCGCCTTATCCCTATTTGGTGGGATTATCTGCAGTTGCTCCACATTTAGTGGGGGTTTTGTTGGTGAAACAGGCAGTTTACTAAAGAGGCCATAACTTTTGATAGGAGAGGCCTTTGAAGACGAATTTTTTTTTTGATTTTGGGTGTAGAGAGCATTCTGGAGCTGTTGGAGGGGTCTGCAGAGCCATCAGGGCATTCTATCTGCGAATTTTACAGCGCTTTTGACAGTGACTCCATCAGAGCTAAGGGGAAAGATTGCTGCATTGGGCTACCTTCCTCCAATGGAGGTGAATTTGTAGTCTATTTCTACTGTTTTGGACCTTATGAGTCTGTTTTAGCAGTCTATTTTCTCATTAGAGGAGTTCTTACAGCTGTAATCTCATTTGCACCATTTAATCAAAAGAGCACTGAGCCTAATTAGAGGCTTTTGGAGCAGCAGAGGTAGCCCAAGAGAGGGGTGAACCGCTTTAACAAATATCTGCTGTTCATGTGTGTATTATGGCTGTTTATTTCCAGATTTTGATAGTTTAAACAGTAAAATTTCATGAGCATGCTTTTCTAAAACAAGTTTATACAGGAAGCAAAACTTGTTGTTTTAACTTCAAACCTCTTCACACAAATTGCAGAACATATGCTTTTGCTTATTCACATTTAAAACAGATCAATGAACACTTTGAATTCAAAAGCAAAAGACTTTCATTGTTCTTGTTATTTGTGCTTATATATTATTTCCTTAGACAGAGTCTGTAGAGGGCCAGGTAGCCTCTGGAACTCATCCTCTCTTTAGAGGTGACATGTCCAGTGAATGCCCCTACAGTCCATCTCTGTATGGGAAATAGTTTATTCTCACATTTTCAAGAGGTCACTTGGAGTATAGCTCAATTTGAAATTAATGAAAATGGATACCTTGCACCCTTAAACAAGTAGATTCCATTTTCAGATCATTTTCATACCATAGACTCGAATTTCTATTACACTACTTAGACGAAATCTCCTTAGAGAATTCGCTAATGGTAATGGAAAGAATAGTAGTAAAATGGTAATAAATTTGATCAATGTTATTATTATAAGTCATGGAGCCTAAATCTCTCTCTAAATCCCTTAAGAAGAGGTGGGTTTTACTTCTATTGAAAAGAATGTGTCTTTTTCTTTCATTGGTTTCGTGCATGTGGGTGGTATGCATAGCAAGAATGAGGGATAGAGACAAAGGTATGTGGTCAAGTCAAACTTGAAACCATTAAGTAGGAGTAAAAATGTAAATGTGCATATTTAATAAGTAGGAGTAAAAATGTAAGCGAAAAAAATTTAGTGGTTATTACCCACCAAAATTTATGCAAGCCTTTCCCTTTTAATTGGAAATTAATTTTTCAGTTCCATATAGTAACAATACTAGTAGTCTAGTAACAATACTAGTAGTCTTTAGGTGCTACTTTTTGGAAAGTTTTCTAGTTTATTTACGGCTCTAATTTGTTTAGAATTTGATAGTGATTCATTGAAACCACAAGTTTGACAGTGAACTCTTCACAATCGAAGTGCCTCAGGGTTTTTTGAGGGTGTTGAATCCATATATGAAGTTAATAAATCAATTTAAACAACACAAATCAAGATTTGGCCAGAATTTTTTAGGGTGTTGAACAAATCAAGATTTGGCCATATTTTTTTAGGGTGTTGAATCCATATATTTAGTCAAAAATCAATTTAAACAACACAAATCAAGATTTGGTCAGAAGTCCCAGTAAACTCCAAAAAGTCACACCAGTGCATAAAAAATGAAATCTTATTAACCATTAATTAATTTAAATGTAGCTTAATTATTTTATAATAAATATTTTTAATTAGCAAGCTCAAAATAATAAATATTATTAGTTAAAATTTTAAAATTTTATACCCCGCGGGTGAAAGAATTGATATGACTTCCAATCACATCTTACACTCCATGAGTAATGGAGGTCCCCCATGCAGAGCTTCATCTGCTGCGAATCCCCATTCTATTAGTTACTCACACAAAACTCACAAAACCACCAATGATGACGAAAGGAGGGGAACTGCGTCATCTTTTCCTGAGCATCACCTCACAGGCACCATCATTAATGGCCTCTATGATTAACCTGCATTGTAGCCATACCCCTTCCCTCGAGCATGCTCAGGCTCTGAATCATCGCACACAGATGCATGTGAAGCCTAATCATTATTATCCTCATCACACTCATCCCTGCCCCTTTAAAGAGATGAGCTCTCAGGCCCCTTCCATACCCTGTCTGTCATCTTGTTCTTTCACTTCTCTTCCTCAGCTCGGGCTTCTCCCTGACTTCCATAGGCTGTGAAGCTCTACTCTCTGTGTAGCTTTGTGCAGTCCCCAATGGGCTACCACACCCCTTCCCGCGCATTCGCCCCCCAGCAACTCCCTTCCCCTGAGCCCCTGCGCGGCTCACCCTTTTGTGCCTCCTGTTTTTCTGAATTGCTCCCCCCTGCCTTGGTGCGCAATGGCTCCCAGACTTCGCCACTGAACTATCCGCGGAGGACAGAGAGGGGCTCTCCCAGGCCGTTATCACCGGAGCGAGGATAATCGTCTCAAGTCGATATATGGCTCCTCTTCTAGCACCTTTTGTGCGTCATAGTCCTGAACCCAAGCAGCATGCAGAAGCCTCTAGGCACTCTGCGCAGAGAGGCAGACATGGTCAAAGGAAGTCCACCACTCCTCCACAGACGCACCCCTAGCACAGCAAGCCGACTAGACACCGGTACCAGAGAAGGATGATGAGGATACAGACATTTGGGTAATGGAATCAGAGGGCATCTGGACGCGGGTCCCTGATAGCGTGGATCCGAACTCCCCCATTCTCTGTGCACCGGTTAACACTCCCAGGCGGACAGTGGCTGATGCGAAGGCAGCTGCTGCACAGGGTCCTACTTGCCCCATTGTGGAGGGCCCCTATAGTGATGATGAAGATGAAAAGATAAGTTTGCGTGGCCGCATAACTCTCCTACTTCTTTGTCATGATCGCTATCAATGCTATTGTTTACTTTGTGTTACTTAGATATGTCAGCGCTTCTGCACATAATGTTTTTTTATGTTATAAGTTTTGTCTGGGCAGGTCTCCTCCCCCAAGCCAGCCTAGAAACCGTGTAACAAAGGCTGGGATAGGCTAAGCATAGCTTGCCTACCCAGCCTGTAGCATATGTAACTTAATGTTTTTGAATTATTAGAATAGCCCAACTTACCAAAAAAAAAAAAAGTTTAAAATTTTATTACTCAAATTAAATAACTTTATTCATAAACAAATACAATGGGATAAACTCATTAATAATTAAGTGAAAATTGATTCAGATCATAAATTTTTATTTAATATATATTAAAAATTGTTTGACACTTTCAAATTTTGATTTTAACCAATAAATTAAATTATAGTAAAGTACTATATGTCCATGGGATCTTGGATAGAGGGGTGCTCTGTTAAGACAATTCTTACATGATGAAGATGTAGTCCTACCAAGCTTACAAAAAAAAAATAGTAAAATTTTATATAATCTTATTTAATATCAATAAGAAATCACTAAAAATATATTAATAATAAATTAAAATGGTTATCAATTCAAACAACAAATAATTAAATAAATAAATCAACTCTAGTTTTAATATTTATATTTTTTAAGGAATATATTCAATCTATCTTTCACATATATATTTAGCAAGAACAACTACACTTTAAAATATATATATCTATATTTGAGAGAGAAAATGTAAAACCTTCTAGACAACTTTCCCAACAAAATCATTATCACTACAATAAAATATTATTATTGGGCTTATTATTGTCACTTAGTAAGATTAGATTTTCCATAATCATAATGCAGAATTACAATTAGTAAAACACTAATTTACTATAATTTAATTATATTTAGATTAAGTGACATGTACTAATTATTATATAACACTAATTAATATACATAAATGCACCGAGTTGTTTTTAACTTTTTGGAGATTGAGATGAAATCTTGATTTGTGTTATTTAAATTAGTTTTTGAATTGCATATATAAATTCAGCACCCTGAAAACCCTAAATTTCTATAAGATTTTAGACGAATTAAATCAGAATTTAAAAAAAAAAAACACATTAAAGACAACTCGTAAATATACAGACATTTTTTTGTTAAAATTTATATTATTTTAGGAATAAGAAACTATAAAATTTCCCATTCATGATACAAATTAAATATTAATAAAAATCTAATCACGTATTATTTTGACTAAACCGATCTTGTGCATCGGAGAGGGTGGAGTCAGTTGAAACAGGAGTGATTTGAGCAAGAAATAGATTTGCAAAACTTTTAACAAATTTATTTCCATATTATTGCAAAGTGAATTTAAATATTTTACAGATTTGAGTTCAACCAAATATGATTCAAATTTGAAACAATTATACTTGAAACAACTCGGTATAATTGTGTCCATTTTTCTAAATTTTTCTGTTGCAAAAAATATAAAAGATTTAGATGCATCAAAACATAACAGTAATTGTATTTTCCGTTTTATATTCGATCTCTTCAAAGGAATTTCAACTGAATCGGGATTCCCCGTGTTAAAAGGCGCGGCTCTGCAACACCTCTCTATATTTAGAAATTTCCATGGCGCGCAATATAACTATAAGAGCGTTTCATATCTCCAACCTAAGATTCATTCTACTGTTCCCAAAAGTCGTTCGAATTTTTCCCCAATTGCATTCATTCGAATTTGCCCCCAATTTCGATCTGTAAGTTCATTCGAAATTTCCCCCAATTTCGATCTGTAGGTTCATTCGAATTTCCCCCCAATTTCTCTGTAAATTTCATTCGAATTTTCCCTCTGTATTGAATTCATCGAGCCACGATGGAGGCACGGAGCATGGAACTAACCCTAATCTCGGCCCACGATCTGAAGAAAGCGAGCAGGATCTCCAAAACAAGGGCCTACGCAGTCGCATGGATCTCCAACGATCCCAAAAACAGGCAACGAACGCGCGTGGACAAGAACCACGGCACCGACCCCATCTGGAACCACGATATGAATTTTACAGTCGACGAAGCCGCCCTACAGCAGGGTCACCTGGTTCTCGAGATTGCAATCCACGCAGGCGCTACCTTCGGCGTCAAAGAGATCGGGCGCATTAGCATTCCCTTGAACGAATTCCTCCAGCCCAGCACCACTCCCGCGCAGTTTGCCACCTACCAGCTCAAGAAACCCTCCGGAAAACCCAAAGGGCTTATCAGTCTCTCTGTAAAATTGGCCGAAAAGGCCGAGATCAAAGAGCTACAGCAGCCCCAGGCAGTCGCAGGGTCATATGGTGCGGCCATGGCGGAGCCGGTAACCGCTTACCCAGCCTACCCACCTGCCGGTTCCTCGTCGCATGCGCCACCGAATAACCACTACCCTCCACCCCAGGCAGCGGGCTATCCCCCGCCACCGGCTTGCTACCAGGGTTACGCTCCGCCTCCCTACCAGGGTTACCCTCCCAACCAAGGGTACCCACCCTACCAGGGTTACCCGCCCGTTAATCCTGCAGGGCAGCAGCCGCCTGGGAGGAATAGTAAACTCGGGTTGGGTTTGGGGGCAGGCTTAATTGGTGGAGCTCTAGGCGGTTTGTTGCTTGGAGATGTTATCAGCGATGCGAGTTATGATGATGGCGGCGACTTCTAACTGGTTAGCTTCTGAAATTGGCTAAAGAATTTGGCTGGATGAAATGGGGGTTTCTTCTCTTTCTAATGGGCGTGTCATGATAAACTTTTAGTAATGTTCTGAATTTTTAGTAATTTAAAATGATTTTAATTTCTCAGAATAATTTAATTTTGCATATTATATGTCTGGAAAATTGATAAAACAAAATCACAAAATAAAAAATATTTAATAATTAAATAAATTGCAGCATAGTTTTATTAAGTTGTAATTTATTTGTTTTATATTTTGGATGGTTTTTTTGGTATATTTCCTTCTTTAATTTGTCTAAAATTTCATAAAGATTGTTTGGAATCATTGAAATTTTTACACTGAGTTTTCTAGAAAATTTTCAGGGTTTTAAATCCATGTATACTGTCAAAATTCTATTTTTAAAAAAAAAAAATAACCTAAAAAAATTTAACATATAACTTCAAAACTTAACATGTTTTATATTTTAGATAACATCTTTAATTAAGAGATATAATGATATGTTTTCTTGTAATTTTGTCAAAATCTAATAAAAAATTTAAGACTTATAACATAATGCAATTTAACATGCAAAATTTAATTACTTTAAAGATTTTTTAAATACTAAATCTATTTATACATTTGATAACATATTTTAAATAAAAATAAATTACAAACTGATCTAAAATTGTATTGTTATGAGAAAAAATCATTTTACCTCTTTAAATTATATTTATATAAAAAAAATCATTTAAACTGAAAAATATTCATATTTTTTTAAATAAAATTACACTTAAAATAAAAATCCCAAATGTTTCAGAGTGCTATAAATTTATAATTAAAATATAGTAAAAATAATGTTTCTCATCACAAATTAGAATTATGTGCAAAAAGATTTGCGGACTTAAAGAAATTGTTCACCTTTGCACTAGTGTTGAGAATCCCAGATATGACAAGAATTTTGTAGTATGTGTAGACGCATGCAAAGAGTGATATAAGATTATAATTAAAATATAGTCAAAATAATGTTTCTCATCACAAATTAGAATTATGTGCAAAAAGATTTGAGCACTTAGAGAAATTGCTCACCTTTGCACTTGTGTTGAGAATCACAGATCGTGACAAGGATTTTGTAGTATGTACCCTTTGTAGTATTTTTGCAAAGAGGGACTGAGCGGAGTCTTAATGCAAGAAAGCCAAGTCGTATGGTATGAATCCAGAAAATTAAGTAAATATGAGGAAAATTATGTGACGCGTGATTTAGAATTGATTGTCATTATTAATGTTTTAAAAATGTGGAGGAATTATGTTTTAAATCATAGTGGGTTCAAATATTTGTTTGGACAGTCGAAGTTGAATGTTAGGCAAGTGAGATGGTTGGCCATGTTTCGTAAATTTGATTTTGAGATTAAGTATATAAATGGTAAGGAAAACAAGGTTGTTGATGGCTTTAGCAACATAATCTAAGTCAACCACTTGGAAATTGTAAGTTCATAGGAAATAAATCTGGCAGAAAGGATCGAAAGCACTAGACTACATGATGAACATACAATCAAGTTAAGAAAAGGTTGCGACAAGGCAGAGAGAATGGAGAATATCGCCTCACGGAGGATAGCTTAGTCAAATTCAAAGGAAAAATCCATGTGCCTAACAATGGCGAAGTAAAAAGGCTGATAATGAGGGAATTCCATGCTAAGCCCTATTTAGGCCACCCGAGGTATCAAAAGACCCTTACAGCCATTAAAATATACTACCACTAGCCAAATCTGAAGAAGGAAGTAGTATACTTCGTGGCATAATGCATGGAATTATAGAAATTAAAGACTAAATGCAGGCACCCAGTAGGATTGTTATAGCTTATCCCTATTTCAAAATGGAAGTGAGAAGTAATCTTTATGGATTTCATTACAGGATATCCCAAAACAACTAAGAAGCATGATGCAATTAGGGTAGTGGTGGATAAGCTTAGCAAGGTAGCTCATTTCTTGGCATTCAAATCCATCAATTTTGCTAGTGATATAGCACAAAATTTCATAAAAGAGATTGTGAAGCTACATGGCATCCCTAAGAAAATGTTGTGAGACAAAGATGCTAGATTTAGTTAGAAGGAACTATTTGTAGGTTTGAGAACAAAACTAGCATTTAAGTACCGTTTATCATCTACAAAAAAACGAGAAAATAGAGAGGACCAACCAGATCCTTAAGAAATTATTGAGGATGTATGTGACGCATCAGCCCAAGAAATGTGAAGAGTATCTTCCACTGGTGGAATTTGCATACAACAACAGACACCAAGAATCCATAAAGATGAGCCCCTTTGAAGCATTATATGGCAGGAGATGTAGTACACTTATTAGCTAGAGTGATCCAGTTAATAGGGTCCATGTCGGACATGATATTCTTAAATATATGGAATAGAAATTTTAGTTCATAAAGAAAAATTTGAAAATGGCACAGGATAGATAGAAATGCTATGCATATAAGCATAAAGTTCACAAAAAATTCCAAGTTGGAGAAGAAATTTATCTAAGAATTAATCCTAAGAATAGTTCCCTAAGGATGGGGACGTGTGCCAACTTGGCACCTCAGCAGTACAGGCCATTTGAAATCCTTGAAAGGATAGGATCACTAGATACCTCCATCAATTAGATTTCATGATGTTTTGTGTTTCTTTACTTAAAAAGTATGTACATGTTTCTAATCATGTGATTGATTGGTATATGCTTCAGGTGGAACTAGAAGAAGAGTTCCAACTAGATCCAATGTGCCTTCTGGAACAGAGGAGTCTCATGCTCTAGAGTCGAGCCATAGAGCAAGTAAAAGTACAGTGGAAGCACTTTGGGCTAGAAGAGGCCACGTTGGAAATGGCTGAAGCCATGAAAGTTGATTATCCCTTCTTGTTTGATGGTTAAAGCAAGTATGGATAATTGTGAATATTATATAGAGTTTTATGTATAAAGCTCCATAAAATATTGTGTTTCATTTTGACGCTATGTTTCATATGGGAAATTGAACACCGAGGGAAACGTTCCCTTAAGGGGGAGGAGATTGTGACAACATGATGCAGGGGCATTAGGCTCTAGAAATACTTGGTACTTTTATAAGACCTAGGGGGGTCTTATGTTTTAAATTCTCATGTAAATATTAGTATTTTTGAATAAAATAGTGAGGAATTGTAAATGTTCTCTAACCACTAGAGAACATGAAGGAAGTTGATTAAGCTAGGAATGTGAAGAGTCAGTTTAGTTAATTTAGGGATTTTTGTCTAAATTTAGGAATTCCGAAATCTTAAGAGTTTGTTGAGCTGTTAGAGGAGATGAAGCGATTCATTATCTTCTTAAGCCAAAAGGGCATTAAGTATAGAGGTCTGGAGAGTAGAGGAGAGTTCAGAGAGTAGGGGGTAGAGTTCGGAGCAGTTCAAGAGGCATAGTAGTGCAGAGTAGAAGGCCACCGAATAGAAGATCTGGCCAAAACAAGGAGGTTTTGTAAGTAATTTCAGCTATGTATATAAAAGGAATTGTCTCAACATTATATGGATATTGTTGATTTAACTCTGTGTAAATGACTTCGTGTTTCATTAAGACAATTGTATAAGAACCAGTGTGAATAGACTCTATGATAGAGTTCTAGATGAGGCTCTGTTTTAATTGACAAATAGATATAAGTGTTGAAGACAAGCTTGAATAGGAGATTGTGCTTTGATTGAGAAATCGATGTTAATTACAAAGTTAGTACCGATTTAGAGCGAAGTGTGAAATAATGGTTGTATGCATTCTGGAATGAACCGAGATTAGGAACCCGCTGTAGGTTGAAAAGGATTCGACTCCCCTTAAAATTCTGAGCTATTATATTATAGGGAATTTTGAATGGTTAATCTCTGCGTGAGGAGATAATTTGGTCACTGAAGCTTCAATTGATCTATACGTTCGATAAAACTCTGTTACTAGAAGACTCTGGTCTCTCCGGAGTTCACCGGAGAATTCGATGAGGTCTGGTCCTTAATGAACGGAGCAAGGAAAGGGTAGCATGAATGGAACTAGCTGCGAAGAAGTGGCATAACTGTTCGATAGAACAGTGAGGTGAGCGGAATTGCGAGTTGAAGACGTGGTGGAACTGTGACTAAACGAAGAAACGAAACCTTGAGCGTTGAACAGTGAAGGCGGTTTCGGAGAGCACCCCGGTGGTATTCGCACTTTTCAAAAGTGGTAAATGGAATCACAAAAAAAAGTGCGATACGGTTCGGCATGTGACACGTGGCTTGGGCGGTTTTGAAATACAACCCATTTCGCATTTCTTTTGGGCATTAAGTTTCTGTTCTTTAAAAAATGCGATAACCATTGATCTTGGTGATTAAGAATGCGATGATGCGTCGTCCGTTGGATGATGTGGAGAGATAAGTCAACGCAAGGTACGTTGAAAAGCGTTGTGGGCCCACGGGTTATTCTTATGGTTGTGCTATGGGTTTTAACCAAAGTCGAGAGCGAAACAAAGGAAATGTTCAAGCACGACGCGATGGTTGAAAGGGATATTAAACCAAGGGTTTAATGTAATTGATTAACAAAGTAGGTTTGGAATGTTAAAGGTTTCTTAACAGTTGGAGGGGTATTATAATATATGCCGAGGTATATATACAATGTTTATGATAAAGCCGAACCTTACATATGAGTTGTGTGTGGAGGCATTTTATCGTTAGATACGAAAGGTAAGCTTTGGGCATATAATATGATGGGCTTTCATGAAGTTAAAGGTGAGAAACCTTGGTTTATTGAAATATTGAACGTTAATTCAATACATGGGTTTAACCATTGGAAGAAGAGGAGCTTCCGCATAGTGTTGGATTTTTCCCTGATTTAAAATTATTTGGGCATAAAAGTGGGATGCATTATTTTATATGCATAGAGTGTGAATGTGGAAAGGTGAGGTAGCCCAAGCATCAATTGGTATCAGAGCTGGAATAGCTCTTGAAAATCTAATTTTTGAAATGTAGATGTGAACACAGATGTGATGGTGATGTGCATACAATGCATGTGACAGAAGAAGGAAGATCGGATTCTAAGATCTGATATACAGCGAAGTACACAGAATTGCAGTGAACAGGATTTGCAGAATGAATGAAGAACAATATCATGCAGGGATCTTACAGGTAAACTAATTTTAAATCTGATTTGAGATTTGTGATTGCATAGTTATGGTTGCAGGAGATAAAGATAGAGTTTTGATGGTGAAGGTAGTGAACCTGATATTGAGCTAAAGGCTGGATAGGGAGGACAATTGCAGTGTTCTCAAGCGAAGGTGAGTTGATGAGCATTGTTTAAACTTTGGTTTGAAGAATTGTTTGCAGAATTCAGATTGCAGGCAATTGAAGAATCTCAGCAAAGGCAGATCACAACTTTGAGAGTAGTGATAAAAGAATCCAGCAGAGGATTCTAAGGTGAAGAAGAAAGTGTGGCAAAACCTAGAGAATTCCCAACAGAGGTTGGATGAAAGAAGAACAAATGTGTTCTTGAAAAGTTGCAGAGTGAAGCCTAGAGAGAGCAGAAGAGAATGCTCAAGAGGTTCTAGAAGAAGAGGACCAGTACTTGCCAAAAGCCCAGATCCAGAGGAAAGGATTGGTGAGGTAAGTTGCAGCAAGAGAGCTTGCTGTTGCAGAGGCTTGGTGCAGCTAATGAGTGATGAACTCATGGAGAAAGAGATGACTACTGATAGTGATAGCAGAGATTGCAGAGGTTCTGAGAGAGGCCAAAACAGAAGAGAGAAAGAAGATGCCAAGGCAAATGGCATAAGGCAGCAGTTGACTGATGCAAAATACTGGAGAGAGGTAGCTGAGATCACAGAACAGTTTTATAAACTGGAAAAGAGGATAGAGGAAAGCCAGAGAGTTGGTTGGCTCATGAGAAAGAGAGTAAAGTGGCAACCATTACTGTTGAGGTTGAGGCAAAAGGAGATTGCCTTATTGAAAGAAGAGCTCAAGGCAGCTGAGTTGAGGAAATAAGTTTCTGTTTGTGAAGCAGAACAGAGAATAGATGAAGAATGGAGATCTGTAAGAGATCTTGTGAGACATGATGAAGACTTAAGGCAGCAAGAAGCTTGTCTTGCTAAAGAGGAGATCATTGATGATTTCCTGAGTTATTGGACACGTCAAGATCAGTTGGATGAAGTAAAGACTTGTATTTGTGAATCTGACAATTGTAAGGTGATCATAGATTCTCCAGAGGAAGAAGAACTCAGAGTTCTTGAGTCCAGGATGGAATTTGAAGATTCCACATGCAGATCTGTTCAAAGGGAAGTGCTTGAGAAAGTAACCAAGACTGAAAAGTCTTATGGTTTTGAAACTAAAGAGTTGTGTATGTTTTTTTTTTTTCCACAGAAAAAATCGGTAACTTTTTATTTATAGAAATGAAAAGTTACACATAGCATATGCATTGAAGCATTTTCAGAAAAAGCCCAATGGGCACATGTGCTTTGGCACACAATGCGTTGTAGCTAGGCTACCTTGCATTCAGAAAGAATGAAAGAAAAAGAGAGAGAACTGGGAAGAGAGAAAGAGACAGAGAAAACTAGAAACTGCTGGAAAGTGGGAAAGGCGTCCCACACTCAGGTTTTTCTGCCTTTCTTCTTCTCAACCTTGCGCCATTCGCCCTGGGATGGAACACAAGTGGCAAGGACGATCTGATTTTCTGCATTATGGATTCCTGTGTCCTTGTCCGAATCTGACGTTTCTGATGTATGATGTCTTTTAATCCCTCCGCTGCCCATGTCCTCGACATTCCTGTCTGATTGTTTTGTTTGAAGGTGTGGATCCATGGGTGCGGTCATATCCTCTGTTTGTACTTCTGGTTCCTGTGTTGGCTGCTTACTTCCTGGCGGAGCTGGTTCCTCTTCTTCTTCTGACTCGTCCTCCTCTGAGTCAGGAGGGGGATACTTCCAACCTTTCCTCTGCTTCCTATTCAGTTTCTTTTTGCTATTTGTTTTCTTAGCTTCTGGACATGTATTTTGAAGGTGACCTGTCATCCTGCAGTTCCTGCATCTAAACGCAGTGTTCTCGTAATCAAGTGATTGCAGCCAGTTTTGGTGCTTATAAATCAACATGATATTCTCCGGTAGCCCTTTGCTTAAATCTACTTCTACACAGATCCGAGCAAAGGTGAAAATTCTTTGTTCTATTCTTTCCATGTCTGTTTTGATATACCTCCCGAGGCTATTCCCTATGCTCTCGAGAACCTGTTCATTCCAGAAATGAAGAGGCAGGTTGTAGAGTCTCACCCATACTGGTAATCTGGCAACTGTCATGGTGTTGGGGTCAAAATCTGGAAACCATGGGGTTATAAACAGCCCCGTGGACCCCCAGAACCAAGGCCCCTCTTTGATTATGATATCTCTTTCCTCTGAGGTTTGAAATTTAACGATAAAAAACCCCTTGGAACAGAGATGTATTTCACATTCCAAAGACCATTGTGTGAAGATCCATTGAAATAGGTCCATGGGTTTGGGCCAGAAGCCGTTGAAGCGGCAAATTAATGCCTCGGCTTCATATGTCTTTATATGCTCCTCTGCTGCTGAGCTGTTTATTTTTAGTGCTGGGGTTTGGTCCTGTAGTTCTACTATGTAGGGTCTCGGCACATTGCCATTTGTAGCCTGTGCCGTAGGGATTGCAGATGTGTTTTTTCCTTTTAGTATATTCTTATAGGACATACCCCGAGATCCTTGTGCACTATGCTGCCCAACAGCACCACCTCTCAGTCGCATGTTGAGGTAAATGGTATCTGCAGGGCAAATACCATAGTCACAGAGTTTGCTGGAATCCTGTAGCGACTTCCCTCCATGGATGAGGGATTGAACGTGACTTGGATAACCAGTGGTTAGCCAAATAGATTGTTTCAGGTTTGTAACCTGATCAGATGCATTAATCCATAGCAATATACTGTTTCCCTTAGGAATCTTGAGAAAAATCTGAAAACTGTGTGTGTTTACCTGATTTTTATTTGCATTGCAGTTGTTACAGGGCGCTAGCTCTTCCACATACGTTTGCATCAGAGGTGGCCTGACCAACTCTTGTATCTTTGTACCATCAGTGGTGGCCGGTTGTCTAGGTGCAGCCCACCAGCGAGGAGCAGCACAGAGGGAATGAGACCACTGAACCGATGCGCATAGGGGATGCAGGTTCCGGATACGATAAAGTATGAGGTGTGTGACCCCAACGCAAACCTGCGGACAAACCCGAGCAACGATGCCCTCGCCACCAAGTGTTGTCGAATAATGCATCAGGGGGTGAGGTAACCAGCGCATCCCAAAAGCCGGCGGGAGGATTCTATGCCCAACAGACCACCAGTGGCATGCACCTGCAAATAGGTCACGCACAATCGATAAAAGAGGGATTCGGTCCAGGTGTGTAGTCAAAAACGAAAATACAGACCAGCAGTCAAGTCTGCAGGGGATCCAAATAATATCCGCCGCGAGAATGTTCCACCAATCCATAGTAATCTTTGCATCCGTCGCATGGCCACAAATGGGTAAAAACTGAAGCCATCGCCCCACAGATGCATCGCCGCAAGGGTTTGCAGGGGAAGCATAGAGATCGAAACCATGGTGGCTTCCCCTGTTCGACCAGGTTCGGCTTGCGGCCGCAGCAAAAGGCGTATGAAACCCTAGGTCAAACGAAAATTTTCCCTCGCTCTCCATTTTTTCCCAAAGAGTTGTGTATGTTACTGCAGGAAGAAAGTTAATTGATGATTTTTTTTCTAGAAGTAAATTTCCAGATGATGGGAAAGAGAATGTTGTAGAGGGACAGGAAGTTTGGGAGGCCGCAACATGGGGGATGACATCTGCAGAAATAAAAACAATTACAGCAACAATCAGGGAGGCAGCAAGAAAGTAGGAGAGTTTTAGCAAAGGAAAGACAAGAAGAGATTGTGAAAGTACAGCTGGAGGTGAATTGCAGAACAAGATATGGAGACCTGGAGAAACGCAGAAGAAGAATGATGCAGCTGATGGACAACAAAAAAACAGAGTATGGGATCCAGGAAGCAAAGATTAAAGACACATGATCAGGAGATCATGATCAATTTGAACCTTGGGAGTCTGATGCAGGGGCATTAGGCTCTAGGAATACTCTGTACTTTTATAAGACCTAGAGGGGTCTTATGTTTTAAATTCTCATGTAAATATTAGTATTTTTGAATAAAATAGTGAGGAATTGTAAATGTTCTCTAACCACTAGAGAACATGAAGGAAGTTGATTAAGCTAGGAATGTGAAGAGTCAGTTTAGTTAATTTAGGGATTTTTGTCTAAATTTAGGAATTCTGGAATCTTAAGAGTTTGTTGAGCTGTTAGAGGAGATGAAGCGATTCATTATCTTCTTAAGCCAAAAGGGCATTAACTATAGAGGGCTGGAGAGTAGAGGAGAGTTCAGATAGTATGGGGTAGAGTTTGGAGCAGTTCAAGAGGCATAGTAGTGCAAAGTAGAAGGCCACCGAATAGAAGATCTGGCCAAAACAAGGAGGTTTTGTAAGTAATTTCAGCTATGTATATAAAAGGAAATGTCTCAACATTATATGGATATTGTTGATTTAACTCTGTATAAATGAATTCGTGTTTCATTAAGGCAATTGTATAAGAACCAGTGTGAATAGAATCTGTGATAGAGTTCTAGATGAGGCTCTGTTTTAATTGACAAATAGATATAAGTGTTGAAGACAGGCTTGAATAGGAGATTGTGCTTTGATTAAGAAATTGATGTTAATTACAGAGTTAGTATCGATTTCGAGCGAAGTGTGAAATAATGGTTGTATGCATTCTGGAATGAACCGAGATTAGGAACCCGCTGTAGGTTGAAGAGGGTTCGACTCCCCTTAAAATTCTGAGCTATTATATTATAGGGAATTTTGAATGGTTAATCTCTGCATGAGGAGATAATTCGGTCACTAAGGCTTCAATTGATCTATACGTTCGATAAAACTCTGTTACTAGAAGATTCTGGTCTCTCCGGAGTTCACCGGAGAATTCGATGAGGTCCGGTCCTTAATGAAGGGAGCAAGGAAAGGGTAGCATGAATGGAACTAGCTACGAAGAAGTGGTGGAACTGTTCGATAGAACAGTGAGGTGAGCGGAATTGCTAGTTGAAGACGTGGTGGAACCGTGACTAAACGAAGAAACAGAACCTTGAGCGTTGAACAGTGAAGGTGGTTTTAGAGAGCACCCCAGTGGTATTCACACTTTTCAAAAGTGGTAAATGGAATCACAAAAAAAAGTGCGATACGGTTCGGCGTGTGACACGTGGCTTGGGTGGTTTTGAAATACAGCCCATTTCGCATTTCTTTTGGGCGTTAAGGTTCTGTCCTTTAAAAAATGCAATAGCCGTTGATCTTGGTGATTAAGAATGCGATGATGCGTCATCCGTTGGATGATGTGGAGAGATAAGTCAAGGCAAGGTACATTGAAAATCGTTGTGGGCCCACGGGTTATTATTATGGTTGTGCTGTGGGTTTTAACCAAAGTCGAGAGCGAAACAAAGGAAATGTTGAAGCACGACACGATGGTTGAAAGGGATATTAAACCAAGGGTTTAATGTAATTTATTAACAAAGCGGGTTTGGAATATTAAAGGTTTCTTAACAGTTGGAGGGGTGTTATAATATATGCCGAGGTATATATACAATGTTTATGATAAAACCGAACCTTACATATGAGTTATGTGTGGAGGCATATTATCGTTAGATACGAAAGGTAAGCTTTGGGCATATAATATGATGGGCTTTCATAAAGTTAAAGGTGAGAAACCTTGGTTTATTGAAATATTGAATGTTAATTCAATACATGGGTTTAACCATTGGAAGAAGAGGAGCTTCCGCATAGTGTTGGATTTTGCCCTGATTTAAAATTATTTGGGCATAAAAGTGGGATGCATTATTTTATATGCATAGAGTGTGAATGTGGGAAAAATGAGGTAGCCCGAGCATCACAACAACACCCAAAAATCATTGTATAAGCTGCACTATAAATATATTGTAATTTTTTTACAACATTTGAAATGAAAAAGGTGACTGAGTCAAGAGACATAGATTCCAGAGCTAGGGAAGAGGTTTCTTTCTTGGGACGTTATGGTTTCTTGTGCAGAGAGAAAAACCTTAAATGCACAAAAACCATTAAAGGTTGGATGGTGCATGAATTGATGAAGGATTTCTTTAAATTAAATGAGCTGCAAGAGGAAGTATGCATGACCATGTTGCTTGAGAAGCAACCACAAGAAAAAGGACATGAATTTTATGAAGGGATTACATACTACAGACTAGCAAGGATGCAACAATAATGACAGCCGAGGGAGAGGCAAGGAAAATATAGTAACACAATATTGAAGGGGAATTTCATATAGGAAGAGGAGATGTAGAGAGGGACGAAGATTGGTATCAAGGGAAAGATTCATTAAGGGCTTCTAGAAGGAAGCGTTGAATATAAGAGAAGAGAAGGGGATTGGATCTTGATCCCTGAGGGTTATGGGTTGAGTTACTAGTCTCTACAGCCCTATAACAACTTGGGGTCTCTAGAGATTGTGGGTTGAGATAGGATCCTTGGAGCCTAGTAGCAAATTCGGTCCTTGGAGGCCTTGGGTTGAGACAAAAGTATCTGGAGTCCTGTAACAACTTGGGTCCCTGGAGGTTGTGGGTGGGGGTGGAATCTCTGGAGCCCTGTAATAGCTTGGGTCCCCTTGAGGATGTGGGTTGAGATAATAGACTCTAGAGCCCTGTAATGACTTGTGAAGAGACCATCATGGAGCAGTAGCAGAGGAAGACCATAATGAATAATTGAGGTTACCGTCCTGATAGAATAGTGGATTTTGGACTCCCTAGAAAGGGGGTGAATCACTTTGTGCACTTGGGGGTGAGGTTGGCCACCTTTGGAATTCCGGTGTCAACCAAGCAAATAGCTGTTAGATGGTTGGATTGAGGTAGGAATTCCTATGGAATCCCTGATTCAGTGGCAGTTGGTGTGCTAGTCCCAAAAGTAAGCAGCATTGCAGACTCCAGAATATGACTCGAGGGTGATGACTACAAGTAAGTGTGGATGCAGTTGTCTACGATTGGGTGGAGAGTCCTTGTTACAGACTCAATTGCCAAAATTTTTTAAAGATAAGTATTTTTGTATTCCATTTATCTTCTAATGCATCATGTTGAAGTATTATATATGATGGTTTTGGATTCAGGGACTACATTGTGTTGATTATGCTTGCATATGTGGTACATATGTGTCGAGATATGTTATTGAAATGTATATACAAATATGTGTTGATCATATAGATGCATGTGTGTGTGAAAGCTGAAAGAAAGAATGCATGAAATGATTGCTAATGATAGTCACAGAGCATTTGATGCATAATAGGCATAAAAAATTGCCTGATAACAAAGGCTAAGCCATAATGCTGAGTTGAGCCTAGACCTACATCCATGTTTAATAGTGTGGAAAGCATCACATAAATAACTTATTAGGGAAGAGACATAACTCGTTACATGTCACGACCGAGCTATGAGAGCTTCGATTAATACTTGAAAAATAGTGGGTTCTGAGACCCATTTTATTAATATGAAGATTACATGGAAGACCCTATGCATAGTAGGGTCTTTATTCGCTTATATGTCATTTTTTATCAAGTTACAAGTTGTTTTGTTTCATGGTAAACAATGCATTAATGAAAATGGGAGTTTCCCCCTGGAACTAGTTGAGACACCCACTTTGCTTGAATTTCCTTCAACCTAGCATTTCCATAAAGTTGGATACCTATTGTTGGCATCGTGGGGTGGCTGTCAAGGCAACAAAAGGCTCCATGTAGCGCCATGGAGCTACTTGCAGGCTCAACATAGGGTCCATTAGTGTTGGCGTTTGGTAGGAGAGGTAGGAACCTCTGAGTTGTACACACCACGATTGTAGGAGGTAAGCAACGCAAGAGCATCTATGCTCCCTTGGGTGGAATTCCATCTTTGGGAAGGGAAGACTCGCAGGCTAGGAACCCATTGGAGAATCTATCACCTAAGCTCAAGAAGGATAATGTCATAGAAAACCCTAAGTAACCAAGGGCATTGTCATAAAATGTGAAGCACATCTAAGAGTCTACGGGATCCATGAGATAGATCCATAGTCGACAATAATAGCTCAAAGAAGCCTATGTAGCGATAGAGCTTGTAGTCGGGTAGGTTATAGAGCTCTTCATCTAAGACACTGAACGATGCAGAGTTGAGGTTCCTTGATCGAGTCATGATGGGAATAAGGAGGAAGGCCTTTTTGCAGTGCATAGGAGTGAGGCCATGAACTTATAAGAAATTGTGGGCTAACCTTATCCTTTGGTCGGTCAAAACCCTAGTCAAGGGAGGCCTCCGATTGGTGGAACCAAATTCCTCTCACGTTATTGGTCAGAATGATGGGGTAGAAAGTTGTAGAGCATGAAGCTCAAAAGATGATTTAATTTAGAGCCAGGGATGCAATGGTAAAGGACGTTGAGGTTTTGACGAGAGACAACGACATAAACTTTTTCTGTTACCTCGATCCATTAGGCGGGGAAGCTATCAGAGATGGCCACCCCAGAAGCCAAGAAGATCCGAACCCCGAAGCATTGTGAGAAAGTGTTCTTAAAGGGATCTAGGTTCAAGGGTTCCCATTTACTAAGTAAAACCAAGTGTGAATCAAGTCACTAAGGAATCCTTCATTCTCCTTAAACTAGATGGATGAAGATTCATTGTCAGAGTGGAAATGACATCAATATGAAGTCTTGAAAGACGAGTGGCAATTAGTTTATGAGTATTGGGTACCCAATAGAGTCGCATATGAGTGACACATGTTACTCTTGCAGAATGACACGTGGTGTTGATGATGTCGTCATGACATCACCTCGGAGATGATTGGACCCTCGAGGTCGTAAACCTCGTAAACACGTATGGTTGATTGTCCTAGGGAACCATGGGTACAAGGGATCGTCAATTGACAACGCACTGGTTAACAAAGAACTTCTACGTTACTTGAGGTCGTTAACTCAGAAGTAGCTAGATATAGGGGTCGGGGTTGTGGGACCCATAAGAATAGTGACAGATAGTGCATGGAGGGTCACGTGGAAACTCGAAACACCAAAAGACCATAACCATCATGGAAAACAATGTTGAAAGGGGGGGGGGGGGGGGGGTTGTCTCAAGTTAAGATTTGAGATGTCGTGAAGGCCTCAAAGTTGTGACACGCTAGCCAGAAGATTAATATTTTAGAGGGGACTCCAAATTGCAATCTCAAGATGTGTTGGGGTCCCGAAGCCACAGTGAATTAGTTAGCGGAGGAAAAAAAAAATCTACCCCATGCCTCAAATGTGAAACAAAGGAGTTGGATACATTAGAAATGTTAACCTAGTTCTTAAGTAAAATTGTATTTGGGATAACATCTTTTTTTTTGAGTTATAATTACCTCTTTTTACAAGCATGGTATTAATAGTCTCATAATTTTGCGAACACAAACTTTAAAAATAAATCTTGAATGAAAAAAGTTGCACTAATAGAAACATGTTTTTTTGAGATTAAAATTGTACTTCTTTGAAACCATAAACTAAAAATTTGATATAGTTACAACCTAAATCTTAAAACCAATCCTTAAATCAAAATTAGTGCTCATAATAACACCATTTCCATTTTATTCTTGAATCTTGATCTTAGAATGAAAACCTTTTTAAAGTCATATCCTTGACAATCAATCCCACTGAAACTAAAACCTTTAAATCAATTTCTAAATTGAAAAAGAAATACTATCAATAATACTCTTTTTTCAAAAAATTAAAATTAGAATACTTTTTAATGAACCTCCTGAAATCTTGATAATACTGCAAATACTAGTGAGGTGTCAATCTAATACTATAAATAATTTTTTTTTCATATGATTTTGTGCAAACAATTTGTATAAATCTATTCATAGATTCAAGAAGTACTACATTGGATTTCCCCTTTTATTCATTTTGTTGTGAGGAGGATGGTTTCTCGTCCTCTTTACCGATAAAGAAATTTTAAATTTTCCTTATAGCATTTTGTTCGAGGCTTTCATTTTTAAAATATGCTTGTACTCCTTTTTTTTATAAAACTTTAAAAATTATTTTCATTTCATTTTTATTTTTTATTTTTTATTTACTTTATTTATTTTCTATTTACTTTTTTTTTTCTCTTTTCAAATTTTTTTTAATGATTTGATTATATAATAGTTATCTTTAAAGTGATTGTTTCAAAAGTATTGCAATTTTAAGTTAAAAAAACGGTGTTGTAATAAATCATATAATTTTAATTTGATGATTGATTTTAAAGTTTTAGTTGTAAGATTATTGGTTTTATAGGTTATTTTAGAAAAGTTCCATTTTTAAATATGATTTTTTTTAGATGTTACAAGGAGTACAAATTTTTTATTTGAGAGTTGATTTAAAAAGATTTTAGCTTTAATAATATTTGTGTTTAAGCTTATGATTTTGAAAAACTTGTTATTTTAATTAAACAGAGAAAAAAAATTGTTATTAATGTGATTTTTTATATTAAAATATAGTAATTGAGCCAAGAGGGCCATTCTACAACTCAATATGAGAGGAATGTGTAAGTTTGTCACTTTATAAGTTTTTCTTTAAAATAAAAATTATGTTCTAAATAGAAAAAAAATGTATACTATAATTAAAAAAATGAATATGTTGTAAAGTAATTAGAAGTAAAAAAAATGTGTGGGTGAGATGTTAAAATCTTATAACTTGGTTATTTATAAAATATTTTAATACAATTTAATATTGATATATAATTAAAAATATGTTACTAATAAAAACCATTTTAATTTGTGTCATAAAATGTCTAGATGCACATGTCAATTGCTTATACATTATAGAAAAGCAAAAGTATTACTCCCTAGAAAGGGGGTGAATCACTTTGTGCACTTGGGGGTGAGGTTGGCCGCCTTTGGAATTTCGGTGTCGACCAAGAAAATAGTTGTTAGATGGTTGGATTGAGGAAGGAATTCCTATGAAATCCCTGATTCAGTGGCAGTTGGTGTTCTAGTCCCAAAAGTAAGCAGCATTGCAGACTCCAGAATATGACTCGAGGGTGATGACTACATGTAAGTGTGGATGCAGTTGTCTACGATAGGGTGGAGAGTCCTTGTTCTAGACTTAATTGCCAAAATTTTTTAAAGATAATTATTTTTGTATTCCATTTATCTTCTAATGCATCATGTTGAAGTATTATATATGATGGTTTTGGATTCAGGGATTGCACTGTGTTGATTATGCTTGCATATGTGGTACATATGTGTCGATATATGTTATTGAAATGTATATACAAATATGTGTTGATCATATAGATGCATGTGTGTGTGAAAGCTAAAAGAAAGAATGCATGAAATGATTGCTAATGATAGTCACAGAGCATCTGATGCATATTAGGCATAAAAAATCGCATGATAACAAAGGCTAAACCATAATGCTGAGTTGAGCCTAGACCTACATCCATGTTTAATAGT
Source organism: Pinus albicaulis (assembly GCA_034641835.2). NCBI lineage: Eukaryota > Viridiplantae > Streptophyta > Pinopsida > Pinales > Pinaceae > Pinus > Pinus albicaulis. Next base: position 1,230,102,841 of record CM076572.1, read on the forward strand.
GTGGAAAGCATCACATAAATAAATTATTAGGGAAGAGACATAACTCGTTACATGTTACGACCGAGCTATGAGAGCTTCGATTAATACTTGAAAAATAGTGGGTTCTGAGACATATTTTATTAATATGAAGATTACATGGAAGACCCTATGCATAGTAGGGTCTTTATTCACTTATATGTCATTTTTTTATCAAGTTACAAGTTGTTGTGTTGCATGGTAAACAATGCATTAATGAAAATGGGAGTTTTCCCCTGGAACTAGTTGAGACACCCACTTTGTTTGAATGTCCTTCAACCTAGCATTTTCATAAAGTTTGATACCTATTTTTGGCATCGTGGGGTGGCTGTCAAGGCACCCAAAGGCTCCATGTAGCTCCATGGAGCTACTTGCAGGCTCAACATAGGGTCCATTACTGTTGGTGTTTGGTAGGAGAGGTAGGAACCTCTGAGTTGTACACACCAAGATTGTAGGAGGTAAGCGACGTAGGAGCATCTATGCTCCCTTGGGTGGAATTCCATCCCTGGGAAGGGAAGACTCGTGGGCTAGGAACCCATTGGAGAATCTATCACCTAAGCTCAAGAAGGATAATGTCATAGAAAACCCTAAGTAACCAAGGGTATTGTCATAAAATGTGAAGCACGTCTAAGAGTCTACGAGATCCATGAGATAGATCCATAGTCGACAATAATAGCTCAAAGAAGCCTATGTAGCGATAGAGCTTGTAGTCGGGTGGGTTATAGAGCTCTCCATCTAAGACACTGAACGATGCAGAGTTAAGGTTCCTTGATTGAGTCATGATGGGAATAAGGAGGAAGGCCTTGTTGCAGTGCATAGGAGTGAGGCCATGACCTTATAGGAAATTGTGGGCTAACCTTATCCTTTGGTCGGTCAAAACCCTAGTCAAGGGAGGCCTCTGATTGGTGGAACCAGATTCCTCTCACGTTATTGGTCGGAATGATGGGGTAGAAAGCCGTAGAGCATGAAGCCCGGAAGATGATTTAATTTAGAGCCAGGGATGCAATGGTAAAGGACGGTGAGGTTTTGACGAGAGACAACGACATAAACTTTTTCTGTTACCTCAATCCATTAGGCGGGGAAGCTATTGGAGGTGGCCACCCCAGAAGCCTAGAAGGTCCGAACCCCGAAGCATTGTGAGAAAGTGTTCTTAAAGGGATCTAGGTTCAAGGGTTCCCATTTACTAAGTAAAACCAAGTGTGAATCAAGTCATTGACGAATCCTTCATTCTCCTTAAACTAGATGGATGAAGATTCATTGTCAGAGTGGAAATGACATCAGTATGAAGTCTTGAAAGACGAGTGGCAATTAGTTTAGGAGTTTTGGGTACCCAATAGAGTCGCATATGAGTGACACATGTATCTCTTGCAGAATGACACGTGGTGTTGATGATGTCGTCATGACATCACCTGGGAGATGATTGGACCCTCGAGGTCGTAAACCTCGTAAACACATATGGTTGATTGTCCCAGGGAACCATGGGTATAAGGGATCATCAATTGAAAATGCATTGGTTAACGAAGAAATTCTATGTTACTTGAGGTCGTTAACTCAGAAGTAGCTAGATATAGGGGTCGGGGTTGTGGGACCCATAAGAATAGTGACAGATAGCGCGTGGAGGGTCAAGTGGAAACTCGAAACACCGAAAGACCATAACCATCATGGAAAACAATGTTGAAAGGGGGCGGGGGGGGTGTCTCAAGTTAAGATTTGAGATGTCGTGAAGGCCTCAAAGTTGTGACATGCTAGCCGGAAGATCAAGATTCCAGAGGGGACTCCAAATTGCAATCTCAAGATGTTTTAGGGTCCCAAAGCCACACTGAATTAGTTAGCGGAGGAAAAACAAATATCTACCCCATGCCTCAAATGTGAAACGAAGGGGTTGGATACATTACAAATGCTAACCTAGTTCTTAAGTAAGATTGTATTTGGGATAACATATTTTTTTTTGAGCTATAATTACTTCTTTTACAAGCATGGTATTAATAGTCTCATAATTTTGTGAACACAAACTTTAAAAATAAATCTTGAATGAAAAAAGTTGCACTAACAGAAACATGTTTTTTTAGGTTAAAATTGTACTTCTTTAAAACCATAAACTAAAAATTTGGTATAGTTAAAACCTAAATCTTAAAACCAATCCTTAAATCAAAATTGGTGCTCATAATAACACCATTTCCATTTTATTCTTGAATCTTGATCTTAGAATGAGAACCTTTTTAAAGTCATATCCTTGACAATCAATCCCATTGAAACTAAAACCTTTAAATCAATTTCTAAATTTAAAAAGAAATACTATCAATAACACTCTTTTCTCAAAAGCTTAAAATTAGAGTACTTTTTAATGAAACTCCTGAAATCTTGATAATACTTGATATTACTGCAAATACAATCTTAAAAATAAAAGAAAAATTAAATGAAAAAAGGAAAAATAAATAAAAAATAAAATAAAACAAAAAAATAGAAAAAAAAATAAGAACACACAAAAGACAATTCAAAATAATTTTTTAAAGATAATATTAATAAAAAATAATAACATAAAAAAATAAAAAATAATAAATAAAAAGATTTTTTTTTTACTTCTCAAAATTACATCAATCCCCCAACCCCCTAGTTTCACCTTCCGTAACCTATATTCCCCTTCATAATACCCTCACCCCTGTTCCCCCAAACTACTAGCAGTCCACCCTCACCCCTGTTCCCCCAAACTACTAGCAGTCCCTTCCCTCTGCATTCTTTACAATCGTTTATAAAGAAGCGACTTAATTATTCTTGAAGTGGTGGTTTGGGGATAATATGGAGGGAGATTGCATAATTCTACGCCAATCATGCAAGATTGCATGTAGTCCCCTTTCACATTCCGTGGTAGTTTGGGGATAAGATGGAGGGAGATTGCATAATTCTATGTCAATCTCTTGCATGTAGTACCTTTTCACATCCTTTACAAAAAAATTGAAAAAATTAACTTGTTGAGGAATGAAAAATTTAACTTGTTGAGGAGTGGGGGAGGTTGTGCAATTCTAAAGTCACCCTTGTCTCACCTAAGTTTTTTTATTTAGATATTTTTTATATTTGTAAATATATATTTGATTTATAATTATATTTTTTTAATTTTTAATTTTAATTTTAAATTATTTATTATTAATATTATTTATATATAATTTTAAAGATAATAATAATTGTTAGTATTGATTTTACAACTAAATATATTTGTCTAGAGATTCATGTGAATTCACTAGTTGACCTGCACTAACCACATATGAGAACACATTATTTCTTGTCTAGGGGAATAGACCATGCAATCGATGATCAATATAGTTATTCCATCATATTTGAGGGAATTTTTTACTTCCTTTTAAGAGGAATCTTGAAAATATGAAGTTGAAAATAATTCAATTGAGGGAGGTTTTGAAGAGCTCTTTATGTTGTTTTGTTTTTACGGGTAGACTTTCTAATTTTGTCATTGTAGGTCATGCATTTCTACCCAATGGCTCTTCTTCAGTGAATCACATGTGTCTTTAGAAAAGAATATTTGTGAAAAGAGAAGAATTAATCTTTTTTTTTTTATTTGGGATTATTTTTAGTGAAAAAGAATGTCAATGAGAATTAGAAATAAAGCTTAATTGGCAAAATCATGGCCTTTATCCCGGTTTTAGCCTTTTTTTTGGGATTGAAGCTTTAAAAAATAAGTATATCATGAACCATCTAATATTGTGTACTGTGTAAAAGGTATTTATGTTGTTATTTTTGAAATCCAAGACGTTAAAGGATATAATTTTTATATTTGGACCTTAGTTTATGGGCTTTAGGAGAATGTTTCTATCCTACTACACTTTAGACTTTAATCCCAATATGAAATTTTTTTCTTCCCTTCTATGAATTATATCGTTGTATCTACCTTTTATTTATTGGGATGATGGCATATTCAAAGCTATTTTAGATGAGTTCGGCCACTATATTACTTGCTTAGGGAGGTAGGTGAACAATTTCTTGTATGCCAATATTTGTATATAAACAAATTTTGCAAACATACTCAACATGGTATGGAGGGTTGGCGTCATCTGCCAGCCCTAGATTATGAGTAGATTCCTTTTGAAATACAATTTTTTCCATAATTATGGACACTTTTCAAAAAGTCATTCTAATTCTCAAGCATTTTAGCCACCTTCTAATCCAACATGATCTTCTCAAAATAATGACAAGAAAAGATCATTCAAATAAGTTTCAAGAAAGCAAAATAAACAACAAAATAGGAGAACTCAAATAACCATCATTGCTAAGTCACACCAACTTATTCCCTCCAATAAAATATTTTGAGCATTGTAACCTTCTAAGGAAGAATATGAGGAGTCATGAGCCCATCCTAGACCTCATCCAACATTCCATTTTGACTATCTAGACACAAATGAGGTACAAATAGAAAACATCAATTTTCATATCTAGAAAGAGATTTCTTCCAAGAAAAATACAAAATCTTTACTAAAACAAAAATTTAGTTTTACATAATAAGGAGGAATAAGCTTAAAGAGAAAAAAGAAAGGAGTCATTCTTTCCTCTTTTTTCTCTTCTTATTCAAATGTTTTAGAAGCAATATGTGTTTCTCCCCTCCTCTAACAAGGAATGAAAAAATGAAAGAAAGAAATTTGCAAAATCTAGTAGTAATAAATCATATAATTTTAATTTGATGATTGATTTTAAAATTTTAGTTGTAAGGTTATTGGTTTTATAAGTTGTTTTAGAAAAGTTTTATTTTTAAATATAATTTTTTTTTAGATGTTACTAGGAGCACAAATTTTTTATTTGAAAGTTGATTTAAAAAGATTTTAGTTTTAATAATATTTGTGTTTAAGCTTATGATTTTGAAAAACTTGTTATTTTAATTAAATAGAGAAAAAAATTGTTATTAATGTGATTTTTTATATTAAGATATAGTAATTGAGCCAAGAAGGTCATTCTACAACTCAATATGAGAGGAATGTGTAAGTTTTTCACTTTATAAGTTCTTCTTTAAAATAAAAATAAAAATAAAAAAATTATGTTCTAAATAGAAAAAAAATGTATATTATAATTAAAAAAATGAATATGTTGTAAAGTAATTAGAAGTAAAAAAATTGTGTGAGTGAGATGTTAAAATATTAAAATTTGGTTATTTATAAAATATTTTAATACAAATTAATATTGATATATAATTAAAAATATGTTACTAATAAAAACCATTTTAATTTGTGTCATAAAATGCTTGGATCCACATGTCAATTGCTTATACATTATATATCATTTAAAAAAATTATGTATATATAAAAAAAAAATAAAGTTTTTATGGTTAAGACGTTTATTTGGTCTTATATATAGAGGCTATTTAGAATTCACAAATAAAATTTAAACAATGAAAAATAAGACATTTTTTTTTCACTTTACAAAATTTTTCACTTTAATAAATTGTATTTTACACTTTCAAGAAATTTATGCCTGAAAAAATTGCATTTTACACTCTACAAAAATTACACATGAAAAAAATTGATCTTTTTAAACTCATGTTAGATCTTCATTTAAAATAAATCTATGCTCGTTTTAATCTTAGTAATAAATATATTATAAAAAAATTATTTCTTCAATTAAACATTAATTTTACTATTTTTAATTAAAAACCAAACTTTTAGAATTATAATTTTATAAATATAAAATTATTCATAAGATATTACTTAATGAACAAACAAATTCACTATAATAAATGATTATATATAATTTCAAATATATGGTAAAACTGACTTAAAATAATAAAAAATAAACAAATATAAATGATTAACAATAAAATGTTAACCAACACAATAATAATACAAATAAATCAGAACTAATCAAATTTTGATTGGCATAACCATTTAGCAAAGAAATTTTAATTGGCATAACCATTTAGCAAATAAATGGTAAAATATTGATTAATTTTAAGTGAAAAAACTAAAATCAAATTTCAAGTAGCATAACCATTTATGACAGATTTATATTATCCTTTATATAAATATTTGTATATATTAAATTAGTAAAAATAATTTAAAAAAATAATAAATTATTGATTTATTTTATGTTAAAAACTGTACTAAAAAGTGCCAATGATGGTAAGGTCCATTAAAAAGTGTCAATGATGATAAGGTCCATTTAAAAGCATAGCTCCTTTAAATTTTTAAGAAAAGTATAATTTATTAATTTGTTTTATTTTTTATTAAATTTTTTTATATATTTATATTTATTCATTATTTTATATTTATCTTAATTTTGGATTGAAAATGATTTATCTCTTTTTATTTTAAAATAGATTTGTATTTTAAAAAAATGTTTGTATTTATTTATTTATAGGAAGTTATGATGGAATTAGGATGGTTGAATTGTCTATTTAAATAGATTATATTTCACATGAATACCATAGGTTAATACAATGGGTCATTTTTTTTTTTTTTTTCTAAGTAAGATTAAATTATATTAGTTAAAGATAAAATACATGGAGGCTCTGGCCTCTGCAGTTCAGGCCTGTATCAATAGCATTGTTTGCAACAAAACAACAAAAATGGAGCTACCCATGCAGGGGAAACTAGCCCAAAGAGAGTTTGAGTCGCTACCTCGAGTGAGGAAACTAGCGTTATACAGACATGAGTGATTGTACCAAACATAGATAGAAACAGATAACAAAGCTATGATGCTAGGATCTGTAAACTGGATAAAACCTGAAAGTTTAAGTATCATGGGGTGTTGGAGGTGGTTCTTCGACTGTGAGGCATCTATATTCATCTTCATCAACTTGTTGGGAGCCTGGTGCAGCCTGTCGTGGCTCTGTGGCGTCATCACCTTTACCATCGGCTTGCTTGCTCTGCTCCTTGTCGTCGTTACTATAACCCAAGCTGCTACTGTTGTCTGAGCGCGAGTTATGCTTGCCATGAGCCTGTTGCTTCTTCACCTCTTTAGAAGGGCTGAGGTCGCTGCGAGGGCGCGTTTGCGGAATGGGCTGACTATAGCTGGGAGCCTCTGTTGAAATATTACTTTCAACTGCTCTGTCCTGAGGGCCGCCTTCTATATTTGTTTGAAGAAGTTCTGTCACCAGGCTGCTTGCCAAAATAATTTGAACAGTCAAAGTCAGGGTACATAGATCTCTGTTTGGAAAATAGAGGTTTTCGTGCCAGCCTCTGTACATTTAAAACAGAGTGGTATTTTTGTTTAAACACAGGAACGTTTAATTTTGTTTGAACGCGGGAGAGTTCGTTTGGAGAACAGTGGTCCCTACGACCACGTCAGCAACCGACAGCTCCCACAGTAGTGGTCCCGCAGCCATCCAGTCAGCATACACGCGGCAGCTTTCAATTGGTACGGGATTTTGGTTTGCCCGGTCACCAGGCAGAAAACCGGACCCGAAATATTCATTGAGGCGGGTTTGATAGGATTTCGGGTCACGCTCGTGCTTATGTCAACTTGTCAGAAATCGGACCCGATACAACTTTAGGGCAGATTTAAATGAGGATTTCGGGTCACAACTTAGGTGACATCAGCAGGGCTCTTTTGGAACCCGAAATTTGTTTGCAATCCGGTTTAATTAATGGTTGGGGTTCGGGCCTTAGTCAAAGGTTTAAGGTGGTCGTCTTTTTATATATAGCGCAACGTAAAGGTTTGTCGTTTTTTATTATGTGGGCCCGACGTAAATTTTAGATTTAGATATAACTTTTATTTTGGTATATAGTGTAAAAGGCCCGTGAGATATATATATGCAATGTATTTTTTTTCACAATAGTAGAGTGTGAGTTTTTACGTGAGTGCACAACAGTGCGTTTAAATTTCTACAGAGACAGAGCATAGATTTTTTTTACACAACAATGTATGTTTTAGAGAGAGATAATGTGATAGTTTTATGCACTGCGTTTGTAGCAGTCATATTTTTGAAATCCCTCTCAGAGAGGAAGAAGTGTAATAGTTTTTTTTTGAGTTGTTGAATGGAATATAAGTTTTCTAAAGTGATTGAACTCTGTCTCCTGTCAAGAATTTTTTAATTTCTCTGTGTTAGAAGAGGAGAGTATTACTCTCTCCATTGTTTGTTCTGGAATTTTCAATATTCCAACATGGTATCAAAGCTATTCCAGGGTCTTTGAAGATCAAAGAAGCTGAAGGAAAGGAGTTCTTTGTTGCAGCAGCTTCTCCAACAGTGTGAAGACTCAGCCAAAAAGAATTCAAGGTATTTCTCTATACAGTGTATTGTGTTACTGTTGCAGAACAATCATCTATTTTAAATACACAGTCAAGTGTTTTTGAATCATAGTTTAGAGTTCAGAATGGCTGGAGCCAGCACTGGTATGGGTATGGGAAATATCCACCTCCCACTATTTAATGGGAAAAATTATGACTACTGGTCAATAACTATGAGAGCTTTATTTATTTCTCAAGACTTATGGGAATTTTTTGAGGATGGCTTTGAAGGGCCAGCAAATGAAGAAGAGTTTGAAGATTTAACTCAGGCAGAAAAAGAGGTGCTGAAGAGCAATAGGAAGAAAGAATCCAAAGCTCTCTTCTTATTGTATCAAGCAGTGCATGAGAGTGTGTTTCCAAGGATAGTAGTAGCCAAGAGATCCAGAGAAGCATGAGAGACTCTCAAGACAGCCTATCAAGGCATGGAAAAAGTGAAGACAGCAAAACTTCAGTTGCTGAGGAGAGACTTTGAAACTCTTTGTATGGAAGAGTCAGATACTATTAACTCATTCTTCACTCATGTGATTGGAATGGTCACACAAATAAGATCTAATGGAGAGACTCTTGAAGATAAGAGGATTGTGGAAAAACTCTTGAGGAGTCTACCCTCAAGATTTGATGTGATTGTCACCACCATAGAGGAGACTAAGGATCTCACAAAGTTCACAGTGGATGAGCTACATGCATCATTGATGACTCATGAGCAGAGATTGGGTAGAAGTGAAAAATCATCTCTGGAACATTCCTTTAAGACCCAAACGTCTTTCGGAAGAGGAAGAGGGCAAGGTAGAGAAAACAAGAGAGGAAGAGGCATAAGCCAAAACAGAGGTGGAAGGAACAATCCAGCAAATGCTCAGGGAAGGGGCAGCAATCCAAATCAGCATCAAGGCCAAGGAAGCAGCCATCAAAGTGGTTAGCAGAGTGCTTAAGGACAGAGGTATGATAAGTCCAATGTCCAATGTCACTATTGTAAAAAATATGGTCATTATGCTAATGAGTGTAGAAAGAAGCAACATGATATGGGAAACAGAACTACTGCAAATTTCACTAGAGAAAATCTCAGCCAAGATAATTTGTTTTTAGCTTGTAATATCGCTGAAGAAAAGAATGAGGATTTATGGTTTCTAGACTCCGGTTGCAGTAACCATATGATAGGAAACATAGAAATGTTTTCTATGTTAGATGAGAGTGTGAAGTCACAAGTCACACTAGGGACTGATAGCAAAGTTTCTGTTATGGGAAAAGGAAATGTAAATGTTTTAACAAGGAAGGGTGCAAAGAAATCCATAGCAGATGTGTATTATGTTCCAGGAATGAAGTGTAACCTCTTAAGTATTGAACAACTTGTTCAAAAAAGGTATAATATATTTTTTGAGGATGATGTTTGTACCATCATGGACAAACCACCTAGCAAACAATGTATTGCTGAAGTAAAGATGACAAGGAACAAGATGTTCCATCTTAGAATGAGAGCAGATTTGAAGAATGATGAAGAGAAAGCAGCAGTGGCACAAGAGGCTATCCAAAGCGAACCAAAAGATGAAAATTGGTTGTGGCACTTGAGATTTGCACATCTCAACTTTGGAGGTCTTAACTTGTTGAACAGAAAAGAAATGGTAAGAGGTTTACCATTGATAGAGAAACCAGACAGCCTTTGTGAAGGTTGTATCTTGGGGAAAAAACACAGAGAAAGTTTTCCTTCTGGGAAAAGCATAAGGGCAAAGGCACCCTTAGAGATTGTCCACTCAGATTTGTGTGGATCGATGCAAACTCCATCTCTTGCTAGCAGCCACTACATGTTAACATTCATAGATGATTTTACAAGAAAAACTTGGGTTTACTTTCTGAAGAACAAAAGTGAAGTGTTTGAAAGATTTTGCAATTTCAAAGCACTTGTGGAAAACCAGAGTGGGATGCACATCAAAGTCCTAAGGACTGATAGAGGAGGTGAGTATATCTCTAAATATTTTCTACGTTTTTGTAGAGAAAATGGTATTCATAAGCATTTTACAACTAGATATACTCTGCAGCAAAATGGAGTAGCCGAAAGGAAGAATAGAACCATAATGGACATGGTGAGGATTATGTTAAAGGCAAAGCATTTTCCTAATGATTATTGGGTTGAAGCTGTACATTGTGCAGCATACATTTTGAATAGGTGCCCTATAAAAGCAGTTATGAGGAAAGTGCCGGAAGAGGCATGGAGTGGCACAAAGCAAAGTGTCACACACATGAAGGTTTTTGGATGTGTGGCTTATGCACACATTCCGGATCAGCTAAGGAAGAAGTTGGAAAACAAGGGGGAGAAATGTGTTTTCATTGGATATAGTGAGGAATCCAAGGCTTACAGGCTATACAACCCATCCACCAAGAAGTTTATTGTGAGCAGAGATGTTCAGTTCATTGAAGAGGAAGCTTGGGATGGAAGCATAGAGAAAACAATGAATGTTAAACACTGTTTATCTCATGATGAAAATGATGATGAATTGGCTGAAATACATCCCCAAACAGCAGCACCAACACAAGAGCAGAAAAGCACACCCTTGAGGAGAAATGAAAGTGCTTCTCCAAGCACACCACAAGGAGGAAATTAAAGTGCTTCTTCAGGCATTTGTACACCTAATGAAAGAGGTAAGAAGTTCAGAAATTTGAATGACATTTATGCACAAGAGGTAGCAAATGAAGGTATCAATTCTTTGTTTGCTTTATATTGTCATGTTGAAGACCCTATCCACTTTGAAGAAGCTATTAAGGATAAGAAATGGATAGAAGCTATGGATGAGGAGATTAATGCCATAGAAAGAAACAAGACATGGGATTTGGTTGAACTCCCAAAAGGTAAAGATGTCATTGGAGTTAAATGGGTCTACAAGACCAAGAGTAATGCTGAAGGAAAAATAGAGAGACACAAGGCCAGACTTGTTGTCAAGGGATATAATCAGAAGCATGGGATAGATTATGAGGAAACTTTCGCACTGGTTGCTAGAATGGAAACCGTGAGAGCAGTGTTGTCCATAGCAGCACAAAACAAGTGGAAATTTTACCAAATGGACATGAAGTCAGCATTCCTAAATGGAGTGTTAATGGAAGAGGTATACATTGAACAACCTCTCGGCTATGAAAAGAAAGGCCAAGAGCACAAAGTGTGCAAGTTGAAGAAAGCTCTTTATGGGCTGAAGCAAACGCCAAGAGCGTGGTACAGTAGAATAGACTCCTATATATTGGAAAATGGATTTGAAAAGTGTGAGGGAGAACCCACCCTCTACATCAAAGAAAAGGATGGTAAAATGTTGATAGTAGTTTTATATGTTGATGATGTTATTTTCACAGGTAATGATGATTACCTTATTGAAAATTTTAAAACGGTCATGAAAGAAGAATTTGAAATGACTGACATGGGTTTGTTGAAATATTTCTTAGGAATAGAAGTAGAACAAGATGAAAAAGGGATTTTTATCTCATAGGAAAAATATGTTAATGAAGTGCTGAAAAGATTTAATATGCAGGAGAGCAAAGCAGCAATCACTCCCACAGTGATGGGATTAAGACTTAGCAGAGAGGACAACAGCAAGGATTTTGATCCTAGCTTGTACAAGAACATAGTTGGTAGCCTCATGTATTTGACTGCAACTAGGCCCGACATAATGCATGTTGTTAGTTTGATTTCCAGATTCATGGAGAAGCCAAAGGATGCACATTGGCAGGCAGCGAAGAGAATTCTGATGTATGCTGAAGGTACTAAAAGGTTTGGTATTTTTTATACTGCTTCAGAATGTTCAGATTTAGTTGGATACAGTGACAGTGATTGGGCTAGAAGTGTAGATGATCGGAAGAGCACTTCCGGTTATGTTTTTCACATGGGTTCAGGAGCCATTTCATGGGCTTCTAAAAAGAAGCCCATTGTAGCATTGTCTATAGCAGAGGCAGAATATGTGGCAGCTACAACAGCAGCTTGTCAAGTAATTTGGATGAGGACGATGCTAAGAAGTTTAGGCCAAGAGCAAACAAAAGGAACAGTGATTTATTGTGACAATAGCTCAGATATTGCATTATCGAAGAATTATGTGTTTCGTAAGAGAACGAAACACATTGAAACAAAGTTTCATTACATCAGAGAATTGGTAAACAATGGTGAAATTTTTTTGGAACACTGCAGAACTTAGGAGCAGTTTATAGATATAATGACCAAGCCATTGGGACAGAAAAGTTTTGAGTTTTTGAGGAAATTTCTGGGTATGACTGATAACCCAGTAGCTAAAAGTAAGGGGGAGTGTTGAAATATTACTTTCAACTGCTCTGTCCTAAGGGCCGCCTTCTATATTTGTTTGAAGAAGTTTTTTCACCAGGTCGCTTGCCAAAATAATTCGAACAGTCAAAGTCAGGGTACATAGATCTCTGTTTGGCAATAGAGGTTTTCATGCCAGCCTCTGTACATTTAAAATAGAGTGGTATTTTTGTTTAAACACAGGAACGTTTAATTTTGTTTGAACGCGGGAGAGTTCGTTTGGAGAACGATGGTCCCCACGACCACGTCAGTAGCCGACAGCTCCCACAGTAGTGGTCCTGCAGCCGTCCAGTCAGCATACACGTGACAAATTTCAAAGGGTACGGGATTTTGGTTTGCTCGGTCACCAGGCAGAAAACCAGACCCGAAATATTCATTGAGGCGGACTTGATAGGATTTCGGGTCACACTCGTGCTTACGTCAGCTTGTCAGAAATCAGACCCGATAAGACTTTAGGGTAGATTTAAATGAGGATTTCGGGTCACAACTTAGGTAACATCAGCAGGGCTCTTTTGGCACCCGAAATTTGTTTGCAATCTGGTTTAATTAATGATTGGGGTCCGGGCCTTAGTCAAAGGTTTAAGGTGGTCGTTTTTTTATATATAGCGCAACGTAAAGGTTTGTCGTTTTTTATTATGTGGGCCCGACATAAATTTTAGATTTAGATTTAACTTTTATTTTGGTATATAGTGTAAAAGGCCCGTGAGATATATATATGCAATGTAATTTTTTTCACAATAGTAGAGTGTGAGTTTTTACGTGAGTGCACAACAGTGCGTTTCAATTTCTACAGAGACAGAGCATAGATTTTTTTTACACAACAGTGTATGTTTTAGAGAGAGACAGTGTGATAGTTTTATGCACTACGTTTGTAGCAGTCATATTTTTGAAATCTCTCTCAGAGAGGAAGAAGTGTAATAGTTTTTTTTTGAGTTGTTGAATGGAATAGAAGTTTTTTTAAGTGATTGAACTCTGTCTCCTGTCAAGAATTTTTTAATTTCTCTATGTTAGAAGAGGAGAGTATTACTCTCTCCATTGTTTGTTCTGGAATTTTCAATATTCCAACAGCCTCGGCGGGTTCCTCATGGAAGGAAACCGAGATGGTGGCTACGACATGAGGGTGGTCGGAGGTGCAATGAAAGTGGAATTGGGAAGTGGTGGGGGGCTGCGGAGAGGCAGAGGGGACTCGGCGAGGTGGAAGTTGCAAATATGGCTCAGAGGTAGGAGGACGAGCGGAGGAACGGGATAGACTAAACATATGACCACGTTCGCTGCGGGTTTCGAGGTACCTGCCCCAAGAATGCTCAAGGGAGGAGGACGAGGAACTGGACAGAGAGGAGGGAGACGGACGAGAAGCGCGGCCCCTGCTACTTCCATGCCTTTATCGCATGTGATGCCTGAGCCGAGGCATATTGGCGCAGTGGGGGTGGAAGGCGCTCTGAGAAGTGGAGGGAGCAAGGCTCGCAGAAGGCAATTGAAGCGCGGAGGGGGGGTTGAGGCTAGAGGCAACAGAGAAGCGCAAATGGCAAAGGATACTCTGAGAGTAATGGTGACCCAGAAGGAATTCAATGCAGCTCCGAAGACTGCAACGTCTCCCAATCGACGTCCGGAAGCTTGGCTCTGTAACCTCAAGGGAGCAGCAGCTTCGCAGGGGGGAAGACTGGAACGACATAGAACTAGAAGGCCGAAAGGCAGAGCTAGAAGGTCGAAAGGCAGAACTAGAGGGCCGAAGAACATAGCCAGATGAGTGAACAAGGAGTGGCATTCTGATGCAAGAGGAGTAGCCTCAACGTGCACAGTAGAGTAAATGCTGCTCGGGATGACGGCCCGAGCTATTAAATGAAATTGATGGCCATAGGTGTGGCTTGTGGGTGGCCATGTGGCCCTGCCACGAGTCGACCCGCAAGCACAGAACCGTATATATGCCTTTAAACACCCGCATCGCGGGATTTTTATTTTTATTATTATGAATCAAGTGTTTTTTCATTTTAAAAGAGGCTTGCATCTTAAGAAATTTGTTTTTTTATATAGGAAGATAAGATGGAACTAGAATGGTTTAATTACCCATTTAAATCGACTATATTTCACATGAATATTACAAGTTAATACAATAAGTCATTTTTATTTTTATTATTATTTTTTTATAAAATTAAAATATTTAATTTTAATTTTAATTTTACTTTTATGTGATTTGACTTAATTCAAATGTTAAACATTAGGTTCCAACATTCTCTACAATTGTGGATTAAATGGTGTCTCTTGTCTCAATAATATAGCATTATAGTTTTTATATGTATTATAATACATCTATTTTGTTGAGATTAAATTGTGAAATTTATATTAATAATATTTTATTTTTATTAGTGATATATATTATATTATAATTATAAATTTAATGTTTTTAATTATAATTTACATTTAAGATTTTATCAATACTTATGTGTAGTTTAAGGAAGTTTTTTTTTGTCGGAATGTGACTATTCTATTAATGTACAAAAAATAATTACAAAGAGGTCACGACCTCAGCAGAGTTTCCCATAGTAGTGACATTCTTACACTGCATACATGACTTAGAAAGTTTACCAGACATACCATTCCAACAGAAACCATCCCGCTAACAATAAAAAACATGTCGCCCATGCAGGGGAAACCGGCCTTGGAACATTGACAGTTTATCAAAAACCAGAAGCGAAGAGCAAGTGCGCATAATGAGCTTAGGTGTGTTCCCAGCCAAAACACAAAAACATGCTGCCCACGCAGGGGAAACCAGCCTAAAAACATTGAAAGATTATCGAAAGACTGAAACAAAGAGCAAGTAAACATGATGAGCTTAGGAGCCAAAAACTTGTAAAGAAAGCAACTGCGAATTCTGACCTGATTAAGAATCATGAGAGAATGAGGGGGGTTCCTCAGCAACACGACAACCATAGGCATACAGGTCATCTTTCTCCACCTGCTTGTCGTCTTTTGACGTTGTGGCAACCTCGCTTGATGTCGCTCGGATTGACTTCATGGCCAGTGTCCTGAGTATCACTTCCGCTAGGAGCTTTTCTCTTCAGGCTGCCGCTTGGAGGAGTGCAAAGCTTGTCGTCGGCCCTATGCTCCAAGCCAGTGCTAGGAAGCACCGCTTCCGAACCAGGGGGCTCCTCCTTGAGCTCAATTGTAATGGTGGCAATGATTGTGGGCCGGTTCAGCGAGCAGGGAAAACAAAGATGGGCTATGTGAAGGTGCCCAGGGACAGTAATTGGAGAGACAGGGAATTGGGGTGAGCCCAAATCAGGTTGAGAAAGCCCATGCCCACGTCCGTGGCCATGACCGCTCCTAGTGTCAGGATAACGACTGGTGAAGTTATCCGAGGAGGGAGACAAACAGCCGGAAGTAGAAGTGGAGGACTGGCGGGGGAGATGACCGCGGCTACTGCCTCGCCGGAAGTGCATACGCTATCGGAGGTGCGACATGATTCTTAGAGCAAGATGACAGGAGCGGCCAATAGAATGAAAGGGGACGGAATTCAGGGGAGGGCTATCTCGCCGAGCGGGGGAATACACAATGGGATGACTGAGCCCCGGATGGCAGAGTGTGCTCTGCGAAATGTGAAAACCAAGAGCAAGATCAATGCAGCAAACAATGGAGCAGCGAAGCCCTGTGTTAGTTCTAGAGCTATGCTCTACTGCAACAGGGGAGCAACTAAAACGCAAGGGAGGCAGAACAGGAAAGAAGCGTCCAGAGGAAGCCATTCTCATAATGCGGAGCTGGTCTGGGCTTTTGTGCCGCATAAATGCAACAATGCAAATGACGGTGGAGATATTAATGAGGACAGAGATGTGAGTTAGGGTGGCAGAGTAATGAGCCCACGCGCCGACCCACAACCTCCTCCATGTATCGTGACAACTAATCACCCGCATCTGGGGTAGTTTAAGGAAGTTACTTTTTAGCTTAAAAAATAATAGATTTTTCAGCATTAAATATGACAGATTTGTTTGGAAATGGAGTTTAATTGTCACGTTTCAAGATTATTGTTGTTTCATGGATTTTTTTTTATTGTGCTAAATCTGTTTCTGCCATCAAAAAATTTATTCAAACAAATACATTTTTATTTTTGAAAAAAACTAAATTTTCATAAAAAATAACATCTTTATAGGCATAAATATAAAAGCAAAATAAAATTTCTTATTATAAATTTAGTAAAACTTTAATTTAAAAATATAAATTTTCATAATAGAAAATTATATTATTAATTTTTTGTTTAAAATTTTCTAAATTATAATCTAACTATAATTATTATTTTTTATTACTCATTATTGTAAAATATAAAAAACTTCTAACATTTCAAATTTTAAATAAATACGTTGATAGATGAAGTCACCCCAAAAGGTTGAAAGTTTTCTACATTCTGCACCTTAAGTGAAAAAAAACAGCCTTTTAATCTTTATTCCACGGTAATCTATATATCGATAGAAGTAACATTTCCAATTTTTAATTAATTAAAATTAAAGATTTCAAGTCAAACAAATTTCAAACCATAGCTGGAATATTGGATTTCGAATATACTGTATGAACCTCTCAACCCAAGTTCACTGTGCTTCTTGAGTAAACTTATCGATGCTGTTAGTTTACATATTGATGAACTTTGAAAATTGTGTCGAGAGGAAGAAGAATAAGTTATTTTAATTTTCATTTTCATTTTTATTTCATTATTTATTTTTAATATATATATATATATATATATATATATATATATATATTTTAAATTTTATCTTAGTGCATTTTATTTTATTTTATTTATTTATTTATTTTTATTATTATTTTTTTTGAATTAATTTTATATAAATATTTATTATATTTTAATATTTTAATTATTAATAAAATACAATAATAATAATTTAACTATTATTTTCATTATTTAGTCAAATTATCTGTTTTGTGATAATAATAATTCTATTATTATTTTATCTTTGAAATTCCTGATTTAGTTTAATTATCCATTTTGAATAACAGCTAGTAATAATAATTCTATTATTATTTTATCTTTGAAATTTCTGATTTAGTCTAATTATCCATTTTGAATAACGGCTAGTCAGAGTTTCCTATCTATATAAATTGTGTCCTAGATCAGATTTCTTATCTTGTCCTGATGATGAACCACAATAGCTGGTTCGAAACACATCGACAAAATATGTTGGAATGTGATTTTTGCCGAAAGATTTATACACAATTTTATGGATCACAGAAGCCAAATTCCTAACAAAAAAATATATACTTTAAAAAAACCTCCAAAATATGGAATACTTTTTGATTTTATTTTATTTTATTTTATTTCCAGTAAGAAAAAAACGTTGTAGTATTATAGTTCATATTCAATCAAATACGAGTGATTACATCATAAAACATTACACCCAATTTTAGTCTCGAAGAATCTAGCAATAGAGAGATAAAACTAATCATATAAACTCATCATATAATTAAACGATAGAGAGATAAAATTGATCATATAAACGATAGAGAGATAAAACTGATCATATAAACTGATCATATAATTAAAGGAAAGACAAATAACACTGACCCAACAGAAAATATCCCTTTTGGAAATCTATATTCTAATACCTAATTTTATAAATATATTATAAGAATAGATATTCTAATATTTAATTATATATTATAAAATATAGAAATCACACATTATATTTATTTATTGATTCCTTGTGTTTCCAACCGTTACTTGAATTAATCACACCAAAAATTATATCAGCGAATTTCAACTCAAAATACCAAAACATAATATAAGAGTTCTGATTTTTTTCCACCGGGTCATTCTCCAATCTCTCTAATCTCTCCACGTGTCAACATATCCACTCCCTCCTATCTATCCCCGTATATCAACAAATTTAAACTCATAAAACCAAAACAAAATAGAAGAGTTCCGAATTTTTTCCATCGGGCCATTCTCCATCCTCTCTTATCTCTCCACGTGTCAACATATACAGGCTCCCGTCCCTCTCTATCCCCGTGTCAACGAATTCAGTGTCCCTTATCTCTCCACGTGTCAACGAGCTACGTCTTTCCGTCCTAGGAAAACGGTTCACTTAAAATAAAATATACACGTGAAAAAGGATTTTTATTGAGTTCGACTCTGATACAGGGATACCCTCCACGCTTGGGCAGATTTTTTGGCGAGGTTTATTTCCCAGTGCATTGGTCATAAATGCACCGAGGCAAGAAATGCCCACCGTCAAATTAAAGCAATACATCATTTAATGGTGGGCATTTCCTGTCTCAGCGCATTTATGGGTCGATGGATTGGGAAATAAGCCTCGTCGATTTTTCTTCCCCCCCTAAAGGAATAGTTGTCGATAAATAAAAGCAATCTACAGTTGATAATGATAAAAAGTACAATTTTCGCATAGTTCGATTATGTTGTCTCTTCACGTGTCTGCAGACTACTTTTCCTTGTTCTAAAAAAGCGGTCCACTTTAAAATAAAAAAATAAAAAAATAAGATAGAGTATGTTAGACTCCTATACCAATAGGTGTCATTTTTCATGATTGTCTTGATTGAACTATGGAATATGTTCAAACCTTTTTCTTGTGCAAAGGTGTTCCATATTCTTGAAAAATAAAAAAATCAAAAAATTTTAAAAAATGTAAAGAGGGTATACCCTAAAAGAAAAAATCAAAGGGTAAGAAAAATAAGTGGTAAAAAAGAAAGAGAAGAAATGAACCCCAAGCAAAAATAGACCAAGAAAGTGTGCAAATCCAAATGCCACTACTATTTCATTTTTTGTAATAAGTAATTGTGTGCGGCTTGTCGAACTTTTGCCACAATTTATGAAGAGTCAAAGCTGTTTAAACTTGACTCATTCATTTTCGATTTCATGTTTGTAGAATAGAATAAATATCGACCAAATAGTTTAATCTTGAGGATAAGTAGATAGAGTAGAGTTAATAAAAGGTGCTCAATAGTTTAGTCAAGGCCCTTGGATGTAATAAGGGTAGAATTAGATAGATTTTCCTTGTAAAAGAAAAGAGGATTGATAAGGGTTTGCCGGTCTAAGTGCACCCTAATAAGAAGAAAAAATGGTAGTGTCGAAGTAGATAGGGTAGATGGTGTTGCAAAGTTTTATGTGATGAATGATGGTCTTGAATATGTTTAATCTTTACCTTCATCACAAGTACTCAAAACGAAGAAAAGTACCTTTGAAGAATTCACGAAGCAAAGTCAAAATCATTAACTTCCCACATCACTTTTTCCCTAGGATTTTTACTAATTTCCCAAAGTGCTAGTGTTGGAGATCAAAGGGGCTCAAGGCATTTCCTTGACTTTTTGGAGGACCGGACCCTGGCTTGATGATCAAAAAGACCTAAGTACTTGAAGTTATCACATTATCATTCACTTTCAATCTTTTCCTAGGTAAAATCCCATTTTGCTTAGGAAGATCATGCAAACTTCCCATAAAAATCCACTAAAATAACTTACTATTCTAAGTTTAAGTGTTGAAGATGATATATTGTAATTTACTTGAGAAATTGTCACTTTCTTAGATGTGCAAAGTATTTGAGTTCCTTGTCCCTTTGTCATATTTACATTTAACTCTATTTACTAAATCCCTAGTCAAAATGCCTTATCCTAAAGTATAACTCTTTAATATAAATATCAGAAAAACCCATCTTATTATAAAGTTTAACCAAAGTACTTATTTCCCAATTATTCATTAAAAACCCGCATCATGCGCCCTTTGGTTAAATATATCATTATATAATAGTCCCGCCCTTATGATAAGTTAATTACATTGGTTAATTTATCATATAATAAAAAAACATATATGAGAAAAGATTTAAACATATGATATATATATGTTTAACACAAAAAAAATAAGCACGAAGTTTTATTTTTAAAACCAAAAACTTCGGACATGCCACCGTGGCCCATCCCTTGGCATTCCACCCCGACGCTTCAACCACGATCGAAACCTCACCGCGACCCCTATTTCCATTATACCATGGGATTAATTAATTATCGGGGGTGGTTAATAACCAAACTTTTCCCCGCTTATTAGACGCCCCTCGGGATACTTAATAAAGTTAAACGCGTTTAAAACCCCCGCCGGAGCACTTGCGATAAGCCCCACCATCTCCCGCGTCCTTCTCACCATCCAAGTCTCCCCCTCAAGATCAACGCCCCCGCCAGATTCATGTGAGTCACTTGTCGAGGAGCATTAACGTGCGGGGGGCTTGGTGGTATTGGACTAGTCCTCCGTCCACGTGTCAATGCTCCAATGGAATTGCTGCCCACTCGTTTAATACCACTCTTGTCCATAAGCGGTGCGGGGATTACCGCTTACGCGGAAAACCTGCGCACACCCCGTCGACTCGTACCTTGTTGCGCGTCGATCCCTCGAAAAAATAAAAAATCCCTTTTAACTCGGAAATAAAACAAATTTTCGTGTTTTTTATGTCATTTCGTTATTAAAGCATTGCATATACAACTGTGAAATTCAATTTTCCTTTGAAATCTGCGCATTCTATACGTTTCGCTCCAGTCGGCCGGACAGTGTTCAGCGTCTTCTTGCATATAACGTCTACATTTAAAACCCGAGTTCTTCCAAAAACGAATTTATTCTATTGTGCTCCGAAACTTCAAAAAAACTCTGTTTTCCTTGTTTTCAGGAGTAGTGATTAAATCTTATCTCTAAGATCATCCCACGAGATTTAAAGCATGAATTGTTCTCTTGAAAGCTGCAATTGTGCTAATTTCCTTCATTTAAACTGAAATCACGCCGGCCTATGAAGAAAACCGAAACTTAGTTTGAATCCTGAGAACCAAAATGGAAGCCAAGAAGCGACCACGAATGTGACTCCATTGAATGCCCCCCACAGGAGAGTTAGAATATTTGCCCTTAGTGGATAAAAAGATTTTCGGATTAAAGACTTGCATTTTGATGAAAGCCCCCTTCGAGAGTTATTGTATGCATTGCCAGACGATTATTCGAAGGGGCAAGATGTCATTGGGTTGTGGGAATCAATCTCGAGATATCTCATCCCCCTCGGTCATTACTTTCCCAGAAATTATCCACTATTGCCATTCTAACTATGATCCCACTCAAAGCGATATCTGACAGTGTTCTTTTCCACCTTTACTCCCCAAGCTATCAATGCAATGCTCATTTTTGAACACGGTCAAAACCTCACTCCCTTGTCCATTGGGGAATTCTTGAAAAATCTACACTCGATTTTGTCCCCTTAAGAGGTTATCGAAAGATCACATCCTTGGATAAACAGTCTTAATACTAGTCATAAGATTTATTTACTCAAGATTGTTATCAAATCTATTCAAACGAGAGGTTAGAAAATATCTTGACTAAAGAGCTATCGGTGGTTAAAGTGTATCGGGTAAAAAGTCGGTAGTTAAAATAAAAATTTACGGAAGCGATCAAAGGTAAACGGTAAAAGTAAATACGGAAAGCTGAGTAAAATGGTAAGAGATGAGAACCTTACCCAATAATGAGGTTTGTCTAAAGTGAAAGTAAAGCAGGTCAAAAAAATGAAAGTAAAAAGATGAAAAAAACATAACAGAAGGAACATTTTTTGGCAGAAGTGCATATTTTAGTCATAGTTTTGCAGAAACTATTGTGATCAATCAAAGATTAATTTTGCAAAATATGGAGGTTTATGTTCTTAGAGGACCATCTACAAAAACCTCTTGCCTTTTCTAACAGCTATTATGGTTTTTTAAGAAATATTAAACAATGTTGGAAAAACACTTTGAGAAAATTCCTGTTAAGTCATCATTTGAAGAAGATATTGTGGAAATAGAAATAAAGTTTACAAAACTGAAGAATTTTGTTCGAAGAGACCCATCTACAAAAACCTATCTCCGAGACCACTGCATTCAGGCTGAGAGATACATGCACATCTTTAGAGGCTATTTTCGAGACTCTGTAAAACTCTGTTTTACCTTATTGTTGCGAGCCTATTGACACCTGATGGAGAGGAAGTTTAGGAAAGTAAGAAGAGGGAGTTGATCTCACCAACATATTTATCTACAATAACCTCTTTCACTTTTTACATATATATTACAATTGAGAAATATAAGGTATCATTGGACCCCAAATTTGCAGAAGTGCACAAAAATGAAGCGAGTTAGTGACTTGGATGCCTCATCATCAACTAAGAGTTGGATCAAATTCGAATTCTCCTCTTTGTCATCACCTATCCATACAAAATAGTGCCAAATAGATGAATTAGTTTGGTGTCATTTACTTAAGTTCTATTTATGTAAAATAGTTGGAGAGATTTGTGAACCAATTTTGATATTTTTTCAAGATATTTTAGTTTAGAATTTGTATAAATACTTCACTATTGGAAGTATTTTGGGTGGATATTCTATTGCTTTGCTGTGACATTGAAGTTTTGGAATAAAAGCGTTTTGGAGAAATTTATTCGTGTGGCTTCTTTGGATGACAATTTGAAGCTCGGGACTTTTTGCAAGGGATTCATGTGTCGGTACAGGTTCAATAGAATCTTTCTATCCTATGTTTTAAGTGTTATGTCTTGTTTATATCATTGTGTCCATTTATGAATAATTTACATAAAGGATTGAATCAATTTACTTAATTGTACTTTCTGGTTTCAGATGTGATTATTCTTAATGTTTTCCTCTAAATTGGTTATAAACACGAATTCTTAAATACTCTTGCTTTGCTAATTTAAACATTATTGATTACTATAATAAAGAATTCTTCATTGCTCTTTGTTTGTCGTCATTTCATTTCTTTCTTTTTTGAACATGGTGAAAAATTCTTAGCTGCCTTTCATCCTTCAATCATCCCATCCACTTTAAATTTTAAGGATTGTTCTACGTCTAGCTATCTTGCCTGCCAAAGCCATCTTGTGTGTAGAATGAAATCCGGTAAAGCCATCCTTTGACTCCATAGCCCAATGGACTGAAAATCTTCAACCTTGCCCCTGGTTCACAGTTCCACCATTTTCAAACAAACTCTTGGATCTATAACTAGCCTAAAACCTTCTAAAATTAAAGATAAATCATAAAGAGAGCCCTCTCTAGATGCAGTTAGCTGGATGCATGCGAAGGTTGGTTTGTGGTTACCTCGGGTATACTTTTTCCTCTTCCACAACTTCAAGGAAAACCTGAGTGATAACATAGTGGCGACTCCCACTTTGAGATCGAATCATTTTATTGATACTATTGTTTGATTTATAAGCTATAGACGAGTACGAAGATCGGCAATTATTGCTTTGAAATGCTTTTGCTCTGCAAGCGCATAGTAAACAAATGTTGCTTGATCTATCTACGGGTTTAGCTTATAAGCTGAACTTTGGATTCAAAACATTCAATCGGACTCTCTAGTTCAATAAATCTTTGAGAAAATTTTAATTAAAAATCTTAAATTTCTTAAAGAAATCATAGAAGTTGTTTGAAAATTCACCAAAAAATAAAATAATCATAAAATATTCAAAATTTGGTTCCTAAAGAATTCTCTTCATAATTGTTTTACGAGGTTTAGATCTGATCTATGATGGTGGACGAGGGTCAGGACACCACCAGGTTAAAATTATCCACAGCGACTCCAAATCCAATTTCGGAATCAAGACTCCTTTGGAGAATGAACCTCGAAGAACAATATGGAAAGATCGAGGCTTTCAACTTGGATTGTTATCCAAGACATTATGTTCTTTCTAAATTGATAGATTTTTCCAATGTATATTGTATTTTAGAGAAGATCTTAGAGTAATTTTTAATTTATCTCTTTTAGAAAAATTGTAAATATAAAATCACCATGCACATTTGAGCATCATTCTTAAATAACTTTTGATATAAATTTCCAATCAGAACACTTTGATCAAAGATCCATAGCTTGAAGTTTCGAGCAATTCCACAGCAAATAATCTATATTCCAAAGCATTAATAGGCAATCTTGTGGATGACGGGAGTTTGTGGAAAATCTTTCATTTGATAGAGTAAATGAATTAGGGGATGAGTTATCAAAACCAGTTTGATGAGGATTTTCTAAAGAGCTTTCTTTCTTTTTTTTAAATCAAGAAAATGTTCTCCTAAAAGGAGTTAAAAAATGGCTTCTTGATATAATTTCTGAAAAATTATGAAAATGAAATCAAACTTTTGCATTCTCAGAATTCCCGGTCATACAATTTCCGAAATCCTAAAAAATTCTTTGAAAATCTTCCTTCT
Source organism: Pinus albicaulis (assembly GCA_034641835.2). Lineage (NCBI taxonomy): Eukaryota > Viridiplantae > Streptophyta > Pinopsida > Pinales > Pinaceae > Pinus > Pinus albicaulis. The sequence goes on from CM076572.1 coordinate 1,230,127,565, forward strand.
CCAAAGCAAGAGGAAATTGTACTATCTTTTGACTTGCATATTGAAGATGAAGTTATTCTTTCAGACACAAGGCGAAGAAATAAGTTCATGGTCTAATATTCATAATTCAATTGAACAATTAGTCATTGAAGGCAAAGTAAATAACATACATCATGCTTTTAATGATCCTATAGCAAATTATATGGGCTATTTTTACCTCAAATCGCAAACATGTTTTATCTGAGGATCAAATATATATTGATACATTTCACATCATAATTTGATTATAAAATTTTGATCTTTTAATATTTTAATTTTGATCTATTAAACAAATCAAATTCTTTCATTTATTTATTATCTATGTGATGCATTTAATTATTTTTATGTGTGAGTTCGATAAGATTTTTTAGTAGATTAAAGTAGGTAAATGAGAGATTGCTAATATTTCGAGAATTTTGAGCATTTTTTTTAGTTTTTCAATTTTCAGCTAGTTTTTCATTAAGTTGGTTGAAATTTTTTGTGTTGTTTTAGTTTTAGATCAGATTTGATTTGCGAGGAAAAAGGACTATATTCAATTCAAGATTTTCAACCACAACAAATTCATGTTTGGGATTGGAACAAAACTGAGAAAAATTCCTAAGCCCCGGGCAACAAAGTTTTAAGTTTTGAGTGGATAGTAACTTACTGGAGTTGAAGCCCGAATTGAAGGCCCTAAGCAGAAGTTTTACTATGTATATACAATAAAGCTACCGAGAAGAAGGAGATTACATGGTTTAGTTTGAAGACATTTTGAGGCAAGCAAACCCTGCTTTGTTCTTGAATTTTCTGAGAGAAAAGCCATCCCCAAGTGGAGCCAGTGTTAGACTCCTATGCAATAGGTGTCATTTTTCATGATTGTCTTGATTAAACTATGGAATATGTTCAAACATTTTTCTTGTGCAAAGGTGTTCCATATTCTTGAAAAATAAAAAAATCAAAAAATTTTAAAAAATGTAAAGAGGGTATACCCTAAAAGAAAAATCAAAGGGTAAGAAAAATAAAGTGGTCAAAAAAGAAGAGAAAGAAATGAACCCCAAGCAAAAATAGACCAAGGAAAGTGTGCAAATCCAAATGCCACTACTATTTCATTTTTGTAATAAAGCAATTGTGTGCAGCTTGTCAAAACTTTGCCACAATTTATGAAGAGTCAAACTGTTTAAACTTGACTCATTCATTTTCAATTTCATGTTGTAGAATAGAGAATAAATATCTGACCAAACAGTTTAATCTTGGCAGATAAGTAGATAGGTAGAGTTAATAAAAATGTGCTCAATAGTTTAATCTGAGACCTTGGATGTAATAAGGGTAGAATTAGATAGATTTGCCTTGTAAAAGAAAAGAGGATTGATAAGGGTTTGCCAGTCTAAGTGCACCCTAATAAAGAAGAAAAAATGGTAGTGTCAAGTAGATAGGGTAGGTAGATGGTGTTGCAAAGTTTTATGTGATGAATGATGGTGCTGAATATGTTTAATCTTTACCTTCATCACAAGTACTCAAGCAGAAAATGCACTGAAGAATTCACAGAAAGCAAAGTCAAAATCATTAACTTCCCACATCACTTTTTCCCTAAGTTTTACTAATTTCCCCAAAGTGCTAAGGTATTTGGAGGTCAAAGGGGCTCAAGGCATTTCCTTGACTTTTGGAGGGACCGGACCCTCGGCCTGATGATCAAAAAGACCTAAGTACTTGAAGTTATCCATTATCATTCACTTTCAATCTTTTCCTAAGTAAAATCCCATTTTGCTTAGGAAAATCATGCAAAATTCCATAAAAAACCCTCAAAATAACTTACTATTCTAAGTTTAAGTGTTGAAGATGATATATTGTAATTTACTTCAGAAATTGTCACTTTCTTAGATGTGCAAAGTATTTTGAGTTCCTTTGTCCCTTTTTCATATTAATGTTTAACTCTAATTATTAAATCCCCAGTGAAAATCCTTTATCCTAAGTATATAACTCCTTTTATATAAATATCCAAAAAAAACTCATCTTATTATAAAGTTTAACCAAAGTACTTATTTCCCAATTATTCATTAAAAACCCGCATCATGCGCCCTTTGGTTAAATATATCATTATGTAATAGTCCCGCCCTTATGATAAGTTAATTATATTGGTTAATTTATCATATAATAAAAACATATATGATAAATGCTTTAAACATATGATATATATGTTTAACACAAAAAATAATCAACCCGGAGTTTTATTTTTAAAACCAAAACCTCGGAAAAACCCCCAAGCCATCGTGGCCCATCCACTTGGCATTTAAAAAAATCCCACCCGATACTTTAACCATAATCGAGACCCTGCCGCGACTCCAATTTTCCATAATACCATGGGATTAATTAATTATCAGAATTAGTTAATAACCAAAATTTTCCGCCTATTAGACGACTCCCGGGATACTTAATAAAGTTAAACGCGTTTAAAACCCCGTCGGGCCTGCACGATAAACCCCCACCATCTCCCTGTCCCCTCCACCATCCGATCTCCCCCTCCAAAGATCAACGCCCCACATCAATTCCGCCAGCCGTCCCTTGTCAGAGCATTAACGCGCGAAGGCTTGGTGGTATTGGACTAGTCCTCCGTCCACGTGTCAATGCCCCAATGGAATCGCTGCCCACTCATTTAATACCACTCTTGTCCATAAGCAGTGCGGGGACTAACCACTTACCACCCACCCCTGCCACACGTCATCCCGTACGTCGATGACGTTAGTCCTCGAAAAAATAAAAAATCCCTTTTAACTTGGAAATAAAACAAATTTTCGTGTTTTTTATGTCATTTTCGTTATTCTAAAGTGACTGCGCCTTCCGCCACGAAATTCAAATTTTCATTGAAATCCACTGTTCTATCCGATTTCACTCCAGAATTCTACCAAACCAGTGTGGGAGCATCTTCTTGCCATTGCCTGATACCTGTTAAAACCCAGTTTGCCTCCAAAAAACAGGTATTTATCCTATAGCGCTTTGAACTTCAAAAGAAACTATGTTTTCCTTGTTTTCCACTGGATTAGTGATTAAATCTTATCGCTAAGATCATTCTCTGAGGTTTAAAACTGTGAATTGTTCCCTTGAAACTGCAATTGTGCTAATTTCCTTCATTTAAACTGAAATCGCGCCCCGGCTTGTAAAGAAAACCCAGAAACTTCCATTTTGAATACACAAGAACCAAAATGGAAGCTTCGGCAGCCCTGAATGTGATTCCATTGAATGCCCCCCAAAGAAAGTTAGAATATTTGCCCTTAGTGGATAAAGACTTCCAAATTAAAGACTTGCATTTCGATGAAATTCCTCTTCGAAGTTATTATCGCTGCAGAGACGATTATTCGAAGGGGCAAGATGTCATTGGGTTATGGGAATCCAATCTCCCGAGATATCTCATCCCCTCAGTCATTACTTTCCCAGAAATTATCCACTATTGTCATTCTAACTATGATCCAACTCAAAGAGCAGTAATGTCCCCTGACCAGAGTATTCTTTTCCCTATCACTCCTCAAGCCATCAATACAATGCTAAATTTTGAACCTGGTCAAAACCTCACTCCCTTGTCCATTGGGGAATTGCTTGAAAAATCTACTCGGTTGTCCCTTGAAGAGGTAATCAGAAGATCACATCCTTGGATAAATAGTCTTAATACTAGTCATAAGATTTTTTTACTCCAATATTGTTATCAAATCTATTCAAACAGAGGTTAGAAAGCATAACATCTAAAGAGTATCAGTGGTTAAAGTGTATCAGGTAAAAGTCAGTGAAAGTTAAAATGAAGTTACAGAGCAGTCAAAGGTAAACAGTAAAAGTAAATACAGAAGGCAATAAAATGGTAAAAAGAGATGAGAATACTTTCACCAATAGTGAGGTTTGTCTAAAGTGAAAGTAAAACAGTCAAAAGAGCAAGAAAGTAAAAAGATGAAAAAACATAACAAGAAGGAACATTTTTGCAGAAATTGCATATTTTAGTCATAGTTTTGCAGAAACTATTGTGATCAATCAAAGATGAATTTTGAAAAACTGAAGGAGGTTTATGTTCTTAAGTGGACCATCTACAAAAACCTCTCGCACTTTTCTAACAGCTATTATGGTTTTGGAAATATTAAACAATGTTGGAAAGCACTTTTTGCAGAAAATTCCTGTTAAGTCATCATTTTGCAGAGAATATTGTGGCCAAATAGAAATACATTTTACAAAACGGAAGGAGGTTTTTGTTTCTAAGAGACCCATCTACAAAAACCTATCTCAGTTTTTCCACAGTGATTTCAGGCTGAGAGATACATGCACATCTTTAGAGGCTATTTTTCAGACTCTGTAAAACTCTGTTTTACACATCTTTTTGCAGAGCCTATTGTGCACAGATGGAGAGGAATTTTAGGAAAGTGAAAGAGTGTTATCTCACCAACATATTTATCTACAATAACCTCTTTCACTTTTTACATATATATTACGAATTGAGAAATATAAAGGTATCATTGGACCCCAAATTTGCAGAATTGTTGGAGCAGAATTGCACAAAGAAAGGAAGCAGTTAGTGACTTGGATGCCTCATCATCAACTAAGAGTTGGATCAAATTCGAATTCTCCTCTTTGTCATCACCTATCCATAAAAAATAGTGCCAAATATATGAATTAGTTTGAGTGTCCTTTACTTAAGTTCTATTTATGTAAAATAGTTGGAGAGATTTGTGAACCAATTTTGATATTTTTTCAAGATATTTTAGTTTAGAATTTGTATAAATACTTCACTATTGGAAGTATTTTGGGTGGATTCTATTACTTTGCTGTGACATTGAAATTTTTGGAATAAAAGCGTTTTGGAGAAATTTATTCGTGGCTTGCTGGATGACAATTTGAAGCTCAGGACTTTTTGCAGGATTCATGTGTCGGACTGCAGTTCAATAAGTCTTTCTATCCTATGTCTTAAGTGTTATATCTGTTTATAATATCATTGTGTCCATTTCTGAATAATTTACATAAAGGATTGAATCAGAATTTACTTAATTGTACTCTGGTTTCAGATGTGATTATTCTTAATGTTTTCCTCTAAATTGGTTATAAGCACGAATTCTTAAATGCTCTTGCTTTGATAATTTAAACATTCTTGATTACTATAATAAAGAATTCTTCATTGCTCTTTGTTTGTAGTCATTTCATTTCTTTCTTTTGAACATGGTGAAAGATTCTTAGCTACCTTTCATCCCTTCAAAATCATCCCATCCACTTTAAATTTTAAGGATTGTTCTCTGTCTAGCTATCTTGCCCTGCAAAGCCATCTTGTGTGTAGAATAGAAATCCAGTAAATCCATCCTTTGACTCCATAGCCCAATGGACTGAAAATCTTCAACCTTGCCCCTAGTTTGCAGATTCCACCATTTTCAAACAAACTCTTGGATCTATAACTAGCTTAAAACCTTCTAAGAACAAAGATAAATCATAAAGAGAGAGCCCTCTCTGGATGCAAATTGGCTAGATTCTGCATCTGAAGGTTGGTTTGTGGTTACCTCGGGTATACTTTCCTCTTCCACAACTTCAAGGAAAACCTGAGTGATAACAGAGTAATAATAATTTTTTATTCAATCTTATTTAAAAATTAAATGATAAAATTATATGCCGTAGTTTAAAAAAAACTCATAGAATAATCTAGAAATTCCAGTAAGATTTTGAAAAAAATCGTCAAAGATTTATCGGAATCTTGTTTATATTTGTTAAAATTTAGTATTTTGGGTGCTCTAAGAGTTTTTGATAGTGCTAAATCCATTTTCACTATCAAAAACTGCCATTCGAGCTATTCTGTTGCATCGGTAGACAACTCCAAATTATATTAATGGCTTTTATTTTTTAATTAATATTTTATATTATATATAATATTAATAAATAAATAAATAAATAACAGTCGCTCGCTGCCTTTGAGCTCCCCCTGAACCCTATTGAAACCTTACCCATGGCTCCCACGAAAGGGGCCACTCCCCCTCCTCCTCCTTCACTTGACAATGAAGCAACAACCTTTCAAGCATTGATCGTTGCCATTCCAAAACATGCGAGAACGACTGAATCACAATCAAATTTTGTAAGGAGAAACGATGAGATCCACGACATTGCTTTACCATTAGGTGCCCTAAGAACTTCTTTGGCCTACTCTGGAAGAGCCATAATAGGCAAATTTACCAGAATGTGCCCATCTCGTCGGCCAATGGAGGCTTGTAACGACAAAATCTGGAAACCAAATATGAGAGGTAACATAACTCTGTATGCAGTAGGTAATGGTTTTTTTTGCCTTCCTGTTTGAATTTAAGGAAGATCAAGATATAATATTTCAAAATGGATCATATTTCTTTGGATCTTGTGGAATGTACTTGAATAAATGGACCTTCGACTTCAACTCTCAAGATGACATCCCCACGACAATACTGGTCTAGGTCAAACTTCCCCATCTCCCTTTGTCTTACTGGTGCGGTGACTACTTGAGAGCTATTAGGAATGGGGTAGGAAAATATTTGGACAAAGCATAACCCAAAGGTTCTCAGTTTGCAAGTGCAATGATATGTGTGTAAGTTGATTTAGAAAATGGGCTTCCAGTGGAGATCAACCTAACCCTAGGTGAGTGGAAGCATCGTTAAGTACAGGACTATGAGTAGATCTTGTTTAAGTGTCAGTTCTGTCACGCATACAGGAATTTTTCTTGTGATTCCTGAATAGATTCTAGAAAAAAGGGCCCAGAGCAAATCCCACCCCCTGAGGAGTAGTGGCATACCCAAAGGAAAGGTGGGAACAAAGGGAAGGGGGCAACTCAAAAACCTTAGGCCCCCAAGGGAAACAATTTGGCATCCACTTCTGCAAATCCGTTTAGTGCCTTAAAAATCAAGAGTAGGCTAATCTGGATGATCATTCTAGCAAAAGGAATGAGGAAGATCAAGAGAAGCATTCTGAATATAAGGACACCAAGGAAGCAAAAATAAATGAAAACACACCTCTCCAGCAATCCAAAAATCCTCAGAGGCAATCTAAGAAAAAAAAAAATATTCATCCAACCCCTCCTTCCATTAGCGTTGTAGAAGAAATCTCTAGTCTAATAACTAGGCATATGGCCCAGAATTTGGTTTGGGCTGATGAAGGAAATAGCCTTGAAACAAAGATCTCGAGAAAGAAGGGGTGACCTAAACAGAAAGTAGTAAAAGAAAAGGAAGCACATTAGAACAAAAAAGTGGGGAATCTACGAATAATAACATAATCCCAAAAGGAAAAGGAGGCAAAAAGTGATGGAAACAAGGGGGGGTTCTTCCACAAAACCCCTCTTCCAAATGAAAGTTCTATCATGGAATATAAGGGGTTTATGGAGCTCTGCAAAAACCATAGCAATAAAAGATACAGTGAAGTAAGAATTTTTGTGTGTTTTATTTCTTTAGGAAACAAAGTTAAAGCAACAAGCAATTTTCAAAGTCGCAAAAGTACTCTGGAAAGGAAGCATGGGAATGGTTCAACAATCAAGAGGAGCATCAGGAGGGATGGACATATTCTGGTATGAATTACACTTCTCCCGTGTGGATTGTCTAAAATATCCATATTGGACTATGGTGCTACTAGAATAAAAAAAACACAAGAAATCAAATTCCCTTCATCAATATATATGCCCCAGTTCTATATAGCACGAAAGAAGAATTTTGGGATTCGATGATCTTAAAAGCATATATTTGCACCTCAATTGCATCCTGGGTGGATACTTCAAGACAATTGAGTGCTTCTAAAAAAAGAGGACAAAGTATAGTGCGATATCCCTTTAGGGATCTTATGGAGGACTTAATAACAAACTGGGACCTGGTTGATGTGGTGTTGAAAGAAGGAAAGTTCACATAGATGAATCAAAGAATAAGAAACAATCATATATCATCTCAGCTTGATAGATTTCTAATCCATAATAGTTGGTTGATAAAAGGGTTGGAGTGTCTCTCCTTTATTAAAGTACAAGGGGATTCAGATCATCATCTGATTTCATTGCACTTGGACAAGGCTAAGGATATGAGGCCCATCTCTTTTCGTTATAAATCACATTGTCTCAAGCAGGAAAGTGTGATGGATCTGATTTCACAAACTTGGAGGCTTCCAGTTCAAGGGTCTCTGGCCATTCTATGGGAATCCAAATTAAGAAATGTCAAGCTTGCTCTCTGGAAATGGGTAAAAGAATCTTACCATCCCCCTGGCTAGAAAAGGAAGGACTAGATTAGACCATTCTAAAAATTGCGAAAATAATCCAATAGAAGAAAGGATCTTGCAAAAATAAAAGGAATTAATGAGAAGCATTTACAAAGTGAGTAGAAAGGAGGAGCATCTATGGTGGTTAAAAACAAGGAGTCTATGGGTCAAGGAAGGTGATTCAAATACATCATTCTTTCATAAGAAAAAAAAGGTGAGGTAGCTAAGAAATGGAGTTAAGGAAATCAATACAAAAGGAAAGGATAAAATTACATCATTTGAGGACATAAAAAATGAGTCATTCCTTCATTTCAAATCTCTCTAGAGTGCAAAGAGTACCCCTATGGATCAAGCGAATACATTTATCCAAGAAATCCCTACTATGATTTCTCCACCATCAAATGAGAAACTTCTCAAGGAAATTTGCGAAGAAGAAGTCTTAGAAGAAATTTGGGATTTGGATCCTAAAAAGGCTCTAGGCTTTGATGGCATTCTCATTTTGGCCCTTGATTAAAAGAGACCTGCTTCGAATACTCAATCACTTAAGGGTGAAGAAGAAATTGGGAGTAAGAAAAAATTCATCCTTTCTTTCCCTTATCCCAAAGGAAACAAACCCTATTAATTTCTCTCATTTTTCGTCCTATCTCCCTCTGTAATTCTTCTTATAAAATTCTGACCAAGGCCATAGCCAACCATTTGAAATTTTTTCTTCCCCCCTTCATCTCTGAGAATTAGTGAGGATTTATGCAACATAGATATATTTTGGATAACATAATTTTGGTGTCGGAAGCCATACGTTCAAGCAAAGAGGTAGGCGAAGATGGGATGGTCATCAAAATGGACATGGAAAACGCGGTTGACAATGTAAATCATTCTTTCCTATTTCTTATTATGCAAAAAAGGGGATTTTGTGAGGAATCCATCGATTGGATTAAGGCATGTATAAGGGCTCCTTGGATAGGGCCTCTCATCAATGGTCATCCAACTCCTCTCTTTTTGGCCTCTAGAGGTCTTCATCAAGGGTTTCCTTTATCCTCTCTCTTGTATAGCATTCTAGCAGAAAGCCTGAGTAGAAATCTGGAGACAAATCAGCTACACGAAACGCTGATTGTTGTATCTACCCCTTATCTACCCCTTATTTATTGGGGTGATGGCATATTCAAATTTATTTTAGATGAGTTCTGCCATTATATTACTTGCTTCGGGAATGCCAAAATTTGTATATAAATACATTTTGCAAACATGGTTCATAAGATGATTCAACATGTTATGGAGGGTTGGAGCCACCTCCCTTGTATATAAATACATTTTGCAAACATACTTCTTAAGATGATTCAACATGGTATGGAGGGTTGGATGCATCTCCCAACCCAATTTTTTCCATCATTATAGACACTTTCGAAAAACTCATCCTAATGCTCAAGCATCTTAGCCACCTTCTAAGCCAACATCATGTTTTCAAAATAATAACCAAGAAGGATCATTCAAACAAAGTTTCAAGAAGAGAAAATAAAAAACAAAATACGAAAACTCAAATAATCATCATTGCTAAAAAACACCAACTTATTCCCTCCAATAGAAAATTTAGAGCACTCTAACATTCGAGAGAAGAACATAAAGTTTCATGAACTTATCCCAGACCTCATCCAACATTCCATTTTGATTGTCTAGCCATAAATCATGTGCGAATAGAAAAAACATCAATTCTCATATCGAGAAAGGGATTTCATCCAAAGAAAATACAAAATCCTTACCAAACAAAATTTTAGTTTTACATAATCAAGAAGCATAAGCTTGAAAGGAGAAAGAGGAGGGGTCTTTCCTTCCTTTTTTTTCCCTTCTTATTCAAATGTTTTAAAAGAAATATGTGATCATCCCCTCCTCTAACAAGGAATGGAAAAGAAATCTGCAAAATCCGGTATCCAACACTCACGGACTCCCTTGGATCTAGGGGGCCGTTGCTCGAAATCTAGTATTAGAAATGTTTTTTTTCATATAATTTTGTGCAAGTAATTTGTAGGGATTAAAGTGCATTCAAGTTTTTAAAGGTTCAGTGTTGGATTTCCCTTTTTTTTCATTTGGTTGGGAGGAGGATGGTTTGTCATCGTAGGGTAAATTTTCCTGGTAGCATTTTGTTTCGAGATTATCTTTTTTAAAACAAGTTTGTACATCTTTTCTACAAAATTTTAAAAATATTTTTTTTCTTTATTTTATTTTTTTCTTTTGTCTTCCATTTTTTTTTAATGATTTTGATTATATAATATCTAGCTTTAAAGTTATTGGTTCAAAAATATTGCACTTTTAAGTTAATTAAAAAAATAATGTTGTAATAAATGATATATTTTTAATTTGATAATCGATTTTAAAATTTTAATTGTAATCTTATTGGTTTTAAAAATTGTTTTAAAAAAGTTACAATTTTAAGTTTTTTTTTTATTATTATTTATTATTTGTTATTAGGAGCACAAATTTTTTATTTGAGGGTTGATTTTAAGATTTTATTTTTAATAATAATTTTTTAAGTTTATGATTTTGAAAAAATTATAATTATAATTAAATAAAGAATTTTGTTTTAATATATGTGATTTTTAAAATTAAAATATAGTAAGTGAGCTGAGAGCTCATTTACAGCCATAAGTTTTTTAGTTTAGAAGTTCCCTTTAAAATAAAAATAGAAATTAAAAATTATGTTCTAAATAGAAAAAAGAACATAAAAATTATGTCTGCTATGATAAAAAGAATATGTTGTAAAGTAATTAGAGGTAAATAAATGTGTGAGTAAGATGTTTAAATCTTATAATTTGGTTATTGATAAAATATTTTAATATGAATTAATATTGACATATAATTAAAAATAAGCTAATAATAAAAACCATTTTAATTTGTGTCATAAAATGTTTCAATGCACATTTTATGTAAATATTTTAATGTCAATTGCTTATACATTATATATCATTTAAAAAAAATTATGTATATATCATGAAAAAATAAGTTTTTATGGTTAAAACTTGTATTTGGTCCTATATACTCTATTTAGCATTCAAAAATACAATTTAAATGATGAAAAATAACTCTCTCTCAACTTATGTTAGATCCATATTTAAAATAAATCTATATTAGTTTTAATCTAAATAATAAATATTATTACAGAAAAAACCATTTTTTAAATTAAAAATTAATTTTAATATTTTTAATTATAATTTTATAAATATAAAATTCTTAATAAAATATTATTACTTGATGAACAAACAAATTCACATAAATCATTACATATAATTTCAAATATTTTGTAAAACTATTTTAAAATGATAAAAAATAAACCAATATAAATTGTTAACAAAATGTTAACAAAAAACATAATAATACAAAGAAATCATTGTAGACATAGAACTAATCAAATTTTAATTGACATAACCATTTAGAAAGAAATGATAAGGAATTGTTTAGTTTTAAGTGAAAGAGCTACACTCAAAATTTCAAGTAGCATAACACTTTACCACAAATTTATATTATCTTTTATATAAATATTTGTATATATTAACTCGATAAAATTTTAATTAATAAGATAATTTAAAAAAATAATAAAATATTGATTAATTTTATGTAAAAAAATTGTACTAAAAAGTGCCCATAACGATAAGATCCATTTGAAAAATATAGCTCTCTTAAATTCTTAAGATAAGTATAATTTATTAAATTGTTTTATATTTTATTAAATTATTTATTTACTTATGTATAATCTTATATCTATCTTAATTTTAGATTGAAAGAGATTAAGTGTTTTTTATTTTAAAAGAGATTTGCATCTTAAACAATTTGTTTGTTATTTGAAGTTAAGTTTAATTACCTATTTAAATAGGATATATTCTACATAAATACCACATGTCAATATAATGGGTAATTTTTTATTTTTATTATTCTTTTATTTTTATGTTTTTATAAAGCTAAAATATTTACATTATATTAATATTTTTATTTATGTATTATGTAATTTGACTTGATCAAAATGCTAAACATTAGGTTCCAACATTCTCTACCAATCCTAATTAAATAGCTCCTCTTTTCTCAATCATATAGAATAGTTTTTATATGTTTTAAACAGTCACAACCCAAGAAAATTTAAGAATTTTTGGAATCTAAGCTTCTGTGATCCATAATATGAATTAGTAGAAATTTTTTCGGTAATAATCACATGCAAAAGAATTTCTACCAAAAAAATTTCTACTAATTAAAATTTAAGAAATTAAAAACAAAAAATAAGATTAAAAATAAAAATATAAAACACTTGAAATTACAAAAGTTAAAACGGTCAACAATAAAAATAAAAATACAAGTTAAAAAGTCAAAAGTATATATATATATATATATATATATATATATATATATATATATATATATATATATATATATATATATATATATATAATTTTTTTTATCTCTAAATCAAAAATATAAATAAAAATTACAAATAATGAATTTAATCAATAGATAAAAAACATTAAAAACATTAATAAATAAATAAAACTAGAATTAAATTATTATTAAAAATAAAAATAAAATTACAGTGGTCAAAATATATATATATATATAAACATAAAAATAATTCCAACCTTAAATTACAAAAGTTAGAAACTATCAACAATATAAATAAAAATATACAAAGAACCCAAAACATAACAAATATCAAAACAAAAATAATATAAAATAATATAAAATCAAAACTAAAAACTAAAATAACACCCCATGAAACAAGTTGAAAAAATCAAAGTCAAAAAGTCAATAAATAAATAAATAAATAAAATAAAATAAAAATAAATAGATAAAATAAAATAGATAAATAAATAAATGAATGAATAAAAATAAAAATATATATATAAATAAATTCTATAACTAAAAAAAGAAAATAAAAAATAAAAAATAAATAAAAATAAAAGATTTTAATAAATAAATGAATATATTACTAAATAAAAATTATAAAAACTAGAAAAAATACAATTAAAAATAACATAAAATAAAAATAAAAATAAAAATAAAAATATAACTAAATTATTCTAATAAATAAATAAATTTAATAAATAAATTAATCTAAATAAATCAATAACTAAAATAAAATTAAAAGAATAAAAATAAAAACAAGAATTAAATCGCAATTAAAAATAAAATAAAATATAAATATAAATATAAAAATTATATTTATTTTATTTAATAAAAATAAATAAATTAATATAAATAAAACTATAAATAGAAAACTAAAATAAATATAAATATAAATATAAAAATTATATTTATTTTATTTAATAAAAATAAATAAATTAATATAAATAAAACTATAAATAGAAAACTAAAATAAAATAAATAAAATAATAGAATAATAATAATAAGACCAAATCATAAAAAATACCAAAGAATAAACTAAAGGAAGGACCATTACAGGGAGTGAAGAAATGGAATCCAACAACTGCTAACTTTCCATCCGTCATCCCTGTTCAACGTACATAGCCTCTTCTCAATCTCAATCGCCTCCCTAAATTTCCGGTGGTGGAAATGGTCAACCCTAGCAAGGAATCTAGCCTCTTCAATACAGATATGATGCTTCGTCTTCTCCGCATGTTCAACTAGCGTTGAGGACTTAGTTCTACCATGCCTAATATCCGCAGAATGCTCCTGGATCCTTTTATTAATCGATCGACCTGTTTCACCAATGTAGGGAGTCCCACAAGAGCATAGGATTAAATAAATACCTTTCACGCTTTTTGGGTCCAACTGGTCCTTAACCGATTTAAGGGAGCCCCGAATGGTGTTTAAAGGTTTAAAAGAAGACGAGATCTTATGCTTCCTTAAAATCTGAGCTATCTTGTCAGTAGTACCTTGAATAAAAGGTAAATGAACTCTCCCAACCGCATCATCCATTATATTTTTCTATCTAGGACCTTTGCTTGCATTCATAAAAGCCTTCAAACCCTGACTTCTGCTATATCCATTTTCTCCGAAGACCTTAAGGAGATGGGCTTTCTATTCATCTAAATGATCATCATCAGAAATTCTAAGAGCTCTCGTAGCTAAAGTATTCAGAACTCCAAGTTTCTGAGCAGGAAAATGATGAGAACCAGAATGCAGATACTGCTCCGTGTGCGTCTTTTTCCAAAAAACACGGTGAGAGAAAGAGCCATTATTATTTCTAGAGATGAGAACATCAAGGAAAGGAAGGCTCCCATCAGTCTTTGTTTCCATTGTGAACTTGATGGAGTCAGATTGATTATTCAGGTGCTGATGAAAAACCTCTAATTCTTGACGTCCATGAGACCAATTGATGAAAGTGTCATCCACAAACCGCTTCCATACCTTGGGTTTTAAGGGAGAAGACGCCAAAGTGCTCGATTCAAAATCTTCCATAAATAGGTTGGCCACCACTGGCGAGAGCAAGGACCCATGGCGAGACCACAGGTTTTCTCATAAAATTCTCCTTCAAAACTAAAAAAGGTAGAAGTGAGGCAAATTTCCACCATCTTAGCAGTATCATGATCAGTGATACGTCTGATAACTTCTAGTGCCTCCATGATAGGAATGAAATCTTTTATTTGTAATTTTTATTTATATTTTTGATTTAGTGATAAATTTTATATATATATATATATAGACTTTTGACTTTTGACTTTTTAACTTTTAGCTTGTATTTTTATTTTTATTGTTGACCGTTTTAACTTTTGTAATTTCAAGTGTTTTATATTTATATTTTTAATCTTATTTTTTGACCGTTTTTTAACTTCTTAAATTTTCTTGGGCTGTGACCACTGCTTCTCTCTTCATGGTATAAATGTATATGTCAGATCAACCAATTTTCATTATCCTGATGATGAACTACAGTTGGTAGTTTGAAACGTGTCGATCACAGATGGATCACAGAAGTTTGCACTCTCAAAGTTTTTATATGTATTATAATACATATATTTTGTTGAGATTGTGAAATTTGTATTAATAATATTTTATTATTATTATTATTAATATATTATATATTATAATTATAAATTTAATGTTCTTAATTATAATTTACATTTAAGATTTTATCAATAAATATGTGTAGTGTAAGGAAGTTATGTTTTCCCCTACAAAATAATAGAATTTCTAGCATTAAATATGATAGAAATTTTTGGAAATCTAGTTCAACTGTCAGGATATTGGTTGTTTCATAAGATTTTTATGGTGCTAAATCGGTTTCTCTGGTCCAAGAAGTTATTCAAACACCTTAATATTGAAAATAAAATAATAATTAAAAAAAAAAAAAAACCAACAACTAAATTTCCATAAAAAAATAATTATATTGATATCTCTACAACTATAAATAAAAATAAAAAAAATTCTTATTATAAATTTAATTAAACTTTTAATTTGATGATGTAAATTTTCATAATAGAAAATTATATTATTAATTTTTTTTTCAAGTTTTCTAAATTATAATATAACTCTAATTAAAAGTATTTTTATTATTAATTATTTTGTAAAATATAGAAAACCTCTAACATTTCGAATTTTAAATGTATTTTTAAATAAACATATTGATAGATGAAGTGTCACCCCAAAATGTTGAAAGTTTTCTTAATTTTAACCTTTATTCCACAGCAATCTATGTATGGATAAAAATAATATCTCCGATTTTTAATTAATTAAAATTGAAGATTTCTAGTGAAACAAATTTCAAACCATACGTTCAAACCATGGCTCGAATATTGGATCTCTAATATCCAATATAGTGTATGATCCTTTCTACCCAAGTTCACTGTGCTCCTTGAGTAAACTTATCGATGTTGTTAGTCTACATATTGATGAACCTTGAAAATTACGTTGAGGAATTTAAAATCAATGTAAATTATGAAGAATACGCTCTGTAACATTGGACCATTCAAAAATATGTCACACTGTTTTTTTCTATTGCTTTTTCCTTGAGTACTGCAATCTTGAAAAGAGATCTTAAATTTCAAATTTCAAAATTACAAGATCCGAAGCCGGACTTCAGCACCATTCAGAAACCAAAAAAAAGAAGTATGGAAAACCTAAGCCTGCTTGAAAACCCTTGACCAAGTTTCCTGATAGAAGAAACGCTCTCCTTTCGCTATGGCTAGGGCTAAATCTATATTTTACAACCCTCCGAAAAACAAGCATATGTGAACAATTGGAAAAATATACATGATGCTGGATCCGCTCTCATGGGCTCCGCCTTCGCTTACTGCACGCGGCCGCTGTTGCTGAGATCGGGCTTCTCGGCCAATTTCACAGAGAGGTTCAGAACCCCCATGGCTTTTCCAGAGGCTTTCCGGACCTGGTAACTGAGCAAACGCGCGGCGGCGCTGGTGCCCTTGCTGCCTGCGCCCGACTTGACAAATTCCTTCAATGGGATGCTGACCTGGCCGATCTCTTTGTTGCAGAAGGTTCCGTCGCTGTAGATTGCGATGTCGAGAACCAGGTGGCCCTGCTGCAGGGATGCGTCGTTGAGGATAAAGTTGATGATGTGGTTCCACGTGGGATCGTTGCCGCTGTACTTGTCCACGGGCGTGCGATGCCTGTTTTTGAGATCGTTGGAGATCCATGCCACTGCGTAGGCCTTTGTTTTGGAGAAGATGCTCCTGTAGTTCAGATCGCGTGCCGATATCACCGTTAGTTCCATGCTCCGCGCATCCATCGCGCCAAGATGAACTCAGTACAGATGAAAAAACGAATGATGGAAATGGTATAGAATCCGAATAAGTATTGAGAGCGGCGGCGGAAGGAATACCAGGTGGGAAATTTAGTGGATGAAACGAATGATGAGAGTGGAAAAGGAACTATGCGAAAATTGTACTTTTTATCATTATCATGTGGATTGCTTTTATTTATCGACAGCCACTCGTTTGGGGCAGGGAAAGAAAAATCCGCCTACGCGTGGAGGGTATCACTGTAGAATCGAACTCAATAAAAAAATCCTTTTTCACGTGTATATTTTATTTTTAATTAACCGTTTTTCTAGGACGGAGAGACTGTGCTCGTTGACACGTGGAGAGATCTGAATTTGTTGACACGGAGATAGACAGAGGACTAGAGTCTGCATATGTTGACACGTGGAGAGATAAGAGAGGATGGAGAATGGCCCGGTGGAAAAAATTCAGAACCCTTCTATTATGTTATGGTTTTTTGAGTTGAAATTTGCTGATATACTGGAATAGATAGGAGGGACTGGATATGTTGACACGTGGAGAGATAAGAGAGATTGGAGAATGGCCCTGTGGAAAAAAATCAGAACTCTTCTATAATGTTTTGGTATTTTGAGTTGAGATTCGTTGATATAATTTTTGGTGTGATTGATTTAACTAACGGTTGGAAACACATAGAATCAATAAATATAATGTGTGATTTCTAAAATATATATATATATATATATATATATATGTAATATACAAAATATGGATAATAGAAGGTTGAATGTAGAAATTAGTTTAACTATTTCATATTTTTTTATTTTTTTTTCAATCAAAGAAATAACAATATTTTCTATAAAAGTGTAAAATTTAAGTGTATTAAAATTTTTTTAATATATTAAATTTATTTATATATTAAAAAAAATATTTTATAATATATTTATAAAATTAGATATTAAAATATAAATTTCCAAAAAATATATCTTTAGTTGGGTCAGTTTTATTTTATTTATCCATTAAAAAAATATTTTATAATATATTTATAAAATTAGATATTAGAATATAGATTTCCAAAAAAGATATCTGCAGTTGGGTCCGTTTTATTTGTCTGTCTGTCTTTTAATTATATGGTCAGTTTTATTTGTCTGTTGTTTAATTATATGGTCAGTTTTATTTGTCTGTTGTTTAATTATTCCATTTTTATACAGTGACATGTGGTTTAATGGTAAGTTTCGTTGAGTGAAACTCACGTTCAAATTTTCTCAACAATATGTTGAAATCCGTACAATTTTGACTGTCCTAGATTTTTTTTGGGCACCTATTATTTATATAATTAATAATGGATTTCAGAGAACAATTTTGAAAAAAATAAAAATAAAAAACATTTAAAATGAAATAATTAAATAATTTTTTATTTATTTATATTTTTGTTTATCTTTATCAATAATTTTTTAAGTTTTCTTATTTATTTTTAGATCTGAATTTTACAAATCCAATAAGAATTCATTGAAATATATTCTTAAGGGATTTGGTAGAATGTGTGGCTACAAATTGAAGAATGCTGCATGTCTCCATCTCATCCGGTAAATTTCTACCGTGTTCGCTCCGCCGCCGGTCGATACTTATTCGGATACTTTTCCAGGGAGTAGTCTACCGAGCCCGCGTTTTAGCCCAGAAACGCTGCCAACTGGAAAACATTTCCTGCCCATCGCCGAGACCTGACATCCTTTCTGACATCGCCGATTGCCCTTGGGATCACCGCGTGACCCTGTCAGAGTTGATAACATAACCGCATTCATCACCTTGTTAGACCCACCGCCGCCATTAAACATAATGATCCATCGTGCGCCCACTGAAATTCAAATTTGTATGTGAAATTCAAATTTTTAACCCAGCCGGGCCTGGTAGACTACTCCGTTCAAAGTGACTACAGGCCACCGATTGATGGAAGAGGCCCGCAAGATTACAGACCTCCCATGGATGGAAGCCGCCGATGGATGCAAGAGGCCCGATTCATGATTAAGATATACTGTTTAGACAGTAAAATAGCATGAATATTGTGCTTCACCAGAACCGGTGAGTCGTCATTTGGATCATATGACTTTGGACTTTTGTGTAGAAGTTTCTACAGCTTGAAGCACCAGACAAGTTGTGCTTTACCTCTCCTCTTCTGTAATTATATGATCGGTAGCAGAGCACATAACAGGAGATGCGAAAGATGTCATGGTGTCGAGCGATTCCATTTGCTCAGGTATTTATGTTGAAATATTGAGAATTCCAAACAACAGAGATGGAGAGAATAAACTTCCCTCTACAACACAGAGATATTAAAAACAAAAATTTGCTTGCAGACAGAGATGACATGAAAAATGCTTTCTATTTCATTAACAAACCTTAAAAAAAAAATCGTTACAAAAGTCTTCCTCAATGGAGGGATTCACAAGATGATGTCAATAGGACTTCTACACACGTAGTGCTCCACAAAAAAACTCTGTCTCTTAAAGACTCAACGATTACTAAGTTCTTACGTGTGTTTCACTGTGAGCTCACACACACAGCGATTACAACAATACAATGTATTACAATTACAAAAATACATCTATTTGGCTCTAGGCCTTTTTACTTTATATAGCGCGCGGCGGGAACAAAAAAAACAAATTACAAAGAAAAATGCTTTGCGGAACATAAAACATAACATAGCGCGACGTACGAGTGGGGACCACATCGCAGTCGGCCATTTGTGATGTGCGATGGCGGGACACTATGTGACATGCGAAATGCGATTGTGCGATGGCGCGACAATCGCATCGCAAACAATCAACAGAACTCTGGCATGGGTGGAGGGTGATACTGCGACATTGCGATATCCGACATTGCGATGTGCGATGTTGCGACATCGAATCACAATTTACAAATGGCGGTAACACATATATAACATGCGATGACACATTGCGATTGCGATGGTGCGACATTGCGATGGTGCGACATTGCGATGGCGCGATGGCGCGATCGCATCCCAACTCTCGACCGGCGGAAACATATGGTAGAACAACATAAAATGCGATATGCGATTGTGTGCTTTAGCGCATAGAGAGTGGTAGGGACCACTTGTGGGCGTTTTCACTGCTTTAAGTCTTTGTTGTTTAATCAATCTTTCATTCATTCGGATTTGTTGAGGACCATAAAGCCCGAAATATTTGTCTTAATATTGCTCCTCGTAGATTAGAACTACGGGAAAGTCTTAGTTCCTACGTAAATTGACACCGCACATATCAGAGATAATTCTTCACTACCGCAATGTGTTGCGGCCATAAAACAGAGTACTTCTTTCTTCTTCTTCCTGCCCAAGGCTGGCAGGTGACTTTAATATTTTTAACACTCCCCCTTAAATTCAACTGTTGGGTTATCAATAATACCCAAACATTTTCTTAAAAATTCCAAGGTCTTTTGTCCCAATGGTTTAGTTAAAATATATGTGTATTGCTCCTCTGTTTTACAATGTTGTAAAACAATTTCTCCAATGTTTACCAATTCTCTGATATAATGAAATTTTGTGTCTATGTGCTTTGTTCTTTTATGAAATACAGAGTTCTTTGACAATGCAATCGCTGAGCTATTGTCACAATAAATCACTGTTCCTTTTACCTGTTCTTGACATAAACTTCTCAACATCCTTCTCATCCAAATTGCTTGTTCTTGTTCTTCTTGTAGGCCTCCATGCTGCCTACCAACGTAGACATTTTCCCTGATTGTTGTTTCTTAGAAGCCCATGAAATGGCTCCTGAACCCATATGAAAAACATAACCGGAAGTGCTCTTCCGATCATATACACATTCATCCCAATCACTGTCAGTGTATCCAACTAACTCTGAATTTTTTGAAGCATTATATAAAATACCAAATCTTTTGGTTCCTTTAACATACCTCAGAATTCTCTTTGCTGCCTGCTAATGTGCTTCTTTTGGCTTCTCCATGAATCTGGAAATCAAACTAACAACATGCATAATATCCGGCATAGTTGCAGTCAAATACATGAGGCTGCTAACTATGCTTTTATACAAACTTGGATCAAAATCCTTGCTGTTGTCATTTTTACTTAACTTCAATCCCATTAATATGGGATTAATTGTTGCTTTGCACTCCTGCATATTAAATCTTTCTAAAACTTGATTCACATACTTTGCTTGAGATATAAAAATACCTTTTTCACTTTTCTCTACTTCTATTCCTAAGAAGTATCTCAACAAACCTATGTCAGTCATTTCAAATTCCTCTTTCATGACTATTTTAAAATTTTCACTGAGATAATCATCATTGCCAGTGAATATATGACACCACATCATCCTAAGGATAGTAACAATGAGCATTCTATCCTTTTTCTTTGTTCTTGAAGGGCACGGTTCTCCCCTCACTTCCAAATCCATTTTCTAGTAGATAGGAGTCTATCCTACTGTACTATGCTCTTGGTGCTTGCTTCAGCCCATAAAGAGCTTTCTTCAATTTGCAGACTTTATGTTCTTGGCCTTTCTTCTCATAGCCCAGAGGTTGCTCCAAATATACCTCTTCCATTAAAACTCCATTTAAGAATGCAGATTTTACATCCATCTAATATACTTTCCATTTGTTTTGTGCTGCTATGGACAACATTGCTCTTACTGTCTCCATTCTTGCAACAGGTGCAAAATTTTCCTCATAATCTATCCCATGCTTCTGCTTATATCCTTTGACAACAAGTCTGGCCTTGTGTCTTTCTATTTTTCCTTCAGCATTGCTTTTGGTCTTATAAATACACTTAACAATAACTGCCTGCTCACGGGAGATCAACCAACTCCCACATGTTTTGTTTCTTTTCTATGGCTTTAATTTCATCATCCATAGCTTCTATCCATTTCTATCTTTATGTATCTTCAAAATGAATAGGATCATCAACTTGACGATACAAAAGCAAATAGATAATTCCTTACCTTCATTTGCTTCTCCATACATATATATTTCTCTAATGCTTCTGAACTTTGTTCCTCTTTCACTTGGTGTAGCCGTGCTTGATGAAGCACTCAATTCTGCTCCATGTGGTGTGCTTGGTGATGCACTCCCGCTTATTCTCAAGGGTGTTCTTGCTGCCGCTTGAGGCGTCCCTTGCTGGCCTTGTGGTGGTGGAGGTTGTGTAGTGGATGGGTTATTAATCTCAACCACATCTACATCATCTTCATCATGAGATAAACAACTTTTAACATTGACTATTTTCTCAATGCTTCCATCCCATGCTTCCTCTTCAATGAATTACACATCTCTGTTTATCACAAACTTCTTTGCAGATGGGTTATACAATCTGTATCCTTTGGAATCTTCACAATATCCAAGGAAAATGCACTTCTCCCCCTTACTATCCAATTTCTTTCTCAACTTGTCTGGAATATGTGCATATGCCACACATCCAAAAACTCATGTGGGTGACTCCCTGTTTTCTGCCACTCCACGCTTCTTCTGGAACTTTGTTCATCACTGCTTTTGTGGGGCATCTATTTAAAATATATACAACACAGTTTGCTGCTTCTGCCCAATACTCATTCGGAAAGTGTTTTTCCTTCAACATGCTTCTCACCATTTCCATTATGGTTCGGACCTTGGTTAGCGACTTCCGATGCTTAAATCAGTTTTCACAGTGGTAAATTGCTTGTGTATGCCATTCTCTTTCTGCAAAAATACGAGAAAAATCGCTGTTGTATTATTCTCCTCCTCATGAGTTAGGACTTTAATGTACGGTCCACTACGTTTTCTACGAGCTTTAAAATGCATGAAATTTTTGAAAAACCTCGCTCTTATATTTTAAAAATAAACCCACACTTTTCTTGTGAAATCATCAATGAAAGTCGGCATGTAATTCTTTTTGCGCACAAAGCAGAATCTTGTTTACATCGGCCACATAAATCTGGTGGATTATCTCCAAAGGTGCTTTCGCCCTTGCTGATTTCCCTAAAGAAAAATTTTCTACGTATTTTTGTTTTCCCAAGATACGGCCTTCACATAGGCTGTCAGGCTTCTCAATCAATGGTAAACCTCTTACCATTCCTTTTCTGTGCAACAAATTTAATCCTCCAAAATTGAGATGTCCAAATCTCAGGTGCCATAACCAATTTTCATCTTTTTCTTCCTTCTGGAAGGCTTCTAGTGTTACAGCTACTACATTCTTTCATTTTCCCTTCAAGTCAATATTGAGCTTGAGCGGAAACATTCTATTGCTGGTCATTTGAATTTCAGCAATGATCTTCTTGCTTGGAGGTATATCTTTTATTGTGCACACATCATCCTTAAAAATTACATTGTAACCTTTGTTTATGAGCTACCCAACGCTCAAAATATTACACTTCAGACCTGGAACATAATACACATTAGGGACAAATTTCTGCTCCCCATTTCTTGCTCGAATACTAACTCTGTCTTTTCCTTTGACAGAGATCTTAGTATCAGTCCCTGTGGTCACTTCAGATTTTACTTCTTCATCTAGATTGGCAAACATTGTTCTGTTTCCAGTCATATGATTGCTACATCCTGAATCTAAGAACCAAACATCATCTTATATATCTTGTGCTACATTACAAGCTAATAGCACATTACTTGGGTTCT
Source organism: Pinus albicaulis (assembly GCA_034641835.2). Taxonomy (NCBI): domain Eukaryota; kingdom Viridiplantae; phylum Streptophyta; class Pinopsida; order Pinales; family Pinaceae; genus Pinus; species Pinus albicaulis. The sequence continues at coordinate 1,230,151,054 of CM076572.1, forward strand.
TTTCTTCTTTTTCTACATTAGCATTCTACTTATTTTTCATGTCATTTTGCTTCTTTCTACATTCGTTGGCATAGTGCCCATATTTCTTGCAATAATGACATTGGACATTGGATTTTTCATACCTTTGTCCATGAGCATGTTGGTGTTGATGTCCACCTTGCTGGCTGTTGCATTGGCCGTGGCTCTGACTCTGACTGTTGCTCCTTCCATACGGATGTGAAGGGTTGTTCCTTCCACCTCTGTTCTAGCTTCTGCCTCTTCCTCTTCCTCTTCCTGAAGGCATTTGGGTCTTGAAGGCGTGCTCAAGAGATGAGGTTTCATCTCTACTCAATCTCTGTTCATGAGTTATTAGCGAGGCATGAAGTTCATCTACTGTGAACCTTGAGAGTTCTTTGGTCTCTTCTATGGTGGTAACAATAACATCAAACTTTGAGGGTAAGCTTCTCAAAAGTTTCTCCACAATCCTTCTTTCTTCAAGAGTTTCTCCATGGGATCTTATCTGATTTACAATCCCAATCACGTGTGTAAAAAATGTGTCTACATTATCTGACTCTTTCATGCAAAGAGTTTCAAAATCTCTTCTCAGCAATTGAAGTTTTGTTGTCTTCACTTTTTCCATACCTTGATAGGCTACTTTCAGAGTTTCCCATGCTTCCTTGGATCTCTTAGCTGCTACTATCCTTGGAAACACACTCTCATTTACAGCTTGATACAAATAGAAGAGGGCCTTAACATCCTTCTTTCTATTGTTCTTCAATAAATCCTTTTCTGCTTGAGTTAAGGCATTAAAAGCTTGCTCATCTGCTGGTTCAACAAAACCATCTTCTACAAATTCCCATAAGTCTTGTGAGACAAACAGGGCTCTCATGGTAATGGCCCAATAATCATAGTTCTTTCCATTAAATTGTGGAAGTTGAACATTTCCAATGTTCATTCCTGTGCTTGGTCCAACCATTTCTCTTAAACTGAACTCTGAACTTAAACAAACTGTCTTTCCTTCTCTTGAAAGAACACACTCTTTTAAACAGAAAACAACAACTCTGTTATCTTTGAGAAATACTTGAACTTTTGACTTCTGTTGGGCTTTCACACTGCTGGAGAAAAACGCTTCAACAAGTCTTCTTCTTCTTCAGCTTCTTTGAAAACTTCAAAGAGCTTGAACTAGCTCTGATACCATGTTGAAATATTGAGAATTCCAAACAACAGAGATGGAGAGAATAAAATTCCCTCTACAACACAAAGATATTAAAAACAAAAATTTTCTTGCAGATAGAGATGGCATGAAAAATGCTTTCTATTTCATTAACAGACCTTAAAAAAAAATTGTTACAAAAGTCTTCCTCAATGGAGGGATTCACAAGATGATGTAAATAGGACTGCTACACATGCAGTGCTCCACAAAACAAACCTGTCTCTTAAGAACTCACAAAATAGTGCTCAGTTCTTCTTACTGTGTTTTTTCTGCCTGCGGGCTCACACACATAGCAATTACATCAATAAAATGTATTACAATTACAAAAATACATCTATTTGGCTCTCTGCCTTTTTACTTTATATAGCGTGCGGCGGGAACAAAGAAAACAAATTACAAAGAAAAATTCTTTGCGGAACATAAACCATAACATAGCGCGACGTACGAGTGGGGACCACATCACAGTCGGCCATTTGTGATGTGCGATGGTGGGACACTATGTGACATGCGAAATGCGATTGTGCGATGGCGCGACAATCACATCGCAAACAATCAACGGAACTCTGACATGGGCGGAGGGCGATACTGCGACATTGAGATATCCGACATTGCGATGTGTGATGTTGCGACATCACATCGCAACTTACAAACGGCGGTAACACATATATAACATGCAATGACACGTTGCGATTGCGATGGTGCGACATTGCGATGGCGCGATCGCATCCCAACTCTCGACCGACGAAAACATATGGTGGAACAACAGAAAATGCGATCTGCGATTTGCGCTTTGGCGCTTAAGTGGTAGGGACCACTTGTCTGGCCTTTTCATAACTTTTAAGTCTTCCATCTGTTTTAATCAATCTTTCATTCATTCTGGTTGTTGAGGGATTTAAAGCCCGAAATGACTGTCTTAATGACATCTACTCCTCTGTAGATTAGAACTACGAGAAAATCTTAGTTCCTCTGTGAAATTGACTTCGCCCATATCAAAATTAATTCTTCTCTCTGCAATCTATGGCTGCGGCCCATAAAACATTAATTCTTTCTTCCAGTACAAAGACACAGTAGGTGACTTTAATATTTCCAACAATTTAAAATTCAATGTAGTATGGACTACACACTGAAACCCAGTTGCAGTAAGACGCTGAGGCGCAGCAAGATATACAGCTCCTATTCTACCAAGGGGGAGAGCAGCTGCTAAATATTTCATCTCACCCATGGCAGCCAAACAGCAATACATTAGTCTCGATGACCTTCGTGAATGCCTCGAGATGAAGATTTATATGGATGAAGGGAATGGTAGTTTCTCTGTACTCAAGATGCCCAGAAGCCGCTGAGGTTTTCTTTAAGCTTAGCTCTTGAGGTCGGGCTATATATCTACATATGCCATGCAATATATTTTAACCTATTGTTTTCATTGTTTAAATTGTTTACAGTTTTATTTTCGTCTCAGCAACTTTGAGCAGTTACTTACTCCGGAGATCACACATTTGCATATATTATATCTTCTGTCTTATGCGTTTGTAGGGTTGCATTTACAGGTCATGGAAGGTACAACATACTGCTACTCTATCTCATCAGCAGTTATTTTATTGTGAATACCATTTATTTTTTGCTCTGCGAGCCAGGTTTACAATGGATTTCGGAAGAAAATTTTAATCATTGCTTCAGCAAAAACGCTGAGTATAATGGAGATTTCTATATTTTTTTTGGTTTTCAAACATAAGAGGAGAGAAAATAATACTGAGAGTGAGAAACAACTGCTATGTAGATCTTTGAGAGAGACTGGCGAAATGCGAAATTGTTTTGCTTTTTTTAATGATGCTTAATGAAACTTTTACAGGGGGTTCATAAGATGTCCTAAGTTTGATCATTTGTAATTTCGCAATGATTTTTAAAGTGTGCGTAGTTGTGTTTTAATATTATTATGGGAATATAATTGTTTTATATAGATAAAATAATAAGCTTTGGTTGTGATGATTCAACCGTATTTGATTTTAATTCTTTTATTTGTTATTTTGAAATTTGAATGTAATTTTTTTATTATATTATGTATTTCTTTAATTTTATATCTTGAAATAATTTTATTAAATATATTGAATATTTTTGGTATTTTTGGTGGGAATTTATTGGTGAAATCTTTATCTTTTGTTATATAAAATTTGTTTTTGATTGTATATATGGATTCATCATGAATTTTTTTTTAAACATTTTGATTTCAAAGAATTCACCCAACAATATTGTGATTCTAATAAATCCTTATTAAATTTTAAGCAATTTTGACTGAAAAATATACCAAAAAACCATTAAAAACATATTATAAACTACAACAATTTTAATTAACTTTAAAATATTAAAATTAATATTTTTTAATCCATTTAAATGTATGATCAACTAGTAAATTAATGCAAGGGAAATTTTTTAAATTAAATTTTAATGAGTATATTGAATCAAAGTCCTCAGTGATTTAAGAAAAAAATACACAGCCAATCTGCGATTGAAAATTTTAAAAAATAAGAGCAAGGAGCCACGAGATGAAATCAAATACACAAAATTCTATATCGGTGAACATAAAAAGATATGATCAACTGTAAATCGGCAAATCTAAAAATATATGACCAACTGTATGTAAATGCAATGACAGTGTTTCAAATTAAATTTAAAACGAAGATTGATACAGTCTCGAGTAATTAAAAAACATTACACAACCATCTGCCATTGAAAAATTTAAAAACTGAGAGCAAGGAGCCACAAGTTGAAATCAAGTATATGGAATTTTGTTAAAGACATTCACCACAGATATTTTTTTTTTATCATAGAATTAAAATTTCACTCAGATTTCAAGAGCTTATGAAATTGGTAATTGAATAGGATTCTTCAACGTGGATTCTTAAACAGCTGGATTCTTAAAGAGATTTGCAGTTACACCAAAATTTAGAGGTGTAGGGAAAATTTCAAACCAGTAACTAGGATCGATTTAGAGGTATAGGTGTTGGTAAATTTTCAAACTAGTAACTAGTATCCTAGAATTATGTAGGTATTGGTAAATTTTCAAACTAGTAACTAGTATCCTAGAATTATGGATTTCATAGAGGTGCAGTGATTACTACGACACCTCCCTCAAAAGTAACTTAGAAGATTCGAAACTGAGCCCAGACTCTGATACCAAATATTAGTAAACTTTAAACCAATACAAATTCCCACAACAAGAAAAGCTTTCTTTTAGCACCATAAGTTAGCACCACTTACATTATGTGGTGTTAATGTGATGTAAATGTTTATGTATCATATTAAAAATGGAGTATATCATCATAAGTTAGCACCACTTGAGTTATGTGGTGTTAATGCGGTGTAAATATTTATGTATTATATTAAAAATTAAGTATATCACTATAAGTTATCACCACTTAAGTTATGTGGTGTTAATGTGATGTAAATGTTTATGTATTATATTAAAAATGAATTATATCACCATAAGTTAGCACCACTTACGTTATGTGGTGTTAATGTGGTGTAAATGTTTATGTATCATATTTAAAATGAAGTATATAATCACCATATTTGATGGACAAGTTAGCACCATTCTTACTATGTGGTGTTAAAGTGAAATAATTTTTTATTGATCTTATTGGAAGTGGAGTATATCACCATATATTTAAAGAAGTGGTGTATGCTATATTGTCAAGTTCTATAAAGTAGGGTAGTTAACTTTGTGTTTGCCATGTTGGCATGTACAAGTGGATTTATTAATGTGAATTGTCACCATAAATATAAAAAAATTACAAATATTTATATTATGAATATATAAATTAGAACTAAACTCACAAATATTTATTTGTTTGTCATGTTTACATGTAAAACTAAAATTCAAAGTAATTGTTTTATAAATATTTTATTTCAATTATTTACTTTTTATATTATTCTCATGAGAAAATAAATACACAAAACCATATTACATAATTATTTATTTTATGAATAAGCCAATTAAGATAAATATTATTATATTATTGTAATTTCCAAATAAAATAAGGGTGAATTCGATGGAGTTGGGTTACTCTTTTTTGGAAGAACTTCTGTTCCAAAGGTTGAAAATGTATCTTTGTGAGGGTATTTTTTAAGCCCTCCATCAAAGCTTTTAAAAGGTCCATCTAGGACTAAATAAAACCCTGAATTAAACTACATAGCTTCATCGTGCTATGGAGATTGATGGAGACACATAGCTTGATGGAGCTATAATATGTACATGTGTCATTAAATTTTGCTTCAACTTAATGATAGTGTTTTATCGGCTCATGGCATTGAGAATCCAATAGTATTTCACATGGTATAGTATGGTTTGCATTTTTATATTATACTTAGTATATTTTTTATTATTTCATTACATATATGTATGTATGTAATTTTAGAATTTGTTATTGTTATTAATTTTATACATTTTATAGTGTTTTTTTTTTGTAAGCTTGGTAGGACTTCTTTTCATTCATTTTATAAACAACAAACAACTAGATTTACTAGTTTGGTGGTCTCAACCCATCCTGAGCGGGGAACCGAGTCTGTTGGCCACTTGATGGCATGGTATGCCATCCAAAAAAATAAGGTTTTGTGTCTGTCATACCAAACAAAAAAAGCCTGGATACTCACACATATACAGTTTCTCACAGATTGACTAACATATTGACTGGATCCTTGAAATTTAAATGTTAGCTGCATATAAATACTAAGAAAAAAGGCAGATTAAAACAACCATGAACTACTCAGCCTCGTCTAGAACTGAAGCTGACTCCATTGGTGCCAGATCCTGAACCGAGGTACCAGCCTGCTCAAAAGGCTTGGAAATACACGGGAGGTGGTAGTCAATACGCTTGAGGCGCCCATCCTATTTTCTTAGCTGGAACTTGATCTTATCGAACTCGCTCTTATAGTCTGGGAAGTCTTGGGCTAATTTCACCAGGCTTATAGAGATCTGCTCCAAGGCTTTTCCAAGGATGCTCTTCATAGACCCAGAAAGATACAGTGTCTGCTTGAATTATGTTAGTCTACCCCTTGTTTGTCCCAAATCTAGTATTAAACCTCTCCATTCCTTAGTATCCATCTTTGTCTCTGCATGACTATTTATGTCAGCGTCCCATTTTTCAATGAGCTTTTGAATTTCCTTTGATGGGTTCTCGTGGTATGCTTTCGCTGCCTCTTGGATCACATCGATTGCAGGCCTTCTTCCTCTCGGCTTGCTTGGGGGTGAGCTGGGTTGGGCTTCTACTGCCTTCCCTTTATCTTTCCAGCCATGGCCTCAAGCTGTAGGGCTCTTGGAATGGTCACGAGCTGCAGGACTCTTGGAGCATGCCATCCCACAATCTTTGACTAGGTTTTCGGGTAGGTGACCTATCCACACAATCAAACAAAGGCATAATTCCATATAATGAAAACGATAAAAGGTCCATGCATCCTAGTTATCAGAAGAAAGGTGACCTGGGGGCCTCTTCCCAGGATTTCTCCCCTGCCCGTCCCTCTGCAGACCCATCGCCCTCATACCCTGCTTAATTTCTGCCACCCCCTATCCCTGATGGTCGCACACACCCCATAAATTATCCCCATAACCCAAAGAGCTCATGCCTTCCTTCAATCTCTTGACCTCCCTTCTGGTGTCATCTCTCTCGTCATACCTCCCACCCTCTAAATTGACAAAGGAGGCATCGCTACCCATTGCTCAGGCCTGGGTGGAATTCCCTCTCCCATTCCTCATGCGCACTGAGCCCAAGTAGCTCAAGGTGGTATAAACTAGCAAAGCCTTTGAACTAAACACAACCCATGACTGCTCCTTAACTCTATACCCTGGCAGGATTGCCTGACCCCTCACCATTCCATCTTGTTGGCATCCCTTACCTAACAGACTCACACTCGGGTGCAAGTTGAGGCCATGCCCAATTCCTACTCTGACACAGAGACAAAGACCCAAAAGAACCCCAACCTTCCCCCAACCAGAGTCGTAATGGTTCCGCTCTCCCCTACCCAGCATAAGACTATACCAGTCTAGCTTAATCAACTTAGGCTCCCATAAAGACCACCCCAAATCATAAAACATAAACATGGCATGAACAAGGGAGAGGAAACCAAGCACATACCTGAGTTTCATCATGGTGGAAGTGAAATGGAGGTTTTTTATCCCATTGTCGTGCCTGCACCAAAGTCTTTCGTCATAACAAAACCCCCATGCCTTCCTCCACCCTGTTTTAAGCTCCATGTGTGGGCCTCTGTCTCGCTACCTCACCTCATGTTGCATGCAACAGTACAGCCTGTCGCCCTTGCCACTCATGTGGAAGGTGGTTGGCTTCAACCCCAGGGACACTACCATTAACACTGATGGGAGGGTCGATCTTCTTCATTGCACCCCGATCAGGGAGCTGAGTTTGAGAACTGCGGGTGAGCTCTGCCCTCCGACCTGTCCTGCTCTTTGATGCTTTGCATCTTGATCCATCGTTCTTCCCCGAGATTAGGAGGCATGCTTAATTCAATAGGTTCATTCAGGTGAGCACAACCACAATTTTCCAGGAGGTCAGCTGCTCTGTTTCCTTCCCTCCTTACATGGGTGATAATGATATAATCAAATTTCTTATTTGTATCCTCCAATCCCTGCACATGTGTAGAAGTACGCCATATTTGGCTTAGTTTGCCCCATTTCGTTCCTTGATTAAGTTTTTTGAAAGTGTTCATAACCAACTGAGAGTCTCCTTCGATTACTAGCTTTTTGTATCCTAGCCTGATGGCCAAGAGGAGACCTTGGTGCACTCCTATGAATTATGCTTCATTGTTGCTGGCAAAGCCACAAGAGTCATCATATATGAATCTTGTTGTGCCATGATGATCTCGAAAAATCCCTCCAACCCCTACTTGCCCCGGATTGCCTTTCGAGGCTCCATCAAAGCTGAGTTTGATGAATCCTTCTAGAGGAGGTTTGAAGATCCTGATGGTGTCCCCTATATCAAGGATAGCTTTCCAAGAAGCTGGGGAGACCATGCTAGGCGCTAGGTGGAGGCCTTGGAGAATTCTTTCTTCCTGAGATTTCCTGTTCATGTGGCTCATCTGTCATTTTCTCCCTTGTGCCTTCGTTCGGTCGGGCGCGCCCGCCGAAATGCGTTCGGGTCGAGTCGGGTCATTTTGTTTGAGGGTGGCTGTATCAAATTTGCTAATTTGTGATTGCACTGGTGCCTTTTGCATGCTTGTGCAGCCCGTTTTTTGTTTGCTCCCTTGTGCCTTCGTTCGGTCTTGCGCACCGTATCGTGCCGTGTGAGGGTGCCTGCCCAAACACGCTCGGGTTGGGTTGTTTCGTTTGACGGCGGCCATATCAAATTTGCTAAGTTGTGACCACACAGGTGCCTTGTGCACGTTCGTGCGGCCCGTTTTCCATTTGCTCCCTTGTGCTTCATTCGGTCAGGCGCGCCGTGTCTTTTTGTTTGAGGGCGCCTGCCCAAACGTGTTCGAGTCGGGTTGTTTTGATTGAGGGCGCCCGCCCAAATGCCTTTGGGTCGGGTCGTTTCGGTTGAGGGCGCCCTCCCAAATGAATTTGGGTTGGGTCGTTTCGGTTGAGGGCACTCGTATCAAATTTGCTAAGTTGTGACCACACAGGTGCCCTGTGCACGTTCAGGTAGTCCATTTGTCGTTTTCTCCCTTGTGCCTTCGTTCGGTCGTGCGCGTCGTGTGAGGGTGCCCACCCAAACGCGTTCGGGTCGGGTCATTTCGTTTGAGGGCGGCCGTATCAAATTTGCTAAGTTGTGACCACATGGGTGCCTTGTGCACATTCGTGCGGCCCGTTTATCGTTTTTTCCCTTGTGCCTTTGTTCGGTCGGGCACGGCGTGTCATTTGGTTTGAGGGCGCTCGCCCAAACCCGTTTGGGTCGGGTTGTTTCGGTTGAGGGCGCGGCCGAAACGTGTTCGAGTCGGGTCAAGTCGTTTCGGTTTAGGGCGCTTGCCCAAATGTGTTTGGGCCAGGTCATTTCAGTTGAGGGCTCCCGTATCAAATTTTCTAAGTTGTGACCGCACGGGTGCCTTATGCACGTTCGTACGGCCCGTTTTCCAGTTGCTCCGTTGTGCCTTTGTTCGGTCGGGCGCGCCATGTGAGGGTGCCCGCCCAAACGCGTTTGAGTCGGGTCGGGTCATTTCGTTTGTGGGCGACTTTATCAAATTTTCTAAGTTGTGACCGCACGGGTGCCTTTTGCACGTTCGTGCAGCCCGTTTGCTATTTTATCCCTTGTGCATTCATTCGGTCGTGCACACAGTGTCGCGTCATGTGAGGATGCCTACCCAAACGAGTTTGGGTTGGGTTGTTTCATTTGAGGGTAGCCGTATCAAATTTTCTAAGTTGTGAACGCACGAGTGCCTTGTGCACGTTCGTGTTGCTTGTTTGCCGTTTGCTCCCTTGTGCCTTCGTTCGGTCGGGCACACCTTGTCGTTTCGTTTGAGGGTGCCCACCTAAACCCATTCGGGTTGGGTTGTTTTGGTTGAGGGCACCTGCCCAAACGCGTTCGGGTCGGGTCATTTCAGTTGAGGGTGCCCGCCCAAACTCGTTTGGGTTAGGTTGTTTCGGTTTAGGGCGCACGTATCAAATTTGCTAAGTTGTGACCACACGGGTGCGCTATGCACGTTTGTGCGGCCCGTTTGTCGGTTGCTCCCTTGTGCCTTCATTTGATCATGCGCATCGTGTCGCGTCGTGTGAGGGTGCTCGCCCAAAAGCGTTTGGGTCGGGTCGTTTCGTTTGAGGGCGGCCGTATCAAATTTGCTAAGTTGTGACCACACGGGTGCCTTGTGCACGTTCGTGCGGCTCGTTTGTCATTTTCTCCCTTGTGCCTTAGTTCAGTCGGGCACGCCGTGTCGTTTCGTTTGAGGGTGCCCACCTAAACCCGTTCGGGTCGGGTCTTTTCGGTTGAGGGCGCCCGACCAAATGCGCTCAGGTCGAGTCGTTTCGGTTGAGGGTGCCCGTATCAAATTTGCTGACCTCGCGGGGTCCTCCCACAGGACGCATGCAAAACAGTGTTCATTGTGGGTGCATTCAGGTCGAGTCGAGTTTGTGCAGCGCGTCCATGTTCAAGATGTGTGGAACAATGATTGAAGGCACGAAGGTCGTTCATCAGGGTCAAGCTAGGTCGAACGCAACCCGAACGTGTTCAAACATTTTTCGAACATAGTATCAGAGCTAAGGTGCAAGAAAGAGACTGAAGATCACATCCTAGTTGGCATTATGGCAAGGGTTATAAACAAGGGCTTCAAGTTTGTTGGGAATCTCACTACATTCATCAAGGGTTTCATTTTGAAGATCATTTCCAAGCTAGAAGTAATGGATGGAAGTTTATATTCTGCTTTGTCTGGGACTTTCAAGAATGAGAATGTATGGATTATTGATAATGGTGCTTCTAGACATATGATGGGAGAATGCAGCCAACTTTAGACTTTGTCAGAAGGAGCCTGCACCTCCTAGCTCAATCTGAAATTGCATGTCCTTCTTGTTCAGGTAGCTGAAATACTTCTTGTTCTTGGTCATGTGGAAGGATGATCATGAATCAATATACAATACACTGTTATCTGCTAAAATTTCCATGCAAGCTATCAATGGGAAATCTTTATCTAACTAGGAAGAAAATGCATCTACCTCCGCTAATGCACCTACATGATCCTTACTGGACTCCTTCCAATTAAGGCGCTTGGTGGCATAATGTCCGAACTCATGGCAATGGAAGCACTTGATATTGCTTAGATCCTCCTTCTTCTTTCCCTTCTGAGTGGACTCAGCCTCTCCTTGGCCCTTCTTGCCCTTGGCTTTGCTACCTTTGCCTGCTAGGGAAAAGTTCTCCTCATCCTCTACAGGAGTTTCTCTACCAGCTCTCGCCCTTCTCCGGATCTCTTCTTGAACACAATCACTCCATAACATTTCCCAACTAGGAATATTCTCTCTGCCACTTACTGCATCTTGGAAACTATACCAAGACTTATGGAGTCCCAGTAGCGCGGGACTCACAAGGTCCCTATCTGCTACATTCATGCCCACACCACCTAGCTCATCTTGAACTTGAGTGAACTTTGAAAGATATGTGATGATGGGCTCATCTTTGCTCATTTGCTTACTTCATAGCTTCTCTTTGAGAGCAAGCTTCATGACATCACTGGAAGCCTGAAACAAATTGAAGATGGCTTTAAATTTAAAAATCTCATACACTGCCTTCTTCTCATTGATATGAGGAATAATATGATCTCTAACCCCCTCTAGAATGATCCTTCTTGCCTTGGTGTCATTCTCAGTGTGTTGGGCCAACCGTTGGGGATCTTGAGGTGGCATTATTGCCTACTTGACATACTCTGCTACCTTATTATCTTCCAACACTATTGTGATTTTCTTCTTCTATGCACGTAAATTTGAGGCTCCTTTTAAACTATGATATGACCTTAGCCCTAGGACCGACATATTGCTATCCAAGGAACTGCTCTGCTCTTCTCTTCAAACTATCACCCTGAAAACAATCTTGTCCTCATGTTGTCCTAGCTAGACTAATCTTGCAAACACATAGACCCTTGCTCCTACTTTATTGCGCTCAGATAGTCCCTATTTCCTTGTGCACAGGTTTCCTAATTCCTAGTGTAGATGAATCCCTATTCTTTAGGGCTTGACTCCTATTTCCTAGCGTAGAATTGCCCTATTTCCTAGCACAATTATGCCACGAGAAAAGCTCTCTTCAATGTTGCGTATTGGCTCCTCCAAGATATGCACTCACAACAAAGATCTCTCATGCAATTTTGTGCTCTCTCTCACAATCTCATGAGCTGTGTCTTGTCACAGTCCTTTGTGCACAAAACAACTATGAAAATTTGTGCCTTTGTCCTCCTTTATTGATTCGATCCATGCTAAAATTGGCAAGTTACAAATTTAGAACATGTGTTTTGATTGAATAGTTAACAGAGTCTAACTAGTTCTCTAACTTGTCCTTGCTTCAATCAAGGATTGAAGCTTCCAACTCGTCCTCTTCTAAATTTGTAACTGCCTTTCAAACTTGTAGTAAAACTGAAGAAGGTCCATGTAACTGATCCTCCAACACTACGCATGAATTCACCATCTCCACGAACTCGTCCATGGGCAAAGGAAGACAAATCATGGTATTTTTGGCTAAGGCACGCACTAGAGAAGACCTTCTCTCGCTACACTTATCAACAATCCCATTGTCCATATTGATTACATACGATGTCATTGGTTTCATGGTCTTCATATCACGCTTGACTAATTGTGGGTTTTGCTCCTAATAGCTATTGATTAAGACGATTCATTGCATCTTAGGGTTGACAAGATCACAACTATGCCATCTCCATGAGATCAAGTTTAACGATCACTTTTTTGAGGGAGGTTCTGTTGTTTGTTTTGGCACTCAAGAGGTTCTCTTGTGACTTTCTCTCATCGGTATGATTAGAGAGGCCTAGATTTATCTGTTCAAGGGTCGATTCTCTCTATAAAAGAGACTTTGGATGGCCTCTCCAGACTCAATACCACTAAGAGCGTTGCTTGTTTATTTCAGCTTATTTGGGTTCTTGGTGGTGTGAATCCTAGGTGGACTCCTTTTCCTTGGAGTTAGATGGCATAGATTCGTGAGACAATGAAGTTTTCCCACATGGTTAGTAGGCACATCACCTCTATGATTTTAGAGCTTGATGGCATAGTAATTTATTTGCAATGGTTTTATGTTGTAAAATTGTTGGAGTAATCATAGTATTTATATGGAATTTCTATTGGTTGAAAGTTTACTGATATTTGGTACAAGAGCCTGGGCTTAGTTTCAATCCTATTCAATTACGAATTTCATAAGCTCTTGAAATCTGAGTGAAATTTTAATTCTATGATAAAAAAAAATCTGTTGTTGAATGTCTTTAACAGAATTTCGTATACTTGATTTCATCTTGTGGCTCCCTACTCTCAGTTTTTAAATTTTCAATGGCAGATGGTTGTGTAATGTTTTTTAATTACTCAAAACTGTATCAATCTTTGTTTTAAGTTTAATTTGAAACACTGTCATTGCATTTACATACATTTGGTCATATAATTTTAGGTTTGCTGATTTATAGTTGATCATATCTTTTTATGTTCACCGATATAGAATTTTGTGTATTTGATTTCATCTCGTGGCTCTTTTCTCTTATTTTTTAAAATTTTCAATCGCAGATTGGCTGTGTATTTTTTTCTTAAATCACTGAGGACTTTGATTCAATATGCTCTTTAAAATTTAATTTAAAAAATTTCCCTTGTATTAATTTACTAGTTGATCATACATTTAAATGGATTAAAAAATATTAATTTTAATATTTTAAAGTTAATTAAAATTGTTGTAGTTTATAATATGTTTTTAATGTTTTTTTGGTATATTTTTCAGTCAAAATTGCTTAAAATTTAATAAGGATTTATTAGAATCACAATATTGTTGGGTGAATTCTTTGTAAGTAAAATGTTTAAAAAAAATTTCATGATGAATCCATATATTCAATCAAAAACAAATTTTATATAACAAAAAATAAATATTTCACTAATAAATTCCCACCAAAAATACCAAAAATATCCAATATATTTAATAAAATTATTTCAAGATATAAAATTGAAGAAAAACATAATATAATAAAAAAATTACATTCAAATTTCAAAATAACAAATAAAAAGAATTAAAATCAAATATAAGCTCCTCACATTTATTCCGTTAATCTGTTGAATCATCACAACCAAAACTTATACTTTTATCTATATAAAACATTTATATTCCCATAATAATATTAAAACACAACTACGCACACTTTAAAAATCATTGCAAAATTACAAATGGTCAAACTTAGGACATCTTATGAACCCATGAACCTATAAAAGTTTCGTTACGCATCATTAAAAAAAAGCAAAACAATTTCGCATTTCGCCAGTCTTTCTCAAAGATATACATAGTAGTTGTTTCTCGCTCTCAGTATTATTTTCTCTCCTCTTATGTTTGAAAACCAAAAAAAATATAGAAATCTCCATTATGCTCAACGTTTTTGCTGAAGCAATGACTAAAATTTTATTCCGAAAGCCATTGTAAACCTGGCTTGCAGAGCAGAAAATAAATGGTATTCACAATAAAATAACTTCTGATGAGATAGAGTAGCAGTATATTGTACTTGCCATGACCTGTAAATGCAACCCTGCAAACGCACAAGAAAAAAGATATAATATATGCAAATGTGTGATCTCCGAAGTAAGTAACTGCTCAAAGTTGTTGAAAAGAAAATTAAACTGTAAACAATTTAAACAATGAAAACAATAGGTTAAAATATATTGCATGGCATATGTAGATATATAGCCTGACCTCAAGAGCTAAGCTTAAAGAAAACCTCAGCGGCTTCTGGGCATCTTGAGTATAGAGAAACTACTGTTCCCTTCATCCATATAAATCTTCATCTCGAGGCATTCACGAAGGTCATCGAGACTAATGTATTGCTGTTTGGCTACCATGGGTGAGATGAAATATTTAGTAGCTACTCTCCCCCTTGGTAGAACAAGAGCTGTATATCTTGCTGTGCCTGAGCGTCTTACTGCAACCGGGTTTCAGTGTGTAGGCCATACTACATTGAATTTTAAATACCTGAGCAAATGGAATCGCTCGACACCATGACATCTTTCGCATCTCCTGTTGTGTGCTCTGCTACCGATCATATAATTACAGAAGAGGAGAGGTAAAGCACAACTTGTCTGGTGCTTCAAGCTGTAGAAACTTCTGCACAAAAGTCCAAAGTCATATGATCCAAATGACGACTCACCGGTTCTCGTGAAGCACAATATTCATGCTATTTTACTGTCTAAACAATATATCTTAATCATGAATCGGGCCTCTTGCATCCATCAGCGGCTTCCATCCATGGGAGGTCTATAATCTTGCGGGCCTCTTCCATCAATCAGTGCCCTGTAGTCACTTTGAACGGAGTAGTCTACCAAGCCGGGCCGGGTTAAAAATTTGAATTTCACATACAAATTTGAATTTCAGTGGGCGCGCGATGGATCATTATGTTTAATGGCGGCGGTGGGTCTGAAAAGGTGATGAATGCGGTTATGTTATCAACTCTAACAGGGTCAAGCGGTGATCCCAAGGGAAATTGGCGATGTCAGAAAGGATGTCAGGTCTCGGCGATGGGTAGGAAATGTTTTCCGGTGGGCAGCTTTTCCAGGCTAAAACGCGGGCTCGGTAGACTACTCCGTTCGATTATGTTGTCACTCCACACTCCCATGTTCTAAAAAAGTGGCCCACTTTAAATAAAATAAATCAAATAGAGTAATAATATTTTTTTAATTAATTTTATTTAAAATTTAAATGATAAAATTATATGAATTGTTTTTATTTTTAAAATAATATTTTATTATATATAATATTAAAGAAAAAATAACAACCAATGGCTCCCTTTACGCTCCTCGTGAAGCTTAATAATACCCTAGCTTGCCATGGATTCCACATAAAGGGCCACTCTCCCTCACTGCCCCTTCCTTCTCCTTTACATGGCAATGAATCAATGAATTTTCGAGCGTTAGTCGCTGCCATTCAAAAATATGCAAGAATGACTTAATCAAAATCAAAATTTGTGACGAGAAATGATGAGATCTGTAACATTTCTCTGCCATGAGGTGCCCTAAGAACTTCTTGGGCCTACTTTGAAAGAGCCTTAACAGGGAAATTCACTAGAATGTGGCCATCTCCTTGGCCAATGGAGGCTTGGATCAACAAAATCTGGAAACCAAATATGACAGGAAACATAACTATGTATGCAGTAGGTAATGGTTTTTTTCCTTTCTGTTTGAATTTAAGGAAGATCAAGATATAATATTTTGAAATGGACGATATTTCTTTGGATCTCATGGAATGTACTTGAATAAATAGACCCTCAACTTAAAATCTGATGAGGACATCCCCACGGAAATACTGGTCTGGGCCAAACCTCCCCATCTCCCTATGTCCTACGGGAGTGGTGACTGCTTGAGAGCTATTGGGAATGGGGTAGGAAAATATTTGGACAAAGCAGAACCCAAAGGTTCTCAGTTTTCTAGTTCAAAGATAAGTGTGGAAGTTGATTCAAAAAATGGGCTTCCAACGGACATCAAACTAACCCTAGGTGAGTGGAAGCATCGTCAAATCCATGACTATGAGCAGATCTCGTTTAAGTGTCGGTTTTGTCATGAATACAACCATTTTTGCTCGTGATTGTTCAAAATATTCTAGCAACAAGGGCCTAGATAAAATCCCACCTCTTGAGGAATAGTGGAAAACCCAAAGGAAATGTGGGAACAAAGGGAAGTGGGCAGTTCAAAAACCCGAGGCCCCCAAGGGAAACAATTTGGCATCTACTTCTACAAATTCAGTCAACGCCCTTCAAAATCAAGAGCAGGGTTAACACAGATGATCATTATAGCAAAAGGAATGAGGAAGATCAGGAGGAGTCTGAATACAACGACATCAAAGAAGGAGAAATAAATGAAAACACTCCTCTCTAGCAATCCATAAATCCTCAAAGCCCAACTCAATAAAAATATCTGGTTCATCCAACCCCTCATGTTGTTAGCGTTGTAGAAGAAATCTTCGGTGTAATAACCAAGCATATGACCCAGAATTTGGTTTGGGATTATGAAGGAAATAACCATGAAACAAAGAGTCTGAAAAAGAAGGGGTGACCTGAAAAAAAAGTGGTAAGAGAAAAGGAGGTGGAGCCAAACAAAAAATTGTGAAATCAACCAGTAATAAAAGAAATCCAAAGAAATCCTAAAAGGAAAAGGAGGCAAAAATTGTGAGCGAAACAAACTTGGGGGTTCCACACAATCCCTCTTCCAAATGAAAGTTCTATCATGGAATAAGGGATTTAAGGAGCCCTGAAAAAACGATAGCATTAAAATATATAGTGAAGCAAGAAGTTTCATGGGTTTTATTTCTTTAGGAAACAAAGTTAGAGGAACATATAGTTTTCAAAACCGCAGAATTATTATGGAAAGGAAGAATGGGAATGGTTCAACAATCAAGAGGAGCGTCAAGAGAGTTGGACATATTCTCGTACGAATTACACTTCTCCCTTGTGGGCTGTCTAAAATATCCATATTGGATTATGGTGGTGACTAGAATAAAAAATCATAAGAAACCAAATTCCCTTCATCAATATATATTCCCTAGTTTTGTATAGGGTGAAAGAAAATTTTTGGGATTCTTTAGATGATCTTAAAAGCTAAGATTTGCACCTCAATTGCTTCTTGGGTGGAGACTTCAAGAGAACTTTGAGTGCTTCTAAAAAAAGAGGAGAAAGTGTAATGTGGGATCCCTTTAGGGATCATATGGAGGAATTAATAGAAAAATAGGATGTAGTTGATGTGGTGTTGAAAGCAAGAAAGTTCACATGGGCGAATCAAAGAACAAGAAACAATCATGTAGCTGCTCAACTTGATAGTTTTATAATCCATAATAGTTGGTTGATAAAAGGGTTGGAGTGTCTCTCCTTTATTAAGGCACAAGGGGATTCAGATAATCATCTAATTTCATTGCACTTGAACAAGGCTAAGAATCTGAGGCCCATCGCTTTTTTTTATAATTCAGATTGGCTCAAGGAGGAAAGTGTGATGGTTCTAATTTCAAAAAATTGGAGGCTTCTAGTTCAAGGGTCTCCAACCTTTATACGAGAATCCAAATTAGGAAATGTCAAGATTCCTCTTTGGAAATGGGTAAAAGAATCTTACTAGCCCCCTCGCTAGAAGATGAAGGAATTTATTAGACCATTATAAACATTGCGAAGATAATCCAATAGGAGAAAGGCTATTGCAAAAAGAAAATGAGTTAATGAGAAGAATTTGCAAAGTAAGCAGACAAAAGGAGCATCTATGGTGGCTAAAAACAAGGAGTCAATTGCTCAAGGAATGTGACTCAAATACATCATTAATTCATAAGAAAACAAAGGCGAGGGAGATAAGAAATTGAGTGAAGGAAATCAATCCACAAGGAAAGGAAAAAATTACATCATTTGAGGAAATAAAAAGTGAGGCATTCCTTCATTTCAAATCTATCTACAGTGTAGAGAGTACCCCTATGGATCAAGAATAAATTTATCCAAGAAATCCCTACTATAATTTCTCCACCATCAAATGAACAACTTCTCAAGGAAATTTGTGAAGAAGAAGTCTTAGAAGCAATTTGGGATTTGTAGAAAATCCACATAAATTCAGCTGATTTTGTAATATGAAAAAAAAAAATACTTGAATCTATTCTAAAAATTGCGGAAACCAATTACGATCGCAGAATCACATGAATAAGAAAGAGAAAGAATTTCAATCGCACAACACAAATATTTATCTAGGGAAATCCTCAGCTAAAAACCCTGCTGTCTGTATATTGCATATGTCAAAGAATATGAAACAATACAATGCTTCTCTTAGGATTGAGAGCTTTCTGCACTATCTTTGTCTGTCTCACACTATCCTAGGCTATCTTGGTTCAATACATTACCAATTTCTTGCCTCTGGATGCCCTGCCTTGCTTGCGCAATCCCTTGGGAAATTGAGCCCCTATTAATTAAATTCCCAATTAATGATTGTGCAATACATCTAAGGCCTTCTGTTGAATCCATGAAACACCTATGAAATTTTCTAATTATACAACTGATAGTACACTTCCCTTTAACTCCATTCTCAATTGGGTCTTCCTCAGAATTTCCATGCAACAACTATTTATAGTGAATTATCAGTGATCCAGATTTTATGCAGGAACACAACAAAATACAGAAATAACCATAAACATAGAGATGTAGTGGAAACAATGCTTCATTTCATTAATATCAAATAACCAAAATATGCTTATAGACACAAGGGAAATAAAATAGCTAGGGTGCTGGTAGCGAATCTCTCAGAAGAGATGTGGCGGCTACAGACCTTTGAATTGTGTTACAATGAGGCTCTAGGGCCTATTTATTATTGAGAGACAATGAAAAAACTGAAAATTCCAAAAACCTAACCCTAGGAGATGAAGCGCCAAAACTATGGGTCACGTTTGGGTAAATTGGTGTTTCAACTTCCCGGGGACGTAACTTTGGCATCCGATCTTTGTTTGATGTGCTTAATAGCTCGCTAGAAAGATCTATCTGAGGAGTACAACTTTCGATGTGACCAACATCGGTCCATGGACCCATGTTGCTCCCATTTTTCCCTAAAAACGTCATTTAGGGCCTCAAAACGGCTCTAGAAGTTCAGGACCCGAAAAACTGCTAAAAATAGTAAGTTTTGCTGCAATTTAAAAACTGAAAGAACTGATGGTGGGGGTTCAAATGGAATAGGTGGGTGGCCACCAATGTCCACTTGGATCATTAAGGCCCCAAAATGGCTCCGGGAGTGCAGGACCCAAAAAACTGCTAAAAATAGTAAGCTGTGCTGAAAGTGAAAAGCTGCCAGAATTGATGGTGCAGGTCCAAATGGAATAGGTGGGTGGCCACTGATATCCACGTGTATCGTTCCTCCCTCCTTAAGAAGCAATGGTCCCCAGTGCATTGAGATTCTCCATGAAATGAGGCACGTTCTATTTTCGACGATGTCATGGATTTGTGGGCGGGTATGCTGGATGTAATTAGTAAATTTGGTTTCTTTATCAGCCTCAGACAGTACATGTGTGGATTTTTTCTGTGTATTCACATGAGGTATGGAAACATTAGGCAGTGGTGCGTTTGGGGTCAAATCAATGGAGTGCTTGTCCTGACAGTGTAGAGGAACCTCTGTGAGTGAGGAGAAAATTTCCTCGTATTCCTCCATGACTTTTTCCATCTACTGCAGCCATGCAGGGGAGCCCTCTTTCGAGGTTGTGGCCACAATGTTCTTCTTTCCCTGTGAGTGAGTTTTGAGGAAAATAAATTTCCTAGTTTGGGAAACAATCTTACTGTGTTGTTTTGTAGTAGTCAAAGAGATTGCAGGAGGCGGTACCACCTCCGGTATCCTGTACAAGTTATTTCCCAAAGTAACAAAAACAACACGAGGCCTAGACTCATACACAGCATGTCACCTCCATAAGTATGGTTGGCCCAATAATACATCAGCTACATCAAGAGGAGCAACATCACACAATACCTCATATGTGAATGGCTTGATATTGTACAGAAGGCGGTACTGCTAGCGGATGTAGAGATCTCTCCCTGGGTGGAGCCACCCTATGGTATACGGCTGTGGGTGTGCTATGGTCGGTAGGTCGAGCTGCGTCATGACCGCTGCTGAAATGAGGTTCTTTTGGCTTTCGCTATCGACAAGAAATTGTAGCGGAGGACACTTCACCCACATCTACGAATGGAAGAGGCGCTCCCCCTCCTTTGGATCCTATGGATCATCCCCTAGGATCTTGGTGGTGGCAACAATGGCACTGGGATCTGCATCAATGATCTTCTACCCTTTGTCATTGCCTTTGTATGGTTCTAATTTGAGATCAGAAAATGCATCTGATTTGAGTGCCTTTAGTTCGACCACCAATGACTGTTTGGCCTGACACTCGTTTGTGCTATGAGTGGGGCTGTTATGAAATTCACACCACTTCCCTGTGTCCTTCTTTGGATTTGTGGTTTTGTTCTGAGTTGCAACGCTTTGGCCTTGCCCCTTGTTCTTCGGTTCGAGGGCACCTTTCGGATTCACAGATCCAAAGTCTCGCTCCTTCTGCTTAAATTTCTGCTCGATCTTAGCAGCATAGCGATATGCCGTGCCAAGCGATGTAATGTCGAGGAACTCCATTTTCTCCTGAATGTGTTTGTGCAGACAACCATAGTACTTGAGCACCAAATGTCTCTCTGAATCTTTAATACCCAACTTTGTGCGCAGGGTATGGAACAGATTCATCAATTCGTGCACATCTTGATCCCTTTGTTGCCGCATCATGGTCCATTGGATGTATTTGTCCTCATAGCTCCCCATGGGGTAATATTGTTCCTTGATTCCATCTCGGAACAAATTCCAAGTGGGTGTGGCTGAGAACAAAGAAGGTTCCCCTTCATCCTGTTGCTCACAGTAGGTTTCCCACCAGTCTTTGACATGGGGGCGGCTTTGAGGAGTGCAAAAATAATCTTTTCTTGGTCAGAGAAATCATGGACCGAGAAATACCCTTCCAACAAATTCAACCATCTATCTAAGGCGTCTGCATCTATTTGGCCTTCAAATACAGGAATGTCAAAGTTTACCTGTACCTTGAAGGGAGTGAAGCCTCCAGAGTGGCTGTTGGATGAAGATGCACCGTAAGTGGGCAGTCATTGAAGAATCTGAGCAAAGTTATCCATCATTGCGTTCCTTTGTTTCTTGAGGGCCTCCTCGAGCAATATTTTGATAGGATCTCCTTCTCCCCCCTCTTTATTTTCTTCTGCCATGGGAGGTTGTTGGGGTTTGCGAGGCTGATCTTGCAAGGGTTCAACCAGATTGAGCCCTAACTCCTTATACCCTGACCGCGTTGGGGACATGCAAAGAAAAAGAAAGAAAGAGTAGACCCCTTTGATACCACTGATCCAGATTTTGTGGAGGAACACAATAGAATACATAAATAACCATAAACATAGAGATGTAGCGGAAATAATGCTTCATTTCATTAATATCAAATAACAGAAATATGCTTACAGACATAAGGGAAATAAAATAGCTAGGGTGCTGGTAGCGAATCTCTGAGAAGAGATGTGGCGGTTACAGACCTCTGAACTATGTTACAATGAGGCTTGAGGGCCTATTTATTATTGAGAAATAATGGAAAAACTGAAACGTCCAAAAACCTAACCCTAGGAGATGAAGCGCCAAAATTGTGTGTCCCGTTTGGGTAAATTGGTGTTTCAACTTCCCAGGGACATAACTTTGGCATCCGATCTTCGTTTGACGTGCTCAATAGCTCACTAGAAAGATCTATCTGAGGAGTACAACTTTCGAATTAATCACCACATGTGAATTAAATCATATTTAATTCATTGGACCTCTCGCTAGTTGCTCCATTAGTTAGAACTAGTTAAATTTCTTTTAACTCAAACAATTCAGTTAAATAATTACAACTCAAAATAAATTGAAAGTGGACCCCCTAAAAATTATATAGAACTATACATGCCTCTATTTTGACCCTCAACTCGAATTGACTGAGCTAACTTAGTCTTCTTTACTTAGTTAACTCATACAAGTTGTCATGTGATGTGGAATTAAAATTTCGTTTTTATTTAATCAAGGGAAAATTAAATTAGAAGCCTCTTCTTGTTTCCATTTTCTACACTCCCTTTCAAAAAGAAAGGGATTGTCTACTACCCCGATCCTGCTTCTATGGAACTCAAATTTTCCTCTTGACATTGCCTTCATCAAGATGTTTTCATCCTGCTCCTCTGTAGGAATGTATTTTAATGACATAATCCTCCTCTGCACACAATCTCTAAGATGGTGATACCAGATATCAATATGCTTGGACCTATCATGAAAAACTG
The DNA here is from genome assembly GCA_034641835.2 of Pinus albicaulis. Lineage (NCBI taxonomy): Eukaryota > Viridiplantae > Streptophyta > Pinopsida > Pinales > Pinaceae > Pinus > Pinus albicaulis. The sequence continues at coordinate 1,230,173,714 of CM076572.1, forward strand.
GATTAACCTAGATTTTGATGCAACTTTGGTTATCATAATAAATCACTTTTGGATCCATCTGTTGACCAAACAAGCCAACAAGTATCTTCCTCATCTAGATGTCCTCACAAGTTGCTCATCACCTGTCAAAATCAAATCATCGATATAAAGTACAATGATCAATAATTTATCTTCTACCACAATATGGTAAAGCTTTGTATCTACTTCAGTTTTGGTGAACCCAACATAGTGAAGTAGTTGTCGATCGTAGTGTACCAAGCACGAGGTGCTTTCTTAAGTCCATACAATGCTCTCTTGAGTCTGCACACATGTGACTCTATGTTAAAGGTCTCAAAACCTTTCGAAAGCTCAATGTACATGTCTTCCTCAATCAATCCGTTGAGGAAGGTTGTATTTACATCCATATGATGTATCTACCATCCCATCTATGTTGAAAGTGCAAGGATATATCTAATTGATGAGTACCTTGTAGCTGGAGCAAAGGTATCCAAGTAATCAATTCCCTCCACCTGAGATAATCCTCTAGCTATAAATATGGCCTCGTGTTTCTCAACACTCCCATCTGCTGCCTTCTGCACCTTGTAGATCCACTTGGAATCTACAACTAAATTTCCCTCTAGTCTTGGGACAACTTATCATGAAATTTTTCTCATAATGGAGTCATACTCCTCAACCATGGCATCAAACCAAACTGGTTGCTGCACTTCTTCATTGAATTAGGATGGATCAATCTCTACACCATTGCTAAAAAGAGCCATGTAGCCAATGCACTATTGTGGGGACCTTCTCTGCCTGTACTGTGATGTGGGTGTTCCCACATTCTCTATAGCATCAAGCACCAACCTATCAACCTCTCTGATGCACTTCCTTATGTCTTTGGACGTCTTTGCATGAGTGGGTGCTTCCACTCTATATTCTTATCCTTATTGCTGATCCACATCTTAAGGTTCTTCTTTTGGATATAAGAGCTCCTCAACTCCATGCAACTGAAGCTCCCTGTCAAGGGATATTCACATGGCCTTATCTTCATCGAATTTCACATCTTTCCTGACCATTTTCATCCTATGATATGGAAAGTACACCCAATAGTTGTGAGGTGTATCTGTGTACCCCAAAAATATTTTCAATTCAGCTATTGGCTCTAGATTTTTCCTGGAATCTTTGGTTACATGGAAATAAACCGATGAACCAAAAATTTTAAAGTGCACCACATTTGGTTTCTCTTCTGAAAAATATTCCTCTGGTGTACTCATCCCGAGAATTTGATGAGGACTTTTGTTCTGCACAAATACTGTTGTGTTGCATGCTTTAGCCCACAAGTGCAATGGTATGCCCTAATCATGCAACATTTCTTATGTTCCTCCCACAATAGTTATGTTATTTCTTTCTGCAACCCCATTCTACTGTGGGTTATGAGGTGCTATCAATTCCAATCGAATTCCTTTTGAAGCAAATAAATTCTTGAATTCATTCGAGATATATTCTCCACCATTGTCCTTCCTGAGAGCCTTCACCTTCTTTCCTGTATCTTTCTTGACAAGTGCTTTGAACTCACAAAATTTTAAGAACTTCTGATCTTTCTTATGCATGAATAATATCCAACACTTGCGTGAAAAATAATATAAAAAGATCACATAATACCTCTGTTTTTCTGTGGAGGTTGTCGAGAATGGTCCACACACATATGAGTGAACTCTTTCAAGGGTCACCTTCACTCGATTGTCCTTATCATGAAAGGTGGATTTAGTGTACTTACCCAATGTAAACCATTTTCATGTATCTCGCTGCCCAAGTGCACCCTTGGGAAGTCCTATAGAAATCTGTTGCATGATATTCAAAGTGCCATGGTGTAGATGGCCCAATCTTCTATGTGATAACTCACTGATGTCTCGACTCTGCACCTTCTCTGCTTTCATGCTCAAGGAAGCATAGTCTCCTACATCTAATTTGTAGAGGTTCTTTACTCAAACCCCAATATTTTTCACTTGTCCCATCTCTTTGTGACAAAGGAACATATTTCCTTTGCTAAATATCACATCATAGACATGGTCTTCTAACATATCAACTGAAACTAAATTCTTCTTTAAACGAGGAACATACATGTCATCTTTTAATGTGAGAGGAGTACCAAACTCCCTCTGAAAGGTAACAATACCTATTCTGGTCACGTTATACCTCCCGTCATCTCCCATATCGATGTGCATATGGAGATACTTCTCCTCCAAGTTGTTGAAGAATTCTTTGTTTCCGGTCATATGGAATGAAGCTCCACTATCCAGGTACCACACATAACCCATCACCGATGACACCATGCATGAAATGAGAGTGAAATAAAACTAGAATTTTGAAGAAAAGCTTCACCTTCCACTCCTCCAGAGGGATTCTTGTTGGCCTTCTTATGTAGACACTTTCTGGCATAGTGTCCAAGCTCATGATAGTGAAAACATTTAATCTTCGACAAGTCCTTCTTCTTTCTTGCCTAAACAGAATATGATTTGGAATGGGATGCCTTCCCTTCCCATTTATTTTCCTTTCCATCCAAGACACAGTTCTCCTCATCATTATTCTTTGATGATGATCCATCTCTAGTATTTCGCCAAATCTCTTCTTGTACCAAGTCAGACCACAATCACTCCCACTTTGGTAGCTTCTCCCTCCCATTCATTGAATCCTGGTATTTATGGCAATGCTCAGGAAGGCCTAGAAGTGCTAGGCTCACCATATCTGTTGAAAATGGCAACAAGAAATAGTGAAGGAGGCCTCCTGAAACATCTTTCCTGATCCTAGTTGGAAAGTGATCACGTAAACTAGGTGGGGACCACACATGTGATTTTTGTCGAAAAGTCTATTTTTGGACTATGTCTATTTTTAGACATATGGAGCATATTCTATAAGTTGCGGGATGCTATTTGTGGATGGTTGGTCAAGTTGGAAAAATAGATGGATTTCTATTTTTAGACATATTGGGCAGAATCTATTTTAGATTGCCAGTCTAAAAATAGATATGTCGAATATTATTAGCTCTTAATAATATTTGGACTCTAAACATTATCTTATTCTCTTGGAGCACTTCAGTTTGATGCCTGGATGTGGCACATGCAGCTGACAGAAGGAAATGCGCTTTTCCTAGGGTTTAAGTGAAGCTATTGCATGAAGACTTCAGTTACAACTCATGTGAGAGAGTTTGGTGGAGTTGATTGAGGAAGTTAGTGGAGTTGTATTCAGTTTAACTAATCTAAACATAGTTGAGCTTTTTGTATCCAAGTTAACTAATAGATACAATTAGTGAGAGTGGTGTGAATTAATTATTAATTAATTCACTAATTATAAACTCATTAATCAACTAAAGAATACATCAGTTAACTTCAGTGCATGGGCAGTTTCAGTGGAGACCAGTACAGAAATAGGTGAAAGAGAAGGTTAACTATCGGTTGTGACTATACTATTGCTATTTGCAACACACATATAGGTGGAGTAATCAATGAGGATTGCGCAGTTCAATCCAGGTGGTTTTTTTATCTATATGAGAGACCATCCTGGCATTGAAACAGCAATTCGGGTTGGCTATCAAGTGGCTAAAGGTTGGAGCACTGAGTTTTTGCTAGATCTAGCTTGATAGTGTGTAGCAAGGGAGGTAGTGCATGAGAGCTTGCAAAGAGCTTTGTACTATGATTGTTACATGATCTCCATGACATGTATAATATACAGATAGTTGGGGGTTTTCAGCTTTAAGCTTTCCCATGAAATATTGTGTTTATATGTGTGAATTTTTATGGCTTTAATGTGTGCATGCAATTGATTTTATTTCCGCATGTGATGATCAATGGTAGAAGAGATTCTGTATTATGCATGAAGCTAAAATAGTGTGTGATCAGGAGAATATCGGTGGATAACATATCAGTTATTCAAATTTCTACATGGTATCGGAGCGATATTGATCATTGGAGCAATTGCAAAGCATTGAAGCGATTGAGTTTTAGGATAAACTCAAGAAACATAAAGATGGAGAAAGCCGGAAATATACATGCATATTGTATATAATTTTCTACATGGAATGAGAGCGAGAATTTTTGGGTGCGCGAGTTTGTAGGGAATATCTGAAAAATTTTGGTGAAATATTTTCAGAAACAAATAGCATATTTCGATTCCTTGCGAAAAAATACCCAAATTGAAAAAAAAAATCGGTCGAATCGGAGCTCGGATGAGGGAGATATCATCGATTTAAAATCAGCTCTTTTGTTAGAAAATTTTGCGACGGCGGGACAATTGCAATGTGCGCGATCCAAGAATCTACATGCACCGAGGTACAAGATGCATGCAAAGATTTGAAGAGCTAAGCATAGGTTAGTGACTTGGTGGTTGAGAGGGAGCCTCTCAACATGCAGCGTGAGAAGCAGTCTCGGAAGGTTGTGGAGCAGCCACAACTGGAGATGCAGAAGAATCTTTATAGATTTGATGTAGATGGGATTTCTACGGAGCTTCCTACTGTTGGGAAGTGCAAGAAAGACATGAAATTGATGCTTGAGAGGGAGCAAGTTTTGCATGCAGGTAATAGTGAACCTCGGGATGTGGAGCAGCCACAAGATGAGGATCATGGAGTGGAAGAAACCACTCATGCAGAGAAATTTCGTGCCAGATGGGCAGAGGGAGTGCATGTAGCTATACCACCAGGTGAGAGGTGGGGCGACATGCATGAGTAATCCCAAGAGGATATTTTTGGGCAGGATTCATGAGATGGTGTGGATCTCATGAATTGAACCTGGTTACGAGGTGCCCACAACGCAGCAGTAGCATGATCAGTTGGAGTGATGCAAGCAGATCAAAGTGACAGTGTCGGATACTGGAGTGCGGATCAGAGTTGACAGCAAGTGCAAGAGTGCATGGGTGCAAGAGTTCAACAACGCAGTGGTTCCTGATGACATGTGAAGTTGGTACCAGTAGAAGTCAAAGACTTTGATGATAGATGCATCAGATTGATTGAGTTTTTTGGAGCCTATTCAGTTTCAGAGGAGTTGCAGAGCAGATGCATGGAGTTGCATGGCACTTGTGAAGGTTGCAGGGCGAATGCATGGAGTTGCATGTCACATGCAAAGACAGTCCTTTCTTGTTGAGAGGGAGTGTTGAAAATGGCAACAAGAAACAGTGAAGGAGGCCTCCTAAAACATCTTTCCTGATCCTAGTTGGAAAGTGATCACCTAAACTAGGTGGGGACCACACATGTGATTTTTTGTCGAAAAATCTATTTTTAGACTATGTCTATTTTTAGACATATGGAGCATATTCTATAAGTTGCGGGATGCTATTTATGGATGGTTGGTCAAGTTGGAAAAATAGATGGATTTCTATTTTTAGACATATTGGGCGGAATCTATTTTTAGATTGCCAGTCTAAAAATAGATATGTCGAATATTATTAGCTCTTAATAATATTTGGATTCTAAACATTATCTTATTCTCTTGGAGCACTTCAGTTAAGTGCACAGATGTGGCACAGGAGCTGACAGAAGGAATTACGCTATTCCTGAGGGTTAAGTGGAGCTATTGCATGGATACTTCAGTTAGAACTCATGTGACAGAGTTTGGTGGAGTTGATTGAGGAAGTTAGTGGAGTTATATTCAATTTAACTAATCTAAACATAGTTGAGCTATTTGTATCTAGTTTAAATGATTGATACAATTAGTGAGAGTGGTGTGAATTAATTATTAATTAATTCATTAATTATAAACTCATTAATCAACTAAAGAATGCATCAGTTAACTTCAGTGCATGGACAGTTTCAGTGGAGACCAGTGTAGAAATAGGTGAAAGAGCAGGTTAACTATCAGTTGTGACTATACTGTTGCTATTTGCAACACACAGATAGGTGGAGTAATCAATGAGGATTGCGCAGTTCAATCTAGGTGGTTTATCTATATAAAGAGACCATCCCATAGCATTGAAACACGCAATTCAGGTTGGCTATCAAGTGGCTAAAGGTTGGAGCATGAGTTTTTACTAGATCTAGCTTGATAGTGTGTAGCAAGGGAGGTAGTGCATGAGAGCTTGCAAAGAGCTTTGTACTATGATTGTTACATGATCTCCATGACATGTATAATATACATATAGTTGGGGGTTTTTAGCTTTAAGCTTTCCCATGAAATACTGTGTTTATATGTGTGAATTTTTATGGCTTTAATGTGTGCATGCAATTGATTTTATTTCTGCATGTGATGATCAATGGTAGAAGAGATTCTATATTATGCATGAAGCTAAAATAGTGTGTGATCAGGAGAATCTCGGCGGATAACATATCAGTTATTCAAATTTCTACAATATCATCCTCACAAACTGTAATACCAACACTTCCAATATCATCTTGACATTAAGTGAACTTCGTCAAGTATTTTGGTATTGTGTCGCCCTTCTCCATCTTGATTTTTCTGATCTTGTCCTCTAGGGCTAGCTTCATGTGGTAGTTGTTGTTCTAAAACAAATATATTAATGCCTTCCATATAGAATGCGGAGTTGCCTTTCCATGGAGGTTCGAGACAATATGATCTTGAACTCCTTCTAATATAATCATTCTCGTGTTTGCGACATTCTTCTTCCATGCAAAAATATTTTGAGCATCTGTTTTTGCGAGCCTGGTAATATCACTATATATGAAATCCTTTAGACCATTTCCTTCCAACAGTTCTTCCATCTTTTCCTTCTAAGCTATGTAATTCGAACTACCCTGAAGGGAATATTCGAGTCTCAATCCATAGAAAGAAAAATTTATGTCGGTGCTCGTCATGAAGAGTAGATTTGCAAATTTGATTCAACTATTCAAAAAAACTTATATTATTCTCTTATATAGTGATTCTTGCTACGATACCATGTAGAAAATCCACATAGATTCAACTCTTGTAATATGCTAAAACAAAATACTTGAATCTATTCTATAAATTTCGGAAACCAATTACAATTGCACAATCACATGAACAAGAAAGAGAAAGAATTTCAATCAAACAACACAAAGATTCATTTGGGGAAAGCCTCAGCTAAAAATCCTGATACCTATATATTTCATAAGTCAAAGAATATGAAACAATACAATTCTTCTCTCAGGGCTTTAGAGCTCTCTGCACTATCTCTGTCTTTCTCACACTATCCTAGGCTAGCCTAGTTCAATACTTAACGAATTTATTATTCTTGGATGCCCTTCCTTGCTTGCACAATCCCTAGGGAAATTGAGCCCATATTAATTAGGAAATTCCCAATTAATTATTGTGCAATACATTTAAGGCCTTCTACTAACTCCATGCACCGCCTGCAAAATTTTCTACTTATACAACTGATAGTACACTTCCCTTTAACTCCAATCTCAACTAGGTCTTCCTCAGAACTAACATGTAGCAAATATTTATAGCGAATTATTAGTTATCTGATTTATCATTGCATGTGAATTAAATAAAATTTAATTCACTCGACCTCTCACTAGTTCCTCCATTAGTTAGAACTAGTTAAACTGATTTTAACTCAAATACTTAAGTTAAATAATTACAACTCAAAATAAACTATAACTGGACCCCTTAAAACTTAGAGATAACTCTACATGCCTCTAGTTTGACCAGCAATTCGAATTAACTGAGCTAACTAAATCTTCCTAACTTATTTAGCTCATACAAGTTGTCATGTGATGTGGAATTACAATTTCATTCTAGTTTAATCAAGGGGAAATTAAATTAGAAGCCTCTTCTTGTTTCCATTTTCAACAGGATTTGGATCCTAAAAAGGCTCTAGGCCCTGATGGCTTTCCCATTTTTTCCCTTTATTAAAAGATACCTACATAAAATTCTCAATCACTCAAGGGTGAATAATAAATTGGCATGAGGAAAAAACTCATCTTTTCTTGCCCTTATCCCAAAAGAAACAAACCCTGTTAATTTCTCTCATTTTCATCAAATCTCCCTCTGTAATTCTTCTTATAAAATTATGACCAAGATCATATCGAACCATTTGAAAATATTTCTTCCCCCCTTCACCTCTGAGAATAAATGAGGATTTATGCAACATAGATATATTTTGGATAACATAATTTTGGTGTAGGAAGCCATATGTTCAAACAAAGAGGCAGGAAAAGCAGGGATGGTCATCAAAATGGACATGGAAAATGTAGTTTACAGGGTACATCATTCTCTCATATTTATTATTATGCCAAAAATTATATTTTGTGAGGAATTCATCGATTGGATTAAGGCATGTATAAGGGCTCCTTGGATATCCCCTCTCATCAATGGTCATCCAACTCCTATATTTTTGGCCTGCAGAGGTCTTCGTTAGGGGTGTCCTCTATTCCCTTTCTTATATATCATTCTAGCATAAAGCCTAAGTAGAAATATAGATACAAATCAACTCGACGGAAAGCTTATGGGGTTGAGTATTGCTCATAATGTAAAAGACATCAATTATTCCCAATTTGATGATGATACACTATTGTTAGGAGGAGTGTCAATAATTATTTTTGTTCGATTTAAGAATACACTGGTAACCTATCAAATTTTTTCGGGAGGAATTATAAATAAAAAGAAAAGCCAACTTCTGGGATGGAACTGTTTAGAGGCTGTGTTGCGGGAAATATATGGGATATTAGGCATACCATTGGTAAAGGACTAGAAATTATTTTCTTATCTAGGGTTCCCATCTCGTTAGGTCCTTCGAATAGAGAATATTGGGAGGTTGTCCTTCAAAAATTAAAAAAGGGATTCTCTCATGGGGGGGTCATTGTTTCAATGTTGCAAGAAAGGTAGTTCTAATCAATTCAATGCTCTCTTCCCTTAATTATTACATTTGATCTAGGCTTCTTGTGCATACGAGTGTACTCCACAACATAAGTAGCGTGATTCATAACTTTCTATGGAAAAGAGGGAAAAGGAATGAGGGGCACTTCCATCTAGTAAATTGCAATTTAGTTCATCTTCCAAAAAAATTGGGAGGTTTGGAAATAAAATATATTGAAGACATGAATTTATAAATGGGGGAACAATTGGTGGAAAAGAACATTTAATAGGAAATAATTCCATAAAAATCATATTTTGATTCCTGAATTAGAAACTTGGGAAGTTCAGGGGAATAAAACATGGAAATTATGTAGGGCAGCGACTCCAGTTGTCTTGGAGCATCTTGGGTGGAAAACAGGAAACAAAAAGTGTATTCATATAGGGAAAGACAAGATATTGTTGGCTCAACTTTTGAATAGATATCAAGAAGGTCGCAACATGGACATTTGGATGGAAGAACAAGGTCTTCGCACCCATGATGATCTTTTAGTTTGGGATGAATAAGGTAATTCAGCAGGATGGTGTGAATTATATTTCCCCCCATATATTTCTCAGCTGAGGTTAGCACTTCTTCAATCCTTGAAGGGATATGCATCAGATGCTTCCTACGTAATGGACTGAAGAATATGGACAGAAGGCAAGAAAGCACCCTACTTAGTAAAATAAGGATATGAATCTCTTATAAGAAACATCTCACACCCTCAACCCTCCAAAATATGGAATTTTATTTGGAACAAATATGGTCTTCCAAAGGTAGATATATTTTGCTAGGAAATGCTTCATGGAAAAATTTTAAGAGCGGAGAATTTGAAAAAAAGAAAAAATTGAAGGGCCCTCCAGCTGCGTTCTTTGAAAATAAGTTTAATATCACATCATACACCTATTTTGTCAATGTATTTCTCCCTTGATGTATGGAAATGGATCTTCTCCCTATTGGGAAAATCCAAAAAATCCCTTTGGGATGTAGGAAATGTTTGAGAATTGGCGATCAAAATATCATGTGTGTCATGGATCAGACTCTTTAATAATGAGATGTTGGATGAATATTTCAAAATATTTATGCTGAGAAATATGGCTTGCCCACAATCAGGTCATCTTCAACGATGAAAATCCAAACCCGAAATCGAAAGCTCTAGAGGCCACTCAGATGTTATATGAATTGATCTCCTCAAGAGGATTTGATCCAAAAAAAATGGAAAATATATCAGGTGATGAAAAAGAATGGCTTCAATTAGAAGGACCTTTAGGTCATGCTAGCAACTTCAATCCTAATAAATTTCACCCCCCTTTCATCATTAGAATGAAAGGATATAAATTTAGAGAATCGTGTGAAAAGAATTATTTTAATGATGAGTACACTTTTATCACTTTTTCGGGCCCTTGAAAATTACGAAAAAGAAAAACCATTGAGTTCTCTTTAAGCCTTTTTCAGACTCTCTAAACATGAAAATATTGCCGAGTATTTGACTATTCGAACTTGTGAAAGGAAATGAATAGTCATCCCTTCAGTATAAGTTTACCACTTTTTCGGACTGAAATGGACTATTTACGAAAAAGGTATACATTGACTAATCATAGTCAATAGAGTTTTCTCTTGCATTATTTTATCTTTTTTTGGGTTTGAGAGACTAAATTTATGAAAAATTACACCTATGGAGTCTTATTAAAATTTTCTTCTGACTCCCTAAAATTGAAAAACACCGAGTTTCACCTATACTGGACTCGTTAAAATTTAACAGTAAAGGATTTGTAAATTACAAATAGGAACCAACCACTCCTTCTTAGGGTTCGATTTTAATACTAAGATGGACTTATCCGAAGGATGAGCTTATACAAAAAGCAAATGATATCCTCCTCAAGCTGTCAAAAATAAAGAGGTACTTGCCAGAAACGGTGGGGGAAAAAGAGAGAAAATGAATCCAGTTGTCACACTTTGTTCCAAAAAGTAGTATACCACTCTTGAACACGACACTTTTGTCACACTCATACTTAGGTTGGAAAAATATTTTGTCTAACAGTTAATCAAACCACATGGAAATTCTTCAGCCGGTTTCTGGGTATTAGCTTTAGGTCAATTTTCACCAAACCATCTGCAGTATCGTTATGTGTTCAAGAGACAGTTCAAATAAACCATTCATTGCAAACATTTGTCTCCATTCGCGTTTACCATCCCTGAGTCAGTCCTTGCTAAAATTTCTTCAAAACTTGATCTAATGGTTTTGTGTCGTAGGCTTTCCTGCGACATGTCACTTTCTATTGTTGACAACTCATCATCTAGAAAGTTGATCGAGAATCCTATCAGTACCTTGGGATCTATATGCCCTAATGGCATGTTTCTCGCCTTCGACGGTGGGTTACATAATTGACCTTCGATCGAATGAATCTGTGAAATGTTCGACTGCGAATCATTCATTCACACCTCATATATTGTATAAGTACTTTGAGAGCCATTGTCATTATTGGTGGTTTCTGTCACACTTGTTAACAATTCACATCATTGACTGGTAATCAAGTGGTTTCTACCATGTTTGAATTCGACTTAATCAATCACATGGATAGAATCTTACTAATTCGAGAAGCGGAAATCAAGACCCTAGACCTAGTTTCCACCATCCAGGCTGCGAGGAGTTTTATTATTCATAATACAGTAGACTACTTATGACAGGTGGCTACGTCCATGTTGTGTCTACTATTGATGTAATTATAAAATCATTTCTGTATCAGAACATGCAGTTAGTTTTGATCTAAATATGGGAATGCCTACCTCAGCGATGATATACATATATATTTTTGCATTGAATGTTTTTACAGGTCTCAACCGGTATGCCTCTAACCCAATCCTTGGAATGATAAAGCACTTCACTCTTCAGAACTACTTCAGACTTCTCACTTTAGGGGGCAATTTGTTACAATAAAAATTGTCACCATGACATTTAGCTGTCTATATGAGCTCATCATTACCTATTTTATGCTCACTTGGAGGTCCAAAATTATAAAGTTCCTAAGCCAAGTCTTGGAAATTGGAAAAAACTCATTAAAACCCTAAAAAGCCTAACTCCACACTTTTCCTAGTCATTTCCCGTGGTACTCCAGTTTCTTGCTCTATAACCTGCAGCACATACTGCATGTTCTTCTTACTAAAACTGCTGACCCTCGTAAAAGGTAAAATGAAAGAAAAGTAAGTTATAGAAGCCCAGTTGGTCGAATATTCTCCTAGCTGGAAGCTTTTAGAAGCATAATCTGGTCAAGCTTCGCCTCTTCATTCACGAACCTCTATCGCTTCATTAATGGAAATTATCCCTTGGTATTTGGGAATAAAATCCATTTTTGAGAGGACTCTATCCCCCTTTCTTTGTAACTGAAACTTCCTCCCTTCTACTATAAATTGAGATCATGTTTCAGTCTCAAGGGTACTTAGAACTTGGTTGTTTTGAGGTGAATTGCTGAAGAAATTATACTCTATATACTTGGCATCAATCGTATGAGAACGATTACATACTCATATTCATAGTTTTATGCTAGTTAAGAGAGGAGAAGGCTTGCCAATCCGATGGAAAGCGGTTGTTCAGGGCCCCAGAAGAACCTGTATGACATCAAGGTGACAAGGTTGTAAGGTTACTTCTTATCATACAAGTTAATACAAATGGATTCTATTTTCTCATTAAGTTGTTCATGTATCTATTTGAGCAATTTAATTCTTGGATTCCTTGATCACTAAGATAGATTAATGTTTCTGAATTATTATATCTTGCAGGTGCTTTTAATATTTTTTCTTGTCTTTGGATGCAGGTCTTACATGCTGAATTGAACTCTTTTGGAGCGACTGAATTGAAGATTACAACAAGCGTTGGACTTAAGGTAGGAGCATCTCTTCCTACTTAGTTAATTGATAATTCTGAATCATAATAATCTAGAGAAAGTAGTTTTCATTTGGTCTGTTTGTTTCTAGATATCCTTAGGATACTAGGGAGATCGCTCTTGTCCACAAGAGGGATTAATCCACCTAACACCACTTGAGGACATTTTTTTTTTTGGCGACCTTCCTCGTACATATAAGGCATCTCCATTCTGGCCCTCCATATTTTTCCGTCTCATTTCATTCGATAGCAAGGCTGAGACAATTTCATCAAAATTCAAGGTAGTTGTATTGCTACCTATTGCAATAACTAGACTATCCCACGAATCTAGTAGAGAACACAAGAAATTGATGCACTTATCTTCATATGATATTTTAATATCAACAGATGACAAATGACTTACCACAATATTAAAGGCATTCATATGCTCTGTCACCAAGTCTCCATCCTTCATCGTTAGGTTATACAACTTTTTTCACAGGAACAATTTATTCACCACAGACTTAGATTGGTACAAAGTCCCTAACTTGACCAATAAAGTCTTTGCAGTAGCTTCCTTAGATACATTCAACAATACTGAATCTAATATATACAACTCTATTGTACTCTTTCCTTCTGATCCATCTTTGCCTAGTCTTCATCTGACATTGTCGTTGATTTAGTACCTAGATCTACTGCGATCCACTGATCTTTATCCTCTAGCATATCATCCATCTTGAGCTTCCACAACTCAAAACTCTAACCATTAAATTTCTCGATCGCTATCTTTCCACTTCTCGCCATATTATTTCATCACAAGAATCGATCCTGCAGATCTCCCACTAAACATGGTTTACCACAGGCCTGAGAAAAAAACCCCTCGGTAGCAAAGGCTTCCCCTTGAAGCTGCAACATCTCTAATACCAAATGTAGCTTTTAACATTGTACAAAAATTATCTACAAATGAATTCCTAAAAATATAAAACAAATAATAGTGAGATCATAAATCATAAAATAAATATACACATAGATTTTCCCCTCGATCCCAAACTTGGACTACCAACTTTATTTTTCATTATATTCCTTTTAGTGGTACAACACATATATATACATGTCGAATCATTCATAAAAATCAATCCATTAACCCTGTTGGGGTTCCCATGTTTTGGCCAGATTGGCAAGACCAAAAGATGAGACAACATCAGAACCACTTTCAGACCTCAGGATCTAGCCCTCCTGGGTCCAGAGGGGGATCTCTCTATATGAGCAAAGGTTTATGTCTATGAGGCTCAAATGTTATGATTTTAGGCTAGTTATAAGGCTCGGGGTTTTGTTTGTTTGATTTTTTGTTTGGTTGATAGTTATCAGGAAAGAAGGATTCAGTGTAAGACAAGAATGAGCAAAGAGGGATAAGAAAGAGGTGAAATATTCCAGAAGATATTCAGAACCATTGGGCAATGGAGTCAGGAAAGGATTTTCTTGCTACTCAATAGGTAGGCTTTCAATTGGGCTAGTCATATGAAACTTAGGATCTTTCAAGATGATTATGTGATATGGAAAGTAGGAGGGAGGAGATAACACAAATTTTAGAGCACAAAGTTACGGATCAACAGGTCGTACAAGGATCCTAGTGGACAGGGCTAACACTAATCCCCAGTGTTCCAAAATCTTCCAACTAAATCTATAACAAGAAGCATCTAAGAACTGAATTCATTTAATTCATACATCAGAGAGCGGGCAATAACATCCACTACACTGGTTAAACCAACTAAAAACATTCCCTATATAATACATTCAGAAGAGAAACATAAATGACAAGGAGAGCAGAAACATAGGGTACCTAACAAGGGTAAATCCTATGCCAATATTCTGATGCAAGCCAGTAGAAACGAAATGAAATGAATGTAAACATAGAGATAGGAAAACATCACCGCTGCTTCAGATCAGGATCCAAAGAAATGTGCTTGTCATATCAAATAACAATACCAATCAAGTACAATATTGCCAATAGCTGAATACTCAGTCTGAAAACATCTCCTTCAACCTATCTTACAATATTTACACAGAGACTGTGTCTCAAAAGAAACTACTTTCGATTCTCTGATAACTGATCAACAACCTTTACAATGTTTTTCTCATGAGTTTTATAGCTGAAGAGAAGCAGAGAAGGTAGGTAGAAGACTAAATGTAGTATTAAACTTCTGAAAAGAAAGAGGGTCGAAGCCCATTCTATTTTAAACCCTGTGCATTTAGTTCCTGGTGTTCTTTGGGTGCATGAATGATCTCCACCAGACTCCAGACTACTCTAATATGATTCTGAAGTACTCTGACTGCAGTACTGTGTGGTGCTATAGGTGAATAAACAAAAGATGAATGAATGATAAAGAAGTCTGCCATACTGATGAAATAAATGCTTTGATAGAATGAGGGCTGTTTCCAGGGTAGGAAATGTTTCCAGAACACGGCATAGATTGAACACTGCATGGGCGCTTTGTCCTTATGGAGGAAAAACATGCTGCTATTGTATAAACCCCTGATATGCATTGATTTCTGCGTGCTATACCTTCTACGTGATCCCTGGGCTTTCAATCTGATTTTCCCCTTTAAAATACTAGATTAGGACTTAAGATATTCAATGATGTACATAAGAACTCCCTAACTCTTGTGCTGATACTCCTTGCCGCTTCAACGGTCTATGTCAGTGGGAAAAACAAGCTTTAATGGCGCTGAAAAGATTTGCGGAGTCTGAACTCTGCTCTTCTTCAATGCAAGTTCTGTCAGCCAGCCTCTTTGACAATTTCATGGTGGTACCAGCTTCTAGATTCAATCCTATCTGTGCAACCCACCATTAAATTTGTTCATATGGACCATGGCGCCTTTTACGCATCTTGAAACCTTGCAAAAACACGAAACTTGTTAAGAAAAAAATGGCTGAGCGGATGATGTGGATGACTGTGACCAGGGTAGCATGGTGTGGATGAAGATAACGAATGCAGAGGCTATTGTGGGAGTAAACGTGGCACATCAGGAACTGCATGGAAAGACGTCGGAGCAGACAATTTAACGTAAAAACAATGAAAATTGGCCTTGGAATGGATATATATCATGGGGGTAGATGAATGTACGGAGGAGACACGTGGAAGAATGACGTGGAGGACCGGGCGATGGCGGAATAGTCAATAGCGGGGGTAATTGAATGTGAACCATCTGATCTTGGGAGGAGATCAACGGCTGAAGATGCATCGGAGGGCGACGGATGGTGGGCTATACCTTGAGTTATCACGTGTGCATCTGGGTTAACTACCGTGCATCTTCAACGAATGATAGCCATTGGATGGCCCACCCTAGATCAGACGGTCCACGACGATATCGCTGGGCATCCGTGTTCGGACAATAATGCGCGATGGACGACGTTAACGCGCAGGGACGACGGTTTTGAAATCGTACAGGGGGACACGTGTCAAGAGGTGTATGGAATCGCTCTGTGATCGTGGAAAACCACCCTCTGCTTGAAGGTGGTGCGATAGAAACCACTGGGTTTGGAACAGTGCATGGGGACCATCGGCGTGGGCGCGTTGTGGACCATCATATCAACACTTCAAACGGACGGCGATGGCGCAATCTGAGGAATGAACGGGGGGAAACCTGGGCACTGCAGATTTAATGATAGTCGTTTGATCTACCAAGATCGACGGTCGAGGTTGCACCTGATGAAAAAATACGGCAAGAGCCTTTCGGATTTCGCGGGTGGTTCCAGCGCCGGATCACATGGAGGAAGAGGTGCGGGGCTAAGTGGGAAAGGGGCTAGGCCTAATATAATGGTCCGAAAGTGGGTTTTAGCCATTTTTAATGCATTTTGGGGCTTGAGGAGGGTAACGGTAGAGAGATAGAGGGGAATTTTGAGGGAACAAAGGGCAAGGGTGGGACTTGATGTAGATTTTGGGGGATTTTAGGAGGTTGATGGGGATATGAGGGGGGGACAAAAGGGAATTTAGAAGAAAGGGAAAAAGGATAGAATGGGGGAAAAATGCAGGGATACAAGGGGTGAAACAAAGCCCTTTGGAGCATGATTCTTTATCAGCAAGGCTCATTGGCTTAAATCAGCAGAGGGAAACAGTTAAAAAGGTTTCAAGGATGATGTGTTTTCAAGGGAAATGCATTTCTTGCAGGCTTGCAAAACAAACTAGTTCCCTGCTTGCTAGTCAAGAAATTTATAAGGGGTTAACAGTGGCTCCACATGGGGATGGCTTCTTCTTGAAGGAGTCAAGAATTCAGAGAAATAGATATTTGGAGTAGACCAGGTGCTTGTTGCTTTACACATCCCTTCTTTCTTTGATAAGCTGCCACAATATGAAAACATTACATCAGCAGAAACTTACTCCAACAAACTACCTACCCATACTACAATCCTAGCATTTTTTCTTCCTCCAGGGTGCATTTGAGCTAGCAAACCCTTTACATATTTTTATTTTTGCAAATAGAAAATAAACCTATTCTAAATCTACCCTTATTGCTCCATGAGACCAGATTAGACTGTTGGTCTCATATGTTTCTCTACCTAATCTAATATCTGTTGGGATTAAACTGCCCAACATATTTCTTCTCTACATTCTAAGACAGGAAATTGAAAACAGTCAAGCCAGGATTAGACTGTTTGACTTACTGTGGGTCCAAGGCATAAAGACAGTTGCACATGGACAAAATTTGCAGAAAACTGAGAACAAAACTGTGAAGGCTTGAGATCTGAAACTTGAAACATCCTTCTTTCCCTTTGTGACTCAATATTTGAGCATGTTAGAGTCACTTCTTTCTTCATCTCAGCTCTAGTTTTGGGAATGTTAGAGCTGATTCTTCTTTCTTCTTTGCTGGCCCAGATTTTTGGCATGTTAGGACTAGCTATTTTACTTTCTTTGGCTCAGGTTTTGAGCTTATTAGAGCCAATCTTTTGCACATCAGAGGTTCATGTTTTAAGCATGTCTGAACCTCTCCTTTTCCTCTGTTTTTCGAAACATTTTTATTTTTCTTGAAAATAAAAAGCTGCAATGGTATGTACAATGGAAATGAAACTGGAAATTGTGAATTAGCAGAAGTAGTGTTTGAGCATCCCGCCATTGAAAAGACCCCCAAACAGCTCTGTACCATCTAGTTCTTGTAAGAAGAAAGCATTTGGACCCACAATGGCCTGGATGAGGTATGGACCTTGCCACAAATTGTCAAATTTGCTGTGCTTTTATTTATCCTCTCTTCTCGAATCCCACTTCAAAACCTTATCTCAACTTTGAAATCAACAACTTTGGTTCTTTTGTCAAACAATTTCTTTATGTTATCCTAAAATTTCACTGCTCTGTTGTAGACCTCTTCCCTTGTTTGTTGAAGATGGATTGTTTGGTTTATTCTCCTCACCATGATGTCTTCTTCTGTTTAGTTCTCTTGGACCAGCTTGATCAATGGTATCCCAAGACTGGTAGGGAATACTGCTTCCATACCATATACCAGCTGGAATGGTGACATGCCAATGGACTTCTTTGTTGTAAGCCTGTCAGCCCACAAAGCATGTACTAGCTTGTTATGCCATGATTTTTTTTTCTCTTCCAACAGCTTCTTGATGATGATCACCAGGCTCTTGTTTGATGATTCAGCTAATCCATTACCTTGAGGGTAATAGGCGGTTGAATGACCAAGTGATATTTGGTACCTGTGACAAAAATCAACCATCTTTTTGGATCCGAAAGTAGTAGCATTATCAGTGATTATTTTCCTTGGGCAGCCAAACCGAGAGAGGATGTGACTTTCTAGGAAACTAATGATGACTGAATCCGTGGCATTCCTAGTGGGAAAAACCTTTATCCACTTAGTGAAATAATTTGTGGCTGTGAGGATCCATTTGTGTTGGGCAGAAGAAGCAGGGTGAATTTCCCCTATGAAATCTAGGCCCCATTGTAGAAAGGGACCTTCGACAGTGATGGGTTGTAGGGGTAAAGGGAGGAGTTTTCTTTTGCCTTCAAGGATCTGACATTTGTGGCAGGAAACTATCATTTTATGAACATCATTGAAGAGTGTGGGCCAATAATAGCCAGCTCTGAGTATTTTGTTTGCAGTCGCTTTCCAACTCAGGTGGCCTCCACATTCTCCAACGTGGAATTCTTGTTTAACCCTCTCTGCCTCATTTTTAGTCAAACATTTAAGCAACAGGCCATTAGGATTATTCTAGTGTAATTTTTCATTCACAATGCAGTAACTTCTGGTTTTTAGCTTTAATAATCTGGCCTTGGTCTTTGATAATTTGGGAGGGGCATTGAGGTGTGTAAGCACATACAGAATGTCAGAATACTGAGGAGAGCTCTGAAATTTTTCCTCAACAATGAGATCAGGAAATTCTTGTTGCTTATCCAAGGTATTTATCATGTTAATGTCTAGGGCTTGTAGGTTTGATTCAGCCATTAATTTAGCTAAGCCCTGACCTTTAATCAGTTTGGTGGGTTTTATCTCAAGGTCATACTCTAAGATCACAACTATCCATTTTCCCCTTTTCCCATCTAGGTCTTGGGACAGTATATCTTTAACTATGATGTTGGGCACATAAGCTACGGTGTGAGAATGCAATATGTACACCCTGAAGTATTTCAAGGCCTTAATCAGAGCATAGGCCTATTTCTCCATGATGTTGTATTTCAAGGGTGCATCTCTGAGTGCTTTGCTAAAGAAGGCAATTGGCTGTTCCATTCCCTCTGTGTTTTTCTGCAGCAAGACTACAGCCACTGTATGCTCAGAGGTGAATGAAAAGATCAGGAAATCTTTGGAGAAATCTGGGCTGATTAGGACGGGAGCTTGGGTAAGTGCAAGTTTCACTGATTCAAAAGATTGTTTAGCTCCCACGGTCCATCTAACTCCTGCAAATTTCTTCAGCATGTTAGTCATGTTCCTAAGGTGTTCAGCCATATTTGGAATAAACCTCCTAAGGAAGTTAATCTTCCCAATGAAAGACTGTAATTCCTTGATGTTTCTGGGGTGTGTGATCTGTAGTATTCCCTCAACTCGTTGTGGGTCTATCTTGATTCCCTTTTCGGATATAATGTGGCCAAGGAGTTTACCCTCCTGTAGCCGAAAGATAGTCTTTTTAGGGTTCAGGGATAGACCAAACCTTCTACATTTTTCGAATACTTTTCTCAGATGTTTCAGGTGTTCTTCTTCGGTCTTGGAAAAGACAGTTATGTCATCCAAGTAGATAACAATGAAGAACCCTATCTCATCTGAAAATGCTATGTCCATCACTCTTTGGAAGGTGGCTCCAGCATTCATCAATCCAAAAGGCATCTTCACATACATGAAGGTACCCCATGGAGTGGTGAAGGCTGTTTTGAGTTGATATTCTGGGATTACTAAGACTTGGTTATATCCGGAGAAACCATCTAGCAGGGAAATCCTCTTAGAACCTACTACCTTCTGAAGAATATGTTCCATTTTAGGCAAAGGGTAATTGTCCTTGAGTGAGGCTCTATTGAGATTCCTGAAATCTATACACAATCAGATTTCCCCTGTTTTCTTCCTTACAGCCACTAAGTTTGATACCCAATCAAAGAACCTCACCGGCACAATTATACCTGCTTCATACATTTTCTTAATCTCTTTCTCTATTGCAGGCAATTGTTTGGGATTGATTCTGCGAAGTTTTTTCCTAAAGGGATTCTGATTGTATTTCAAGGGTATTTTTTTCTGGATAATATTTGTGTCATAGGCCTTTAAGTCTTCATAGCTCCATGCAAACACATCAATGAATTCTTTGAAAAGGTCAATGTATTTCTTCTTCATGTCTGCAGGTAAATACTTAGCCAGTTTAATCATTTTGGGCTTATCTTCAGTGCCTAAGTTGCATTCTTCCACATCAGAGTCTGCATGTTCTATAATGGGATTTTTTTCCACATCATCAAAGTCAAAAAGGTCCTCTAAGGGTGCCAGGCCTCTGGGTATATTCTTATCTTTGGCCTGCAACACCTCTACCTCTTCACTATTTTCATTTTCACATTTGCAATCTGGGTTTCCAGTTTGTTCATCTAAACAATTAATTCTATGTTACAGGGTGTTTCTTCCTCATCTGAGGATTCTTCACTTAGGCATCTACTGTCAGATTTGGAGTCTAAATCAGAAAACTCAAACTCATTTCTGCCTACCAGAAAATCTTCGATCTGTTTATCACCTTCAAAAACCTGCCAGTATTTTTTGTTGTCTGGCACAACAGGTCTAAATTTGGTCTGAATGATGATCTGTTGCTCTCTGGGAGTCTTGGGGTAGGAGCTGTCTAGGCAAGAAAATCCGTTTGCAACGACATTTTGACCCCTAGGAATGAACACTAATTTGTATTCAGCAAACATTTTCAGTAGGTCCATGGTGTCATTCCTATATGCTCTTAGCCTAGGATGCTTGGCTGTGTATTCTCCATTCACTTGTTTAATAACTAACTCTGAGTCTCCCCTTACAGTTATCCTACGGGCTCCCTTCTTCTTCAACAGATTTAGACCTAGGATTAGAGCCTCGTATTCAGGGACATTATTTGTGCATTTGAAATGCAGACTACAGGCGTGGCTCTCAGCGTAGTCATTTTCTATATTGTGTAACCATACCCCTGCCCCTGCAGTCCTTTTAGTACAAGACTCGTCAAAACTCATTTCCCATAAGGGGTTATTCTCATGACTACCGTTTTTTTCTCCGTTATAGCTGGGTTTTCCATTGTGTTGTGTTATAGGGTCTGTATTAGGCAATGGATTTCTTTGTTCTTCGTGAAATGTATGAGTTTCAAGGATCTGGCTGGGTGGCTGTTTACGCTTTGTTCCTTGTTCACTCAGAGTTAGGTCTCCACTACATATCCTACAAGTTTTGTTGCGGTTTTCTTCTTCGTTGTCCTCTAAATCCAGAGCAGCCATTACATTAAAATCCATGGTCTATGCCTCTCTGTTTGTATCTCTGTTTTGGGGCTCTGACCCTTCTAAAGATTCGTCGTTACAAAATATGAAGGATTCTAGGTCTGTATGTACAGAATAAATGGGTGAATTTTCTATTTTTTCAGGGCTACTGACTAGGAATTTCATCTGTGTCTCCCTATACAGTTTTCTAAGTTGGCCAAAGATTGGGATTGTGGCATATGAGCCATCCATCTTCATTGTACACTGCAGCTTGGCTCCCCATGATCTTGATAGTAACATGACATACTTAGGTGGCACATTTTCCACCACAACATCCATGACCAATTATTTGGCTGGGATTTGAGTCAAGCTCACACACAAGTCTTTGATCAGGCCTAGGCATTTTTCTCTGCTAGAGTCGAAAGAGTATAAGTCTTTGTAGGGTTTGGTTATCTCTAGACCTAGTCTTTCCATGACTACCTTAGGAATTAGGTTCTGAGATGCCCCAGAATCATGCATTGCATTGTGCAGGATCTTGTCATGAATGTTGAGACTGATATAGAAAGGCGGAACTACCCCCTCCTGAAACTTCCCCTCTATCTTAGGACCAAACAAGAGGGCAGGCTAATCATCATTCAAATTGACAGAGTCACCATTCTCACCTAAGTTCAAAGCCTTCAAAATATGGCCTTTATATGCATCCTAAGTGGCCAGCTCAGAGAGTGGGACAGAGATTTTAATTCTTGCAATCTCACTTTCCAAGTTGAAAGTGGACTGACTCTTTGGGATACTCATCTATGTTTTGTTTGCCACTGCCTTAGTGGCTGATTCAGTGGGCTGATTTTCGTTATGTACAATGTTTGTGACAATTTTATCAGGAGCACTAACTGCAGTGCTAGTGCTGCTAGCTGGCTTACCTTGTGCATTAGTGTCTTGGTTGTCTTTTTCTCTATTCTTTCCAGAACTCTCAACTGCTGATTTGTTGGCTTCATCAATTGCTTTAGAAGTTTTCTTAGGCCTCTTTTTTATGGTAGTCTCAGAAGCTTTGGGTTTAGAAGTTTCTTGACTCTTTTTTCTTCTAAGTTCATACTGTTCTCCGACCTGCATCATGGCATTTTCAAATCCTAATTTGTAATCTTTAGATTCAAACCATTCCTCTTCCCAACTAGAGGGTGAAGGCTGATCTTCTTCTGAATAACAATTATGGATTGAGTCTTCTATTTCAAACGTATTAATTGTGTTTCCCTCAGACTCTTCTATGATTCCCTCATCTTCATCAAGAGAATTCTCTTGGAATGGAGGAATAACTTGTTGGTCTGACTCTCTTTGTCTGTTGGGAGTGTTATTGTTTCTTCTAAGGTTTTGGTTTCTGTTTTGGTTAGTAACTGTGGCAACCATTTTTTCCATCATTTGGTATAGCTTGTCCACATTTTTAGATAGATGATCATGATTTGGATCAGATGTGGAGGCTACATTGTCATCTCTATATGTTACCCTTCTCTCAGATTTCAGTCTTGCTCTCTTCTCAATCAGGTTGGCTTCTATGTTCACTGCTCCTTTCTGCATGTCCTCCAATGTGTTGTATTCCTTATCCCTAAGCTCATAGGCCATGTTAGCATCAAAACCTTCAGGATATTTTGCTAGGGCCATGCCTTGTGGAGGTTTCATATGTGGAGGGAGAGCATTATAAATGCTGTTGAACCTTGTTGTGTAATCGTGAACACTCTCTCCTACGTTTCTTTTAAGGGTCATGCATTCTACCAGCCTAGATCCATCTAACTCTGGATCTATCATGCGCCGAGAGGGATCAAATCTCTCGAGGTGCAAACCTATATTTTGAGTGCAAAACTTGAGGAAAGGTTTGCACCTCGAGAGATTTGATCCCTCTCGGCGCATGATAGATCCAGAGTTAGATGGATCTAGGCTGGTTCCAGTCGGAGGCATCAACGTCACATTTTTTAGATTATTAAAATTTTTGTATATTTTTGAGATGTAAGATGGATCTACGCTGGTTTCAGTCGTGTGCTGCCAAGGAAAATATATCAAAGATATGATTAATTTTATCAGTAATATGTAAATATATCAAATATTAATATAATCATTTTAAATATGCTAAATATTTCTGAGATTAACTTGGTCATTTTAATTTTAAATTTTCTTAGTTACCTCGGTTCGTTGAGATGATAATTATTGTTAATAACTATAATGATGAAAAATGATGAAATATTTTTTTAAAATGCAAAGTGACAATAATAGTGTTGAAAGATAGAAAATGTGAATAATAAGAACGTACTCATGTTACAATCAATCTCAAACTATTTTCTTCTACTATTCTTATTTCCTCCCTTGTTAGTTTTGTTATCTTTTCAGATCGATTATATGAAAAAGAAAATTTAAATCATAAACCATTTAAATCTTTAGCTCGATTTGTTGTAGTAAACATGATACTTGTCTCTCTTGCTCTCCAATATTAATAGCTTAAATTACTATAACACAAAAATCAATCTACATTGTTAATAAATTTTTGTGCTTACACTAAAATCAATGTGAGGTGGGAATCTACACTGCCTAAGATGGATTCTAGGATTGATCATCTACATTGAAATTAAGTCATCTAGTGCAAGTAGTCAAATATAATTATAAATCGACATCTAAATTGAAATCAACACATTCAGTGCAAGAAATCAAATTGTATTATAAATCACCACCTACACTGAAATCAATGCATCTAGTGCAAGTAATCAAATATCATTAGAAATAAATATCTACAATAAAATCAATGCACCTAGTGCAAATAATCAAATAGGATTAGAAATCACCATCCCCACTTATATCAATCCATCTAGTGTGAGAAATATTCCTCCCTCTCTCCACCCTCCATCCATATCTATATCCCCCTCCATCTATTCTTTTTTGTCTCTCTATCTCACCCCCTAAACCCACACGCTCTCGTACTCCATATATGTCAATCTATTTTTCAGTCACCCCCTCTCCCCATCTCTCTCTTCTTCCCTCTCTTCACCTTCCATCTATATCTCTATCTTCCCCCTCTCTCCCTCTCCCCCATTGATATCTCTCTTTTCTCCTTTTTTCCTCTCTCCCTCTCTCTCCATCTTCCTTATCACTCTCTCTCTCTCTCTCTCTCTCTCTCTCTCTCTCTCTCTATAGAAACCAACATCTACACTGAAATCAATGCATTTACTCAAATAAATCAAATAGGATTAGAAATCGCCATCTACACTGAAATCAATGCATTTAGTGCAAACAATCAAATAGGATTAGAAATCATCTACATTGAAACCAATTCACCTAGTGCAAGTAATCAAATATAATTATAAATCGACATCTAAATTGAAATCAACCACATTCAGTGCAAGCAATCAAATTGTATTAGAAATCACCACCTACACTGAAATCAATGCATCTAGTGCAAGTAATCAAATATCATTAGAAATAAATATCTACACTAAAATCGATGCATATAATGCAAATAATCAAATAGGATTATAAATCACCATCTCCACTTATATCAATCCATCTAGTGTGAGAAATATTCTTCCCTCTCTCCACCCTCCATCCATATCTATATGCCCCTCCATCTCTTCTTTTCTATCTCTCTATCTCACCCCCATAAACACACACACTCTCGCAATCTATATATATCAATCTCTTTGTCAATCCCCTCCTCTCCCCATCTCTCTCTTCTTCCCTCTCTTCACCTTCCATCTATATCTCTATCTTCCCCCTCTCTCCCTCTCTTTCCGTCTTCCTTATCACTCACTCACTCTCTCTATTTCTTTCTTCTTACCTCTCTCCCCCTCCCCCTCCAAGTCCATCTCTCTTTCCCTCCCTCTCTCCACTCTCTCACATCCTCTCTTTTCCTTCCTCTCTTTCCCTCTCTCCACTCTCACATCCTCTCTCTTCCTTCCTCTCTCCCTTATTTCCTACATCTCTCCCCCTCCAACTCCATCTCTCTTATCGATCCCTCTCTCCTCTTCTCTCTAAAGTCCTCTCTCTCATCCTTCCTCTCTCTATCTCTCCTTAAATCCCTCTCTCTTCCATGATCTCTCTCTCTCTCTCTCCAATACTCTCTCTTCCCCCATCACTATCCTCCTCTCTTTCATCTTTCCTCTCTCTCCCACCTCTCTCTATCTCTTTTCCCTCCATTCCTCTCTCTTCCACCTTATCTCTCTCTCTCTCTCTCTCTCTCTCTCTCTCTAATCCTCTCTCTTCCCCCATCCCTTTCTTTCTCTCTCTCTCTTTCCACCCCTCTCTCTCCTTCTTCCTCCCTCCCTCCTTCTCACTTCTTTCCTTCTTTCCATACATCTTACTTTGTTTGTCTCACCCTAAACATACACTTTCTCTCTCCATCTCTCCCTTGCTCACCCCTCTCTCTGTTTTCTAGCTTCTTAATTATGTAAACTAATGAACATAAATATTTGTAAATATAAAGGAGATTATGGAGTAAATATGAAAAGAGGTTTTATTTACTTACCATACCTCTAGTTTATTTATATTTTTATTTATTTACCATACCCCTTTTCTTTACTATGGTATTTGGTCCATAGGCTTGTTATATAATTAGATTTTTATTTATAATCTTATTTGATATATTGTTATTTATTTACCTTACCTCTTTATGCCTCTTTTATATTTATTTATTTACCATACCTCTTTATATCTACTTTATATTTATTTATTTATTTATCATACTTGTCTATACCTCTTTTATATTTATTTATTTACCCATGGTATTTGGCCCATGGTATCAATATTAATTTGTCCCATGGTATTCGTCCCATAGGCTTCATCTAAATAAAACCTCTTTTTAAAGTTTTTTTAAATATAAAAAGTTTATGGAATAAATATAAAAAAGAATTTTTATTTATTTACCTCAAATCTAGTTTATATATTTTTTTATTTATTTACCATAACTCTGGAGTAAGTATAAATTCATTTTACAAATATTTAATTAAAAGAAATATTAAAAGATTTTGGATTTTGATTGTTTGTGTTGAATTAACTCTTTTCTTTTGATTTAGAAAATGGTATTGACTTTAGTAAAGAGTAAATATGTTTAAAATTTTACTTAATTTGGAAATTCAATGTGGTAATTTTTTTTGTTAAAGGTAAATTTATGATCCATTCAAATTCACGTATATAGTTTACTATCCATTCAAATTATATAAATAATACATAATTGTATTAGAAATTGATATATGTTAAAATTTTAATCCTATGTTGAAATGTTGTAAATTAAACGAATAGTGAATTAGCAAACCATTATTCAGTTTCTTAGTCAGCTAAAAATTGTATGCTCCAGGGGTGACCTGTATGAATTGAAACAAATTGAGCCTTTGACGTTCACTTTTTGAGAGATATGCATTTTGTAGGAATACTATCCTCCTTGTCTGGCATGAATAGACGGCTGCATTGAATGGTACTATCATCCTTCTTCTTACTATTTTCCTTCTTGTCTGCCAGACGGAAAGCTAAATCTCGCATTACGTCATGTTGAGAAAAAGAGATCCCAGATGCACAACCATAATCTGAGATGGCTTCACTCCTAATTATTACATATCAAAACCAAAACAATAATGGTGAACATATTCATTCATCTGATCGCATCCTGGTTTGCGTTTCTAACTCTTTTGGAAATCACGTATTAAATAAACTCAAGTGGCCTTACCTTCCTAATTTCTTTGATTAAAAATTCATTCTCCAAGAAAGAATGTGAAAAACACACGAATTTATGATGAAAACATATATGTAAAGATGGCGAAGCAAATGTAAATAATTTCCATACCCTGGTTCGCTAGTGAGATTTAGGAGATTTTTTTGTGCAAGTTTTAACCAGACCACAAAAGCATCATCCCATTCCATGCCACGTACATACACCCATATGTCCAATAGTGCTTCTACGCTGAATTTTTTTCCTTTAGGAAATGCCCCCAAGTCCAAAAAGCACGGTTTTGAGTCGCGATCGAGGGCACCTGTACTCGTTTCCAAGCGATTAAGAAGATTTTCTGTGTGATAGGATGATATAGGTTTTGCCTTTGAGAGTTTCTTCTTAGCACTTCTCCAAAATGGCCAGGGTTTCTCACGCAAACAACTTCCAATCACCGTGAGAGCAAGAGGTAAACCGCCACACGCTTCTGCAACCTACAAATATAATACTATTTAAACCTTATGCTATTGTTTTAAATAAATCCATAACAGCATACAGCTACGCTGGAGTTCTATTACGCACAAATGCTTTTCGATTCGTGATAACATACTTAGGATATTAATAATTATCTAACTCCATGATATTATATGCTTTTTGATTCGTGATACTTAGGATCCGACCGATTGTTATTTTTTATTTTTTATTTTAATTTGAAATTTAAGCCGACATTGAGGTAAGCCGACATTGAGGATGTGACATACTTGACATCGGGGTCATATGGGGCTGTAGATGCGCCTCTCGGCGCAACTAGGAGTTGGCAAGGATTTGCCCTAGTTTCCCATTTGTTTAAGAAAGTTTGATATAGAGCTGGGAGATCATTTATGCTGCCTGGAGGTAGGCCCTTAAACCATTTCTTCACATCACCCCCTAAGCTTTGGGAAAATATTCTTATTTTGACTGTCTCATCATCAATTTCCATGTAGTCAAAAGAATCTTCCATTTTATCTACATGTTGTTGGGCTGTGATGGACTCCTTTGCAGTGAAGTGTGGAATCTTAGACTGATAATCATTTGGTAAGGGTACTAGAGGCTGAGGTAACATTAGAGGTACGTACCAAGTTGCCATGATGATTTTTTGATGAGATAGAGGGGCTTGGGAAGCAGGTATATGGATGACAGGGATGTTATGACCAGCAGAAGACTGATGAGCAGACCTATGGTGACTGAGCCCCAAGTTTTGCATGAAATGTATATCAGGAGGTGTAGATGGAGGGGTTTGTCTATTCCCAAGGTGTCCACCACTTTGGTGTGGTGAATCACAAAGCTCAGGGTCCGGCTGGTCTAAGCTACTGAATGACCTAGTTCTAGATAAGATGTTAGGTAGGTCTAGGTCAAGGTGAAAGTGTGATAGAGTTGTAAGATCTTCTGGTGCAGAATTAGCTCTATGGATATGTTTGGAAATAGTTGATCTTTTAGGTGTATGAGCTCCCTTGAGGATGTTCTCAGGATTTTAAACTATTTTAGGTGGGTCTGGGTTAGGGTAAGCTCTTGTATGAATGGTTCTAGAAACCAAAGTGTTGTTCTCTAACCAAGCATATTAACCCTACTTGTTACTTCTACCGTGGTTGATGTTGTTATGGAGGTTGGTCTCCCAGTGGAGTCTAATGTGTACCAAGATAATCAGCAGGCCTATTGATCACCAGTGGAGTCTTTAAAGCGCTTAGGGAATATGAAGTCACCAGGTGGAAGGTTTAAGGATGTTTTTGAGGGGTATACTTTCCACCACAGTGCTCTTGAGATGTCCTCTTTCAAGGATATCTTCAAAACACAGCAAACTCTAACCAGAGATTGACTGGGAGGGCATTTACCAGATACGTCACCTCTGAAAGAGTGTGAGATCCAGAGGCTACCTGGCCCTTTCCAGACTCTATCTAAGAGTATGGGAAAACACAACAAATGGTATAGAGGTTGATGTGAGAATAGGAGTGTTTAACTGCCAACCTAACCAGAGATTGTAGGTTTTCAGAGGCTTATGATATAACAAGGTGAGGAAAAACTCAGAAAGTCCCCAGTATGGTCGCCATTATGTTGGGGTTCCCATGTTTTGGCCAGATTGGCAAGACCAAAAGATGAGACAACATCATAACCACTTTCAGACCTCAGGATGTAGCCCTCCTAGGTCCAGAGAGGGATCTCTCTATATGAGCAAAGGTTTATGTCTATGAGGCCCAAATGTTATGATTTTAGGCTAGTTATAAGGCTCGGGGTTTTGTTTGTTTGGTTGCTGGTTATCAGGAAAGAAGGATTTAGTGTAAGACAAGAATGAGAAAAGAGGGATAAGGCAGAGGTGAAATATTCCAGAAGATATTCAGAACCATTGGGAAATGGATTCAGGAAAGGATTTGCTTGCTACTCAATAGGCAGGCTTTCAATTGGGCTAGTCATCTGAAACTTAGGATCTTTCAAGATGATTATGTGATATGGAAAGTAGGAGGGAGGAGATAACATAGATTTCAGAGCACAAAGTTACGGATCAGTAGGTCATACAAGGATCCTAGTGGACAAGGCTAACACTAATCCCCAGTGTTCCCAAATCTTCCAACTAAATCTATAACAAGAAGCATCTAAGAACTGAATTCATTTAATTCATACATCAGAGAGCGGGAAATAACATCCACTACACTGGTTAAACCAAATAAAAACATTCCTTAGATAATACATTCAGAAGAGAAACATAAACGGAAAGGAGAGCAGAAACATAGGGTACCTAACAAGCATAAATCCTATGCCAATATTCTGATGCAAGCCAGTAGAAACGAAATGAAATGAATGTAAACACAGAGATAGGAAAACATCACTGCTGCTTCAGATCAGGATCCAAAGAAATGTGCTTGTCATATTAAATAAAAATACCAATCAAGTACAATATTGCCAATAGCTTAATACTCAGTCTGAAAACATCTCCTTCAACCTATCTTACAATCTTTACACAGAGACTGTGTCTCAAAAAAAACTATCAATTCTCTGATAATTGATCAACAACCTTTACAATTTTTTTCTCATGAGTTTTATAGCTGAAGAGAAGCAGAGAAGGTAGGTAGAAGACTAAATGCAGTATTAAACTTTTGAAAAGAAAGAGGGCCGAAGCCCATTCTATTTTAAACCCTATGCATTCAATTCCTGGTGTTCTTTGGGTGCATGAATGATCTCCACTAGACTCCAGAATACTCTAATATGATTCTGAAGTACTCTGACTGCAATATTGTGTGGTGCTATAGGTGAATAAACAAAAGATGAATGAATGATAAAGAATTTTGCCATATTGATGAAATAAATGCTTTGATAGTACCGGGGCTGTTTCCAGGGTAGGAAATCTCTCCAGAACATGGCATAGATTGAACACTGCATGGGCGCTCTGTCCTTATGGAGGAAAAACATGCTGCTGTTGTATAAACCCCTGATATGCGTTGATTTCTGCGTGATCCCTGGGCTTTCAATCTGATTTTCCCATTTAAAATAATGGATTAGGACTTAAGATATTCAATGATGTACATAAGAACTCCCTAAATCTTGTGCTGATACTTCTTGCCGCTTCAACGGTCTCTGTCAGTGGGAAAAAAGAGCTTTAATGGTGCCGGAAAGATTTGCGGAGTCTGAACTCTGCTCTTCTTAAATGCAAGTCCTGTCAGCCACCCTCTTTGACAATTTCATGGTGGTACCAGCTTCCAGATTCAATCCTATCTGTGTGACCCACCATTAAAGTTGTTCATATGGACCGTGGCGCCTTTTACGCATCTTGAAACCCTGCAAAAACACGAAACTTGTTAAGAAAACAATGGATGAGTGGATGATGTGGATGACTATGACCAGGGTAGCATGGTGTGGATGAAGATAACGAATGCAGAGGCTACTGCAGGAGTAAACGTGGCACAGCGGGAACTACATGGAAAGACGTTGGAGCAGACAATTTAATGTAAAAACAATGAAAATTGGCCTTGGAATGGATATATATCACAGGGGTAGACGAATGTATGGAGGAGACACATGGACGAATGACGTGGAGGACTAGGCGATGGCGGAATAGTCAGTAGCGGGGGTAATTGAATGTGAACCATCCAATCTCGGGAGGAGATCAACGGCTGAAGATGCATCGGAGGGCAACGGATGGTGGGCTATACTCTGAGTTATCGCGTGTGCATCTAGGTTAACTAATGCGCATCTTCGGCGAATGATAGCCGTTGGATGGCTTGCCCCAGATCAGACGGTCCATGGCGATATTGGTGGGCATCCGTGTCCGGAAAATAATGCGCGATGGACGACGTTAACATGCGGGGATGGCAGTTTTGAAATCGTATAGGGGGACGCGTGTCAAGAGGTGTATGGAATTTCTCTGTGATCAGGGAAAACCGCCCTCCGCCTGAAGGTGGTGCGATAGAAACCGCCGGGTTTGGAACAGTGCATGGGGACCACTAGCGTGGGCGCATTGCGGACTGTCAGATCAATGCTTCAAATGGACGGCGATGGCGCGATCTGGGGAATGAACGGGGGGAAATCTGAGCACTGCATATTTAATGATAGCTGTCCGATCTACCAAGATCGATGGTCGAGGTTGCGCCCGATGAACAAATATGGCAAGAGCCTTTTGGATTTCGCGGGTGGTTCCAGCACCAGATCACGTGGAGGAAGAGGTGTGGGGCTAAGCGGGAAAGTGGCTAGGCCTGATATAATGGTCTGAAAGTGGGTTTTAGCCAGTTTTAATGCGTTTTGGGGCCTGAGGAGGGTAACGGTAGAGAGATAGAAGAGAATTTTGAGGGAACAAAGGGCAAGGGTGGGACTTGATGTAGATTTTGGGGGATTTTAGGAGGTTGATGGGGATATGAGGGGGGGAGAAAAGGGAATTTAGAAGAAAGTGAAAAAGGATAGAATGGGGGTAAAATGCAGGGATACAAGGGGCGAAACAAAGCCCTTTGGAGCATGATTTTTTATTAGCAAGGCTCATTGGCTTAAATCAGTAGAGGGAAATAGTTAAAAAGGATGCAAGGACGATGTGTTTTCAAGGGAAATGCATTCCTTGCAGGCTTACAAAACAAACTAGCTCCTTGCTTGCTAGTCAAGAAATTTATAAGGGGCTAACAAACCTTAGATTAGAACATAACAGTAGTTCCCTTGGCCGGATCTACAAAATATCATGAGCATAAAACTATGATGCCAAAAACCATGTGCAAACCCATGAAAAAAACCATAGGAAGGTCTGACCACCTAATATAGGGTCCACACAAATTTTCCGAGGGTGCTTCCCTGGACCCCATGTTGGGGGGCTACTGCCCCCCTATAAACCCCTCGACAAGGGGGGCTGGTGCCCCACCTGTGACCCCCATTTTGCGCTCCGTGCAATCGTGGGTGGCTACCACCCCCATGTTAACCCCCGCTTTGTGCCTGCTTCTAATCGTGGAAAGAATATAACACACACTGAACACTCGGCACTAGGTAGATCCATAGTTAAGATGGATCTAGGTTGATTATAAGTAATTGTGTCAAGAGGTGATTTCCAACCCAATATAGTAGATATGTAATGTAATGTCATGTTTAACATTTTGACTTGGTCAAATTACATAATAATAAAATAAAATAAAAAACATAAATTAATAATTATATTTATAAATATAATTATAATTAATTACTAAAGCAGCTTAGATCCATATTAACTTAGAATCTACCAAACACCAAGAGGGATCAAACCTCTTGAGATGCAAATCTCTTTTAGAGTGAAAATAGATTTGATCCCTTTAGGTGCTTGGTAGATCTAGAGTTAAGATGGATCTAGTTTGGTATTAATTAAATATTTATATTGAAATCACTTTAATTGTATCAATACATAAAAGTTAATAATAAGTATCATTTGTGTTTGTAACTAAGTTACACAGAGTTTACTATTTAGAAAAAGATAATAAAATGAAGTTTTTTTTTAATAAAGTAAAAGGTTAAACATACACATGAAATAATATATTAATTTGATAAACTGCGTGATACCTATTACTCACAAATTATACATATTAATATAAAATTTATTTCATTCTTGGTTTTCACTTTCAAAAAGGTTTCTAGGACCCCTATGACTATTGGCCTTCACTTGAGTCTTTTTTCCTTCCATTCAAGTGAATGAGCCAAGTTTTCATAATCCAAGAGGTTATGCTTTCAATATTCCCCCACTTAATCTGAAGGAGTGTAAATGAGTCCAATAAGAGAGCTAAAATACAAAGGTATATGGCAGCTAATGGCTTGATGTGCTCTTTGAAATGGTGGTTTAAGGAAGACCACAATCCAAATTAGGTAGCATAATAAAAAGTGTTCTTTAGTGGTGGTTTAAAGCCAACCACTAACTTTGGAACTTGGCTCAAAGAAATTCCTAGAACAATTATGAATCTGGCTAGAAGTTGAAGTCTTGTACGAAGTGGAAGTGCTCCTTGTGATGGTTTGAAAATGAACATAAAATCATGAAGTAGGTAGTAGAAATGAAAATCTTTTGTTGATGGTTGTTTAGGGTTAATTACCAATGAAATCATGCTCATGGAATATGTGTCTATATTTGGATACAACTATAACTCTAGCACTATCTCATTCTGGCTCTAGGATTTGGAAGTTGGCCCCGGTTCAGGTTGTGGCTTAGGCTCATTTGATAAATATTTTAATCTAGTAATTGACCATCAATTCCCCCCTTTTCAGATACAAGGAAAGAATATAAGAATATCTCAACTACAATATGTGTTAATACATGAGAATGAAATATGAGGTATGACTGATATATCTTCTTGGCTATTAAAGACCATTTTGAATAAGTGATCCATCTAAGGTGAATCTTTACTCTTTCAGGTGTCTTGTGTTTGGAGCATTTTCCTAAATGATGAATATGTTTAGCACAATTCTCATAAGGGTGAAGATCAAAATATTGATCCTTCATGTGGCCAACTCAATCACAATGTTTCCATTTTATAATATAAATTAGTGAATGTGGAAGAGGATCATTGTGAGAAGACGAGTTGTCCTAACTAAATCCAACACTATGAAACTAAGACTAGCTTAGAGTAGTTTGGAGTGTGAAAAGTGTTAGAAAATGAGATCATATTGAGAGAAGGGGGGGGGGGGGGGGTGGTGAATCAATATTATGGCCAATTTTAACAATTATTAACCTTATTTAATATTTCAATTCATTTAGCAGTCAACCATATAAAAGACACACAAAAAAAACAAATGTACGTGGAAAACCATAAAGGGAGAAAGCCACAAAACTTGTTTTTGAATGTTGTTGTAGGGTATAACCTATCATCACATTAGTTTTTCTAGAACCAAGCAGAAGGAGACACCCATCCACTAAATTTACAAGCATCCAATTGAAGGAAGCACCAACTCCCTGATATTTACAGGCCCCAACATGAAGGAATCACAAAATCCCTAATATTTTAGAGGCACCAACCTGAAGGAGGCACCAACCCCCTAATTTTTACAAGATCCAACATGAATGAAGCCCAAATTCCTTGATGTAAAGGCACCAAATTGCCTAAGAAACCAACCTCTTAAATATTTTTGCAAGCACCAACGTGCAGGGGGAACCAATGCCCAATAATTACACCATGGACCTCTGTTTCTTAACATTTTTAGATTGGATCCATTAGTCATCAAGGGAAATACTTCATTGTTCTAATAAAAACTGTCATTCTTCAAATATTTGCAACCTCAACTTTGATCTCTACAATTTTTTCTTGCAATCCCTATAAATTCATGTATCTCTGTAATAATAATGGCCCTCAACCACCAAGACCCTTTCTCTATTAAACTCTAATATTTGTAGAAATACCCTTATTATGATTCATTTGGTAGAGAAAACCATATTTTGCTAGCAAACTTCATCAATAATCTCGACATTATATACATAGATAGTCATAACAACAACCAATCATCATGAAAATTTTATTTCAATAGACAAAAACTCCTAGCATAAACTAAACATCCTCTTTGGCCTTTATTCCTCCTATAGTTTGTTCTTCAAAACCAAATCAAAAAGAGAGAAATATAAAAGGAATTTGGTCTTGTCACAAACAAACAAAATTAACCCCATAAAAAATTAAAAAAACACGGCCATGTACTTTTGTTGACAGTGTTGGATGCTGCCAACACTGTAAGGGGACCTCCCCGATGTGAAGTCCCAATTATACCTCACACTATTTGGTGTAGAAATACCATCTATTCATATGACCAGGCCACTGTTGGAAATTTTTTAAAGATAGTCCTTGGTTATGATCAAATACAAGAGAACACAACACCTCTTTGGGGTTGTAATAATGTGATGTTTGTGAGACACCCAATGTAAGGCGTACGAGGGAAAATTCCACAGTTGGTGAGGGAAACAAGCCACTGATTATAAAATTAATAGTGCTATCCCAAATGGGGACCCGGGAAGAGAGACAAAGGCTTATTGAATACCTACAAATTAGTCGACATAATAAAAAACAATCGTTAAAGCATAACAACACTCATTCAATAATAGCCATAACTGCGAAATGAATTAGTTCATTAACTTAATATTTGATTAAAATGACATATACCATAAACATAATAAGAATTGTCCTACTATATCTATGATACATGTATGAAGAATTGTTGACTCATTGAGATTTTGAATAAGAGTGCAAGATCCTAAATACACCGTTACATAGATGAAACACTATATCCAATAATGAAACGTGAAGCCACAAATTATTTCCCCAAAGAATTATTTAAGGCTCCTATGTACTACAAGAGAATAAAAGGAAATACCTCTAGAATCCAAACCCTTTTCTTGAGTAATGAGGAGCTATTTATAACAAATAACAATGACCTTTGAGATTCCTCACAACCCTTTGAATTCTATGACTGTTCATATTCTATATATGACTCATTACATTCCAATCTGTGGCTATTCACATTCCACATGTGTCCCTTGGAATTCATTACATATCATTTATTACATAAGAGAAATTACAAATGAGATGATGGCTAATACGAAAAAATTGATAATGGGACAAAGACTCATCAAATTGATAAGTCATTTTCTTCCTCATGGAGCTCAGTTGTAATGTAAGTGTGCCAATATTTGAACTCTGTGGAGATGGATTTGACTTGAACTGACAAGACCCCAATGTAGTGCATCTTCACTTCCAATACCCTTGTCAACATGTTCTTGGAGTTTGACTCTACATTATTCCACAGCCATGAAAGCTTCATATGATTTTTGACCGGTGCAAAGGCATATTGCAAAATATTGTCTTTGGTTACCTCCAAGCCTTCCTGTTCCTTTTCCTTCTTGATCTTCTCAATGTATTTCTTAATCTCTTCGAAGGTGATTTCTCTAACTCTGATTGCCTCAAGTGTCCCTATCAAAAGCATCCCATGATTATATATTACAGAATGAAAACCATTATGAAGTAAATTATATACTTTCATGGTACTAATCGACTGTTCTCCAATACACATGTATTTTTTATGGTTGAGTCTCAGCTGAACTCTGTCAATATCGACGAAAATCTTGTCTTTATTCTCCAGATTTTCCAGAGCATTAGGATACTTGGTAGTCCACTCCTATATATTATTGACTACTCTGCTTCCTAACTTCAGAAGTTTTACTACATCGTGTGCTTTCTTATGAATTCCAGCAAGAGGAGCCACCACTTATTTTATAAGAATCATCTCATTGTATAATCGCGCCATGGTGTCCTTCATTGGCCCCAATTATTCCTTCATGGATGATTGTTATTTGATGGTTTTTATCACTAGAAAATAGGACAAGAAAATATGACATTATTAAATGTCAAGGAGAAGGATTTACAAGGCTGAGGCACATTAGGGAATCTGAAGAATTTAAAAATATCTACAGTATAAGAGGAAAATCAAATTGCGTACTAAAGGAACCAGAAAAATGTGCCTTTGCGCGTACTTTTCTTCAATAATCGCGCCTTTGTGAGACTTTCCCTCAAAAATCTACGCAGTATTGAGAGTGGCGAAAGTCACTTTCCGAGACGACAAGGCACATTCCAGGACATTGATCCCACACTTGAGGCTGCCTAAGGACAACTGCCCAAGCCTCCTTAGGACCTCAAGGGAGCACATAATGTAATCACCCTCCTCTCTTGGGTCACCATCCATCAATGTACCAAGAGAAGGAATGAGAGTTTGAATTCTCCTATAAAAGGCCACCAAGAGATGAACAATATGAGAACACATTGTTATGTTGGCCAGAATTTCCCCAAGAAATCCAGCAGTGTGTGATTCAGAGTAGAGATAGAGGGGACTCATTTGTTGGCCATCCAACAAATCTAGTCCACCAGAGTAGAGAGAGCGAGAATTTGTGCCAAGGTAGCTCGGAAGTAAATACATCCTTGCATTGGGACTTAGAATTCCCTAGTTCTAAGGGCTCCTAGGCAAGTGGTTAAAAGTTTCATCCTTCATTCCTACCAGCACTCAATGAGAGGGGACGTAAGCACCACCGTTTGGATTATTGAAGTTGTTTGAATCTATTTATACCTTTCATATTATTTGTCTTAGTTTAGTTTTTATGTTTGAATATGCATGCTATTTCACTATTTAGTATGTTTATGTCTTAACATGTTTCCTAACTTGCTTGACTCCCATTATTTTCTGCCTATGACCAAGAGCTTAAGAGGGAAAAACCACTCCTCTTAAGTAGGTGTGATTTGGTACATTCATGCACCAAACATACACACATAGGATTGGCGACTCCACTAACTTTTATTTCCAAGTTTATGTGGTTGTGCCGTTTTTGTAGAGACCTATTTGTTTGCTGTGGAGTTCGACTGGAACTGCCCCCTTTCTCTCCTTCAATACCTGATTCACCCTTAGTGATAGGCTGAAGTTGAAGAGCTCCCAAAAATTAATTTGCATGAAAGTTGCGCGACTTTTTTACAGATAGACGTGCCCCAATGCCTGTGTTCAGAGGTGACCTATGCGTAGCCTTTGTGCTTGTCTCAACCTTTTTCGAGTGGAAACCAGAAGTAGTATTTTTTATACTATTTCCATTTATTCCTTGCTTGTAAAGTGATTGGAAACCATTAATAAATCTGCTAGCACTAGTTGAGGTGTCCCGCAACTTGTTAAAGATCACTTTTAGCTGCGTTTAGTAGTTTAGGTGTTAGTTTTATTTCAAGTTGATCTTCACAAAGTTAACACATAGTTTAAGTAGGAGGAAAATTAACTTGCATTCCAAAATAATTTATGTTTTGCGAATTTAGGCACAAAAAAAAACTTAGACAATTAGCCAAAGTAAGTGGCCCAAGTCCACGCATTCTTAGCTAAATATTTTTCTTTTTTATAGTGTAAAATTCGTTAGTTTAGTTCAATTTTTGCACCAGGTTTTTGGAGTAGGATTGAACTGTTTATAGAGAGAAAGTAATCTCTGGTATATTTTCACCTTCAGGTGATCCTAGCTGGCAAGCATATGAACAATCTCTATTGATAACTCACCATCTCCCTATAGTTGATCATTTATATTAACTAGGAAATATTGGACGTGGCCCACATCCGCACATGTTTTTCTTTCCACACGTTCAAACTATGTTCTTGTTCACCTTTGGTTCACACACATTCAAATCCTAAGTAAATTAAAGGCACCTAAAAGTAACTTAAATCTCCCCACAACGGCCACAAGAGAATATATATTTTAAGTTAGGACCAAGGGGGTAGGAATCCAATAAGCCGCCTTGGTCAGTCTAAATCTTGAAACATAGAAGTTGAATATTTAGGGAACTTTCAAAGCCATCTATCCGCCCACGGAAAAGAAAACCCGAGCACAACAGAGACCTGATTCAAAGGGGTTTAGGATTAGGCCCAGTGCGTGCAATATTATTTAGGGCGACCTGACCCATCTAATACTTGGTACTGGTAGCTTGATTACCAAGAAGCCCAAGACTTGAATGCTCACGTGGGATGACAGTGCTTAGTGGCCAAAATTAGGGCATCCTTCCCTATAGGTGACGGTGAAGGAAAGCACTAAATCCTCTACCCTTACCTTGGTTGATTTTCTTCGGTTGACTAGGGGCGTCGCCAGTTCTTTTAGGACGTTGTGCTATCATTCGAAAGATTTCTTCTCAAATCCCAGTTACATTTGAGCGTGTGAGGATGATTAGGTCTTGTAGGATTTGAATACCATACGTAAACAATAAAAAACCATATTTTTTGATTGAATGGTCACATAGGACTAATCTAAAGGGAAAATTTATCTTTTATTTTCACTTTGTTTTATGTATACGATTGGATTTTTTCTTTTATTATAATCTCTATCCTCTTAAATATTTCCAAAACCATACCTAGTCGACATCAGAACAGACCCAATGGGACCTCGTCGATATAGATGTCTTTTGGACCTCCCCCCATTATCGGGATGGGTTCCAGGTCTTTCACCATTTAGGTGTCAAAGACGAAACACTACTACCCTTATTGGTTCATCCTTTATCGGGGAATTATTAGTTGGGAACCCTAGTCAGTCTCCCAATGCCACACCGGTGAACACCCCCACAGGGTCACCACACACCACTCCTCCCACAACCCCTAGGAGGCAGAGAAGTGATACCCATTTGGGAATCCAGGTGAATGCACATAAGGGTATGTCACAGAAAAACCATATTCCTAACTAGAACATTGTGTTTTCAGAAGTTGCAATGACTACAAACTCGTAGTCACCTTTTCTAGATTTGTTAAATCTACCACATTTAACCAAGTTGACAAACGACCCCATTGTACAAAACCCCACATGGCCTCCCATGCCCACAAAGGTCCCTTTGGAAATTCCAAAGTCCAAAGGAAAGCAAGTGGAAGACCCCATAAATCATGTTATGGCTTTCCACCTCTGGTGTTTTTCGAATAACATCGTTGACGATACTATTTGACTAAGACTATTTCAAGGCACCATGACCAGAATAGTCATGAAATGGTATGTGGAGCAGCCCTCTACTACACATGGAACCTTTAACGCCCTCGCTACTGCATTCCTGACCTATTTTCAGTTACCCATCCACCACGATTCTTGAATGGAATTACTAACCCACTTTTGGCAAACACTAGCCGTCCATATCTCGGACCATCTCCACGAATGGCAGTGACACCATAGTTTGTGAAAAGACAAACTTGACAATTGAGTTTTGTTAGAATTGTTTGTGAAAACTCTCACCACAAAGATTTCAAAGGATGTGGCGCAACAAAAGCGCATATCCGAAGAGGATGCCATCAGTAAGGCCCAACAGCTCGAGCTGATCTATACGCAATCATGGTATATTTACAATATCCTGCCTAATGCCTCGTGCCTACAAACTTACAAAGAATTTCTAGGCACTTCGAACTCTAAAGATGGTTTAATAGGGTCATTGACCCAAAATCACCTAAGCAGAAGCGTTCCATACCTCGGTTACACATATGATTCTACCCATAACATACCACAAGCTGGCTACAAAAGTCATCTCGTGCCTCCGAAAAATTTGACCAGTAGGGTGTCATCGTACCACCATCATCATGGAGGAACCTATCCGTTAGGGGACCTAGTATGCAGCTAGACATGCTGACGGAAGAGCTCCCCCCAAAAACCATTTATAAACCAGGGACAAGGGTCACAATATGCCCAGTCCCCAGCACAAAGCCCACCCATGCAGAATAATACACAGGTGAAATTTGTGCAACCTTCCCAAGCCCAACCGTGCCAACCATACAATCAGGAGAATCAAAATTATCCTCCTAACATGGCTAAGAAAAAAGGAAAAAACAAACCTAAAGGAAATCTTGGACAGGGGGGAAACAATCAACAATGCCCACCGCAATCTCAGACTAGAGGAAATTCGAACCGAAATCAAAACCAAGAGCCAAGAAACCCCCAAAGGCAGAACAAGAGGGCAAGTCTTCGAATGAACCACTCTTGTTTGATCTATAGTGAGTACGGCCATTACACTCACCATTTTCCTAACCTCCCTGAGCTAAAGAAGCTGCAGAGTAACTGTGGACAAGGGGGATCCTCCCAGCAGAAAGTAGTCATGCAGGAGCCTTCCCCCCATCAAGGGACAGTTAGCATGTAAAACAAACTCCCGATGATTCCAAAAAAAACAACCATGAAATATACATGTCTGGTGAAGAAAATTTTTTTCAGACATGGAACCGAAATTACGATACCCCACCAGACACCAATTTGTCATGGGTTAGTACAAGTGCACCAACAACACCTTTGACCATATCAAAGATGCCTATTGAACCTTTCCCAAAAATGGCTAAGGGACCAACTAGGCGGGTAAGAAACCATTCCAAAGCAGCCCATAACTATAACATCATGGATGATATAGCTAAATCTCCTGCCACTATGTCAGCTTTGGAGGTATTACAATCCTGCCCAAAGAAAAGGAAAGCCTTACTTTCCCCATTAGGTGCAGTTGAGCCTTCCAATTCGTGCTTGATGGATTTTGATTTAGATACTGGTGTCAGTTCAAAACATCATCGTTAACCGATGTATCATTGATGAAGGTGCATCCACATGCATCATGTCAAAGAAAATATGGAAAAATTTAGGGTCTCCCGAACTAAAGCCATCAGACATCATGCTTAGAGCATAAAATGGACGCCCTTGAGCCCCTGTTGGGCTCTACCAAAATGTTTCCGTTTGCTTAGCTGAAAAGATGGTCCTTGTACACATTGAAGTCTTGGACGCCCAATTGGATTACAATATACTCCTTGGCCAGAGTTATATGTATGCCATGTTAGCCATATCTTCCTCTGTCTTCCGAAATATGATGTTCCCCCATGAGGACCACATCGTTACAGTTGACCAGTTGACACACAGTGAAAAGTTTCCCCCAAAAAATACTGATTTCATTCTACCCTATGTAGAAACATATGCTGAGACACTTACATGGTACCAAGAATATGGCCCCAGTTAGTTCAAACCATCATCCATCCTAGGTTCATTCCTAGGATATCCCCCTGTTATATCTGAGTCGTCACTTGATGTTACAGGGGCTCCGGTGTGCATGATGTCCTCATCAAGCACCGAAGCTAATCAAGACACAAAGATGAGAAGTAATGACATGAAGTCCTCGGCCATGACAGCCTCTCTAGCCTATGCCGCCTCCGAAAATCCTTTCCTCTGCCCCCCAGCTAGTTTTGTGTCGCAACGGGTTATGGCCACGGTGGTCCTACCAAAATTATAATTTGAAATACCAGTTTGGTACCTAGTCCCACCTACTCTAATGTGAGTCACACACATCACCTCTACAGGGTTAATCCCCCTCAATCCTGACCAGGCCCCAACCATTCATGATACTATTGCAAACATCCCTTCAAAGGAAATTTCCATCACAAAGCTGATGGTTATGACTAAGAAAAACGAGAGAAGAGGAAAGAAGGTGGAGAATCCCACCACGCCACATGAATCACCACGATGTTCCATATGTGACGTGGGGGTGAATCAATATTCTTTTCAATTAGTATTATTTTTAATCTTTCAGAGAATTAGTTAATCTTTAATTATTATCAATGTTTGTAAAATGATAGCAGTAAACAAAAGGAATAATAATGCACACATTTTTTAAGGTGGAAACCCTCTCTGGGACAAAAACCACCTGAATTTTTTTCTAATAATTCTTTAATATTCAACTCCAATTGAAAATAAAGCTCCAACTTCCTAGAATCTAGAAAAGCATTCTTCTCCAGTTCCACGGGATGGATGCACCAACGCCCAAGATTCTTCAGCAGTCAACTAAACGGATGCCCCAACACCCAATGAGCTACAACTCACCCTAGAACCACCCTACCACCCTGAATTTTTCATAGGCTTGAACCGATTTGTGACTTCATGCACCAGCCTAGCACCACCATACCACCCTATAGAAGAATAAAAGAAGAATGGACTCCCGTACGAGGGAAAATGGTCCACTTTACGATGATATATAATGATGTAGAAGAAGAAGACACAATAGACCATAACCCCAAATATGACACAACCACCTAATGATGATCCT
Source organism: Pinus albicaulis (assembly GCA_034641835.2). NCBI lineage: Eukaryota > Viridiplantae > Streptophyta > Pinopsida > Pinales > Pinaceae > Pinus > Pinus albicaulis. The sequence continues at coordinate 1,230,216,953 of CM076572.1, forward strand.
AGACCTCTTGACACTACCTCTTCAACTCTTGGCAGATAGACACTTGTACAAATTTCACAATGAGCATTTACAATGACTTAATACAATGATACCTTTATAAATACTGTATGCAGTGCTGCCCACTTGAAGACTTCATGTGGTGAAATTCTTTCTGTTGTTTTGCACCTTGATTGCTACTCTTGTCATGCTACCCTCTATTGCACCTTGATTTTCTTTGCTACCCTAGAAAGTCTGGTCCTTTGCAGCCCTTGACAACACATGATGTAGCTTTTTCTTGCCTTCTAGGATCTCGATATTGAATCTGGTGTATATTTTCTATTCAGATCCCCAATATATGATTTTAAGTTATGTAGTATTCCTCTGAGTCTTCTTTCCAATGCCATAGGTCTAATCCAATTTTGATTTTTCAAGAGAGAGCTATGCCCAATCTCTCATAATGAATTAATTATGGATTGGTTCAGTAGAGCGAACTTGTACGGCATGCCACGTGTCACTGTTTCTTCATTCAACTCTAAAATTGATATAGAGAAAACTACAGTCCATGCAATATCTACCACTTCTTACTTAATTCCAATCCGATACTTAGAGAGAGAGTTATGACGATTTTCCCAAGGTCACTTCTTTGAGATGAATTTCACAAGCCTACGAAAACAATGACTTCCACAGATAATATCTCCGGAAATATTGTGCACCTTGATCTGAAATTTTTATAGGATCTTCCTCATGAGTTCAGATTCACCTCATAAAAATTTTAGTTTCTGAACCTTCGTAGAAAAATAGTTAGAGCGAAAATTCCACAATGATTTGTTTCAGGTAGCGAAATCCCTGAGGATAAAAATTTATATAAATGCTTAGGTTGAGAGGGTCTTCAACAAGTGAGCGTAGGAGGGATTTTAGGAGCTTAAAAATTATTAATTATTGAATTTTCAATGACTCGTGCCATAACCCCATGGGGTTTTAGCCCACTAACTGGGGTTACAAACTTCAAACATGAATATATCTCAAAACGTGAAGAATTACATGGTGTACCATATCTCAACATAGACATCTCGACAAGTAGAAAACATAAAAAATATTCTTGACCTGGAATATAGTAATTTTGTAGGTCAAAATTACCATGCAATATCAGGGTAGCCCTCAGAGCTGCTTAGGTTGACATCAATGAAAACAACTGATTAACAATCTCCTCATTTGGCATTGATGGCAACACAAGTACTCCCCCTAAGATCATGACACCTCTTCCTACAACATTCTCTCCCCCTTTGACATCAATGGAAAAGTGTAACTCCCCCTAACACACAACCATCCTGCAGACCTATACACACTTCCACTCCCCCTTTATATTCTGAATAAGGAAAATATAATGAGAACTTGGGATAATCCCAAGCTTCTGGCGAAGATATTCAAATGCTTCACGAGTACTCTTATGATCATCAATACTTCCTTCCCAATCTGCATCTGTAAAGGCTTGAATAATGAGATCGTTACCCTTGGGATACGACAAGCCATATTTTATTGATCCCTTTAGATATCGAAGAATTATTTTGATGGAAATAATATGTGATTCTTTTGGTGCTTCTTGGAATCTTGCTACTTGTTGAACTACTTGCATAACATCTGGCCGGGAGGCTGTTACATATAGAATACTACCAATCATAGATCTGTACAACCTTTGATCCACATCCTTAGATGAGTCGTCTATGCTCAATTTGCAACCTGTTACGATCAGAGTAAGGATGGGTTTGAAATCTCTATTTTGAATTTCTTGAGCATTTCCTTGATGTACTTGGCATTACATATAAATATTCCTTTCTCTTGATGAGATATTTGAAACCCTAAGAAGTATGTCAACTCACCAAGTAAAGACATCTCGAACTCACTTTGCATATTTGTAGAAAAGTTATTACTTAGTCAATCATCATTACTACCAAATATTATATCATCCTCTTTCGCTATTAGACATGCTTTAGTTGCTTCATCCAAAACATATATGTCCTTTGGAGCTCGACTTGCTGTAGCTACAATTTCACCATACCTGCCTTTCCTGATTTCACATTTTGTGGAGTTGAATAGTATTGTGTGTCCTTGATCACACATTTGTCCAACACTGAGTAGATTTTTATTCATTTTTTCAACCAATAGAACATTCTTGGCTAGAGTATCTTTGCCTCCGAGAGTGATGGTACCTGATCCTATAACATTTGAAGATCCATCATTTCCAAAGAACATAGTTCCATCCTTCTTCTCTTTCAGAGATACACATTTCTTTCTAACTCCAGTCATATGTGTTGAGAAACCGCTATCAACAGACCACACATCTTTGTTGTTTTGAGCCTTGAGAGTGAGAACACAGTTATCAATCTTCTTATTCTTCCATGTTCGTTTGTTCTGTGGCTTCGAAGATTCTTCTAGAATATTTTCAAGTCTGTAGTCTCTAGCTATGTGTACAAAGTTTCGACATTTGTAACATTAAATATTATTTATTAAATTTTCAAATCTATTAATGGTTTTTTGAGCCCTGGGAGGTTCATATTTGACAGATCTCATGGAATTGTATTGGTTCCTAGGGTACGTGCGACATTCTACAGCTTTATGACCAAATTTTCCACATGAATAACAATAGCCATAAAAAACATGTTGGTACTTGGATGGAAATATTCGTCGAGGAATTGTCTTCCAAGGATGTTCTTACGAATATTTTCCAATGAAGTCTACATGCATGTCACATATCATAGGTTCATTTTATTTTGTGTAAAAGGTCCTACTTCTTCTTCTTTGTAATCGAGGCCAGTTTTGTCATTGTAAGATCATTGATTTTTGATGAGTTCTTTCAATGCCCTTGAGCTGTTGGCATAGTTTTGGACAATTTTTCCCTTCTTCACTTCCTTATGCAACGAGACTACTTCAACTTCTAATGATTCCCTTTCTTGGTTGCTTTCTTCCAACTTCTTTTGAAGTGACTCTTCAATACATTTGTGTTCTTCAACTTCAATTTTTAGACCTTGAACTTTTTCTTCAAGAGTATTGGAACAGGTCTTCTCAGCCTTGAGATCTTTTATCAGCTTTTATGCCTCCTTAGAAAATTCTTCTATGGTCATCCCTGTTGGCCACCTATAAAATTTGTTCCATCAAAAGGTGGCCAAAACATTGTTTAGCCTTCAAGGAACAGTTTCATTGCAGAAAAGTGTATCCTTGAAGCCTTTGGAAGACATCATATCCTTGTTTCAATATTCGTTGCTGTTCCCATTTCAAGCCCAGAAAATTCTGCTCAAAATTCTATGAGAAAGACTGTTGCAAAATCCCCTTCTCTCCCCTTCCCCCACTCAGAAACTAACCTTCATATTTTCCCATCATTTTCCTCTGTTTTCCATTTCCCTCATCTCCCCTTCATAAAATTTCCTTTGCAGAGTTTAAAACCCCTTTTAAAACTCTATCGAAACCTTCAATTACCCTTTGAAAACCATTGAAAATCATAAAAAACCTATGTTTGTGCATAAGGGTTTAAGCCCCTTTGGGCTAGGTCTCGACCACTTTTCCCCACATGCCTCCGCCCAAGAACCACGTACTAAGTCCCTCACGGCGCTTATCGCATCGCAAGATTCAAGAGCGTAGGTTTATGGATATTTTTAAAACTTGCGATGCGATCCGCCTTTATATTGAAAAACGCCCGATCGCATCATTATTTTATATGTATATACCATGGGCTCGCCCTCCGTACTTAAACCGTATAAATATTTCATTCCCGATCGATCTTTTTCTTTGTAAAAACCCAAAACCCACTTTTCCAAATTTTTGGTCTAAAAACCAAAATCACGTGTTAAATATTTTAATGGGCTGATTGAAAAACCGATCGTGCAGTCGCAATTAGAGAAAATAAAATGGGTTGATCAAAAAGACCGCATCAAAATTTTGCGATGCGATTAAGTCCTTGTGCTATAACCCCCACCCCTTCCACTTTCCATTCATATATCCTGCTCCCAGGACCAAAGGGTTAGGTACCAAGGTGCTTATCGCATCGCATAAATCAAATGGGTTGATTGAAAAGCCCATCCCCGATCTTCTGATATGCAATTAGCCCCTCCTCTTTAAACCTCCCAGTCATATCATTCTCCATGAGCCCAAAGGCCCCGCAATCGGGCGCCTAACCTTATTTTTTATGTTTTCCACCCACGCAATATTAAAATTTTAAGTTATTTATCAAAACTTTGGTTTTTATTATTTCTCTAAGGTTTTCTACCAGTCCGAAATCTGAGAAATCTCCACCGTCGATCTGATCTGTAGATCTGACAGTGCGGAATCCATCAAGCCTGCTGGTCCCCGCAATCCATTAACCGATTGCAAAACTGTGTGGTATCTATCGCACTGCCTTTGGGCGAGGGCAGTTTTTTCCCAATCGGCAGTGATTCCATACACTAGCTGACACGCATCCCGAGCACTGTTCTGGAAACCACCATCCATCGTGCATTAAAGTTAGGATGAGGATGCCCGACGATATTGACCACAGCCGTCGGATCCAAAGCCACTCATCCGACAGAGATCGCTCGCCGAAGATGTTCGATGGTTAACCAAGATACACACGTGATAACCGGGCTATCGTACAATGGAAACAAAAATCTCCACCGTCGATCTAATCTGCAGATCGATGGTCCACAATTCATCTCCAAATTTCTCCATTTGACTTTCAACTTCCGCTCCCGACTGTCGATCTCTGCGCGATCGACGGCTCATATTCAATCTTTTTAAACCCGTTCTACGATCTCTCTTGATCAATCCTGACCATTGGATGATGCCATCCAATGGCCCCGCTTTCTTCACATGCCTCCCGATGCAGTTAACCTATATATGCAGGTTTTCTAATAGTTTTTCGTATTTTGCAGGGTTTCAATGTATTTTTCCGCCTACGCTGAAGAAATTACGAAGGTTGAGGGTGACAACCTTCCCGCCTTCGATTCACCACAGGAAATCACTGACAGGGTTTAATTTCACGTTTATCAATGATTCATCAACCATTGACGCCTTATGAACCCTGTGCAGCACTGCACACCAACAAAAACACCATGAAAGGGGCACGGTCAAAGAGTATCAATGTCGAAGACTAGAAGGATTTTTTGGTTTCTACAGTCCACTTCTTTCTTGAGCATATTAGTCATGTTTCTAAGGAGCTCTACTAAGTTGGGAATAAACCTCCTCAAGAAGTTAATCTTTCCAATAAAGGACTGCAATTATTTTATGTTCCTTGGTTGGCTAATCTGTAGTGTTCCCTCAACTCTATTTGGATCTATTTTAATCCCTTCTTCTGATATGATATGGCCAAGGAGTTTACCTTCCTGAAGGCCAAACACTGTCTTTTTGGGATTTAAAGATAACCCAAACCTTCTACACTTTTCAAGGACCTTTCTTAAATGTTTTAGATGCTCTTCATCAGATTCTGAATAAACTGTTATGTCATCAAGGTAAATTACAATGAAGTGCCCTATCTCCTTGTTGAGTCTCAAAAGTGTTCTCCATATTCATACATATTTCCATTATGTCATAACCATTTAGCTCTTATTTCATAGCCATTTGACCTAAAACCCTACATCAAGTAACCATTTTCATAAATATATGGGTTAGGATCATTGTTTTCCAAAGTTATTTATTTTATGTATTTTAAGTGAATTTATGATTAGAAACTAGAAAATTAACATAGTTTCATATATCTATATATGTGTTATGAGTTTTGTGACATGTGTAGGTCAAAATGAGACTTCTAGAAGACCCTTATGTGGCACTCTAAGGCCAAATTCGAATTGGTTGGAGAAGATTATGGGATCAAGAGGATATGTGTCTCACTTCCTTGTTGTATTGAAACTCTAAGAGGATATGTGTCTCATTCCTCAAGCTGTGTTGAAACTCTAGAAAGACATGTGTCTTATCATTTCCTATTTTGATTGTAACTCTAGAGATGGAGGGAGAGATTCATGGACTCCCATTAATGAGATGTCTCCTCATATTTTGTATAAATATGAGAAGCTTTCTCCTATCATAGGTAATGAGAAAGTATGAGAAAGTAATGAAGAAGTAGATTTGTAACTAAGTTCAAGATGAAATGGGATGTAGATTTGTGAGTTTTTTTTAATAGAGAAATTCAGTTCTTTGATGGTGTTTTGATTACAATTTTAAGGAGCTGAAGGACTTCACCAAATTGGTAGCAGAGGGCCCCTGCTATCCAAGGAGGCTTTTACATGTTTTCTAGATAAGTTGCTTTCAATTTTGTTTTGTCATATTTCTTTACTTAGATTGCTTTCTGAAATCATAGCTTTTAGCATAATTTTTCATGGCAGCCCGGGCATTTGCATATCTTTTGACTAATGACATGGAATCAATATTGTTCTGCTGCTAATTTATTTTTCTTAGTTTTTGTTTAATTCCAGTACTGCTTTGTTTATTTCAGTCTTGCAAATTTGTTTCAGTAGTTAGATTTAGATATATTAAGTTGCTCATGTCATTTTCAGTTACCTCCGAAAGCCACAGCTGGACTGATGGTGAGGGATTGAAGTATGAGTGTGTAGTTTGATATTAGTTTACTTTCTGCAAGTTAGATATATTAAATTGCTCATGTCATTTTCAGCTACCTCCGAAAGCCACAGCTGGACTGATGGTGAGGGATTGAAGTATGAGTGTGTAGTTTGATATTAGTTTACTTTCTGCAAGTTAGATATATTAAATTGCTCATGTCATTTTCAGTTACCTCCGAAAGCCATAGCTGGACTAATGGTGAGGGATTGAAGTATGAGTGTGTAGTTTGATATTAGTTTCTTTTTTCTGCAAATTAGATATCAGATTGTTCAAGTTGTTTATGGTTACCTCCGAAAGCCATAGCTGGACTAATGGTGAGGGATCAGAATATAAGTTGATGTAATTTGATTTAGATTTACTTTGTTGCAATTCTTGGATTTCTTTAAGCATAGTTTCTTTTGTGTTTAGACAACAACAAGGATAATTTGCTCATGCTCACTAGGCTCAATGTTTCCAGAATTTTATTAATAGCAAAAGACATTTTTCATTTCTGGTATAGGGGCACATTTTCATTTCCTTTCAAGTTTTGTCATCGTATACTTCAAATTTTTTTTTTCGCCCAAGTTGGTAAATCATTATAAAGGACACGTTATCAGCTTTTAATATCTGAGGACTACATTTGTCTTTTAGAATTCTTTTAACTCAAAAATCATAAAAAGTAAGAGATAGGTTATCTTGCACATATAGTGCGCCACACTTCGTCGCCTTACGAACTTTTCGTCGATAATTTATGGTAGCAATTTCAGACACACTAAATTGACCAAACATTTTTGGCGCCGTTGTCGTGGAAGTGGGACCAGTAGCCTTATTTCTTACATCTAAAAAAAATTAATAATTCTTGAGTATGCTCTCCTCCTGCACTTTGTGTGATCTGGAGGATAAGAAAAAGGATTGTTATGTAAAAAAAAAAAAAATTAATAATTCTTGAGTATGCTCTCCTCCTACACTTTATGTGATTTGGAGGATCAGAAAAAAAAAATTTATGTGAAAAAGAAAAAAAAAAGAGGAGACAAAATAAAACTTCATCATTTCAATTGATTCAACAATTTAATTTTTTTTTTTTTTTCCTGAAAAACTTTGATTTCAATAAATTGTTTTGTTTAATGAATATATATGTGTATTTTTAAATTTTTGAAAATATAACATACATAATTTTATTAACAAATCAATTTAAAAAAAAAGAAAAAAAAAAAGAACTTCATGGAAATAAGACCTATGCATACGCATGAGGCCATTCTTTGGCTTGGCTTTACGCATATATGCAGACTTTCAATCCACACAAAGACCCATGCACTGCAATTTAAAAAAAAAAAAAAAAAAGAACCTTCTCTTTTTCATATTCATTTTTCCTCAAACAACAGTTATTAGAAATCATTTAAAAAAAAATTTGCACACAATGAATGTATATCACATGAAGAAACTGTTGATGAGGAAAAAATTGCAAATTGTTAATAAGAAAAAGATTTCAAATTGCTGATGAAGAGAAGATTACAAATTCAATTGTAGGGACATACAATGGAAGTGTATCATATGAAGAAATTGCTGATGAAGAAAAGATTTCAGACTGTTGATGAAGAGAATATTGTAGATTCTATTGCAAGTAATTGGAATGAGGAAGATCAATCTGAACTTCTCTGTGAGATACAAGCCATTACACTTCAAAACCTGCAAAATGAAAACGAAATGCGTAATTGTCAAAAACACCTGATTTTAAAACGATTTTTCTGCGCAAACCAGGACGAATTTGAAAAAACTAAAACATGGGTTTTTTCGGGAACGGGGTGAATTAGGTAATCTTTTAAGAAATTTCTGAAATTCGCAGCCATTTGGGAGAAATTCAGGGTTCTTCGGAACACTAATTTGCAGTGTGCGTGAGAGAATTTTTTTTTTTAATTATGAAAACAGTCACGGTTTTGAGAAATAATCAAGGAACTAATTTCCTTATTTGAGGGAAAATGTGGCAGAATTCATGTGTGGTGGCACATGATGAATGACAAATGGATTATTTAAGGTAAACACATTATCACATGTGCATCAAATGCAAGTTGTATAAATTGAAAAGGACTCTGCCTTCATCTCTTTCATAGTTAGGAATTTGACTTTAGAAATTTCAAGCTTTTTATTTTTATTTTGCATGAAAGACGCATTGGCATGACTTTGTTTAAAAAAAAAAAAATATTTACAAGGACAATTATTTCATCCATGCTTTATTTCATTAAAAATAAAAATAATAAATAATAAAAAATTAAAAAAAAAAAATTAATTAAAAAAATTAAAAAAAAAAAAATTGAATCCAACAGTTAACAAGTGTTTTACTCACTTTTCTCAAGGTATTGATTGAATTTGGATCGATGATGAAAGATGAATGGCTAACTTTTTATTCAAGATTTTTAAGAAATTAAAAACCCCCATTTGTTCAAATCAGCCTAACTTTCTCATACAAAATCAGATTTTGATAATTCAAGTATCGTTGGAAAGGTCTCAACAAGATCTACACAATGAGAAATCCATCATTAGAGTTTGAAATGGTAAATAATGAAATAAATTTCTGAAAAGAAGAAACATTCAACTTGAGGCATTAATTCCAAAACATGTATAAATTCTTTTGATTTTTCCTTTGAGAGCCTGTTTCATTAATACAAATTCTTAGTTTTGTGTGTAAATATCATAACTAGAGAGATTGATCACCTCTCTCCTTTGATAATCTTACATTCAATTGTAGAGGAAGTATTAGTTTTTTTTGCAGGTTCCAGGAGGAAGGACAAATGACTACAAGAGAATGGTGTCTCTCTAAGAGACTAATTTGTTTCATAAGATGATGATCAGCAACAAAGATAGGCATGAGGCCACAAAACCGATCCAAAAACACTTGAAAAACTTTCGCATACCATTGTCTCCATCACATCCATACTTCATAATAAACCATTCACCTTGAGTCACTTCATATTTTCCATTTACATTCACATCCACTTTCCATTTTTGTCCATTCATAACCCACAAATAAAAGCAAGAGGCTCATTCACATGCTTATTGCCTATTTCCATTTCTCATTCACATGCTTATTGTCCATTTTCATTTCTACTCTCCATTGCCATCTTCCATTTTCATTTTCCATTTCATGTCATTTTCATTCCACAAATAAGCCCTGCTGTAATGCAAATTATTGAGTCCATAGTCGTTTGAGTCTAAGTTCTTTGTAAAACACCTTGAGGCTTGCATGCCTTAATGGTAAAGTTCTCGCGTCGACAAACAATGGGAATACATTAATGTCTCTTGTTCGTCGATCTTCTAGGTGACTCCTACACGAAGAAATCATTCGTACCTAGCAAGATGTGTTTGGGTGATTCTTCTCTCATTGTCATCAATGGTGAGTTCTAGAGTTCTCAAGTTGACTAGTGCATCCAGTTGACACATAATTTAATTTCCTACTATGGTTCGACATCGAACATCTTTTCACATAGTAGGAATTGTGCCAATGAGTTTTAAAGGACATGAAGACTATTATTTTCAGGCATTTTGGAGCAAAGAAGTTTTAGTAGAAGCAATAAAAAGTCATCTCATCTCTTTATCCATGACTCCTCTTGTTCAACAATTGGCAAGAATATGATCAATTTTGCAAAATAACGCTTACATTTACACAACTCATCCACATTTAAGGTAAGTGAAGGTATGTGGTTTTCTAATTTTTAGTCATGTAATTCATTAGAATGCTAAAATTGTAACTTTGGAAAAATTCCTCACTCCCTTTCTCACATTGTCGTATCTTTAGTTGGGGGGAAGGGACATCACTTCATATCCACATGTCATACACTATCACACATTTTCATTTCATTTCCACCCACATATACTTTCCAACCAGCTATTGTTGCAACATGATCCAAAAGATTATATGTCTTGCAAATGATCAATTATTTGATGGAGTATTTGATTCTAAATGTTTTCATGAAGTTTGAAGCAACAAATAAAATAGAGCATTGTTACACAAGAACCAATGCTTCAAAAAAAAAAAAAAAAAGAGGAAAAAAAATGGTTGTCACACAAGAACCAACCAATGAAAAAAAGAAGAAGAAGAAGAAGAAGTTGCAATCAAATGTATTATACTTTGCTAAAAAGGAAAATATCAAGAAGCAAAGTTTGGAATGAATCTATATGAGTCAAAACTCATAAAAGATCAACTTATAGACAAATGAATCATTGCAATAGTTGCATGAGGACATGCAACAACTTCAGTTGAGGGGTATGTTGAGTCTCAAAAGTGTTTTCTATATTCATACATATTTCCATTATGCCATAACCATTTAGCTCTTATTTCATAGCCATTTGACCTAAAACCCTACATTTAGTAACCATTTTCATAAATATATGGGTTAGGATCCTTGTTTTTTAAAGTTATTTATTTTATGTATTTTAAGTGAATTTATGATTAGAAACTAGAAAATTAACATAGTTTCATATATCTATATATGTGTTATGGGATTTTTGTGACATGTGTAGGTCAAAAGGAGACTTATAAGACCCTTGGCGTGGCACTCTAAGGCCAGTATCCTAGTCTTGGTTGGAGAAGATTATGGGATCAAGAGGATATGTGTCTCACTTCATGTATTGAAACTTAAGAGGATATGTGTCTTCTATCTCAAGTTGTAAGCAAATCCTCTAGAAAGACATGTGTCTTATCATTTCCTATTTTGATTGTAACTCTAGAGATGGAGGGAGAGATTCGTGGACTCCATTAATGAGATGTCTCCTTGTTATTTTGTATAAATAGGAGAAGCTTTCTCCTCTATCATATAGGTAATGAGAAAGTAATGAAGAAGTAGATTTGTAACTAAGTTCAAGTTGGAATGGGATGTAGATTTGTGAGTTCTTTTTAATAGAGAAATTCAGTTCTTTGATGGTGGTTTGATTACAATTTTAACGAGGCAAGGATTCTCACGAAATTGGTAGCAGAGGGCCCTCGCTATCCAAGGAGGGTTTTTTACATGTTTTCTAGATAAGCTTTCAATTCTCGTTTTGTCATATTTTCCTTGGCCAGATTGCTTTCTCGAAATCATAGCTTTTAGCATAATTTTTCATGGCAGCCCGGCATTTGTATAACTTTTTGACTAATGACATGGAATTAATATTGTTCTGCTGCTAATTTACTTTTTGTTTAATTCCAGCACTGCTTTGTTTAATTCAGTTTTGCACATTTGTTTCAGTAGTTAGATTTAGATATATCAAATTGTTCATGTCATTTTCAGTTACCTCCGAAAGCCACAGCTGGACTGATGGTGAGGGATTGAATTATGAATGTATAGTTTGATATTAGTTTACTTTCTGCAAGTTAGATATATATTAAATTTCTCATGACATCTTCAGTTACCTCCGAAAGCCACAGCTGGACTGATGGTGAGGGATTGAATTATGAATGTGTAGTTTGATATTAGTTTACTTTCCTGCAGTTAGACTAGGTTAATTGCCATGTCATTTTCTAGCATTCCAAGCTACAACAGACTAATGTAGAGGGATTGAAGTATGAGGTAGTTTGATGTTAGTTTTTTCTCAAAAAATTAGATACTGCTATCTATTATTATGGTTACTTCCGAAAATCATAGCTAGACTAATGATGAGGGATCAGAAGACAAGTTGATGTAATTTGATTTAGATTTACTTTATTGCAACTTTTGGATTTCTTTCAGCATAGTTTCTTTTGTGTTTAGACAACAGCAAGAATAGTTTGGTTTCATGCTCACTAGTTCAATGTTTTAATTTATTAGATTAGCAGCACATTTTTCATTTCAGTAGCACATTTTCATTTCCTTTCAAGTTTTGTCATTGTATGTTTCAAATTCTTTTTTTTTTCAGTTTCAAGTTGGTAAATCATTATAAAGGACATCATTGCCTTGAATATCCATAACCATACTTGTCTTTTAGAATTTCATAAAAATCCAAAAACGACAAAAAGTAAGAGATAGGTTATCTTGCACATATAGTGCGCCACACTTCGTCAGCTTACGAATCCTTGGTTGATAATTTATGTTAGCAATTTAGGACACACTAAATTGACCAAACACTCCTCAGAAAATGCAATGTCCATGGCCCTTTGGAAAGTGGCCCTAGCATTCATTAATCCAAAAAGCATTTTCACATACATGAAAGTGCCCCAAGGAGTGTTGAAAGTTGTCTTGAGTTGGTCTTCTGGGAGTACTAAAACCTGGTTATATCCTGAAAAACCATCTAAGTGAGAAATCCTTTTTGAACCAACTACCCTTTGTAGGATGTGTTCCATTTTGGGCAAAGGGTAATTATCTTTTAGGGAGGCTCTGTTAAGGTTTCTGAAGTCAATGCACAATCTGATTTCTCCTGTCTTTTTCCTCACGGCTACAAGGTTAGAAACCCAATCTAAAAACCTCACAGGCACAATGATTCCTACCTCATAAATTTTCTTGATTTCCTTTTCTACTAGAGGCAGTTGTATTGGATTAATTCTACGCAGTTTTTGCTTAAAGGGTTTTTGGTTTTCTTTCAAAGGAATCTTGTGCTGGATTATTTCTGTATCGTAGGCTTTCAAGTCTTCATAGATCCAGGCGAACACATCGACAAACTCTTTAAATAGGTCAACCTATTTCCTTTTCATGTCTGGTGGCAAGGAATTAGCCAATTTAATCATTTTTGGCTGATCCTTGGTGCCTATGTTGCATTCCTCGACCTCAGACTTTGTGTATTATATGGTGGGCTTCTTTGCTACATCGTTAAAATCAAAGAGGTCTTCTAATGGTGCTAGCCCCCTAGGTATGTTCTTGTCCTTTGACAACAATATCTCAATGTATTCGTTTTCTGTGTCCTTGTATTCTTCAATATGAGTGTCAAGTTTTTTATTTAACATGTTGATTTCTACGGGACCAGATGGTTTTTCTTTTTCAGGGGACTTTTGTTTAGGAAATTTTCATCAGATTTAGAATTCGAATCAGATGACTCAAATTCGTTCCTGCCCAGCAGAAAATCCTCTATCTGTTTGTCACCCTCAAAGACCTGCCAATATTTTTCATTATCTGGCACCGCTGGTCTAAAATTAATTTTAGTTGTACAATCTTTGGTTCCAAATGGCGTTAAGCATGTTCTAGCCTCAAAATCTAAATTGTGTGCGGCAATATTTCTTTTTCTTGGAACAAAAATTAATTTGGACTCCTCAAAAGTTTTTAAAAGGTCCGTGACATCGTTTCGATAAGCTCTAAGTCTGGGATGATTTGCGTTATATTCCCCATTGAATTGTTTAATGACTAGTTCTGAATCCCCATACAAATTAATTCTTGTGGTTCCTAACTTTTTTGATAGATGTAAGCCTAAGAGAAGGGATTGATATTCCGCTATGTTATTGGAACAATGAAAGTTTAATTTGCAGGAAATGTTTTCTATGTGGTTGTTTTCAGTGTTGATAATCCAGACACCTACACCAGCATTGCTCTTAGTGCATGACCCATCAAAATACATACTCCATAGAGGACTATTTTCGGTTTCGTCTTGGTTATTGTCCTCTTCAACCAACATGCTCAAGGGTTGCTGTGAAATCTCGGCACTTAGTTGTATTTGTTTCACCTTCTCAGATTTATCATGGAGCTGAGAATGAGGGGCAGTCTGTTGTTTTCCATCTTGGCTTTGTTCATTTTGGTCCATTGTTTCAACGCACTGTTCCAAAGTTTCTCTCTCGTTTTCTTCCATATCTAGAACTACATTTATTTCTAGATTTGGGGTCTCTAAATGTTTATCTGAGTCACTGTGTTCTGGCTTTGACTGTTTTGTGGATTCATTATTGCAGAAGATAAATGAATCCAGGTCAGTATGGACAGAATAAATGGGAGAATTTTCAGGCTTTTTTGCGCTACTAACCATGAATTTCATGTGTGACTGTCTGTATAGTCTTTTGAGCTGGCTAAAAACAGGGATAGTGGCATATGTTCTGTCCATCTGTATGGTACCTTGGAGCTTGGAACCCCATGATCTTGACAATAACATGCCATACTTAGGAGGCACATCAGCCACCACAACATCCATTACCATGAATTTGGCTGGGATTTGGGTCAAAGTCACACAAAGATCTTTGATCAGGCCAAGGCACTTTACTCTGTTTGAATCAAAAGAATATAAATCCTTGTAAGGTCTATTTATTTCTAATCCAAGCCTTTCCATTATCACCTTTGGCATAAGGTTGTGTGAGGCTCCAGAGTCATGCATAGCATTATGCAGGATCTTGTCATGAACATTGAAACTCACATAAAAGGGAGCTACATGTCCCTCTTGATATATACCTTCAATCTTAGGACCAAAAATAAGCTCTGGCTGGTCATCATTAAGATTGACTGAGTCATTATTATCCTCAATATTTAAAGCCTTCAAAATTTGGGTCCTATATACATTCTGGGCAGCTAACTCAGTCAGGGGAACAAAGATTCTGATCTTTGAAATTTCCTGCTCTAGGCTGAAAAGAATCTGGTTCTTTGATGAAATTGTCTCAGCCTTACTAGCTGCCAGTCTATCAGCAACATCAGCTTGCTGATTTGTTCTACTCGTTTTTGACAAAATGGTCTTAGCAGGAGTACTAGCTAAAGTGGTAGTACTACTAATGTCCGCATTCTACTTTTCTTTGTTTTGAGTGCCTTTCTCTCTATCTCTATCAGAATTCACAACTACTGTTTTATCCTTTTGTTTGACCATTTTAGGCTTGGTTGTAGTGCTGTTTTGTGAAGATTTGTCAGAGGTTTTGGTGTTGGGAGTTTGTTGACTAGTTTTGCTTCTAAGGTCATACTCTTTTTGAGGCTCTATGATAACATTTTCCATGTCCTGAAAATAACTTGCATTATCATCTTTTTTGTCATCATAAGGGGTATGAAAACCTTGTTCCCTATCAAAATGAATCTCAAAGTCATCATTATCTACTCCCAACATGTTGATATCATCTTCCTCTATTATCTCCTATATTTACTCAACCTCACTTATATAATTTTGATGAAATGGAGGAGTGATCTATTGATCATCTTCCCTATGTTTTTTTGGAGGTTGGTTCCTTCTAAAATTTTGATTCTGGTTCTGGTTCTTGTTTTGAGGAGCAGTTTGGTTTTGAATTGCTTGTGCTCTCTCAAGGATGCTCATTTTCTTCATCATCTCCTCCATCATCCTTTCCATCTTTGAGTTGGAAGTAGAAGGGGCATTTTCCTCTCTAAAGGACACTCTCTTTTCAATTTTCATTCTTGCTCTCTTCTCCATCAAGTTGAATTCCACAGAAAGAGCACCCTTTTGCATATCTTCAAGAGTTGCAAAATCTCTCTCTCTTAGCTGATAAGCCATCTCAGGGTCAAACCCTTCAGGAAACTTGTTCAAAGCTGAGCCTTGTGGAGGTTTTAGTTCTGGGGAAAGTGCATTATACACACTATTGAATCTAGTGCAATAAGCTTGCACACTTTCCCAGTGTCTCTGTGGAGATTCTTATAGTCAGAAAGGACTTGGAGAGGGTTTTTCTTTTCTTCCCATTTGTTTAAGAATGTTTGATGGAAGGCTTGTAGATCACGGATACTATGGGGGGGTTAAAACTTTGAACCATTTCCTCACTTCTTCCCCTAAGCTCTGAGAAAATAACCTAAGTTTTAAGGAATCATCATCAATTTCATTTCTGTTAAAATAGTCATTCATCTTATCCACATGTTGTGATGTGGTTGTAGCATTGTGAGCATCGTATAATGGAATTTTGGACTGATAGTCCTATGGAAGATTGACTAGTGGTACATGAAGGACTAGGGGAGCATACCATGCGGCCATGGCAGGAGGTGGAGGTGGATTTACAAGAGGGACAATGAGTTGAAGTGGGGTGGTTTGAACAGTGGATGTAGGGTGAGCAGATGTGGATGGACCAGAAATAGACTGCTGAGTTGATCTAGGATGAGGGGCACCTAAGTTATGAAGAAAATGTAAATCCGCTGGGGAATACTTCCCTTAAAAAACTTCATAAAACTTGTGTGTAAAAAGCAGCCTTTTCAAGCACTTCCAAAGAATGGTAATCATGATAAATCTTATTTGAATAAGTGACAAACTAGGTAAACCCTAGGATTCTCCTAAGACTTTATCCAAACTTGAAAAATCAGCTGGCTTAGCCATAAGAGTAAACTGTCTTTGTCTCATAACCGTAGCTAAGTTTTGAAACAGAGTTAGGATATTCTTAAAAAACCACACAACTGAAAAATAACTCAGAAAACCTGAAAATATTTCAGATTGGTAGTCAAACACTTACTCTTACATTTAACTTACCTTCTGTTGTGTTTTACCACATACTCTTAGACAGATTCTGGAAAGGGCTAGGTAGCTTCCAAATCTCATCCTCTTTCAGAGGTGAAATATTTGGTAAATGCCCCCCCAGTAAATCTCTGGTTAGAGTTTGTTGTGTTCCGGGATATCCTTGAAAGGGATATTTCACAAGCATGGTGGTGGAACATAAAAACTTTTACCTCTGAAAAGAGCTAAAAACTTCCACTTGGCAACTCCACAATCCTGAACAGACCTTAAGACTCCACTAGGAAGCACCCTTATCATTGTAACACCTTTGAAACTCAGTCACAAGACTGCAGAATTAAAATTTTTCCAAAACAGACTAATTAACATCTTAAAAATTGTCATACCTAGTTGAGCTTATCTTGTTTATTTGGATCTGAAAAACATAGCATAGTGGCTTCTAGAAAGATTCACACTAGAGCCTATCCTAACCTTGATCCACCTGAGATAGTTGATAACCTAGAAAGTATCCTTAGGAAGTCTCCTAATATTAAATTACCAACTGTTTTCAGATTACCCTTGAGAGCTAATTTAGTCCTTGAAAATCTTTCAGCTCTACAACAATCTCAAGTTGACTTCGTAAATCTATTTAGAACTAGGTCTCTTGGTGATTTATATCAGTTAGATTCTGAGTCTTCCTTATCATCCCCGGAAACAAGTGAACCTCTTGGTAGTAGAGAACCAACACCTCCTGATTTTCATTTTCTTCATAACTTAGGTGCCCCTCATCCTAGATCAACTCAGCAGTCTATTTCTGGTCCATCCACTTCTGCTCACCCTACATCCACTGTTCAAACCACCCCACTTCAACCCATTTTCCCTCTTGTAAATCCACCTCCACCTCCTGCCATGGCCGCATGGTATGCTCCCCTAGTCCTTCCTGTACCACTAGTCAATCTTCCACAGGACTATCAGTCCAAAATTCCATTATACGATGCTCACAATGCTACAACCACATCAAAACATGTGGATAAGATGAATGACTATTTTAACAGAAATGAAATTGATGATGATTCCGTAAAACTTAGGTTATTTTCTCAGAGCTTAGGGGGAGAAGTGAGGAAATGGTTCAAATTTTTAACCCCCCCATAGTATCCGTGATCTACAAGCCTTCCATCAAACGTTCTTAAACAAATGGGAAGAAAAGAAAAACCCTCTCCAAGTCCTTTCTGACTATAAGAATCTCCACAGAGACACTGGGGAAAGTGTGCAAGCTTATTGCACTAGATTCAATAATGTGTATAATGCACTTTCCCCAGAACTAAAACCTCCACAAGGCTCATCTTTGAACAAGTTTCCTGAAGGGTTTGACCCTGAGATGGCTTATCAGCTGAGAGAGAGAGATTTTGGAACTCTTGAAGATATGCAAAAGGGTGCTCTTTCTGTGGAAGTCAACTTGATGGAGAAGAGAGCAAGAATGAAAATTGAAAAGAGAGTGTCCTTTAGAGAGGAAAATGCCCCTTATACTTCCAACTCAAAGATGGAAAGGATGATGGAGGAGATGATGAAGAAAATGAGCATCCTTGAGAGAGCACAAGCAAGTCAAAACCAAACTGCTCCTCAAAACAAGAACCAGAACCAGAATCAGAATTTTAGAAGGAACCAACCTCCAAACAAACATAGGGAAGATGATCAACAGATCACTCCTCCATTTCATCAAAAATATATAAGTGAGGTTGAGTAAATAGAGGAGCTAATAGAGGAAGATGATATCAACATGTTGGGAGTAGATAATGATGACTTTGAGATTCATTTTGATAGGGAACAAGGTTTTCATACCCCTTATGATGACAAAAAAGATGATAATGCAAGTTATTTTCAGGACATGGAAAATGTTATCATAGAGCCTCAAAAAGAGTATGACCTTAGAAGAAAAACTAGTCAACAAACTCCCAACACCAAAACCTCTGACAAATCTTCACAAAACAACACTACAACCAAGCCTAAAATGGTCAAACAAAAGGATAAAATAGTAGTTGTGAATTCTGATAGAGATAGAGAGAAAGGCACTCAAAACAAAGAAAAGTAGAATGCGGACATTAGTAGTACTACCACTTTAGCTAGTACTCCTGCTAAGATCATTTTGTCAAAAACGAGTAGAAAAAATCAGCAAGTTGATGTTGCTGATAGACTGGCAGCTAGTAAGGCTGAGACAATTTCATCAAAGAACCAGATTCTTTTCAGCCTAGAGCAGGAAATTTCAAAGATCAGAATCTCTGTTCCCCTGACTGAGTTAGCTGCCCAGAATGTATATAGGACCCAAATTTTGAACGCTTTAAATATTGAGGATAATAATGACTCAGTCAATCTTAATGATGACCAGCCAGAGCTCATTTTTGGTCCTAAGATTGAAGGTATATATCAAGAGGGACCTGTACCTCCCTTTTATGTGAGTTTTAATGTTCATGACAAGATCCTACATAATGCTATGCATGACTCTGGAGCCTCGCACAACCTTATGCCAAAGGTGATAATGGAAAGGCTTGGATTAGAAATAACCAGACCTTACAAGAATTTATATTCTTTTGATTCAGACAGTGTAAAGTGCCTTGGCCTGATCAAAGACCTTTGTGTGAGTTTGACCCAAATCCTAGCCAAGTGCATGGTGATGGATGTTGTGGTGGCTGATGTGCCTCCTAAATATGGCATTTTGTTGTCAAGATCATGGGGTGCCAAGCTCCAAGGTACCATACAGATGGACGGGACATATGCCACTATCCCTGTTTTTAGCCATCTCAGAAGACTGTACAGAAATTCACACATGAAGTTCATGGTCAGTAGCCCAGAAAAGCCTGAAAATTCTCCCATTTATTCTGTCCATACTTACCCGGATTCGTTTATATTTTACAATAATGAATCCACAAAACAGTCAGAGCCAGAACACAATGACTCAGATAAACAGTTAGAGACCCCTAATCTAGAAATAAATGCAGTTCTAGATATGGAAGAAAACAAGAGAGAAAATTTGGAACAACATGTCGAAACAACGGACCAGAGTGAGATGGAAAACGACAGACTGCCCCTCACGTTCAGCTCCATGAAAAACCTAAGGAGGTGAAAAAAATACAACTAAGTGCCGAGATTTCACAACCCCCCTTGAGCACGTTGGTTGAAGAAAACGACGCCGAAAATAGTCCTCTATGGAGTATGTATTTTGATGGGTCATGCACTAAGAGCAATGCTGGTGCAGGTGTCTGGATTATCAACACTGAAAACAACCACATAGAAAACATTTCCTGTAAATTAAACTTTCAGTGTTCCAATAACATAGCGGAATATGAATCCCTTCTCTTAGGCTTACATCTATTAAAAAAGTTAGGAACCACAAGAATTAATGTGTATGGGGATTCAGAACTAGTCATTAAAAAATTCAATGGGGAATATAACGCAAATCATCCCAGACTTAGAGCTTATCGAAATGATGTCACGAACCTTTTAAAAACTTTTGAGGAGTCCAAATTAATTTTTGTTCTAAGAAAAAGAAATATTTCCACACACAATTTAGCTTTTGAGACTAGAACATGCTTAACGCCATTTGGAACCAAAGACTGTACAACTAAAATTAAGTTTAGACCAGTGGTGCCAAATAATGAAAAATATTGGCAGGTCTTTGAGTGTGACAAAAAGATAGAGGATTTTCTGCTGGGCAGGAACGAATTTGAGTCATCTGATTCGAATTCTAAATCTGATGAAAATTGCCTAAACAAAAGTCCCCTGAAAAAGAAAAACCATCTGGTCCCGTAGAAATCAACATGTTAAATAAAAAACTTGACACTCATATTGAAGAATACAAGGACACAGAAAATGAAGACATTGAGGTATTGTTGTCAAAGGACAAGAACATACCTAGGGGGCTAGCACCATTAGAAGACCTCTTTGATTTTAACGATGTAGCAAAGAAGCCCACCATAGAATACATAGAGTCTGAGGTCGAGGAATGCAACATAGGCACCGAGGATCAACCAAAAATGATTAAATTGGCTAAGTCCTTGCCACCAGACATGAAAAGGAAATAGGTTGACCTGTTTAAAAAGTTTGTCGATGTGTTCGCCTGGAGCTATGAAGACTTGAAAGCCTACAATACAAAAAATCATCCAGCACAAGATCCCTTTGAAAGAAAACCAAAAACCCTTTAAGCAAAAACTGCGTAGAATTAATCCAATACAACTGCCTCTAGTAGAAAAGGAAATCAAGAAAATGTATGAGGCAGGAATCATTGTGCCTGTGAGGTTTTTAGATTGGGTTTCTAACCTTGTAGCCGTGAGGAAAAAGACAGGAGAAATTAGATTGTGCATTTACTTCAGAAACCTTAATAGAGCCTCCCTAAAAGATAATTACCCTTTGCCCAAAATGGAACACATCCTACAAAGGGTAGTTGGTTCAAAAATGATTTCTTTGTTAGATGGTTTTTCAGGATATAACCAGGTTTTAGTAATCCCAGAAGACCAACTCAAGACAACTTTCACCACTCCTTGGGGCACTTTCATGTATGTGAAAATGCCTTTTGGATTAATGAATGCTGGGGCCACTTTCCAAAGGGCCATGGACATTGCATTTTCAGAAGAGATAGGGCACTTCATTGTAATTTACCTTGATGACATAACAGTTTATTCCAAATCCGATGAAGAGCATCTAAAACATTTAAGAAAGGTCCTTGAAAAGTGTAGAAGGTTTGGGTTATCTTTAAATCCCAAAAAGACAGTGTTTGGCCTTCAGGAAGGTAAACTCCTTGGCCATATCATATCAGAAGAAGGGATTAAAATAGATCCAAATAGAGTTGAGGGAATACTACAAATTAGCCAACCAAGGAACATAAAATAATTGCAGTCCTTTATTGGAAAGATTAAATTCTTGAAGAGGTTTATTCCCAACTTAGCAGAGCTCCTTAGAAACATGACTAATATGCTCAAGAAAGAAGTGGACTGTAGAAACCAAAAAATCCTTCGAATTGGTAAAACATGCACTCACCCGAGCACCAGTCTTAATCAGCCTAGACTTTTCAAAGGAGTTCCTTATTTTCTCCTTTTCCTCAGAGCATACTGTGGTTGCAGTCTTGTTGCAGAAAAACCCAGAGGGACAGGAATAGCCCATTTCTTTTTTTAGCAAGGCTTTAAGGGATGCAGCCTTGAAATATAACATAGTGGAAAAACATGCCTATGCTTTGGTAAAGGCCTTAAAGGACTTCAGGGTGTATATTCTACATTCCCACATCATTGCCTATGTACCTAATATGGTGGTAGAGGACATCTTGTCACAAGATCCAGATGGAAAGAGAGGCAAATGGATTGCTGCTATATTAGAGTATGATTTGGAAATCAGACCAACTAAACTTGTTAAAGGTCAGGGCTTAGCTCAATTAATGGCTGAATCTAATCTACAAGCCCTTGAAATTAACATGGTAGATGCCTTGGATGAACAGGAAGAATTACCTGCCCCCACTATTGAAAAAAATTTTCAACACTCACCTTGGTACACTGATATCTTGTATGTACTTGCAAATCTTAATGCTCCACTTGATTTATCATAAAAAGTGGCAAGGTTCTTAAAATTGAAAGCTAGAAACTATTGCATTTTAAATGAATGTTTATATTGGAAAAATGCTGATGGTTTATTGCTTAAATGTTTGCTTGAAATTGATGCAGAAAGGATCAAACATGAATTCCATGAAGGGGAGTGTGGAGGTCATCTTTACTGGAAAACCACAGCCAATAAAATCCTTAGAGCTGGCTATTACTGGCCCACCCTCTTCCAGGATGTCCATAAAATGATAGTTTCCTGTCACAAATGTCAAATTTTTGAAGGCAAAATAAAACTTCTTCCTTTACCATTACAACCTATCACTGTTGAAGTTCCTTTTCAACAGTGGGGCTTAGATTTCGTAGGAGAAATCCATCCTGCTTCGTCTGCCCAACACAAATGGATTCTCACAGCCAATGACTACTTCAAAAAATGGATTGAAGCCATCCCTTCTAGGAATGCTACAGATTTTGTCATTATAAAATTCCTTGAAGACTATATCTTGTCTAGATTCGAATGCCCTAGGAAGATTATTACTAATAATGCTGCTGCTTTTTGTTCCCAAAAGATGATTGATTTTTGTCACAGGTATCATATTACACTTGGTCATTCTACTTCTTACTACCCCCAAGGTAATGGGCTAGTAGAATCATCAAATAAAAGTTTGGTGACCATCATCAAGAAGTTGCTTGAAGAGAACAAAAAATCATGGCATAACAATTTGGTGCATGCTATGTGGGCAGACAGATTGACCACAAAAAAGTCCATTGAAATGTCCCCTTACCAGCTTGTTTATGGAACAGATGTAGTTTTTCCTACCAGCCTAGGTGTACCAGTAATAAGATTAATCCAAGAAATACAGTCAGAAGAGGACAACATGATTAGGAGGATCAGCCAGACAATACATCTCCAACAGATGAGGGAAGAAGTTTAAAATAGGGCTCAGAAGGTGCAAGAAAACATAAAGAAGTTGTTCGACAAAATAACAAAGGCTTGTGTTTTCAACATTGGAGATAAGGTACTCAAATGGGATTCCAAAAGAGAGGATAAGGGTAAACACGGTAAATTTGACAGTTTGTGGCAAGGTCCTTACATAATCCAATCCATCGTTGGTCCTAATGCCTTTTTTCTATAAGAGTTAGATGGCACAGATCTGTTTGGGGGTCCTGTCAATGGTAGGGTCCTTAAACATTACTACTGTTGAGTTTGATTTTAAAAACTTTAATTTCCATTATAAATACCATTTGCTTGTTCAGTCTCATAAAATAAAAAGTACAAAAACAATAGAAAAAGAAAAGAGGGCAAATTGTGAAAACAAGAAAGGTACAGCCCCATACCAAAAAAGAGAAAGAAATTCTGAAAGTGTGCAAGCTTAAATGCCACTCCTAAATAACACACTACTAGTTAGTCAAAATGTTTAACCTTGACTAATTAGTTTTAAATTTACTGCTGATAGGATAGTGAATTTGATTGGCCAAACTGTTTAATCTTGGCTTATCAGTAGGTAGATTAGGATAGAAATTTAAGGTTCAAACATGTTCAAAATATGAACCTAAGTTTCCAAAGGAGATGACTCAAAACTGTTTCATTTTCTGAGTCAAAAAACATGTAAATATGGTTCTAATTGACTCAACATCTGAACCAAAGAACAAAGAAAAACAGCTCAAACAAATTCAAAACAGAGTTGTGAAAAGAGAAGGCCATGATGAGAAAATTTCAGATCTTAAGCCTTCCATTTTGTTTTTAATTGTCTGCAAAATAAATGTCTATGTGTAGCTTGTTCTTTATGCCATAGATCACAGCAAGTCAAACTGCTTAATCTTGACTTGACTGTTTTTAAATTTTTGTTGTAGAATTTAGAGAATAAAATATGTTAGACTATTTAATCCTAATAGATTGATAGAATAGGTAGAGAAGCATCTGAACTCAATTGTTTGATCTGAGTTCAGGGAGAAATAAGGAGTAGAATTAGATTAGTTTTATGCTTTTAAAAGAAATAAGATGTTGTAAAGAGTTTGCCAGTCCAAGTGCACTCTGAATGAAGAAAAAATGTTAGATCAGTAGGATTGGGCAGGTAGAAAGCTTGTTGATGAATATCCATTGTTTTTCATGGTTGCTAACATGTTTTCAGAGCGAATTAAGATCATTCTAGCAAAGGAAAGACAACCCAATGGATTAGGCACAGGTTAGCCTCCCAGAGAACATAATGGATGTGGCACAGGCCAGCCTCCCAGGGAATGCAAGTCTGAAGTTATTGATGCCTTCAAGAAGGCACCATCGCCAAGTGGAGCCACTGTTGGCCACCTATAAAATTTTTTCCATCAAAAGGTGGCCAAAACATTATTTAGCCTTCAAGGAACAGTTTCATTGCAGAAAAGTGTATCTCTTGAAGCCTCTAGAAGACATCATATCCTTGTTTCAATCTTCGTTGCTGTTCCCATTTCAAGCCCAGAAAATTCTGCTCAAAATTCTATGAGAAAGACTGTTGCAAAATCCCCTTCTCTCCCCTTCCCCCACTCAGAAAATAACCTTCATCTTTTCCCATCATTTTCCTCTGTTTTCCATTTCCCTCATCTCCCCTTCATAAAATTGCATTTGTGAAGTTTAAAACCCCTTTTAAAACTCTATCAAAACCTTCAATTACCCTTTGAAAACCATTGAAAATCATAAAAAACATATTTTTGTGCATAAGGGTTTAAGCCCCTTTGGGTTAGGTCTCGACCACTTTCCCCCACATGCCTCCACATTAGAACCACGTGCTAAGTCCCTCACGGTGCTTATCGCATCGCAAGATTCAAGAGTGTAGGTTTATGGCTGTTTTTAAAACTTGCGATGCAATCGGCCTTTATATTGAAAAACCCCCGATCACATCATTATTTTATATGTATATACCGTGGGCCCGCCCTTCGTACTTAAACCTTGTAAACATTTAATTCTCGATCGATCTTTTTCTTTGTAAAAACCCAAAACCCACTTTTCCAAAGTTTTGGTCTAAAACCCAAAATCACGTGTTAAATATTTTAATGGGTTGATTGAAAGACCGATTGCGCAGTCACAATCAGAGAAAATATAATGGGTTGATCAAAAAGACCGCATCAAAATTTTGAGATGTGATTAAGTCCCTGTGCTATAACCCCCGCCCCTTCCACTTTCCATTCATATATCCTGCTCCCGGGACCAAAGGGTTAGGTCCCAAGGCGCTTATCGCATAGCATAAATCAAATGGGTTAATTCAAAAGCCCATCCCCGATCTTCCGATATGCGATTAGCCCCTCCTCTTTAAACCCCCCGGTCATATCATTCTCCATGAGCCCAAAGGCCCCGCAATCGGGCGTGTAACCCTATTTTTTACGTTTTCCGCCCACGAAATATTAAAATTTTAAGTTATTTATCAAAAATTTGGTTTTTATTATTTCTCTAAGGTTTTGCGTCGGCCCAAAATTCGAGCAATCTCCACCGTCGATCTGATCTGCAGATCCGACAGTGCGGAATCCATCAAGCCCGGTGGTCCCTGCCATCCATTAACCGATTGAAAAACCGTGTGGTATCTATTGCACCGCCTTTGGGTGAGGGCGGTTTTTTCCCAATCGGCAGGGATTCCATACGCTGGCTAACACGCGTCCCGAGAATTATTCCGAAAACCGCCATCCATCGCGCATTAAAGCTCGAATGGGGATGCCCAACGATATTGACCACAGCCATCGCATCCGAACCCACTCATTCAATGGAGATCACTTGCCGAAGATGTCTGATGGTTAACCAAGATACACACGCGATAACTGGGCTATCGTACAGCGGAAACAACAATCTCCGCCATCGATCTAATCTGCAGATCGATGGCCCACAATTCATCTCCCGATTTCTCCATTTGACTTTCAACTTCCACTCCCGACCATCAATCTCTGCATGATCGACGGCTCAGATTCAATCTTTTTCCACCCGTTCTATGATCTCTCCCAATCATTCCTGATCGTTGGATGATGCCATCCAACGGCCCCGCTTTCTTCACACGCCTCCTGATGCAGTTAACCTATATATGCAGGTTTTATAATAGTTTTTCGTATTTTGCAGGGTTTCAATGTATTTTTCCGCCTACGTTGAAGAAATTACGAAGGTTGAGGGTGACGACCCTCCCGCCTTCGATTCACCACAGGAAATCACTGACAAGGTTTAAAATTCACGTTTATCAATGATTCATCAACCATTGACGCCTTATGAACCCTGTGCAGCCCTGTACACCAACAAAAACACCATGAAATGGGCACGATCAAAGAGTATCAGTGTCGAAGACCAGAATGTATCAGAACAGAAGATTAAAGACAGGCTTACGGGGATTACGGCTAAGAATGATTATCAAAAGCCTAATCCTTGATTTAAAACATAGTTTAAAGAATATCTTAAGGGTGTTATCGACAGGAGCGCTTCCACCACCGCAATTGAGGAAGACTGATCCCTTTAGCTATTTAAATGCCACATGTTCCTTAAAGTATTCAATCAGAGTCTGAATTTATTGATTAGGATTGAATATTTTTCTCAAACGCGGTCGAAGAGTACTCCTGCTGGGGAATTCAATGCAAATAATGTCTAAAGAGTTACTTCAACCCCACACAGTGCCTCAAAGGTCAACAAAAGCTCCCACTGAGCTTAAAATTTATGTAAAAACATTTAATACAGAGTATACCCATGTAAGTTTCTTCATTGAGCCCCTCAAGGGCCAAGAAGCCATTAATTCTGTATTAATTGTAATTGAGATCTTTTATTAGATCTCACTTCCTCATCCTTCTATATATAATTTTGTAGAAGATGAGTGAGAGGTTGGTCTTTGGACATCTGAATATATGTAATAGTTATTCTGAAGCTACTGATGCCCTGTTTGCAATTCAAAGATATATAAGCTGATATGGGAAGTTCGAAGTTGTAGAGACCCACCGGGCTTGCTGATTGTAACTGGTTTGAACATCAAATACAAGCTGCTGATTTATGGGATCCTGATTTTTGTCAATGGTGATGTGTTCCTCACTGTCAATTGTTATTTTGCTTAATGTTTCCACTCTATTCACTTTCTCTGATAAAGAGAAGCAAGCATAGAGCTAGGATTACTTTCAACAGTACCCTACTCTTACTAAAATCTTTATTTTCTATGTTTTCTTCATTTGAACGTTCTCTTTGAAGAGTACATCAATGCAGGTTAGTTTAAAGGCACTTGCCTGATCTAAATTTCTCTTTGTCACTGTTATCCATGTTTTCCTTATTTGAATATGCTGAAAGCAGGGTAGTTTAAAGGCACTTACCTGATCTTAAGCTTTTCAACCATTTTTTAATGTTTTCTAACTGAAAGTACTTTAAAGCAGGTTAGTTTAAAGGTATTAACCTGATCTCAGAATACTTTTATGTTTTTCCTTATTGAATATGTTGAAAGCAGGATAGTTTAAAGGCACTTACCTGATCTTAAGCTTTTCAATTGTTTTTCAATGTTTTCTAACTGAAAGTACTTCAAAGTAGGCTAGTTTAAAGGTATTAACCTGATCTCAGAATACTCTTTTGTTTTTCTTTAAGTACATGCTAAAGCAACATAGTTTAAAAGAACTTACTTGATCTCAGGCTGTTTCACTATATCTTCATTTGTTTGTTCTTCATTTCCTATCTGTTTCATTCCATAAAATCACCTTAAGAGATCCTTTGAAAAAAGTGACTTGCCCCATGGATCCTGCTTGAACCTTGCTGTCCAATTAAAACCCTCCTATGACTCCATAGCCCAATGGGTTAAAACTGTCTTTGCCTTTCTGTCAGCCAAATCATTCCTTCACTTGCAAACACCTTCACCCTTCATTTTGAAACTGCCTTCACCTTCATCATGTCCTTGCCCAACCAAAAAAAAAAAAAAAAAACCTAAGCTCTTCATAACTAGCCTAATATCACAATTTTCAGTTATCAGAAGATCACATCTTTTGAACCCATCCATAGAGAGATCCCTCTCTAGATTCAGGAGGGATAGATCCTAGAATCCCAAATTTGGTTGAAATAATGTTGCTTCTGTAGTTTTAGTCTTACCAATTTGCTAAAATTACAGATTCCTAACAATCCCTTCTTCTTTGTTGTTTTGTACCTCTTGTTTAATGTGCTTGGCCATAAAAAATACTCTCTCATTGGATTCTTCTTCGCTGTCATTGTATTCATCGGATGATGAACTATCTTCTTTAGAGAGAAGGTTCTTTTTTAATCCTTTATTTTTTCTTTGGTTGTTGAATTTCTTAAAGCCTTTCTTTTATTTTGAGTTTCCATCACTTATGTTCGGACATTTTGCTGAGAAATGCCCAACTTGACCACAACCGAAACATATCAATGGAAGTTTACCCTTTAATTTTCCCTTACCAATTTTTAGTTTTCTTGTAAAATAGGCATATTATCCATCTGAAAGACCTTCTTCGTCATCTTACTTTTCTTCACACTTGCAGGTGTAGGTCTGTGCCTTTGAAGGTTGTTTCTGATTATTGGTTTTCTTAGATGCAACGAACACAATTTCTAGATGCGAAGTACCCTCTTCTTCATTAAGTCTCATTTCATATGCTATGAGAACTCCATGTAATTCCTCTTTTCTGAGTTTGTCCATATTTTCACCATATTATAAGACCGATACCTTTGGGTTGAATCTCCCTTGTAACATTCTAAGAATCTTTCGTATAATAGTATTCTCGTCAATAGTCTCTCCCAATCCTTCCAGAGTGTTGGTTATTTCATGAACGTCTTGGAAGTATGCAACAATGTTGTTATCTTCTTTCATTTCGAGTTTCCCAAAATTTACTCTGTATATTTGAAGCTTTGCTTCTTTGACATTTGAGTCACCTGCATATATATTCTCAAGCTCGTCCCATACATTTTTGGTGGTTTTACAACCCAACACCTTATGATAAGTAGATTCAATAAGTCCACTAATAATAATATTATTTTCTTTTGCATCATTTACCAAATTCTTCTTACCTTGTTCATCTGCGGTCCATGTAAATCCATTTTGAACAATGTCCCATACTTCGAACCTTGCGCCAAGTGATAGACCTCCATTCTTCCTTTCTAGAGTGCATAATTATTTTCATTGAAAAAAGGTACACCATTCTTGGTATGCTCCATGACCTCCTTCCAGTTGTTAAACTGCTATTGAAGGAACCAAACTCTGATACCAATTGTTGGAAACACTGAGTGCGGGAGGGGGGGTGAATCAGTATTCCTTTCAATTAGTATTACTATTAATCTTTCAGAACATTAGTTAATCTACAATTATTATCAATGTTTGTACAATGATATAAGTAAACAAAAAGGAACACAAATGCACACAATTTTTAAGGTGGAAAACCTCTTTCGGACAAAAACCACCTAAATGATTTTCTAATAATTCTTTAATATTCAACTCCAATTGAAAATAAAGCTCCAACTTCCTAGAATCTAGAAAAGCATTCTTCTCTAGCTCCCACTAAATGGACACTCCAACGCCCAAGATTCTTCAGTAGTCAACTAAACAGATGCCCCAACACCCAATGAGCTACAAATCAACCTAGCACTTCCCTACTACCCTAAATTTTTCACAGGCTTGAACCTATTGGTGATTGCATGCACCAGCCTAGCACCACCCTACCACCCTATAGAAGAATAAAAGAAGAATGGACTCTCGTACCAGGGAAAATGGTCCACTTTACAATGATATAGAATTATGTAGAAGAAGAAGACACACTAGACCATAGCCCCAACTATGTCACAACCACCTAATGATGATCCTAGACCTCCGGACACTGCCTCTTCAACTCTTTGCAGATAGACACTTTTACAAATTTTACAATGACTTAGTACAATGATACCTTTATAAAGACTATATGCAGTGATGCCCACTTGAAGACTTCATGTGGTGAACTTCTTGTTGTTGTTCTACACCTTGATTTCTACTCTTGTCATGCTATCCTCTGCTGCACCTTTCTTTTCTTTTCTTCCCTAGAAAGTCTAGTCTTTTGCAGCCCTTGACAACACATGATCTAGCTTTTTCTTTCCTTCTGGGATCTCGATATTGAATCTTGTGTATCTCTGCTATTTCAGATCCCCAATATGTGATTTTTGATTATGTAGTAGTCCTCTAAGCCTTATTTCCAATGCCATAGGTCTGATCCAATTTGGATTCTTCAAGAGAGAGTTATGCCCAATCTCTAATAATGAAATAATTATGGACTAGTTCAATAGAGCAAACTTGAACGACATGCCACATGTCATTATTTATTCGTTTGACTTTGAAAATGATACATCAAAAACTAAATTTCTTGCACTATCTGCCATTTTTTACATAATTCCAATCCGATAATTAGAGAGAGAGTTATGATGATTTTCCCAAGGTCACTTCTTTGAGATGAAGTTCAAGAGCTTGCAAAAACACTTACTTCCACAAATCATATCTCTGAAAATGTTTCACACCTTGATCTAAAATTTTTACAGGAGCTTCCTCCAGATTTTGGCTCTACCTCATAAAAATTTTAGCTTTTGAACCTTCGTAGAAAAATAGTTAGAGCGAAAATTACACGATGACCTGTTTCAGGTAGCGAAATCCCTGAGGATCACAATTTATATAAATGCTTAGGTTGAGAGGGTCTTAAAAAAGTGAACGTGGGAGGGATTTTAGGAGCTTAAAAATATTTAAATATTGAATTTTAAATGACCCGTGCCACAACCCCATGGGGTTTTAGCCTACTAACTGGGGTTAAAAACTTCAAACATGAATATCTCTCAAACTGTGAAGAATTACATGGCATGCCATATATCAACAGAAACATCTCGACAAGTAGAAAACATAAAAAATATTCTTGACCTAGAATATAGTAATTTTTTTGGTCAAAATTACCATGCAATATCGGGGTATCCCCTGGTGTTGTTTAGGTTGACATCAATGACAACCACTGATCAACACTGAGAGTGGTAGAAGTCACTTTCTGGGACCACAAGGCACACTACAGGACATTGATCCCACACTTGAGGCTGCCTAAGGGAAGCCGCCCAAGCCTCCTTAGGACCTCAAGGGAGCACACAATGGAATCACACTCCTCTGTTGGCACCCCTCCTCTCTTGGGTCACCGTCCATCAATGTACCAAGAGAGGGAAGGATAGTTTGAATTCTCCTATAAAAGACCACCAAGAGATGAAAAATATGAGAACACATTGTTATGCTGGCCAGAATTGCCCAAAGAAATCCAGTAGTGTGTGATCCAGAGCAGAGATAGAGGGGAATTAGTTGTTGGCCATCCAACAACTCTAGTCCACTAGAGTAGAGAGAGGGAGACTTTGCGCCAAGGTAGCTCGGAAGTAAAGACATCCTTGCATCGGGACTTCAAACTCCCTAGTTCTTAAGGTCCCTTGTCAAGTGGGTAAAATTTTCATCCTTCATTCCTACCAGCACTCAATAAGAGGGGATGTAAGTGCCACCATTTGGATTATTGAAGTTGTTTGACTCTATTTAAAGCTTTTGCATTATTTGTTTTAGTTTAGTTTTTTATGTTTGAATATGCATGCTATTTCACTATTTAGTATGTTTATGTTTTAGAATTTTCCATAACTTGCTTGACTCCCATTATTTTCTGCCTATGACCAAGAACTTAAGAGGGAAAAAAAATCCTCTTAAGCAGGTGTGATTTGGTACATTCGTGCGCCCAACACACACACACAATGGTGTTGAAACTTTGTGATGACAATCATTGATTCTCCGTCGCAAGATATTCCACCTGTTTATTTTCTAAAAGAAGTTATCTTCTTAGTCTGACATTTTCATTCAATAAGTACTCAAAATTATCTTGTGCCATTGTAGCAAAAGAAACGTTTGCTACCATAATTGCTCTATGATTCCTTCTAGTGTTGTAAATTATCACCTTCTCTGTAGAAACTGAGACTGGGTTCTCTCGTGCTCATTTAATTTCCTGGACTCATAGCACACCACCTCACCTTCCTGCATAAGGACTCCACCAAGATTTCTATTGCAAGCATCTGTACACACAACGAACTATTTATCTGAATAAGAAATATTAAGGACTGGAGTGTTTGTCAAAAATTGCTTCAACTATTCAAAACTAGTTGCACATTCCTTTGTCCATTCAAAATTCTTACCTTTTCTCTGCAATGATGTAATAGGATAGGAAATGTGTAAAAATTTCCCAATGAACCTCCTATAGTAACCTGCTAGTCCCATGAATTATTTGACTTGATCCACATTTCTAGGGGTTTCCCATTCAATGACGCCCCTTACCGTTTCTACATCTACTGCCATGCCTTCCTTGGAAACAACATGTCCCAAGTAATGTACCTCTGTATGAAATAAATTTCACTTGCTAAGCTTGGCATACAACTAATTCCCTCTTAGCATTCTGAACATTGATGCTAAATTCTCAACATGATCTTCCCCATTCATAGAATATATCAGAATGTCATGAATGTATACAATAACAAACTTGTCCAAATAAGGACACAACACATTATTCATCAAGCACATAAAGGTAGTTGGGGAATTAGTCAAACCAAAAGGAACTACAACAAACTCATAATTCCCAAACCTGGTCCTGAAATACGTCTTGTAGATGTCCTCTTCTTTGATGCGTACCTGATAGTATCCTTATCTTAAATCAATCTTTGAGAACATTGTTTCTCCCTTCAATTGACCAGATAAGTAATCGATATTTGGCAATGGGTAATTGTTATTGATAATCACCTTTTTCAACTACTTGTGATTAATGCACAACCCGAGAGTACCATTATTCTTCTTCACGAACAATACTTGTGCACCCCAAGGAGATACACTTAGTCTAATGTATCCCTATTCAAGCATTTCCTTCAGCTGCAACTTAAAATCTACTAACTTTGGAGTGCTCATCTTGTAAGGTGCCTTTGATGTTGTTGTTGCCCTTGTTACCAACTCAATATAAAATTACACCTATATGTGAGGAGGAAACTCCAGAATCTCTGCAGAAAATACATCTTGAAATTGTTGCAAAACTGGATACCTCTTGAAGATTTCTACATCCTCAACAACCTTACCCTTGTCACTATAAATATGAACTACAAACATTACATACCCCTTCCAACAAATTTTCTTAGCCTGCATAGCGATGACCATACTCATTGATGTAGGCTTTTTCTTTCCCTACAAGATTCTATTTTCCCCATTATCATCCAAGCAATCAATTTTTCATATCAATCTACTTTGGTCCTTTGAAGATACAACCAATCCATATCCAAAATCATACTATATGATCTCAATGGAATTACATTCAAATGTGTTGTTATAGGCATACCATTCAACTCAAATTCATAATATCTTTACCCAATGATGAACTCTCTTCTTAGTAGATATAGCCAACTGCACCAACCAAGACTCTGCATGCACTTCTTTTCTCAAGCCACCCTCATCCACTAGCTCAGTATTAACATAACTATAATTAGATCCATGGTTAATCAAAATAGAAACAACTCAACCACAGAGCTTACATTCCATATCAATAATGGAGGCCTGATGATATGTATGATTTTTGTCCACAAATTCATAAATACGAGTAATGTTATGACCAACATGCCCACCTGTCCGCGCCTCCTGAGAAATATAGGTTTGAGGCCCATATGAAATTCAGGATGTACACAGTAATGGTACCATCACCTTGAATTCCATAGATGGTTCTGGCTTCACATTTCGAGTCAATAGACACTGGGTGCGCCTCTATCATAAACCACTTACAAAAGAGTCTTTCTGCCATTAGGTACGTGACGATCTCACCATCCAAATTTTAGCTGCAGGGGGTGATGGCCCAGCAGCTTTAAGTTCATGAAAATATGCTATTTCCTCTTGTAAATATTGTACATATGTCTCCTAAAATTTATATTTTTTTTATTGTTGTACATTCTGTCTCTTATTTATGCTCATAACTGCATTCTTTTTCTCTTATCCTTTCTTTTTTGTTTACTGTTCAAACCCTTGAACAATTGTTGTTCAATCCAATTGAATGACTGTGCTTTTACGTGTTTATTTTTTTTTCAAACCTTTGAATGGTTGTTGTTCAATCCAATTGAACAGCTGTTGTTCAATCAAATTGAACAGTTGTTGTTAAATTCAATTGAATGGTTGTGTTTGTGTGTTTATTTTGCTGTTCATACCTTTGAATGACTGTTTTTCAATCCAATTGAACAACTGCTATTCAATTCAATTGAACGACCATATTTTTGTGTTTATTTTTCTATTCAAACCTTTGAATGTCTGTTGTTCAATCCGATTGAACAGTTGTTGTTCAATCAAATTGAACAATGTTGTTCAAATCAATTGAATGGCCATGTTTGTGTGTTTATTTTGCTGTTCAAACCTTTGAACGGATGTTGTTCAATCCAATTGAATAGTCGTTGTTCAATAAAATAGAACAACTGATGTTCAATTCAATTGAATGGTTGTGTCTTTGTGTGATTTTATTTTTTGCTGTTAAATTGAATGAAACAACTGATTTCTTTTCTAAAGCATTTTTTTTTCTTTTTTGTGATGATCTCTTTTCGAATATCCACTCCCCTTTACAAACCCTTGCCATAAAAAGTTATTTTTGAATGGAATTGGCACCTGAAGAGGAGAAAACTAGTGATATTACTAATATGGTGATCATTTTGAACTTTGATGGAAATATTTACTCTGGAAGCTGACATGGTATTATCTATGAAATGAAAGGTTGTGCATCTCCTATTCAAACATATTATCACACAATTCGTTTTCATAGTCTTATGCTGGTATATCTTTCTACACTTTCAAATAGTAATTCTCCTTGACATGAGGATATAGGAATAAAGAGTATTAATTGCATTGACATTATTTTTACTTCTCACACCATCCCTAACTCTTAAGGAGTTAATGAACCTCCCTTCATGTATGCAGATCAATAAAATATTATGTCTATGTGAAATTTTTTAAGAGAGAATAGGGGGTCTCATCACGAGCCAGCCTACCATGATCATAAGGGTTTAACAGGTGACATGCCCATAATGGCCAACACACCAAGGTAGTGACCTTCTCAACAACTCAAACTGCTTGAAGGACAAGAGGTCTCATCACGAGCTAGCCCGACACTCTATTACAATCCCCATGAATGACACTACTATTATCTGGCCACCACAACAACACAATGGTGTCTCCATAAAACAAGAAAAATGCCTACTTTTCAAAAATAAAATTTCATGTCTATATGCAACTTTTTAAGAGAGAATAGGGGGTCTCATCACGAGCCAACCTACCATGATTATAAGGGTTTAACAGGTGACATGCCCACCATGGCCAGCACACCATGGTAGTGACCTTCTCGACACACTACAAGAAAAAAGCACATTGGTGAGGGGCGAAAATGGTCACCATAAGCTCATTGGTGAGGGTCAAAAGAGCCTCCGTCACAAAAAACTAAACGTCACCAAAGTTGGCGTCACCGAAAGTATAGGTGTTGTGGTGACATTCAAGGTCCGTCACCAATAATGATTTATAGTGACGGATAGTGACTATCACCATTTCATATGAACAATGGTGACGGAAAATAGCCTC
Organism: Pinus albicaulis; assembly: GCA_034641835.2. NCBI lineage: Eukaryota > Viridiplantae > Streptophyta > Pinopsida > Pinales > Pinaceae > Pinus > Pinus albicaulis. The sequence continues at coordinate 1,230,252,894 of CM076572.1, forward strand.
CGTCACCAAAAAACTGAACGTCACCAAAGGTGGCGTCGCTGAAAGTATGTGTTGTGGTGACATTCAAGGTCCGTCACGAATATTAATTATAATGATGGACAGTGACCGTCACCATTTCATATGAACAACAAATATTTTTTGTGATGGACCTTTCATAGTCGTCACTGTTTATGCATATATATGGCAACGTTCATTGACCGTCACCATAAACTCATTGGTGACATCAAGGTCCATCATGAATAATGACTATAATGAAAAAAAGTGACCCTCACCATTTCATATCAACAACAATGATTTATGGTGACGAGCCTTTAATGGTTGTCACTATTGATGCATATATATGGTGGCGTTCGTTGACTGTCACCATTTCATATTTTGGTGAGGGTCGAAAAATGTCACCATAAGCTCATTGGTGATGGTCAAAAGAGCATGCGTCACCAAAAAATAATCTTCGTCATTCGCTATGAATATCAGGGCACGATGGAATCGAACCACCAACCTCCTGCTTGTAAAGCAGGTGCTCTTCCATTGAGCTAGCACCCTTTAAATAATTATACTTTAAACTAGCAATTGCCCCTAAAGGAGCAAAGATACACCAAAGGAATAAGAACCAAGAAAACTGAAAGAATTCAGTGTCCTCAACTCATTCAAAGTTCAAATTGAAGTAGATTTTAAATGGAAAGCCTAAAACCAGCTAAGTAGTTTTCAAGTTAACATTTTGGATATAACTTCTGTTCAATTCATATGACAAGTTATGCCATAACCTTGAAACTAGTTTCTTAGCTAAAAGAATTTCTTAAGTCAACAATGACAAAGAAAGATAGTCATGGCAAGCAAAATTCTCTTGTTTTTTCTAATGAGGGTGCATGTAACTTAATAAAGGTTGTATGAGAGTATCAAACCATAAACAATTTCACCAAAACATGGAAATGACAAAGTCTTGTTAAGAAACAAAATTTTAGTTGAATATATGAAAAGCATCGAGCTAAATGATATAATTAAACTAAAATTAACTATAAAAAAATGAAATTTCCATCATATACCATCTGGTTTGGTTAGTTCTTCAGGAAGAGAAAGTGCAATTGCATGATCCAGCTTCTCATATTGATTCTGTAATGGACCATCCTGAACAAAAATGTCCACATACAACAATCAATGTTATTGTATTGGTAAGACTTTTGATATAATCTATCAAAGCATGTACTATGTAGGAGAATAACTGGAAAGCACAACTAGAAATTTGAATCACAACATAACAATATAAAAGAACATGCAACAGGAAAGGAACAACTCCAGTTTGAGAAAAATGAACAATCCATGAACCTGTTCTTATATATTGATATAGATAACGAAATAGAAATCTAGATTTATGAAATTCAAGTATCACAAAACAATGTCTTGAACAAATATCAATATGTAAAATAGTAATTTTTGCATTTAAATTTACCTTGCAGAACATGAGGAAAGCGTTTCCACAAAAACAACCAATAAACATAACAACATGGACCTCAGAAGCAATTGTGCAGGGGATAAAATATGAAGGTAAAGCACTACAGAAGTATTCAAAGCAAATGATGAAAAGCGTATCTAGACATAACTAAGAACCCTCTGAAGTAAACCACACATTTATCATCATGACTAGTACACTTGCAAAAAAAGATCAAAATAAATTATGAACTATTCCACCAAAAAACAGTGAATTTTTCCACTAAAATATAGTTTCAAATTAATCACTAGCATGACGCTAACTTTGTTAGAGCTAACAAATAGAAGATTGAAGTTTAAAAGACAATACACTCTGATGAATTAGGGATTACTGTGACATTAGAGGCCACATGCCAAATTACATTATCATTTCCAAATGCACCCCTACGTAGTGTCCATTTGACACTTTGTGACTTGAACCTTTAAAAGGCTTGCTTAACCACTTCATCATTCGAGATTTATCGTGAGTATGATGTTACAATGTGACCTGCATGTCCCAAATAACATGAGCCAACAATGAAAACCATAATTAAATTACTAATTCCTTACTAATTTAATCCTTGAAAAGACGAAAAAAATGAATCCAAAAAAGAAAATGATAAGGTTCTCATTAACCATCTATTATATTTACAGATATGGCATAATTTTTGATTGGTTGCTTTAGAATTTAAAGCATTTTACTATTTCTCTTAAACATATGAAAAGGCACTAAAATTACCAAGGTCATATTTCAACAAAAATCTTGCAGAAAATTAGATTTGAACTATGAAGATATTATTGCAAAAATCTTGCAGAAAATCAGATTGCAACTATGAAGATATTATTACAAAATCTTCCAGAAAATCAGATTGAAACTATGAAGATATTATTACAAAAATCTTGCAGAAAATCAGATTGCAACTATGAAGATATTGTTCTAAATTTTAAAAATTATAGTAATAAAATCCATCTTCAACATGACTTAACATTTTATATAATATTAGATAAATTTTGAGTTAGGGAACAAGTACAAGGTTTGGAGTTAAAATATTTGAGTCAAGGACAAGGAGATATCATATACAACTTTCTAATTTGAGGTGTATCACTAGAGAACATAGTCTTGAGTCTTAAACCAGTACTTAATGAGGGACATCTGGAAATAAATGGGCACAAAATGTGAATTCATCCCTCATGAGTCATGCAACCCACAAACAACTCATGAGGCTTTACAACCACTGCAGCTACACCCATCACACTACCTTTTTAGGTTGAATTGTCCACACCTGAGGCTTTGCAAGTTGCAACCACTGCAGCTGCACCCATCACACCACCTTTATAGGTTGAATTGTCCACATGTCCTAACCCACAGAAGATGTAGTTGAATAGTCTATTGTACTAAATTGCACAACATTTGCCCACAACTGACCTTAAGTCCTTGCATGTGATGAGTGCACCAGACATGTATCATGGGAGCCACAAAACCTGTAAACACAATTATCTATGAAGTCTAGAATGGGGAGGATGTAACTGGCAAGAACAAAGTTGGGACAAATGCTCCCTTGCAATGAAATTCCAGATGTGACTCCTCATGAACAGAGAGCCATTCTTATCAAAATATTCTAAGAGAAACATGTTTTAAAGCTAAATGGATACAATTCATTAACCGACCTCCCATCCTACCATGTCATATCACCTTGAGCACCCCCCAACACAGTGACTCCCTTGGTAGAAAAGGCGAAATAACTAAATAAGTTTTCTCAAAAATGTAAAAACAAAATCCAGATATGGGAAGAATACACCAATGCCCAACAAGCTTGGGATTAGCAGTTAGTGGCGAGGAGTTTCACACCTTTGGTCAAGATTCCATTCTCACAAGCTTCACCCATGGGGGTTAGGAAGGGATTGAACTTATGGCATTGGGAGGTGATGAACCATGTGCATATATTGCAAACCAAAGCTTACCCTCATTCTCCTTAAGGAAAACACTGTTGAACAAGTTCCATTCACATAGCCTTTACCCAGCATGTGGAGGTAGTCATTGAACTTATGCCATCAAGAAGTGATTACACTTGTGTACATGTTATGGACCCAGGGATACCCCGTGTTCTCCTTAAGGCCTGCCAAAATATGTTTGTCAAGTGTGTTGTGATCAAGTGGTAAATCAAATGTGCTATCATTATGGAGACTCAAGTGTAATCTCCCCTTAAGAACATGATGTCGTGATTTAATGTTCTCAATTTGTGTTATCGTCTGATATCTCCTCGATAACTAAGCCTAGGCAATTGGTCCTAGGCAATGTCCTGCATAATTTTGATGAAATAGATACACCTTGGTCATGGCATTTAGGCCAAAGGTAGGCCCACTTTGTTAACAAAGGCTTATTTACTAACCAAAATAAAAGGGGATGAATATGTCAATGAATAAATGAATAAGAGATGGGATAATAACATACAAAGAAGGTTCAAATTTGGCACATATTGCAAATTATATTTGTTAGGCCTAAAATCATGCAATCCATGCATAGAATGGTGTACCAAATAAAGCACTAGAATAGAATGTACATTGTACCATGTTTAAACCTAGGCAAGTGCAGAATCCTTCCTGTTCTACTCTAATCAAGAGAGTCTACATCTTAAAGAGCTCCCCATTGATTTGTCAGATAATGTTATTCTAATGGGAGTGGATGTGAAGAAACTACCTTGAAAAGCATTCCAATGAGAAGACATACATGTGGCACAACAAACCATAGAATTTGGTCAAATGAGCACATTTCATGGAAACATTTTGGCTAGGAGGATGAAAAAAGGCATAACGCAAAAGATCTCTCCATTGTAAAGGCATGGATGTATTAATAGGAAATTCCGCTGTGAGCCTAATTGAACATCTACTGGAGAAAGAAAATTCAAGGATTTCTTTTGTAATATGAGGTTCATGATAGCATCCATATTGTTGTTTGTCTATTGCTAGAAATTCATTAAAATTTTCCCACAAAAGTGCAATAACATAGAAAAATGGAGAAATTAACCATATACATGGGTGCACAGCTTGATTGTTTTTTATATGATGATAGTTTTTCTCCTTAATTTCCATTCATCCTCCCCCTTATGGACTGTATCATATTCTTTGAGTTTAGCTTGGATCAAATTATTTGTAGCCATGTTGTTTAAGGTGATGTCCTTAGGAAGAATGAGCTTCTGGAATGCAAAGCCATGGCCATATTGTTTAAGGCAATGTCCTTACTAAGGTAATGTACTCTCATCCATTGGTAATCAAGGAAGTAATTTGCAGTCCTCAACATTAATCTCTTTTACAATGTCAAACATGACAATCATCCTCATGGGCATTAATCATTAAAAGACAAGTTCCCAAACCCTTAAGTATCCTACTGTGCAATATGTCATCTTTGAGTTTGGCAAAGTCAAACTTGATCACCAATACCGTGCTTGCAGGTCTTTGGAATGGGAAATTTTTCAGGTTAGCCTCTATGATCATTTTTTGTCATGCCATGTTTGAGGGGACACCTAGTGATATTGCTCACCAATACCATCTCCTACCTTGATTTATTCTCCCATGGGCCAAAATATGCTTTCTGTAAGACCAACTTTGTTTTCTACCTATTATTTTCATAGTGCCAAAATGTCCACTTGCATGAAAAAATGCATGCCATGTACATAAATTACAAAACTGATGGATGATAAGGAAAAGGGGTTATGCTATATGCCATGAAACATCATATTCCATACTTATAATGCACCCCAAAGTGTCAAAATTGCATGCCAGGCGGAAAATTTACATTCCTCACGTTAAAATTTGTGTTACAGCCTGACCTGATTGCACACAACCTCCTGCAGATGTACGTAAGGAGAAGCCATAAAATATAGTGCTATATTATTTCTCCTTGTGCATCTTCCTACACTTCCATAATTCTAATTTACACCTTCAAGTGAGGGCACTAAGTCTACCAAAATGATTTCACTGTCTTATGCTAAGTGCAAGTTGTCCTTAGTAACATGCATGTCCAGGGCTTAGTAAAGATCAAAATTACGATCTTCAATTTTTTGTGCATTTCTTAGAGAATTATTGATCTTTTTACATCATAAGAGTTTCACTTCCAATCCAAGAAGCCACTACTATGCAAAAATATCGTGAAACTGTTAGATTACACAACATGACAAATCAGGCTAGGGTGCCTTCAGAATTCTATATGTTAGAAGATACATGAGCGCATATGGTGAAATATAGAGGTTGATAGATAGAGTATTCCATGGTATTCAACCCTACACAATCAAATTCCCAAGAAAAATCTCCAATTGTTAGTTGTTAAGCACCAGCCATAGCAATTTGTTTGGTCTGGTGCTTTTCTCCAACTCTAGAATCACATGCAGGCTTAAAATAAATTTCATAGCATGTTCTCATTATAAATCCAAATGTCAATTATTTAAGTCTGTGGTCTGCTGAAGCAACTAAACACAAATAAAAGAGACAACTTTACAGGGAATCAAAGGTCTAAGAATTAATTATCTTATTTTCAACCATGGCATTACCTTAACAACAAAGCAAGCCCAAATCTTGTCACTGCGAGCTTCCATGACTTCCTTTAAAATCATAAGCCCCAAGCCTCGAATGATGTCAGCTATGTCAAGGAAGAGCCCCCACTCCTCATAAAGCATCTACAATATTGGTGAAAACCAGCACAAGATAATGTTAAACCATGTCTCAAAATAACAAAAATAAGTTACTGAGAGCATATAAAAAACCTGTTAATCTAAGAATTTAATTGACCTTTATAAGCAATTTAATTTACCTCTATGGCTGACTTATGTGAAACTGAACTCTATATATATATATATCAACTAACATATACAATTATATGTGTGTGTGCACTGTGTATGTCAATTAATATATTAAATAGGAATAATATTGTCTTTTATTAGATGCAATATATGTATTTTTTTTTTTAAATTATACATCAAAGCTATATAATAATAGAGATAAAGAATCCCATTAATATCCACTTAACACAAGTCTAACTTATGCTAAGGCCCTTTGTTGATGAAGTGAAGCCAACTCTGGGAGGTCAAACAACTTCCCTCACACATGCACATAAGGGCTTTACACTTGTCGAGGTTTGAACGTGGGTTGTTTTCATGTTGCCCTCCCATCGTTCACACTAAACCACATCCCGTTGCAAGTATTAGGATGATGTTAATTTGTATTAATATGTTTTTTGATATAGTATAAATCTATCTCAACTGGCTAATGTATGCTAAAGAATATCAATAACTGAAGCATATGTTGACAAGCATCAGTTTACTACGTAACACCATCATGAAAAGCACCACTCAATGGAACTTCAGCAAGAGAGGGGCAATGATCCACATGCATGGGAGGTGATGGGAAGACCAAATTCCACAATTAAATTTTATGTTTGATAGTGCTGACAGAGTTGAACATGTAATAAGACTCCAACTGCCAAACCTTGCGAAATTAAAATAAATGGAAAACATGAATGGTAATATAACAAAAAAAAAATTATTCGTCCCTTGTCTTGGAAGGATTTTGTGTGATGTAGAGTATGCACAGAGAGCTTGGAATTGCTGCCGACAATGATTTTCTCCATATTTTTTAAGAGAGGTTTGCACAGAGTAATGGATGCCAAAATCCTGGAAAAAAAAGTAATTATAGAAGGTTGAGGGTGGATGGGGTAAAATATAAAATAGAACACCTTGCATTGCACTGGATTTTGTGCATCATCTTCCTACACTTCATCAGAGTTGATCTCTACTCCTGCAGGAAAACTGCATCATGTGCATTAGATCTTCACAATGTTTAAATGTGCATTGATGTGGATGAGCTTGAGAATCAGATGTGGAAGGATTGCATCTGGCTTAGGCGCATTAAGGAGCAATGGAAGGGAAAATATCACAGTGACACAGCAAAACAGAGACAGTCACAAGAACAAGCCCAAAGGAAAAATATGTCTCAGGCAGAGGATGGTATATTGAAGTACATGTTGAAAATGATGGAAGTTTGCAAATCACAAGGTTTTTTATATGGAATCATTCCTGAAAAAGGGAAGCCTGTAAGTGGAGCCTCTGACAATATTAGAGCATGGTGGAAGGAGAAGGTCAGATTTGACAGAAATGGCCTTGCTGCAATCACCAAATATCAAGCAGAACATGTAGTACCTGGAGCAAATGAGAGTAACATGGTTATGGCTCTTACCCCTCATACTCTTCAGGAACTTTAGGGTGCTACTTTGGGTTTTCTTCTTTCTGCCCCTATGCAACACTATGATCTTCCTCAGCGGAGGTATCCTTTAGAAAAGGGTATTTCTCCTCCTTGGTGGCCTACTACTAATGAGGATTGGTGGCCACAATTAGGCTTGCCAAAAGGGCAAGGGCCTCTGCCTTATAAAAATCATCATGATCTGAAAAAGGCTTGGAAGGTGGGGCTTCTTACTGCTGTTATCACATGTCACCTGATAAAGCCAAAATTCGCAAACTTGTTAGGCAGTCAAAGTGCTTGCCGGAGAAGATGACAGCTAAATAAAGTGCAACTTGGCTAGCAATTTTTAACCAAGAGGAAGCATTGGCTCGCCAGAAAAACCCTAATTCTTGTCCACCGACTAGTGCTGCAGTGACTACACATGCTGGGTGTCTGACATTAAGCAACGGCAACGAGTATGATGTTGAAGGCTTTGAAGATGATCCGAAATCTATTTATACAAATACTGATGTGCAAGATTCCAAACCAAAAGACTTGGATATCTTAAGTTCCAAGGTAGAGGAATGCAAACCACAAGACTTTGACCATTTCAATGTAGGTATTTCAAATGAGGGAGTTTCAACTTTTCAGGTAGGAGGTAATGCAGATTTTATCAGAAAAAGAAAGTTACCACAGGAATCTCCATTGGAAGATCAAAAGGTCTATATATATCCACATGAATAGTGCCCATATCATGAGCGCCAACTTGAATTTTCATATCAAATCTTAAGAAATGCCCATCAATCTACTTGTGCATATCATAGTTATTAACAACGGAACCGGTGATCAGACCGGTGGACCTAATGAACTGGGTTTCGAACCGGAACCAGTCTAACCAGTAGCGGTCAGATCTCAATGAACCAGTGCTAAAAAAAATACATTAAATAATTATTTTTTAATAAAAAAAAAAAAACTATTTTTAAGATTTTAAACCATGATTCCAAGCCAATAGAGACAAAATATGCAAAGTTTGCTCATTTAAATACCATGAAAAGGTGAATATATCAAAATGGCGTCATGCACAGGAGTATGCTGAAGCCTGTATAGAAGTGGCGAAGGAGATGGATGTTGGCGTGGTAGATCTCTGGAATGCTATTCAAAGAACAAAGGACTGGGAGACAGAATGTCTGAGGTAAATTCATTTCATTTTCCACTTCAAGCAGATGTGGAGAATCGACAGACTGATAACAAATTTGCAGATACATATGAAAGAATTAGTATTAGTATACCGAACTCACTGAAGATCAACTCAGTGGGCCTTGTGTTTCACCATTTTTTCAGATTAATTCACAGGATAATGCATACATAAAGTAGTGAAATCAATATACGGGGGCATCAAACAATTCTAAGAAAAATTGGCTTTAGAGTTTCAATCTGGTAATGCAACTTTGTCATAGTGATAAGTATGAAAAGTTTTCATGCTGGTAGTTGTAGTTTGGTATAGTGTAAATTGATAAATGCTTTCACCAGACACATTGAGTGTTGATTTTAAGTATATACATGCTATGGGAGATGTGTGGAATATAACATTTTACTAAATGGAGTCCATTATACATATTACAGAGTTTGATATCCTTTTATTCATGTGGTTCATGGTTGGGCCACTGACTTCCACTAACTAACTAGATTTTAATGACACTTTATTACCTAGTTCATCACATTGATGTGTTTACTTCTTATTAACTCGAATCCTAATATTATTGGAGGCTATTATCACACAATCTCACACCAAAGGATGAAAATTCCTCACACCTAGATGGAGACATGTGAAACTAAGATGTTTGCAATTGTCGCCTCACCAACACTCCTTTTCACTTTAGACAAAGGGTATACCCAAGTCAAGGGAGACTTCCCTATGGCTGGTAGGCTCACTTTGTGTAGTATGAAATGGGAGTAAAGAGAGCTCAACAACAAATAAGAAATAAAATTATAATAAAAGGGCATAGAGATAATGAATGAAAAGGAAATTCCAATGCCTTGTTGCTAGGGCCATGGAGGCCATGAATGCAGTCTAGGAGGGATATTAATTTAATGGTTAGGGGCTATAGGTAGACATAATTATATTCTCTATTGCAACTCCTAAATTGGTAAGCAAGATATCACCAAGCAGATGCGAAACGATTCACATTAGGACTGTAGCCTCAAAATCTAGCAGGCCTTGTGTAATATCCCCACTAAAATGTGCCTAACCTTATGATTTTTCTTTCAAGAATTTTTGCAAACACTTACAGAGAAACATTTCATTAAACACTTTGGAGGAAAACAGAGTGAAACTTATAGAGACATTTTTACAAATATATGGCATGTATCTTATATAAAACCTTGTTCAACATATAAACATGGTAACCTTCCTTGAATAGCAATCGACTTTGAGGCTGCATCTAGAACAGATTTGCAAGGCATGGGATATCAGAGAACAGAACCTCAAGAGATAAAATCCTTATTTTGTATATCTACAGGGCAGCCTAACCAGCTAAAAGTTCAAGGAAAGGTGGGTATTTTTCCATCTGAGAAGGAAGGACAGACGACATCCAATGGTAATGTGAATCTTAATCCTCTTGGCACTACAATTTCAGCAATTCCAACTGGTAATCAGCAGCCTATCAATGAATTACTTGCTTATATGATGGGTTGCATCAGAATAAGTCATCAATGCTAGGGAACCTTAAGATGATGAATTATCACAATCGGCTTGAAGTGAAAATACACCCTGCTTCACAGGGTGGGGAAATTTTCAAAATTACGCCTGATGATAACTTCTTTGGGCAAGGAGTCATTGCTGGAAACAATGATTAAAATTTTGGTTCAAACATCCATCTGGTAATGAGAGAGGGATTAAACCTTGATCAAAGCAGGGTCCACGATCAACCTTTTATACATCATTGTCAGGAAATGAATGGAGACATGAAATTTGTCTCTGCATATAACAATATTCCAATTGACTATGCAGTCCCAGAGACGATTTCTAAATATGATAATTCAATATGGTATTTTGGAGCATGACAAGAGTTATTATGAATATCTCATCATGGTACTTCTGAAACTATATTCTACAAGGACTTCTAATCCTATTATAGTTCTCGAATCATAGCATTATAGGACCACTCTTACAAACAACTACCTGGAGTCATTTTTATTAGATAGAAACCTATAGAGGGCAATCGTCATCTGTATGGGCACTTTCATGTAAAGAAATGGAAATTCAAGAAGATGATGATCCGTCATCTGTATGATTTGTGCATGATGATTTAGGTTTTTGCTGTGCATTTGGTTTGGAACTTGTGAAATAATCCTTAATTTATTATGTATGTTACTATGTAGTTGGTCACAAGTTTGTCTTCTATAGTCAAAGAATGTAGACACTTGGAGGTGAATAAAATGGAATTGTGTTTGATTGTTTATTTATTCTATGTGCATGAATTTATTTCATTATGATATGACACTTGATTATCTGAATTGATGTGCTAGATAAAATTCGTGGTTTGCTGAATCTACTTCTTTTGGAAAGCAGCCAAAGAAAACCAAAAAAGTTTCTCTCCGTTTGGGTTGTGGAGGCTAAGGGAGATTTAATTCAGGCTCAATTGTCTAGTGCATCCCTTTAATCAACATGTTTATTGGAGGCCCCGTAATACTATTCTAAAACTTATTTGAAGGAGCTACTATAATTTATATGTAGGTAAAATTTATAATTGTTAGTACCCGTGTCATATAAAAATGTATTCAAATTATAATACAGGAATTGACCTTGTACATTGATAAAGTTGCTTAATGGTGATGTTAAATTTTTATAATTGAATTGTGTAGCTGCTTTCGCTGTCTATTCAACAATAGGGTCTTTACTGTAATGTCTTTTAAATTTATATGCTTTCCCTCTTTGTTCAACAATAGGGTCTTTACTAATGAACACACATAAAATAACACCATCACAAGATGATATTCCAATGTTGCCAAAGGATGCATACTTCTGTATCTGTATCTGATATTCCTGATAGTGTTTACAACCATAAGAAGTGTTTTTGATGATTTGTTACAGTCTGCTAGCATATTTTGAAATTTATGCAGATATTTGGCTTAGATTCATACACCATATACACATTGGTGAGAGCAGACATAATCAACCCTCGATCCACCAAAGCGCCACTTCTATGATCCCATATTGATGGATCATGGCCATCATCTGTCCCTAGGGTTGCAGAAAAGACAAATGACAAACAATGTACTCATTTCCAGGGAAAATAGACTGCACAGTCTGCTCGCTAACATCAGTGAAATTTACTGGAACCATAGTATCTAAAGATAAAGAGTTAATAGTAGCAGTGGTCAAATGAACTGGAGAAGTAAAAGCAGCTGGTTTTCTTCTGTGATTCTTGCAAGAAATTAGTTTAGCAATTTGCAACTGAGTATTCATGATAATCTCAGTCCGTCTAAGATCTAATTCTTCTCGCTTTTCCTCAGATTCAACACGCAACCTTTCAGCATCTTTATAAATATCCATCTTCGTGTGTTGCAGCTTTAAGATGGAGTCTGCAAATGATTTAATACTTGAAGCAACAAAATCATGACTCCTATTTCCAAATTTGCCCTTATTTGGACGAGTTTCTTTTGGTCTAAGGTTGGGTCCAAGAAAATGATTAGGGATATGGCTAGCTACAAGTCTGCATCCAAGGGCACTGGTATCACTTTCAGAAAGTATACTAGGAAAATTCTCATTTGTTTGCAATAACTGGTTTGAGACGTGCTTCTCATGCTAGCAGAAAAGCATGCTAGCAGATAGATACAAGGCATCGATCCAGTCAGTGGTGTAAATGGAAACATCAATGCAGCTCCAGTGACTCCAACATCAATCAAATTGCATCTGCATCCACTGAATCTGCATACATATCGATCACTCGGTAGGTACAGGGTTTAATATTAAATCCATTGTACATTCCTATTTCCCTGAATTGTATCCTATCATGGTATTCTTGGGCCAGCCCTAGATCTTTCCTTTATCTTAAAGCGGTGGTGGAATTGGAACTTCAATGGCGGGCCAAACATCAAAGCAACTCCGGTTACTCTAGCATCAATAGTATCGCATCCGCCAGATTGTACAGCCGTCGATAACCCCCTCTACTGGAGACACATCATTGGAGTCTAGGCAAGCAACACATGTGATCAAATTCTCTCAGCTTCAGTGTTTCTTAAGGCCTATGAAAGGAAAGGGAAGGGAGCCACAGAAGTGGGGAGAGGAGTAAAAGGAGCAGCAGCCTACGAAATAGATTTGGGTTTTCTCTTCGACTATAAGGTTCGATTCTTAGTCACTCATATCTTTCGCCAATGCTTCTTTATCTCTCAAAACAGTGAATAATCGATGTAGCAGAGCAAGTATTTAGTTTGACTCTACAGAGATCTATCCTCCATCTGCCACTCATTCACGCGATTGGAGATTTTCTGCTGGCTGCCGCTCATTCACGCATGGAATCTTGTTGTGAAAGCGCATGGACGAGAGTTGTGGGTTTGCAGGTAAAGTGTTTGTCATAACTCCTCAGCGAGTACCGATTATCAGGTCTGCTTTGGGCCCTGGCCCATGTTGTTGGCACTAGTACATCTCTCTGGTCTATTTTCCCCTCGATGATGAGAGATTCTTCAAGAGCTCTTGTGGAAGTGTAGGGATTAGTCTTCAGCAGTGTTATTCCGCTTTCAAGATGCAGATCTTCGTTAATAATGTCAACACCATGACGCTTGGATCCCCCAGCACAGCAACAAGATCAACCACAGGTGACTACGCCGTCATGAACTCCTACCAACATAGACATAGGTGTCGAAGAATTCTTTCAAATCTTTTCGGAACCATCACCTTTGCCCAATTATGGATTTCGATGCGAAAACAGGGCTTTTCAAGAACTATTTAGGAGATTGGAAACCCTTGAATCCTCTAAGCAGGCACTAAAAATAGAGGTCGATGAACTCAAGAATAGAGTAGTTGTAATGGAAGGCGATAATGGTTCACTAAAGTAGTTGTTGATGGACAACAAGGAGCAAGCAATTCACCACCACCCCTCTAATGACACTATACACACTAAACTTCTCAATCTGAAAAGCAAATAGGAGGATATCAAAGCTCAGCAAGATGCCTTTAAACAAGAAACATAAACACACATCAACTCATGGGCATAGGTTGCTAGAGGAAGGGATACCCCCCTCGCTCCCCCTTTAGGCGCAGTTGAGGAGGTGGTACAATCTAAACTCATGGAAGAACGCACTAAACAAGTGCAAGGATTGATCCTCAAAGTGAGAGGGCTTCCTTTGCCTCTCACATCCTCAGACCCCATGGTGGTTGGGACCCTGTTCCTCAATGAAAAACTAGATCTCCAGGATGTGACCCTTGATAGGGTTTGGCTTGGGTACAATTTCGCTCTCTTTCTCCGGTTCAGGTCAGCAGCTGATTGCCTTTGGGCTCTTAGAGCTAAGCAAAAACTATTCTCACTTCCTAGTAAGATCTTCCTTGATGAAGATATCACTAAAACATAGGTTGTTGAGCTCAAACGCTCAAGGGAGTTGGTTACAGCAACACGCCAGGCAGGGAAATGGGCAGTTATTAGGAACCTCAAAGTAGTGATTCAGGACACTTTCGGGTCCTCCAAATGATAGGCTCGTTAGGGGAGGAAACAAGGGGCATCCATTTCGGTCAGTTGCTGGAATGGGAATGGGTCTTTTTGGGCATTGCCAGGTCTATTATATGATGCTCTTCAATTGTCGGGTATTTTATTCATCATCCAGATGCATGAGAGCTCTGTTCGACCTCTCCCAGACATTACAGGTTACCATAAGTTCTCAGCTTGTAGGCAGGAGATGAGGAGTTTCGATGGTATCTGGGGTTCTGGGGGAGTTTCTTTCTTCATCAGAGATTCCTTTTAGAGCAGGATTTCTTTGGTGGTTGCGGATGAGTTTGCGAGGTTTATTTGGGTTCGGGTTCGAGGGGTCTCTCCTCTCCCCAGAGACACTTACATTGTTGTTTGTTACTTCCCTCTTGCTTCTTCATCATATGCCATTCATAATGGGCCTAGTGGGGACCGCTTTGTCAATTTGTATGTCAGCATAGCCTAGTATTGAACATTTGGGGAGGTTATTCTTCTAGGTGACTTCAACTCCCGCACTAGAGCCCTCCAGATCCCTCTTCACAATCGGTTTGAGGATGTTTATTGCATCTAGGAGATCGACCTAGAGTCAGTGGGATTTCACAGGATTTCTGATGATGCATTGGGGCCCCTTACCACCTATGGTCAACATCTTTTACACTTGGGCGAATCTCAGGAGCTGTTGATTCTTAATGGCCTCCCGCATTTTCCAAACTCCCCCTTTTTCACATGTCGACCTCATGGTGGAGGAGCAAGCGTTTTTGATTATGTCCTCTCTAGCCAGAACCTCATCCCCTTCATTCATCACTTTTTTGTTTCCCCCATCCCCTTCGCTGACCATGCTCTTCTTTCTTTCTCTCTTCGTACTAACAACCCCACCTCCCCCCAAGGGCTCACCACGTACTACTTTTCATTTCGATGAGGGTGACCCAGACATCTTCTCTTCCCACCTTCACCAGATGCTCCCCTCCATGGAAAAATTCTCACTATTTGACTCCGCATCGACCAAGTACAACTGTCTCTCATCCATCATTTTGGATGTTGCCCTTAAGTCCTACCCCCACTCTCGTAAACCCTATTTCCATATGAATCGATGGTATGATGAGGAATGCAAAGCTCTCCACCGCCAGATTTGACATGCATTCATCCATACTCACCCCTCCTACCCCAATATCAAGGCCTCGTATTGTCGCCTCCTCCATCGCAAGAAACATATCTTTGTCTCCCAGAGAAGACGTGACTTGTGTACCTCTCTTGCTCACTCCCCTAAAAACTTCTGGCGTACTTTCCTCCCTCACTACTCTCCCCTCCCCTCCAACCTTAACCCCCAGCCCATGTTCTCCCATGTGTACACCCTATATGAATCCCAGGGCAAGCTCAGATTCAGGTGATGTCTCCGCCCTCTTCAGGTTTTGTATTCTATGATAGTGACATCAGAGAGGCCATTTGGGTGATGAAAAATAGCAAAGTAGCAAATGAGGATGGTTTCCAGGTAGATTTCCTTAAACACGATCTTCGTGCTCTGGCTCCCTACTTGGTTGATATATTCAACCATGTGGTCTGTACAAGTTTCCCATCAACATGGTCTCAGCACATCATTCACTCGATACAAAAATTGAGGCTCAACTCAGATTCCAACAATTATAGGACTATCATGGTGGGCCACACATTCTCCAAACTATATGCTACATCCCTCCACCTCCAAATCTCCAAGGATCTTAAGCGGAAACAACTTAGAACTAGAGGAAAAGTTGGATTTTGACCTAAGCACCAGACTATCGACCACATCCTTACACTTAGGGCCATCATTGAGGAGGCACAACATCGCTCTTCGAAAGTCCATTGTTGTTTTGTAGACTTTCGAAAAGCTTTTGACTCGGTGTCTGGAGAAGAATTATTCCAGAGACTCAGAGATATTGGCATCTCAGAGACCCTCTTGTCAACCATCATGTGCTTATATGAGTCGGTCCTTGGTCGTCTACGCATAGTACATGGGCTATCAGATTTTATCTGGAGCACTATTAGAGTAAAACAAGGTTGTCCCTTGTCCCCCACACTATTTGGGATCTATATTGACGAGCTGGAGTCCTTCTTGCGTGAACACATCCAGGACAGTGATGGTTGCCTTCTACATCATGTCTTGATTTCTATCTTGTTGTTTGCAGATGACGTGGTCCTTCTAGCCCCATCCCCCGATGGATTGTAGAGCCAGTTGGATGCCCTGACCGTTTTCAGTGATCTTCGACAATTGATGGTTAACCTAGATAAAACCAAGGTTATTATCTTCAACACATCGAAGAATTTCCTCTGTGACCTCCATTTCTTTTTCAGAGGAGAGGAGATTGAGATCACCAGCTCATACACCTATCTAGGGGTATTATTCACAGGACCTCGCTTTAGCTTACGGCTTGAACTCCACCCTCAAATCAACAAGGGCTATGGATCCTTGGCCCTTCTCTAGAGACAATGTTTTCGGAATTATTTTTAGGACATATCAGCCAAGATGTCACTGATGGACAGTCTTGTTTGACCCACAGTTATATATGGTTCGGAGGTTTGGGGTCCTAGCTTACTAGAGTCTGATTGGCCTACTGCAAAGAGAGTGCAGATCATCCTTCTTCGTCGCATCATTCAGTGTAAGCAGATAGTGCCTCAGCCCATCATTCTTGCAGAGTTTGGAGCTCACCCCTTTTGCCTTGAGACAATGTTTGGTATCATCTCTCTTCTTCACCATGTTCGAGGTTTCGCGGATACAACGAAGGGGTGGGATCGATATCCATACTTGGCCTACCTTTCATCAGAGTCCATTCCAGTAGCGAGTCCTTCAGCTTAATCTTAATGTTGGTATGCTTGAGTCTTAGATCTCCTTGCTTCAGTTGGTATCAAGATAAACCAACTCCCTCCATTCAAGTATTCTTTGTGTGCACCGGGCCACCTCCTACCAACCAAACAAGAGATGAATAAAATCATCCGAGAGGATATTTACAGGAAATATGTACAGGTTATTTGGATAAACCCTTAGGATGGGTTACGTCCGAAGATGGCTTTCTATGTTGAGCACTTCATGATGTTGAGAGATGGACTCATTATTCGGCCCCATTACACGCTTCACCATTAGATGCATGCACTTTGGATTCCCTTGGGTCTAATCAAAGTAGGTTCACATAAACTGTGGATTGAGGCTAACCATTAGATTGCATGGTTAGACATGATTTTCCAGTTGTGCCACCTTTAAGAGACTAAGTCGGAGGAGCACTTCATCTTCTGCTGCCCCATGTACTATGATTCGTGGGAGATTCCATTGCTTGTTCAGAGGGATACAGACCTTATATAGCTTCTTTCGATACATGAACCAGAGATGTCTAGCCTTGTACATACAGGAGGCCACGAGACTTCACACACAAATTCTCCAGCCTCCTAGAGAAAATCCTGTACAACTGATTACGTCATTTTTTACAGTGCTCTCGTCAGCAAGAGGCACGAAGCAACAAGTTAATAACATTGTTTTCTCAGACTCTAGATCAGTGCGGGCTAGAGGGGCCATCCCCCTAGCACAGGGACCCCTGAATCATTACCGAACCAGATCTCTTACTAGCATGTAATTGAGATCGCCCAGTCATCAACGACATATCACTTATTCTTGGCAGCGACATTATAGAGGCTCCAAATCCTCCCTTAGCCTTCCCTCGAGACAACACTACATCTTGAGTTTTTTGCATTCGACCTCAAGTATTAGGAGAGAGATTTAGTGGAGCATTATCTTGTGCCCTTTGCACTTGGAGTCCATGACTTTCTTCATTTTGGTTTTCAGGCATTATGTATTTCTTGCTTTATTTCTTATTTCTTGCTCTTTATATAGGAGACCTTTTGGTACTCCTCCTTGTATCAACATCATTGTATTCTGCAGTCCCATTGACCTACTTTTGTGGTCATTCGTTGGACATTAATATAGTTATCTTATCTTATCTTATCTACTTGTACTTAATATTGGTTGATTTACTTCATTCTTTCAGAAATGAGAAAGCTTTTAGTACTTCTTAGTTGTTGTTGCTATTTTGTATCCCTATATATTCTTCCCATCATTCAGAGACAATGAATTTACAATCTTCTGTTTGTTGGCAGGGAAGAATTCTATTTGTTATTATATTTTGTTTAGATTGTTTTTCATTCTTATGTTTTATTTAGATTATTTTAGAAGTTTACTCGCTTTCTGTTCTTTTCTAATTCTATACCAAATACTGTTTAGTTCTTAAATTACTCAACATAGGTATGGGTTTCAAACCTGTTATTGCCCATGACCTTGTACATAAATCAAATAGAGTTGGCTTGAAAACTCTAACTATCCCAATCTTCAATTAGAAGCTAGATGGAAGTCTCGGTAAAGGAGCTAGATTGTCTCTTGACTCTTCCTGTTGAGAAGAAGCGTAAGATGGAACAAGAGGATTAATATGGAGATACTCCTGGGCTTCTTGCAATAATCGAGGTAGCAGAAGCATGCAACATTGAATGAGGTACAAGTTGATCTCCATTATATAAAGGATCACATATCAAAAAACAAAGACTAGAATTGTCTACAGCTAAAGAACGATATTATAGGAAACTACATATGCTTTTAGATGAGCCAATAGACACTACATTAGTTCATGCTGCAATTGATGATGGAAATTATGTTCACACGGATTTTGTACGTGGTGGCCAAGGTGATGCTATGCCAGGCAAATTTCAGTAGAAAAAAGGCTAAAATCAAAGCATAAGCTAGATCTTAAGGGATGCAAAAGAGAGCTAATTTTTGTCATTTTGATTCCTAGGTTTTTCCTACTTTGTTAACACTAAAAATGCATGGAAAAGAAGAGTCCATACAGAGTTTGATGATTTAAAAGAGTGTTTGCAAAAAAGGCAATGCTGCAATTACGAAAACAATGTGATCACGGTTTGTGAAAAGAAAGGAATGGAAATAATATTAGTAAAGAAGGCTATCGTGGAGACCTCAAGGAATTTAAATCTATTATCACAACATATACAACCATTTGTGACCCATTTTCCATTAAATCCAAATTTTTCTTGAATATAAAATCTCAAATGAGTCAAATGTCATATAAATTTTGTCGGGTTTTTAAGCAAGGGAATAAAGAAAGAGGTGGTCTCACCTTAGCAATTTATTCAGTACCCATGAGGGTTTCAATAGCTTGAGAAATGGAAGAAGGATAATGGGGGACATTTACAACAAAATATGTGGCGTCTGGTATCGCTTCTGACATGCTTTCGACCTCAATTACTCCCATCTCTGGACCATTCACAAACCGTTGAGATGCTTAGAACCCCACATAAACCCTCTTCAAACCCTCTTCAAGAAACACTGGCCTTGGATTTAGCTTGCAGTTCGCTCTTTTTCAAATTACTTTTACTTGCATGGCCTCTAGAATTCCTGCGTTTTGCATATGACTATCAAAAATCCACAAAATAGCGCTTAAATCAATGTTAGGGTGTTTTTTTTGGGATCAATTCTAGTGAGGTTTGAGACCTCCTACTGAATTTAGGTCAAATAAACCAACTTCAGGTTGGTATATGACTCTTTGAGTCCATGTGAGGTTTCAAACCTCCAATTGACTTTGGGTTAGGTGAACCAACTTCGGGTTGGTATGAGACTCTTTGTGAGTCCTATAGAGGTTTCGGACCTCTGGGTTGAATCTGTCAACCAAGAATGATGTATTTGTGATTGAACCACTTCTGTTGTGAAATAAAGAGGCCAACAAAGCAAGTTACGGCGGGATGACGCATGATGTTTGATTGCACAGGTGGATGGATTTCTCCCTAGTTGAGAGGGAGTGTTAAAAATGGACAACTAGATCCAAACTCCATGTTGTGTTGTTGTTGGTGTTGTTGTTGTTGGTGTTGGTGTTGCTGCTATTGTTGTTGTTGCTGCTACTTGCTACTGTTTTACGTTGAATTTTATGGGAAGCATTGAATTTTCTGGGGTTGAATTTGAGTTGACCATGTGGCTATTTTGAGGGTTGTTGTGACACATGCTAGGTTGGCTGACCAAGGAGACTTTTCTGGTTGAAGCATCTTGTTGACCTTCGTAATGCACCAACTCATTTATCTGTTTCTGGTTTGTCTTCTGTTGATCTACTGGTATGTTCTATCAACACTTTACTTGATTGTGTGATTGTTGTAGTGAAAGTAAAGTTGCATCAAGCATAGAACATCTACATAACTTTACAAGTTCAAATATGAAGATGGCTTGAAGTCCTGAAGGAAGAAGTTGATCTACTGAAGAAGAATTCATGAAATTCTCTCTGTGTTGATGATATATTTCTCACAAAGGATGAGAACCTCTTTAGTGTAAGAGGGAGTTGATTGAAAGCGTTACATGAACCTGATAAAATACTTGTTGAGAATGTGGCATGATGGATTATGAGCCCATGGCTACTTCCTTGATGAAGAAAAAGTTGCAAGAATATGTTGTTGAGCAAAGAAATAGCATTGATAGGTTGTTGGTGTTCGCTTTTGTTCAAAGCTTTGGTTAAAGCTGGATGAATAGCTAGATGTTACTAATAAAACAAGTATTGAAATCCACCATGGCTACCTTTCTTCTTTTGAGTAGGTTGAAGATTATGTAAGAAGCCTAGAATGGCTAAGGATCCCTTTGAGAGGGAGCATTGGTTTGATAGCATCATCGGGTTACTATAAGACCTATGTGGTCAGGGAATTTGGTTTTTAGGCTTGCAATCATGAGGTACAAATTTCATCTCTCCTTCAGAGGATATTCACCATGTACAAATTTCATCTCTCCCTAAGAAGAGATTAGTGGTGTACAAATTTCATCTCTCCCTAACAGAAGATTGATGGTGTACTATTTTCATCTCTTCAGAGGAGATTGATGGTGCACTATGTTAATCTCTCCTGAGAGGAGATTGATGGTGCATTGTTTTTATCTCTTCTGAGAGTAGATTGATGGTGTATTATTTTTTTTCATCTTTCCTCTTGTGAGCCCTATGGTGTATGGTGTAATGGTGTAATGGAGATGGTGCATCAAGAGCTCCTCATCTACTACCTTTATATGCTCCAGACATAGTGGTTCTATTGAAAATATTATATCAAACATTTGCTCATCGAGTGACAGGTACTATTAAGAGGGAAAAGTGGTCCATATGGCCTAAGTTTCCTATCAGGATCAAATACTATGTATTTTATGACACCATCCAAGCCATGAAAGAGGCCAGTGAAATTGAATCATATAATTTTGGAGAGATAAGTTTCAGGAAACATGATGCTGAAGCTTTTGTTATTAGTCATTGTGTTGTTGTCAACCAGATGTGGTCTTATACCCATGAGAGGCATACTAATGAGGAAATATTCAAGAGAATTATTTATCCATTGAGGTTAAAGAAAAGCTAAATCATTGAACTCAGAAGAAGGCCGAATATTCCCATGCTTCACCTATTGTCAACCTCCTGGAAGAAGTTGAAAAGCTCTAGAGGGTGTTGGAATAGGTGAAGGAGATGAAGGAAGCATTGGAGAAAGAAGCAGACAGAATCAAGGGGAGGATTGAAGAAGAGCAACCAGTGAAGGAGGAAAAAGAACCAAGAAGGAAAGAAAAACAAGATGACCTGGTGAAATAATTGGCTTTGGAAAATGAAAAAAGAATCAAGCAGCAGGAAAAACAAAGGAAAAGAGATGAAGAGCTTTGGAGGAAAATAGATGAGGAACTCCGAAAGAAGAAGGAATAAGCTATGTGGAAAGATAAAAGGATTGAACACCTTGGCATTCCATCATCTCCGAAGATAAACCCCACTCCTCAGTCTCCAGTTGAACCATGTAAGATTGAAGAAATGGAGGAGGAGCAATTTTTCCCCATGACCATGGCTGACCCAGTAGTAGTATTGAAAACATTCAATTATGAATACAAGAAGAACAAATTCAACAGGAGAATTTCCAAAATGATAAGGTTGGGGGAGCAATTTTCACTGAGGAGGTTCTCATTCATGAAACAACAGTTGATTCAGAGATGACTGCAGCTGCCAGTATTACCATGGCCCAAGCAACAGGTGATAATGTTTCCATGCTGAAGAGAAAGGTCTATGTTTCTCAGTTGGAACTCAGTGCTGCTAAGCAAAGAATTACAGAGCTAGAATTCCAGCAGCAAGGTGAACTAGACTCAGTTAAAGAGTTCAAAGGGAAATCACTTGAGATCCAAGAGGAACTGAGTACGGTTCAGAAATAATTCTACAGGAGCATTAAAGGCATCAAAGATAAAACTCCTAAGTTTGATGATTATATAAAGAGGATGGTGCCTATCAAGGAAGAATTGGAGAATATTATAAATATTCTAGATGACATCATTCAATGGCAATTACAGTATCCTGATGAGGGGGTAGACATTCCTCAGCTCCGTGACTTGGAGAAAATAATCTGTTTTTCTAAAGCTTGTAAATGTCTCGACAGGGCTAGAGCCTTAGAGGAAAAGGCTGAGGAAGCTTTCAAAATTTGCTTCAAGTTTGGAGGAGAGGTTGATGCAGTCTTAAATAACTTCAAGTTTCCGATGTTCCAGTCAACCTTTGGTCCTGTACCTGTGGAGTAGTGCATAGGATAAAAGGAGAGAGTGATAGACAACTGCAAGCAGAAGATCCAGGCTGTCACCAGGGACAACAAAATTTATATGAATATTTGCAACATACAATGCTTATCCAAATTAAAAGGAAGGTGTCTATGTTTCTAACAAGGATTGCATAGGTACGAGGCTATGGTAGTAAGCGACGAATGTTGAGTAGTTAATCTAGGACCTGGGTTAATCTAACAAATTTTTTTCCCTTTATCTCATATAATTTTATAAAAAAAATTGGCCAGATGAGAAGTTTCTATTTCACTCAAAGCCTAAAAGATATTAAATTTTTGGCACTGTGTTCAAATGGGTTTAAAATTCATAAGGTCACAACTCCACTAACATTTACAAGCAACCTAAGAACATAAACAAGCAAAGAGAGACAGAATCAAAGAAAACCATCATATACATACTTAAGTGTCTTGTCCCAGCTTCCAGTTGCAAGCAAGTTCATTGCTGGAATCCATGCAATTTCCTTAATAGGTGCATCATGCATAGCCACAGTCACTGGCTGGCCCCTAGTCAGCAATGGCCACATTTTAGCTTGTTTATCACAGCCAACAGAGAAAATAGCAGTGCCATCATCCTTCCATGTTGAGCAGAGAACCTGCATATGAAGCATTACATAATAAAAAACTTAGAAGCACACTCCGAAACTTCAGTAATGGTTCTTGCCATACGTAATACAACCATGGTTCCTGCAAGCATATTACAACTTTTGGATAAAATTCATAAGAAAAAAGAACAGGTAATAGAATTCCAACCACAATCTGAAGCACCTCACTGATTGGTCATGTGGCATTGCTTCTTGTGGCATGCCAGCCCCAGTTTGAGGGACCTTCCAGCCTCTAACATGGCAATCTACGTTCCAAAATATAACAGAAGATCAAAACAAAACACCGGTCAAAATCATTAAAATAATATCACTATCCCCAAAATCTCAGATGAACGAGTCCGCATTTCAGTAAATGGAAATAGTTGAGAACACGATGAAGTGCAGCAGAATGCCTAAATTTGCACTTACGGCGGCCTAAAATCCCTCCTTTCTACCTATTTAAAGGTCCCTGGAAACCATCACTGCACAGCATCTCTGAAAGCTTTGTTTTCACAAAATTGTTTAACGGCAAAAACTGCTGAACCCTCAAATCTCCAGTAACCCTGTGCTCGTGCCTTAGCTTTCCCTCCAATTGATAAGCCACCAAAGTTCAAATGGTTAACACACCCGCCAAAGTTCAAATGTTATAATTTTTTGACATATGTTTTGTCATATTAAAAATAAATAAAACAAGTTGTAAAATTTTATTACTTAAAAATGTTAGAGCATTACTCTATATTTTTTAAGCATATTTTTTTTCTCATTAAAAAATATAGCTATAGATCTTAGTGAGACCTTATTGTGATCTTATTGTTTGTAGGATTTTTATTGTGATCTTACCTTATTGTGATCTCATTGTTTGTAGGACAAAGGACTTGAGTCCGCTAAATTCTACAAAGGTGTACATACTCTACCCCTTTAGATTTGAACCTATGACATCTTATGACGAAGCACATGTTCTTAACCATTGTAAAGATATAAAAAAGCTGAAAATTTGCTCCAATATTCAAATATTATGACCCATGGTCATCCAAAGGTAGAAGCTTCTACTAAAAAAAGAATTCATAGGTAGACCTAAGGTTTGAAGGGTATTTTATTATGAAAAAACATAAATGGAAACATAGAAAAGATATTGCAAAGAGTACAATAGTAGAAAAAAATCCAAATTCTATTAATGGATGAAATAGAAAATAACTATAAATTGCAAAGTGATACAAACTAAGCGGAATGGAGGTAGCTTCTTTATGAAGAGAGATGTGTCAACTACTTACAAGATGTCAAAACTACCTTTGAACATAAAGTATGATGTCCTAAGATCCAAAAACTCTAAAATCCAAAACCCTAGCCCTAGGAAATGGCATGCCAGAAATAACGTGGGCCCAAAGAGGCTAATCGATATATCAACTTCCTGGGGCTACAATGTTTGCATGCAAACTCCATTTAGGAAATTTCTTGGACCAATACAATCCATACTATGTGTCTTTAGCCTATGACAAATGCCAAAAATGCAAGGGAAATGCCCAAAAAAGGCACCAGAAGTTTGAGGCCTAAAACACTATAATATAACTACCAAGACGTGGAATAATGTTGAATCAATGTAACAAGTGGGTGGTCACTAGTATTCTATTGAATCAATTGTCCCCACTTATGAATAAGTGGTCCATTTTGTGTCAAGTTCCTTCGTCGAGTGGGGAAAGTTTTGTTGAATATGGCTCCTAGCGAGACATGTGCGCCAAAGTAGGAACATGAGGTGCCTATGAGAGGTGGAAAATATGGTTGAAGTAGCTCCACATTAAGTATAAGGTTCAATCCAAAGAAAAGGGAATTTTTTATTTAGAAGCATCTTCACCCACAACCTTTGTGTTGTTGTAAGGCCTATATCGGAATGGAGAGTCAGGGGGGACTTCCAATGGGATCTTAAGAGGTGTTCTTTATACAAATGCAACCATACCTTATCTCCCAACCTAAACTTATGTGGCACTCTAATCCAGGTGGATATTTGGTGGCCACCCACATCTTCCACTAACTCAATGGTTCTTTATCTTCTTATCAAATTTTCTATGGTTTTTTGTGTCTTGAACTTCTACGATCATTTGTAGACCCTAAATGACGTTTTTTGGCCATTTATGGGTCCAGAGGTTTTTATGTCATTCCCTAGGGTTAACCAAAATTTGTAATCCTAAATATAGTTCTTTCAGATGGACTAATTATGTCCCCCAAATAGAGATTTTATGCAAAAGTTGCACCACTAGGAAGTTGATTATAGGGTTACAGTTTTAAACCTCTGGGGTTCTTTCTTTTATGTTAAAACATATGATGAAACTAACATAAAAAATGAACAAAATATGCATTCATTACCTACAAGCATCTTTACCAAAACATGTTTGTAAAACTGAACAACCTGTATCAGGAAAGCTTGAGCAAGATTAGAGCTTAGGAACAAAGCATGAAGAATAAGGAACCATGTTTTCGTCCTCAGGGAAAATGTAGATGTGGGCAGGGAGGGAACCCTTGCTCTCTCTGGTGGGAAAAGGTAAATGTTAGTGTTGTATTTTTGTTAAAGCAATCTTAGCCTTTGCCTCTCATTCTATGGAAGGGACTCTGCTATTTCAAGTGTATAATTTTATTAATATTGTATCACCATATTTTATGGAAAGTTATTTGAAAAAGGTCATTTTTTAGTAATCATTTTTATTGTATTATATAAAAAAAATAGAGTGAGATCTAATTCATTAATTTTATTTAAGTAAAATTAAATTATTTGAAATGATTCATTCGCAGGCCATTAAGGGGTGGACTTTCACTATTGCAAGATATTTTTTTTATTGCTTAGTTAACTTATTTCCTTGTGTATAAGGAAAACAAGCTTCTAGTCAATCAGAAACAATTCTAAATCTTATTATATGACCAAATTCAATTCTTTATTTCCAAAACATGTTCTCGACAAGGTTTCAATATGGTTATGCTTAATGTCAATTCAATTTATCTATTTTAAAGACAACCCACACTATCACCAAATTTAATTCTTTAATGCCAAAACATGTTCTCAATGAGGTTTCAATATGGTTATGCTTAATGTCAATTCAATTTATCTATTTTAAAGACAACCCACGCTATCCAAATTTAAATGGAGCTCGAGGTATAAGTTTTTATAAATAGAAAAAAAAATATTCATTTCAATTTCATATATATGAAGCATTAGAAATGGATAAAAAGGAAATTAGGATGTCAATTAGGTTTAGCTTGGGTGGTTAAGAGGAGTTGTTATCATCATTGTCTAAGGTCAATATTACTTGTGATGTGTTTATTCCTTATGTAGGGTTTGCATTATCTTTTGAATTTCCAACTCAAACTTTTGAATCCATCCATTCTACCATGACTCATTTCCATTTAGTTTGCATTCAAATCATTCTTATGTTATTATCAATTTTAACTTAAGCAAAGTATGGAATGTGTTGGTTGCATCTTGGTGCTACAAAAGATGGTCTTATGGGTGTATTTATTATATGGTGAACAATAGATTATATGTTTTGTGTATGGAAATAATTTTGTTTCTTACAATTATTAGTATGTTGAACTATGTTTGGTTATTCTTAGGTGCAATAAAAAATAATTTAGACACCACCTCTATTTTAGAATACAAGTTTTCTAATATACAAAATCCCTCGATTCTCCAACATGGTATTAAAGCTAATGGTTTGAGATGTAGCATGCTGCCTACAAGTCTCATGCAAGTTGTAGATGCTCTTAAAAATTCAGATTTTTTTAGTGGATTGGTTCAAGGTTTCTAATTGCAAACTAAATCTAGGATCAAATCAGTGGGTCAAAATAATGAGTTTCAAACTAGATCTTATAAATTTTAATGGACACAATTATGGAATTTTGGCACAAGATATGGGAACATTGTTGAAGAGTGAAGAGTTATAGGACTTTACGAAAATGGTGGTTCTTATCCAAGGGATAATTAATAAAAAAAATTCATCAACAGGAAAAAGGATGAGGCTCTAGGAGTCATAATGTGGAAGAATGTAACTAGGTTCCATCTTCATTATTAATGTATTTGTAAAAATAAATTATTATTATTCGACTTATTAAAGCATGGGTTTCATGCTTTGGTCTTATTTAGATTAAGGTCCCAATTGTGGACGTCTAGGTTAGTTGTTACAAATTTAAATTGATCCATTTTTTGGGTTTTTAAATCATGTAACATTAGGATGTC
The DNA here is from genome assembly GCA_034641835.2 of Pinus albicaulis. NCBI lineage: Eukaryota > Viridiplantae > Streptophyta > Pinopsida > Pinales > Pinaceae > Pinus > Pinus albicaulis. Next base: position 1,230,280,658 of record CM076572.1, read on the forward strand.
AAAAGGATCCTCCATCAAGTCATCTTCTTTGAGGTAATTATCCTCAAAATCTACTTCAAAGACAACCCTCATGTCAAGTGATACAAGTCATCAAAGTTGCATCCTTAAGTCGACTTCAATCAGTCTTCAAGTCGGCTCAAATCAAGACACAACACTTCACACTGTCATGTCGGCTCAATAACTATGGAAAAAAACTATATATACAGGGGTATAGTTTTCATTTCTACCACAGAAGTTTGGAAATATCCAAAGTTTCGGACCATAGATACAGTTCGGATCATGATCACAGGTTCGGTGTTGGAGGATAAGGTCTCGAAGATATTACAGAATTTTGGTAACCATTTATGCTATGAATCGGGTAACTTCCATGATATGATGTTGCAGCAAAAAAGTTCCTCGGTTTCAACACAGATCTACCACAGAATCAGTGCTATGTTATGATACTCAATTCAATGAATATGCTCGATTATCTTAGTTATGGTTCTCAATGCTATGATGATGCTTGGTGATCTCAGTAACGATGCTCGGTGCTATGTTGTTATTTCAAACTCGATCAAGGTAATGAGGATGGAGTTTAGGTGCAAGCAAAGGATATCTTGGTGCTAACAAAGTGAAGGGATGACTTGATGGAGGAAGTTTATAGTCTAAGGTCTTGGTCATCTCATCTTAAATCTAATGAATGAAGAATTTTGATTGGGTTTTCCCCAAAAGGTGGGGGTTTTCCCTAACATGTGCCTACATCTTGTGTCTTCTTCTATTTTTTCATTGGAATTACTCTTGATGATAAGAAAAGATAAATTGAAAGAAGAAATAATAATAACAAAAAATCATAAGGTAATTTCATGATAAGAGAAATTGTTTAACTCCCATCTCCTTAATTTATCTAACACATAACAACATCAAAGAGCTATAAGTTGATGATTATTTTCCGCTAAGACCTTACAAACGCTAGTGGAGATCGTGTAGGCTCAGAGGGAGTTTTGAATTCTTGAATTATATGGTTTGATTTGCACAAGAAGAGTCTAGTTGGGCTTGATGTTAATAAGCCATGTGACAACTTTTCAAGCCCATGTGGATGCCCAAATGAAGCCCTTATATTGCGTATAAATAGAAGGTGAGGTTGGAGGCTAAGATAACATCCAAGCGAAAAAATTTAGGAGTAAAACACCTTCTGATGTAAGCCATAACTTGAAGAAGAGAAGGTTGAAGCCTGAAATGACTGTTTTGAGGTCAGATTAGGAGATATAACAAGGTTGAGGAGTAGCTGCATAAATAATTTGGTAAGAGGGTTGTTTTGGTACCAAAAGGAGTGGCATATTTGTTGTTTAAGAGAGTCTCAGGCACTGTAGTTATTACAGGGATAACGCATGTCTGTATTAGGTTTGTTGGAGGGGTTGTAAGGCCTAATTCCTACAACATAACTAAGGGACAATAAGTGTACGAGAGAAACTCTAGGGTGAAGGCAAGCCACATTTATAGAAGGAATTGTGGGAAAGTGTTGAGAGGGCTGACATGGACTGTGGATAAGCCCTAACCAGATTTCAAAATACAACAGGGTACCAACACATTAGAAGGTATGTTTTTGTGTTAAATTATTGGTCCTAGTTTGGACAGTTGGATCATTTTAGTACAACCAACGGAAGAAAAGAAGGGAGGGATAATGTGTTGGTTAGAAGCCCTAACCAGTGTAATGATTGGTGATTGGATCAAATTCATATGAAACCTATGGAAGCTATGTGTTGGGGTTCTCTTGGGTGTTAAGAAACCCCAACTAGGAGTCGATCTTGCAATGAAGTAAGGGGTGTCCTAGGACAGGGCTGTTATAGAAGTATCTTGGTAGCCAAGAAGAGGGTTTAATAAGTGTGAGGATGCCCTAGCCAGAGGTAGATGCTACAACAAGTATTGGTCACTCATGGTCTACCAGAGGGCAGCGTGAGAGTGGGCCAAGTGTGAACGTGGATTGTGCATTTATGGTCTGTTGGAGGACAGTGTGATAGTACCCATGTTGGGGCCTGATGTGCATCATCTTCATGGACCTCGATGGTTTCTATAGGTTAAGGGTCTGATCAACCAGGAGCAGTTTTGTGTAGCCCTAGACTTGTGTGTGGAGAAGGACTTCTACAACAAATGATGGGAAGTCCTCCTAGCCCGTGTTCGTTGTGGGATATAGACATCTTGCAGTGATAGGTGGTAGCCCTTCATGCCCTATGTTAGCCTTCATTGGTGCAGCACAAGAATACCATAGTGGGTTGAAGTCCCTAAGTAATTGAGGAGCAGCAGTGAGAAGATTGAGAATTGTTCACAAATAGAGTTGTGAACAATTCGACAGGATTCTTCGATGTGTTGTGCCCTTGATGGACTAAGGCACAACTAGTGAGCAGATTGGAAGCCAAGCTTTAGTGGCTAGATGTACTTGGAGCATTGATAGAGTCAAGAGTTGCAGATCGAGGGTATGGCCGAGAAGAGCTGAGAGAGAATGCGACAACGACATGGTCAGAGTATCTTGTTAAGGGTAGATTGGTTTTCGATGGACTGACACCAAGACCAGTTTTTTATTTTGTATCAATGGGTGTATGAGGGCCATTATCCCTGGTACGAGAGCCCTAGACTTTTGTATTATATGTTGATTAATATAACGAAGTTGGGTTAAAAATTGTAAGAATTTGTTTATATTTTGTGCATTGGTAGATTTACTCCTATTTATATTTCGTTGTGCAAAGTAGTATCATTATGATTCTTGGTTTGGTAGCGTGAAAGATTTTAAGACTCTATCCTAGACCCAAGATCGTGGAAAAACAACATGGTATCAGAGGGTATCTAAGCTACTTTGAGGGATAGTGAATCAGAGTGTGCTCAGCGAAGCAACTCAGAGGGAGTTGTGGGTGTATAGATCAAGGAGCAGAAGGTTTAGCTAAAGACATGGAGATGTGGTCTTAACTGGCTGGGAGGCGAGATTAGCTGGGAGTTCTGGTGGATTGGTGGAGAGCCTAGTGAAAAAAAGTTTATTGTAGGGCAGATTTTTGATCATGGAATTTCGTTGATTTATCATGGATGGTTATAACTTAGGACAGCTCAAGGGTTTCTTTGGCATGGACAAGATGAGGTTGATTGAGATGGATTCATGTGATGGACTAGATATTGGCAGGCTAGAGTCTTCATCGGATCGTGATGTTGCATATCCAAGATTGGAGGGATTTGCATAAGTGGTATTTGATTTAAAAGGATGAGTGCTTACAAGACTGAGCCAATGGAGATCGTGTAGGCTCAGAAGGAGTTCTGAATTTTTGAATTATATGGTTGGGTTTGCACAAGAAGAGTCTAGGTTGGCTTGATGTTAATAAGCACGTGACAACTTGTCAAGCCAATGTGGACACCCAAATGAAGCCCTTATTATTGCGTATAAATAGAAGACGAGATTGGAGGCTAAGATAATATCCAAGAAAAAATTCTTCATGTTCTGGTGCAAAAATGGCATTCCTCATGTTCCCATGAGACCATTTGATGTAAACCAGAATGATTGATTGGTCATTGACAAAAATAATTACAAGCCTTACATCTTACATTACTATAACGTGTAGCATCTGGATTTAGTGTGTGAAGATGTAGACCATCATGGTATGTTTCAAAAAGTGTCATGGTAATGTAACCATCCTTCTGCATGCCACTTCGTTCAGAGACATGTTCATACTCAATGGAACCTCTTATGTCCTGAAATGAGCATGTCTTTTGCACAAGTTCAGTGAAAATCTCACAAAAGCATTGAATTCACATTTCCTATAACAAGCATGCTCATTACCACACAGATGTTCATCACACCCTCCATGATGCATTTTTTTAGGACAATATCTCCCAAGATAAGTGTGTTTTTCACAATACTCAATCTCAATGTTATCACACGAGGACTTTTGCAACTTGGGAGAGAACACTTCATCCTACAGATGTTGAGGTGAATTACAATTATGAAGAACTTCAAGCAACAAGATTTGATGCATCTGGATGATTTTTCAAAAGAAGAAAAAATCTCCATATATGTATGATTTTTCTTTTTGCAATCATGAACTGCCAAATTTCAAGAATCCTCCACTGGGTTTCTTTGGTGTTATTTGAGAGAGTAACATGTCCACTTTTCATCACAAACATAGTTACCCATACAAGAGTGCTAAGACAAATGGCCTTTCTCTAGAACACATCACCAAAAACATATAGAATAGTTACAACCACATACAGAGTCTCCCTGTTTCAGTTCTGTGAGGGCTAGAACTGCCTCTAGTTTCAATTTTTGTACACAAATTTTCCTAGATAATTCTGCAGTGTTGCAGCAAAGCCACATTTCAACGTAATCTCACTGTCTACCAGCCAATGCCCCACTAAAATGTCTTGAAATTAAAACTGCCAAAAATTACCATTTTTACCTCCTCTTTCCAAATCACTTGTACAGTATCTAAGATGAGAAAATTTTATCATAGGCTAGTGTCCTGCCAACCAATGGGGAGATGGTTTCATGGGAACATGAGGAATGCCATTTTTGCACATCCGATGCTACCCCAATGAATTAAACTTCTAAATTTTAATTGTTGCAACCAATGATTTAATTTTATAGCATTCATCTCACCTTGATATGTCTTGATGTCTAGGCATCCATTTTAAATAGAGACTGGTGATATGCATTATTAGAACTTGGTCTCTCTCTCTCTCTCTTCTTTATCTAGAGACAACCATCATCCATATTATATCCAATGAGCCCTCAAAGGGTATTGTTCTATACCATTGGCATTAATATTGCTATAGTCCTAGAGATGTTAAATACTTGTGCCTCCACTGTTGCAATCTCTCTTCTGAGTCATTCCTTTGACTATCATTCTACTTGTTTGTCATTTCTAGGATTTGAGATTGTTTCATTGTCTAACTTGTGCCCATCTTTGGATCTTGCAATATTCCACTGAATCCTTAATATAAATTAGAATATCTAATAGTTTTGTGTATACCCATGAAGATTTCAAGGGAGCAGAGGCTCAACAAGAATAACCATTGGAGTCATGTGATGATAAATCCTTTGAAGGGTGAATGCATCAAGAGTAGTGGTTTCCAATAAGTATTACGTGGACATTTGGCTTAGCCCCATAAGAATATTGCTGGGGAATTTAGTATTTACTCAAATGACAGGTCAAAAAACCAATTCCATACGTCTTGTCACTGTGTCTTTTTAATTCATGACATTTATAACACAGGAACTATTTAAAATTGGGAAAAGGTTATTTTTCCTAGCTTTATCCCGACAAATATTAGACTTTAAATTTTCCAAGGGCATGTGTGTTGGCTTCTACATTATTTTTTCCCTAGAAAATTGTATTGAGTTTATTGGCTTTCCCTGAAAATGATATAATACTTGGCTACAAGTATAGTTTTGGATAATTTCAGTCACATTCTCTGTATTGAACTATCTTCATCTTTGAGATCTAATTTGTCATGCTTTTCAACCATTGGACACAGCAAGTTTATTTTCCTTAGCCAGAATTATGGTTGTAGGGTTGTCTATGAAGACACTTGTTGCAAGACTAACTAGAAACAACAACTTAAGGTCATACAACACAAAAATACAACTATTGATTCATGATTGTCAATTCTAACATGTGAATTGTGATACACAAGTCTGCACTCAAAGATAATATAAAGATGAGATAATGTCCAATGACCACAAATATACAATAGTGTGAATAGAAAGGGAGTGTGAATTGAGATTGCTAAGTACTGCTCCTATAACATAAAATAAAAGATCAATTAATAAAAAAGCAGATATAAACTAAACTATACAAGAAATGATTTTTGTATTATAGTAGAATGAAATGGAAGAGATGAGTTGTGATGCAGAAATATGCAAATACTATTGAAAACAAGAGAATATCCTCATAGAATTAAAAAATCCTAACAGCAGGACTAAACTTTAGCATCTGCCTATCAAAATTTCAGATTTGTATGAACATAAATTGAAGGATGTAAATTCAAGAGTGCAAACACAACATGTACAGTGGATTAAAGAAAAAAATATATTAGGCCCACTCTACACAAATCTGCAATCTGAGAATTCAGGATAAAAAGAGCAAGCTCCAACAACAATTGCAGAGAAGTATTTATTACTCAAATAGAAGAATGTCACAGCAAGTTGTCATCGCACAAAAGCTCCTACTATAACCTACAAGCTAACACTCACTCTTATTTTCTATTTCTAAAAATGTCTAACTAGTGTGCCCATCCTTTTCATTCATAAGTTAAGAGAAGGCACTGTTAGAAAACAAATTAATGATAGCGTTAGTGGTGCATCTCCCTTGAGCATGAGTAACTCGCTCATAACTTTGCCTTGTATATAAGGATTTTCTTTTAGAGTAGTGCATTATCATAGTAGATATAAATCCTCTCCTGAACGTGCCTCATTCCATAAGTGTGCACTCATGAATGCACCTGAGATGATGGTGTTAATCTCCTCAACTAGTGTGCCATACTTGGTGGGTGTGACCCAACAACTAATTCATCTATCCTCAAAGGTGTTGTTGTAAGCTTATAGCTGTATTTAAGAATCTTTTTGACTGGTGTACTACAATCTAGCTCTGCAATCCTGGTGTTGCTCAACTTCCCAAGGCTGAGGTGAGACCAACTCGGACCAACTAGGTAATCTAACACTCTTGAGAATTTTTTTTTTTCCAATAACCCAAGATTCTCCCCCAACTTGTAAAACTTCCCCTTTTTTAGGATATTTGTCAAACTATTAACCATATGCAACTTTGTCAGAATGTGGTCCAACACTACCAACTCCCTAATGAACTTGGAATATTCTTAGGAAATTGTATTGAATATCAATGTGTTTGAAATGGTCACGACACATTGGATTTTCATAGATCTTGATGTAACTTTGATTTTCACAAGAGGAAATATTGGGCTTCACCAACTGATTGGTTGAATCTACAATCAAGTTGCAAATCTATATAGCTTCATAATAAGTATATGAAACTGCCATATACTTTGCTTCAATGGACCTGAATGCAATTGTTGCTTGCTTCTTGTTGATTTAAAAAAAATGATTTATAAAATGATAATAATGATGTTTAAAATGAGCCTTATGATGGTCCACTTACACACATTGATTGTTCACGAGGTGTAGGGGTATCTTTATAACATCATTTCCCTTGAAAGCTTTGTCTTGAAATCACAGTAATTAGAATTTTCTTTAGTTAAGCTTGTTTTTGTGGTGGAATGAAGTTTATCATATATCTATTTATAATTTGTAGAGGTTTGACTTTGTTTGTCCTTTGAGTGTTGGTGAGGTTTCTTTGTTTTTTTTGCATCATAGTATAAAGTCTTTTGACATGATTGTTTAACATGAAAGCTTTATGCTTATTGGCAATATATTTGAAATACCTGCATGATCAAGAAAATTTTATGGTTAATTACATTACTAATTAGGTACTACAGAAAGAGGATGATGCTGAGAGGGCTTGCCTGGGTGACTCTGGGAACAATCGGGAGGTGGTTAGACAAAGCTCTTCTAAGTTACAAATCTGAAGAGAAAAAACTAGTGATGTATATGTGGTTGTTCAAACTGGGTTGTATGGAAAATCTTGGCAGAGAGTGTTTACCTTTCCGTGTCTTCAGGAAAGTAGGTTGTCTGGTCATAGAATAAGATCACTACATGTCGGTGATGGTTATGTAGTAATTTCTCGACCTTATCTTTAGAATGGATAACATAGAGGATCATGTTTGAATACAGGATATAATTTGATGAATTTGGAGATTTAGAGTTAAAGAAAAAATTGTGGTGATGTTTGGATGGGTGCTAATTTGTAGGGTTTTGCATTTTTATAATTTTCTTTGTTGTGCTTTCTACCATGCTACCTAGTTGCTTTCCTGTTGCCCTAGCCTTTTAACTTTTTCGATGTCTATCTCTCTATTGTTTCTTGCCCCATTTGAAATGTCATCCTTATTTGGTCGGTGTTTTCTTCAATATAGTGTGAATATTTTTCCATCACACAGCTTCTGTGGGGTTTGTCTACGCAAATAGCTTGTAAGGCCCATTTACCAGGGTATTTGATGAAATGATCTTGGTCATATGATCTTTGTTTGATGCAAATGATACCTCGTTAGAAAGATCTCTCCAAGGAATAAAATTGCTAATGCGATTTCTATGAAATCACCGAACCTTTCGTGCCCAAAAAACGTTGTTTTGGGCCTCAAAATAGCTCCAGAAGTTCTGGACCCGAAAAACTGACAAAAATAGTAAATTGTGCTATAATTAAGGAAACTGAAAAACTGAAAGAGACAATGGCAAGGGCCCAAGTGGAATAGGCGGGTGGCCACCAATATCCACCTCGATCACCTTAAATAGAATTTCTAGAGCTAACTCAATCATCATGACTTATTTAACTGACACAAGTTGTTATGAGACGAAATTACAATTTATTGTCTAATTTATTTAAGGGAAAAATAAATTAGACGCCTCACATTCCTCACTCCTGGTACATCAAAATTCCTCACGAGTGTTGGTGCATATTTTTTTTCCTTTCTAGTTTCCAATTTCACTATTTCTTGTTGCAAATTTCAACACTCCCTCTCAACAAGAAAGGAATTCAATCTATCCCCATTCGGTACCTTTGGAATGTTCTGCATGCTACACTTCTGTAGTGTTGTTTTCACCTGCAAATCCTGAAACTTAATAGCCTCCAAACAACTGAATCAGTATAATTCATCTGTCATCAGATTCTTCTGACTGATGCTAGCTACTGCACCTGTCTAGTACTGGATTCTCTGCACTGTTGCTCACATCTACATTTGTACCCTTTGAATTGTTGCTAACTCTAATTTTTGCTCCAGTATTTGACATCTGTCACTCTGATTTTTGTCTTGCTAAAATTTGACTACATCAATCTAACTGATCCTTCCTACTATTGTTGTACTGTGGGCTCCTCATAGCCAGCTAGGGTTTGATCCATGAGACATGCCATCTCAATGGACCTTGCCCAATTTTTTTTATCTTGGGATTATGTCTACACATCACCCCACCTTACACCTCGAGGTATGGCTTCTCCCTCTTCCCATTTGGCTCAAAATTTCCCCCTCATGGAGGTCTTTGCTTGAGTGGAAACTTCCACTCGGTCTCCTTTCTACTTCTCCAATTGTGGCAACTACTCCACAATCTTCTGAGACTGCTTCTCATGAGGATGCATGTTGAGAGGTAATTTATGTTCCCTCTAAACCACCAAGTCTCTAACTTATGCCTTTCTCCTCAAAGCTTTGCATGCATCTATTACCTCAAGTGCATATAGGTTCTTGACTCATGCACGGTGTAATTGCCCCGATGTTACAAAAAGTTTCAAAAAAAGAGTTGATTTTAAATCAATGATATCTCCCTCATCTAAGCTCCGATTCGACCATTTTTTTTTTCCATTTGGGTAGATTCTCATAAGGAATCCAAATATTCTATGTTTTTTGAAAATTTTACACCAAAATCTTCAGATATTCTCTGCAAACTCGTCGCCCAAAAAATTCCTACTCTGATATCATGTAGAAAATCTAACCAATGAGATTCAATATGATCTTGTAATCTACTAAAACAAGATACTGAATCCTTCCTACAATTTGTGGAAACAAAACACGATTGCACAATCACATATAATTAAGATAAATAAATTATGAATCGCACAACAACATGATGTATTTGGGGAAATCAACTGCTCAAAAATCCTCTATCTCTATTGTGTATTAAGTTAAGGAATCATGAAACAATAAAATGCTTAATATCTCATGAGATTCTCCATCACTCTCTCAATTGCCTCTCATTGATCTAGGAAAACTCGGTCTAGTACTTAGCCAATTCTCATCCTTACTTCAGCCTGCCTTGCTCATGCAATTCCTAGGGAATTGACTCCTTATCAATTAGGAAAATCAATCTTCCTTGATTGCGCAATCCATCATGGCATCCCAATGACTTTATAATTGCACATGGGAAAATTTCTCTGAATACAACTGATAGTTATGTTCCCATTAACCTCTATCTCAACTGGGTATTCCTTGAAACTGACATGCATGCAACTATTAATAGCGAATTATCAGTTATCTGATTGATCACTCATTGTGAATTAAATCTAATTTAATTCACTGGACCTCTCACTAGCTCATCACTCAGTTAGAACTAGTTAAACTAATTTTAACTCATTTAATTGAGTTAATTACACTTGCACCCCACTAATGCATCAACTTCAACTGGACCCCAAAAATATTAGAATCCCTCTATATGCCTCATCTTAGACCCTCAAGTACTTGAATTTCTTGAGCTAACTTGGTCATCATGACTTAATTAACTGACACAAGTTGTTATGAGATGAAATTACAATTTATTGTCCAATTTATTTAAGGGAAAAATAAATTAGATGCCCCACATTCCTCACTCCTGGTGCATCAAAATTCCTCACTAGTGTGGGTGCATTTTTTTTTGTCCTTTCTGGTTTCCAATCTCACTGTTTCTTGTTGCAAATTTCAACATTTCAGAATTTGATGCGGCCTTCACACAAAGACACCATTGAAATCACATGCCCAAATTCTCATGAGAAACCTCTCTTAAGCTCGATCTGCCAGAAGAGAACCAACAATATGCCATCCTACTTCCTAGTGCAAACTGACCATTAAGGTATGCAACATTCTTCTGAACCCTCACATGATGATCTTGCTCTTGGAGGATGATCATGACCTCCCTTTAGCAACCCTTGTACTCGACCTACTTTAAGACTACATCTCTCTTCACCACCTTGATGTGCCAGATAGGGAATACATGTCAAACATGCTAAGATGTACCTAGTGATAAGGCATGCCAAGATGTTAAAGGGTGTGTCAATGCATGTCAGGGACTATCAAGACAACAAAAGGGAGAAAAAATTTAAACTACAAGGAAATTAACACATAAGAGGGTTAATAAGTCATCAATTTACCTTTTCCAAGAGGGGCATGCTAGGCACACCAACACTAGGCGGAAATAGGTGCCAAGTGAAAAGTCTTAGTGCATTCTAAGTGCCAAGTATTCCTTTGATGCTTCTCATCTACTTTCCAACAATTGATCATCATAAATAAATTTAATATTAAACCATGCCAAATCATACCAAGACATCTCAACGTATTCCATGCATGCTAAGACTTTCCAAGTGCCAACATGTGCCAAACCCCAATATGTGTCAAGGACTAGTGTTATGCATGTTATGAAGTGGAAGGGAATGTTGAAGAGTGCTAAGGTGTGCTAGAGAGTGATAATGCATGTTGATGAGTGTTAAGGAGTACTAGGAAAAAACATTAAGGGAGCACTAGGTAAAAATTCATGGAAGTTAATGAATATGAGGAACGTATGCCATAGACTAGTGTTAATGAGTGTTAGTTGTCATGACAAAGAGGGAGTGACAAGGTATGCTAAGCATTGGTAAGGCATGATAGGGAATATCAAGGCATTTCAAGAATTCCCAAAGTGTGCTTGGGAGTTCCAGGGTGTGCTAATTATATCATGTGCCAATTAATAGTGCCAAGATATGCCAATACATGCTAGGTGCTAAGGATGTGGTGCAGGGTGCCAGGGTATATCAATATATGTCAAGGAAACAAAAGGAAGAACCAATAAGAGGGTTAATAAGTCAGGACTTTATCTTTTTGAAAAGGGGCATGCTAGGCACACTAATAATAGGTCCCAATACATGCCAAGTGGCATTGTGTGCCAAGTGCTAATGTATGTCAATGCATTCAACCAAGGTGTTCTAGGGCATGCTAAGGACTATATGCTGCATGCCAACACATGCTAGGAGAGTTCCATGTTGTGCTAGCGCATGCCACCATGTGCTTGGGCGTCAGTGTCATCGCAATATGTTCTAGGTACAAAGATGTTCCAAGACATGTGGGGTGATAAGTAATGTTAGTGTGTACCAAAGCATTAATTTAAGGTGTGCCCAGATTGTTGAGGAGTGTTAGGTATTTCTCATTAATATAATTGTCAAAGCTTGATTATGTATTAAATAATATATTTCCTACACACAATAGTGGAACTTTATCTGAAGGGAATTTTCTAGATAATAAACTTAATAGATATGAATCATGTGTTGACTCATAGGAAATCTCTATTAAACTAGTCATTACTTTAGGGAAATGATACACACTAATTACTTCTTAAAAAATTGACTGACCCTAACCACTATGGCCTTAGACATATTACAAAAAATAATCCACAATAATGGTATTCAATCATTATCTTTTGACAAAAAATATATTAACAGGCACATAACGTCATCAAAAACTCATTGGAATGATCAATGATGACGGACATTTTTTGACCATCACCAAAAGTAACAAAAAGAGCATTGGTGAGGGTCATTAAAAGTTTGTCACTAGAAGTATCACCAAAGAGAGAATTAGTGATGGGCCTTTAACGACCCTCACCAAAAGTGTCATTGAAAATGTCTTTGGTGATGTACCATAAAGGACCATCACTATATACACTTACAGTAACAGTTTTTTAATGATCAATGACAACAGAAATTTTTTGACCGTCACCAAAAGTAACAAAAAGAGCATTGGTGAGGGTCATTAAAATTTCGTCACTACAAGTGTCACCAAAGAGAGAATTAGTGATGGGCCTTTAACGACCCTCACCAAAAGTGTCATTGAAAATGTCTTTGGTGATGGACCATATAGGACCATCACTATATAAACTTACAGTGACAATTTTTTCAGGACCGTCACCATATGTGACATTATTGACGGACCTTAAAGGTCCGTCATAGGCATGACCCTCACCAATGTGATTTTTTCTTGTAGTGACAACTCAAACTCCTTGAAGGACAGGAGGTCTCATCATGAGCTGGCCTGATCACTCTGTTACAATCATAGTGAGTGGCACTTTGACTATCTGACCACCACACGAACATAGTGATCTCTCCATAAAATAAGCACAATTTCTACTTTTACATAGAGGATTTTGGCTCATTTTTGGGTTAAAATAACAACCTTGTTGAGGCTATGAATGCATGCTGGCAGCAGTGGCTCTGCTTATGGTGTGGAAGTATTTTTATAACAATAGCCAATTAATTTTATATACCTTATTTCCTATTAATCCATTTTGAAGCTAAATGCACTACTTGAATAAGTGTTATCACTACCTACCAACATAATTAACTATGAATGAATTATCTTTTCATGTTTGAATTATGGGATGACAATACCAATCATAATCTGTCACTTGTCATGCTTTCATCATGCTACACCATCAAAATAGGACACCTTGTTATAATAATTGCCATTCCACTTTTCTCCCTTTCTTCATTCATTTCCACCTGACATACAAGTGCGATGATTATTATCTTCTGACCTTTGCGTCATATACATTCATGATTGTTGCAATATTTTCTCTTTTCTTGAGCTCCAAGGCCATGGTGTTACACTAAAATTTGTCACCATGAAATTTAGGTGTTCATATGGGTCTATAAACACCTATATCATGCTCCCTTAGAAGTCAAAAACCCTAATGTTCCTAAACCAAGCCTTGGAATTGGAGAAAAGCTCAATAAAACCCTAAAAAGCCTAACTCCAAACTTTTCCTAGTTCTTACCTACGGTACCGCGGTTTCTTGCTCTATAACCTATGGTACATCTCGCACGTTCTTCTTACTAAAAATTTGGACCCCCAAAAAAGGTAAAATAAAATAAAAAGTAAGTTCTAGAAGCCTAGCTGGTCGAATATTGTCCTAGCTGGAGGCTTCTGGAAGCGTAATCAGGTCAAGCTTCGCCCCTTCATTCATGAACCTCTATCCCTTCATTAATGGAGATTATACCTTGGTATTTGGAGCTAAAATCCATTTATGAGAGGACTTTATCCCCCTCTTTATGGAACTAAAACCTCCTTCATTCTCCTATAAATTGAGCTCATGTTTCAGTCTTAAGGGTAGACTATAGCTTGAATAAGGGAATTGTTGAAGAAATCATACTCTCTATACTTGGCATCATTGGTATGAGAATGATCACATACTCATATCCATAGTTTCATGCTAGTTCAGAGAGGAGAAGGCTTGTCAAACCAAGGAGGAATGATATTTCAGGAACACGAAGAACCTATATGACATCAAGGCGACAAGGTTGTAAGGTTACTTCTTATCATACAAGATAATACAAATGGATTCTATTTTCTCATTAAATTGTTCATGTATCTATTGAGTAATTTAATTCTTGAATTCCTTGATCACTGAGATAGATTAGTGTTTTCTCAATTATTATATCTTGCAGTTGCTGTTAATCCTTTTATCTGTCTTTGATTGCAGGTTTCACATGTTGAAGTGACCTCTTTTGGAGCGACTAGATAGAATATTTCAACAAGTGTTGGAATTCAGGTAGGGGCATGTCCTCATACTTTGTTATTTAATAATTTTGAATCACAAATGATCTAGAGAAAATGGTTTTCATTTGGATGTTTGTTCTAGATATCCTTAGGATACTAGGGAGATCGATCTTGTCCATAAGAGGGATTTATCCACATAACAAAATGGTGAATCCACTGGGGAATATATGAACTTAGTTTTCCTTTTTGATTTTCATTTTGACTTTTGAAAGAGTTTTTTCTGCTTTTGATTAGTCTAAAACTGGGCTGGGTAGATAAATTATTAGAATCCATGAAAAGCATATCCAAATTTTTATTTTTTTCTGTATGTTTCTTGGCCTCCGCGGTTTGTAGTTGAGAATAGTGCGGTACCACTCTATTCTCCATTAGAACCTGCGATCCTGTGGAAAATTTTTGCAAAAGTTAAAATTCTATTTTCAGGAGCTAGATTACCAGATTCTCTATGTTTGCCGCAATTTGTCTTAACTGTCAAAATATTATGTGTGAATTTCGTTTCAGCAAATTTTAGAGTATCTTTAGCCTCTGTTAAGTTGATTGGGTGTTTTGAATATTCTTTTTTGAGAAATTCTTATTTTGATTTCCTTTGGTCATTACTGCGAGATTTGTCTCAGTCTCTTAACAAAATTTCCTCTTTTTGCTTTTGTTTTTGCAAAAATTGTGTCGGAGTGTTAATCGCCTTTGAGTGTTTTATTTTTTGACCTTTGGAATTCTCACCCAATTTTCTTTACTTACACTTGATTGGTTCTTTAGATTACATTAGATTAATCTTGTGTCTAAGAATTCTCTTGCATAGATCACATTTTCATAATTAGAATTCTCATTTTCAGAATATGAATGAAAAATGTGCATAGATTACATTTCCATAGTTTTCAAGTGAATTGTTCATAGGTTACATTTGCATAGTTTACATTCTAGAAAAAGCATTAGTTTTTCTTCATAAAATTAGTGCATTAGAGAATTTGTTATATTTTCTCTTATTTATCAATCTTTGCATTGTTGGAAGCGAATGGAAACTCTCTCCTTACTTTAGTTAGGATTCATCGAATTGAAAATATTACATTATCATATTCGATTGAATTCATTTTTGGGTCAGGTCATAACACCACTGGTTTCATATCCATTTAACCTTTGAGTAATAACAACCCAAATAACACAATGCTTAATTAAAATTTATCTATAAATTTTTACATTTTGTAGGGCTCTTTTCACCAACTAGTGTTTTTATTGTGGAAACATACTGTTTGTGTGTGGTTTGACTCCTAGATTTGATAGCGCATGTTCTTTTTTTTGTTTTTACTTTTTAGAGACCTTAGGTGTGAATTGTGAATATTTTTAAATTGTTAATAAAATTCACTGAAGTTGGATATACTGGCAAATGTTCCGGAATTTATCAACCAAGGAATCCCTCTTAACGAGAATCCTAGTATTTTTCCTTTCTTTGGAAATGTTGGTCCTCCTTAAATGACTACATTTTCATTACCTGGATTTACAGTAGGTATACCAATATGGTTATTTTCAACTTCGTTGGCCTCAAATACTCAAAGTGTTCCACCTCAACCAGATGCTTCACCTCAACAGATTTCACCATCTCAACATCATCATCCTCATGTTGACCTTTTACCTTCTTTGCCCAACATTTCTTCCTCCCTTTCTTCTTATTCGCTTGGTAAAAGCCTTGACGCTAGTAACCAGTTGGCTAAGAAGAAGAAGAAAGGGAAGAGGAAGAAGAAGCATGATAAGAAAGAAGTCAACCAACCAACCATGGCTGTAAATGTTAGTAATTTTGAGGAAACCTCCACCATGCATCATAAACCCAAATTCCCTTGTAGGATTTGTAAGAGTGACCACTTCCTTATCAATTGTCCTGGTATTCCTAAGGTCTTGGAAGTATGGTCAGAAAATTCTCATCAACTCACCATTGATCCATCAACCAGTGATTGCCAGGTTCTTGGGAAAAAGGGTAAAGTTAGGTTTCCTTGTAGGTTATGCAAAGGTAGTCATCAAACTCACATTTTCCCTCACATGGATGAAGCCTCAAAACTTTTGGAAAACCTTACTGTTCCATAGCGAAAAATTCCAACTAGTTACCGTAAAATTTCTCCCAACCTACCATCAATTGACGAAGTGATTGATCTAATTCCAAGTACAGTCAATCATGCTCTTCCATTGAAGAGTGAAACTCATATCACTAAGTTTGATAATCCATTAGTTGATCAAGTGGTTGACTTGATTTCACATTCGGTCGATTCTACTCTCCCTGAAGAGAGTGAAATTCATATTGCTTAGGTTCTTATTACATCAGATTATTCTACACCAGGGGGCATTACACCTATTTCTACAGAACCCCCTCCAAGTACAAAGGTCTTTTCCTTTGATTGGAATAGACTGACAGAACCTCATCTTCCTTCCTCCATCCCTTTCCAAATCATTGTGAAGGTTTGTGATAAGAATGTGCATCACACAAATATAGATGAAGGTTCTTCTGTTAGTATTTTATCCTCAACTTCTTGGCAAGCTTTGGGTTCCCCTCAGCTTGTGCCTGTTACACAGAATCTATCAAATTTTAACAGAACCATTAGTGAACCTTTAGGGATCCTTCCTAAGTTTCCTATTACCTTGGAAGGTAAAACTGTCTGTATTGATCTTATGGTAGTCCAAGGCCCCTTGGATTTCAATTTGCTCCTTGGACGAGACTATGTCTATGCAATGAAGTTTTTCGTATCGACACTCTTTCTCGTAATGTCTTTCCCTCACAATGGAAACATTGTGACTGTTGACCAGATTTCATTCATTAGTCTTGATTCGACTACCAATAATCCAACATCCTTGAATTTTCCATATAACGAAGTGGTATCTACCCCACCACGGGTTAATTTTGTGGCAACCAGTCCCATATTTTTAGTTACCGATGCAAGCGAGCCTCTCCCTGTTTGCTCAACTTCCTTTGACTTAGATCCGGTAATTGACATGGCAAAACTTATGGGATAATTTGAATGTGATGCTATTATCCATATTGAGTCCCTTAACATGTGTTCCTTCCAGAGAATTGTTCTTCCTTCTAATGAAGACCTCTTGGAAGCCATGATCAAGGATTGTCCCTTGACATGTGTTCCTTCCAGTTGGAAGCCATGACAAGGTTCATGAGGATGGTTCTTTTTCTATTTCAACCTCATTAAAAAATGAAATAAATCCTTGAGGATAGTTCTTTTATTGTTTCAACCTCGTTAAAAAATGAATCAGGTTATGAGGATAGTTCCTGTTACTATGTCAACCTCATTAAAAAATGAAACATGTCATACCATGAGGATAATTCTTTTCTTAGTGCCAACCTCATTAAAAAATGAAACAGGTCACCATAAGGACAGTTCCTGTCACTGTGTCAACCTCGTTAAAAAATTAAACATGTTCCCATGAGGAGAGTTCCTTTTACTGTGTCAACCTCGTTAAAAAATGAAACATGTCTTTGAGCATATTTATTTTCCTGTGTCAAGCTCATTAAAAAATGAAACAAATCCTCTCCTAATTGAGTAGAGTCTTTGATTAGATCTCATAAGAATTAAGTCGAGTCTTTCATCTGATCTCGTAAATAAACCTTCATTCCATCCAGCTATTAGTAACTAGTAGTCTACTTAGTTGAATGAAATGAAGCTTGGGGTGCATATGCTCTTGTAGGTTACACTTGGGGGGCATTGAAACTATTCTCAAGCATGATTTTTTCCTTTGTTTCAAGCTTATGTAAAAATGAAACAAATGACTCTCAAGCACAGTTTTCCTACGTTTCAAGCATGTGTAAAAATGAAACCACTCTCAAGCATAATTTTTCCTATGTTTCAAGCTTGTATAAAAATGAAACCTATCTTGAGTCCATTTCGGTTATTATTTTCAAGACTCATTAAACTCATGAAAATCCTGAGATTACTTTGCTATCTTTAATTCTCATAAAACACATGAAAATACTGAGTTCTTTCCATCTTTTCCTTCTCATAAATTAAATTGAAAGTCGGCCATCTAAGTATACTTTTATCACTTTTTCGGGCTCTTTAAAATTACGAAAAAGAGAAACCCTGGAGTTCTTTTTAAGCCCTTTTTAGACTCTCTAAATATGAAAATATTGTTGAGTACTTGAATATTCGAACTCGTTAAAGGAAATAAATAGTCGTCCCTTCAGTATAAGTTTACCCTTTTATGAACTGAAATGGAATATTTACGAAAAAGGTATACATTGACTAATCATGGTCAATAGAGTTCTCTCCTGTATTATTTTATCCTTTTTCGGGCTTGAGAGACTAAATTTATGAAAAAGTACAACCACAAAGTTTACTTATGTTTTTCTTCCGACTCCCTAAAATTGAAAAACACCGAGTTTCACCTATATTGGACTCGTTAAAATTTAATAGTAAAAGACCTGTCAATTACAAACATGAACAAACAACTCCTTCTTAGGGTTCAATTTTAATACAAAGTTGGACTCATCCAAAGGATGAGATTATACAAACAATCAAATGTTATCCTCCTCAAGCTTGTGAAAAATAAAGAGGTACTTGCCAGAAATGGTGGGGGAAGAAGAGAGAAAATGAATCCAGTTGTCATACTTTGTTTTGAAAAGCAGTATACCACTCTTGAACATGACACTTCATGTGACACTTGTACCTGGGTTGTGAAAATCCTTTGTCCAATAGTTAATCAAACCACATTGAAGGTATTCAGCCAATTTTTGGGTATTAGCTTTAGGTTAATTTTTACCAAACCATATGCAGTGCCGTTATGTGTTCAAGAGATAGTTTAAATAAACCATTAATTGAAAACATTTTTCTCCATTCGCATTGACCATCCCTGAGTCAGTCCTTGCTAAAAATTTATTCAAAACTTGGTATAATGGTTTCGTTTCGTGGGCTTTCCTGTGACGGGTCACTTTCTATTTACAACAGCTCATCATCTAGAAATTTGATCTAGAATCCTATTAGTACCTTGGGATCTGCATGCCCTAATGGCAGGTTTCTCGCCTTCGATGAAAAGTTGCATCATTGACCTTCGATCGAATGATTATGTGAAGTGTTTGACTTAAAATAATTCATTCACACTTCATGTATTGTAATGAGTACTTTGAGAGCCATTTTCATTATTGGTGGTTTCTATCACACTTGTTAACAATTCACATCATTGACTGGTAATCAAGTGGTTTCTACCATGTTCAACTTTGACACAATCAATCACATGGATAGAATCGTACTAGTTCAGGAAGTAGAAATCAAGACCCTGGATTTAGTTTCTACCATCCAGGCTGCAAGGAGTTTTATTATTCATGATATAGTAGACTACTTATGACAGATGGCCGCGTCCATGTTGTGTCTAATATTGATGTAATTTTAAAATCATTTCTATACCAGAACATGTAGCTAGTTTTGATCTGAGTATGGGAATGCCTACCTCAGTGATGATATACATATATATGTTTGTATTAAATGTTTTTACAGGATTTTGACTGGTGTGTCCGCATTCCAATCCTCGGAATGAAAAAGCACTTCACTCTTTAGAGCAACCTTAGACTTCGAGCTTTAGGGGGAAATATTTTACACTAAAATTTGTCACCATGACATTTAGCTGTTCATATGGGTCTATCAACATCTATATCATGCTCCCTTAGAATTTAAAAACCCTAATGTTCCTAAACCAAGTCTTGGAATTGGATAAAATCTCATTAAAACCCTAAAAAGCCTAACTATGCACTTTTCCTAGTTCTTACTTGCGGTACATCCCATACGTTCTGCTTACTAAAACTGCGGACCCCTAAAAAAGGTAAAATAAAAGAAAAAGTAAGTTCTAGAAGCCCAGCTAGTCAAATATTCTCGCAGCTGGAGGCTTCTAGAAGCGTAATCAGGTCGAGCTTCACCCCTTCATTCATGAACCTATATCCCTTCATTAATGGAGATTATCCCTTGGTATTTGGAGCTAAATCCCTTTATGAGAGGACTTTATCCCCCTCTTTATGGAACTGAAACCTCCTTCATTATCCTATAAATTGAGCTCATGTTTCAGTCTCAAGGGTAGACTATAGCTTGCATAAGGGAATTGCTGAAGAAATCATACTCTCTATACTTGGCATCATTGGTATGAGAACAATCACATACTCATATCCATAGTTTCATGCTAGTTTAGAGAGGATAAGGCTTGTGAAACTGAGGAGGAATGATTGTTCAGGACTCTGGAAAAACCTGTATGACATCAAGACAACAAGGTTTTAAGGTTACTTCTTATCATACAAGATAATACAAATGGATTCTATTTTCTCATTAAATTGTTCATGTATCTATTGAGTAATTTAATTCTTGGATTCCTTGATCACTGAGATAGATTAGTGTTTTCTCAATTATTATATCTTGTAGGTGATTTTAATCCTTTATCTGTCTTTGATTGCAAGTTTCACATGTTGAAGTGACCTCTTTTGGAGCGACTGGATAGAAGATTTCAACAAGCATTGGACTTTAGGTAGGGGCATGTCCTCATACTTTGTTATTTAATAATTTTGAATCAGAAATGATCTAGAGAAAATGGTTTGAATTTGGATGTTTGTTTCTAGATATCCTTAGGATACTAGGGAGATCGCTCTTGTCTGCAAGAAAGATTAATCCGTATAACACATGGACGCCCTTCTCTCGTACAATTGTGATAATTACCAATTTCTGACCCATGCTCATGTGCATTCATGATTGTTGCAATCTTTCTGTTTCTCTTGAGCTTAAGGCCGTGGACGCCCTTCTTCTGATGGAGGAGATACAAATATATATAATGAATAAGCATGTGAATTACCCACGCAACTCCCTTCGGATACACTGATGGGACTAAGAGATCATTGCATTTACGATATGAGGTTGAATTTTTATAATATATGTGAAAAAACACATGCAATGTTTTATTTTAACCAATAATGCTGAAAGAAACGCAGACAAAAGAAGAAAGCAGTTCAGATAACACATTATTCATGTGGGGAAATTCTCTCTGCAATGAACCCACAACCTTCCAAGTCTCAGAATCAGGTCTCACTATTCTCCAACAAGTTGGCTGGATTCCATATCCACAAAGACTTCAAGGGTTTAACACAGAGATAGTAGTTGAGTTCTTGTGAAACCCGCGGGAAGGGCACACCATAGTCAGAGGAAGAATCATACTGGTTGCCGAGGAAACCATCGTTGAGGTCTCTGGATTACAAATGAAGGGAGAAAGATGGACCGAAAAACATTTCCTTCTGCGAGAAGCAATCTCAGTATACCAAGACTCAAGAAAACCATTAGAACGAAAAGGTAAGGGTATTAATCATGCATCCTTGTAGTAGCCCTGGCAAGAATTAGTAGTGTTCATTCAAAGATATATCACATGCGATGGAAGCGAGGATGTGGTAAAGTCCCACCAACTTAAACTATTAGCTATTTTCAAGAGAAAAATTTCAATTAACTTGCCTTTTTTTCTAAATTATGTATTGCACAATACTACTATTTGAATTAGAAAGCCAAAAATCCCCTAGAAGTTGTTAGCCACCATGGCCTGATTAAATTGATCATCATTCATGAGCTAGACAAACACTAGATAACTTGGGACAATTTTGTTAATACTGCCTTGCTTTCCCCTGAAGAAAACCCTGTCAGAGCAGAGATTGAAATACCTAGAATAAACATACCTAGGAGAGAAAGAGAAAGAGGGAAGAGGGCCCATGTTTTGACCTCAAAACCAGGGAAGTGGAGACGGTCTGAAAGGCTACAACTACGACAAGACACCTTTGAATTTCCAAATGAAGCAGGACCATCCCATACACCACCTTCAAGCCCTCAAAATATATCCCTACAAGACTATGAAGAAGAAATGGCGCAAGTTATTGAGCAAATGAGAGCATCTTGTGAAATTGGAAGCCAATTTGAAAAATATGAGGGGCAAGGGAACCTATTGAACTAGTCTGCCACTACCAGCAGCTTTGGCCACACTGAAATCTTACCTCACCATGATGAATTGCAGGATTGGAGGGTTTTACCCCCCTCTGATAATGAATGGATGAGTAGGGAAGACCAGACAGAAGGAATAGTTGAATCTGGAAGCTAGTCAGGAGACATTTTTCTATTAGAACAAAATACAAGCATTGAAACAATCCCCCTAATGCCTAAAGGAAATGCTATTTTACCCATCTAGGACATTAATGTTGAAATAAACTCTTGGTTGCTTGAAGAAAACATCATTGCTGATAACCTTAGAACTGGCACAACCATTTCCGAAACTTAAGCCACTGCTCCTCCTTCTCCTGCCAAAATTGCGGAAAAATAAAAATTAGCTGAGATTAAGTTCAGGAAAATGAGCAAGAAGTGTAAGAGATTGAGAAAAATGATAAAATATCTGAGAAAACAATTGAAAGAAGAAAAAAATGCTTGGAAGTCTGAGAAGAAATTGGCTACCATGGGAACCCAAACAAATTTTGTTGCCCAAATGGTAGATACTACTAAAATTTCTATAAATACTGACCTACTGGACAAAGCTAAAGCCTCTGTACAGACCAATTTAATAGATACCAATGAAGTTTCTATATAGACTAAGTTAATGAATAAGGTTGAAGCCTCGATACAAACGGAGTTTGTACACACTGCCGAATCCTCTGTGCAGTCTAATCTAGAACTTATAGAAGATAAGGGGACTCAAACAAAAGTGACACCTTCCTACACTCTCCTAGTAGAAAAAGCTGCCAATCAGAAGTTGCACAACAAATTAATTCAAGTCCAGCACGAATTGGCCTAGTGAAAAAAGGAAGTAGTACCCTTACAAGAACATCAGGCACTCCTGAAGCGGTGTAAATACCTTTCTGCAACCAAGGACGAAACATTTTCTCAACTCAGGGAAAAAAGGACAAAAGTAAAGAAATCACAAGAGCAAGTAGAACAAGCTAAAGAGAAAACCAATATGATTTTCTCTCTTTACTTAGATGTATTAACTTGCAGGGTACCAACCACTAACTATGCTTTATTCTTAGTGGAACTATATTTATTGTTGAAAGTCAAGGCTGTCAAGCCAGGGAAGCCCACCACCTTTAAAACCATTGAGGAATTTTACCAATGTTTCAATGAGCAGGATGAGCAGGTTCAACTTTTTTTGTGTGAATTATATTTACACAATTTCTTTCTAGAGGAGGACAGGGACAGTAATCCTAGCTCCTTCATAGGGGATGTTTAGTTCCAAGGCTTCCTATATTTTTCTAAAAACCAAACTCAGTGGGCTAAGGCCTACAACACCTTTTAGAAAAGAGAGAATGGCCTAGACCTATGGGTCAGAGGGGAACCTACTAAACCCTTGTACCTGTTTACCCAACATAATAAATTCATGCAATGAAAGGGAGTGATATCCAAATTAGGACCAATTCAAAGAGATATTGTGCAAAATGGGCGGGCATACTTCCAAGACATTAGAAATAAGCCAAACAGAGATGGATAGTCTCTACAAATATTGTAAAGAATAGAGAGCCATTTGGTTACCAGAACTTCAAAGCTGCTGCTTCTAGGTTCCTCCTGTACAACAACCTAATTTTGAACATGGGTCCTACATGGATAGGATGGAGATATATATACCCCCTTGAAGACTATCATCACGATTATGAGTTACTAGAGGGGCACACAAACACAACATTTGCAAAGATCAAACAGAGGCATGGCTTCAGGCTTTACAAAGAAGAGGTATACCCTGCATATTCTTTAACCCAACTACACCTTAATCATTTTTTTTCACAAGGACCTACAAAAAGGTAAGCAGGGGAGTATGTTGGGCCAAGAAAAAGGTATGTTTCACCCCCATATTTACCACGATTTATCATGCACTTTTATATATTTTCCCTTCATCTTAGAAATAAAGTAAAGGAAAATAGTGCAAAGTGAAGCAGAATGAATTAGTGATAAAAGGAGTGTTTGATAATGTAAAAATGTATTTGTCACCGCATTTATTGATAGGGAAGCAGAGTAGCCAAAATACTGACCGGATGACTGAAAGACAATAGACAAGGCGAACAGAATCATATCGGCTCCTACAAATCGGTAGAAGATGGAGAGGTACAACCACACTTGGAGTAATGAATCTAGCCATGAAGCAGAAGGGTCCCTTAATGAGAAAGACCCATTACTACTCTTGAATTCACCTTTAAGCTATAAAAGGCCAAAGAATGAATAAGAAAAATAGTTCCTGTAATTTAATCTTTCCGAAATAAACATATTCAGATATAATCATCAAGTTTTGTACTAATGTGTTGCTCAGTGGATTAATGAAGGATTTTAGGTTTTTGGAATAGACAACTTCTGAGTGTTCCTTAGCAGTAGGCTTCTAGTGGCTTTGGGCCCAGCCCTGGGGGATCTTCTGCTACTTCTATGCTTTACGTTTATTTACAAAATTTGCGTTTTTGAGTTATCTATTAGGTTTCATAATATATCGTTTGAATTTTTTAATTGCGAGCATGAAATGTTATATCTTCCTCTTTAATTTACTAGTTTACCATTCATGTTTTTTTATCTGAATTCAATTCTTTTACAATTGCTAGGTTAGTTCCAACACGACTATTGTTCAATTCTACATATAGTGGATGTTTTATCTTTTCATCATCATTGTGAGTATTTGGTTGATGTTTAACTCAGAAGGATGTTATTAGTTGATTAAAAGAGAATTCCATTGAAAAATATAGAATAATTGCTTGCTATACAATTTTATTAGAATTTCTGTTCAATTCACTAAGGTGGTTGTTCAATTCATCAAAGTGTGTTCTTCAATTGCAGTTTATTATTTTTAGTCTTAAGTAAGTTATTTTTGCATAGGCTTAGAATATAGTTAGCTCCTTGAAGAGTCAGAAGCATTTCATAATTCACTTTCAAGTTGATTGATTTAACTTCAAGAATTAGACAATCTTCCCTATGAAAATTTAGCGTAGTTAACCTCTGATGTCACTTGCATTTATTATGCTTACACACTTGAAATAACAAGACTTGCCCTGGGCCGATAATTAATGAAGAGCATTGAGGTTACCTTTAAACAATCACCTTTATGACCCAACAATAGGTACTTCCATCAACTCAAACTATCATAATAATTGCTTCCTCCAAACCACCTTCAAATAATGGCACTTACAAATTCAAGCACCTTCTATTACAAATATATCCCTAGTGCTTCCACATATGCCTTAGAGTTGTGATTGCATGCTTACAACTCCAATGTAGCAACTTAATGATGCTTTGTTATATATGCACTCCCTTCATTCCAACCTTTTAAAAAATATAATGTTTATAATACTAACAAATTTTACTACCTATTTCATTCAATCATAGTTATAATGTACCCTATAGGCTAAGCTCATACTCCACATATCCCTCTTCGCTATGCTTAAGCACTTATACTGCCAATTCCTTTATGTTGAGAAATCCATTTGTGAAACAACTTACGGTTTTACTTTAATTGATTTTTCTTATTATGACGTTATCTTGTGACATTTAATTATTAGTTATTATTCTAAATTATCTTGTTCTTATCATCAAGACTAATTGAACCAGACAATAAACAAAAAAGGCCTTATGAAACCAGCTCCAAAAATAGAAGAAAAGAGATATCAACACCTTGGAAATCAACCTCTTCGAGGGGGAAACCTCAAATACATTACATAAATGAAAATTTTTTGGATGATACAAATGACAATACCTCCTTATATATATAGGGGTCCATGGGGTCACAATATAATCCTAGTTGACCTAATAATAATAACAATATGGGGGTTACAGGGGTGCAAAAATAACAATAAGGGGACTACACTAATAACAATAAGGGAAAACACTAGTAATATGGGGACCTAACATGCCCCTCTCCTTCAAAAAAGTGTTCTCCTCAACACTTGAGTAGCTCTGGATGTTTCTGTATAAAATTATCATCCTCCCATGTAGAATCTTTAGTGGGTAAGTTCTTCCACTTGATGAGATACTCTAAAATTTATCGATTTCATAGCTATAGAGTTCTTGTTTCCGTGACTGTTTCAGGTTCCAATATGATTTTTCCTTCCTCATCAATTTCTCGCAATATTGTTTGAACTGGAAGTTTGTCACCTATAACCTTCTTTAAGCATGAAACATGGAAAACTGGATGCACTTGTGAAGATGTAGGAAGCTCCAATTTGTATGCCATAGTACCAATATTTTGCAACACCTTGTAAGGACCATATTATTTTGGAGATAATTTATTATCCTTCTTAGCTTGCTTGAGGGACATTTGTTTGTATGGTTGTAGCCGTAAAAATACCCAATCTCCGACATTAAAAATTCTCTCACTGCGATGTTGATTTTCTTGCTGTTTCATTCGATTTTGTGCCAAATTGAGGTTATCCTTTAAGAGTTGGAGAACTTGCAGTTGATGCTTGATGTGAGCTTCCACTGCTTGCACCTTAGAATTTTCTCTTAAATATGATGTGATGGACGGTGGCTGATATCCATAAAGTGCCATAAATGGGGTCATTTTGGCTGCATTATGGAAGGAAGTGTTATACCACCATTGATCCAAAAGTAACCACTTGACCCATTGCGTTTGTTTATTAGATACGAAACAACGAATATATCCTTCCAAAAATTTGTTCACTATCTTCATTTGATGATCAGATTGAGGATGATAAGATGAGCTATGAGCTAGTTGAGTACCCAATCAAGAAAATGATTCCGTCCAAAAATTTCCAGTAAAAGTGGGATCTCTATGGCTTACCATAATCTTTGGGTTTCCATATATCTTTTGAACTGTTTCCATAAATGCAGTAGTAACTTTACTTGCTTTAAATGGATGAGATAATGAACAAAAGTGTGCATACTTGGTAAGTCTATCAACTACCATCATGGTGACACTCTTTCCTTCGAGCTTAGGTAAACCTGTGATAAAATTCATTTAAATCTCCTCCCAATGTTGACTTGGAATGGATAAAGGCTGTAGAAGACCTGGGGTCTTAATTGTCTCAACTTTATTTTGCTGGAAAACCAAACATTCTACCATGAAATTTTGAATATCATATTTAAGGACATCCCAAAAAGTTTCTTTCTTCACCCTGTGGTAAGTTTTTAAAAATCTTGAGTGTCCTCCTAAAGGAGAAGTGTGAAATTCCAAAAGAATCTTTTGTTTTAGTAGGGAATTCTCACAAAGATATAAGCGATCTTTGTACCATAAGGAATAATTTTTCCAAATAAATGTATGAGATGTACTAGGATCTTGCTTCAGATTTTGAATGAGTGTCCACACTTCTTCATCCTTCCTCCATTCATCCCTTGCTTCAGTTATCCAATCTGGTTGGATAATAGAAATTGCACAAAGCAATGCTTCCACCTCTTCATTCTTTCTTGAGAGTGCATCTGCAACAACATTTATCTTCCCTTTTTTGTGGATGATTTCAAAGTCATAACCCAACATCTTTGTGACCCATTTTTTCTACTCTTCTGAAGATAGTCTTTGTTCCAAAAAGTGTTTAAGACCGTCATGATCAATTTTTACTTTGAAGTGCCTTCCCATTAGGTAAGTTCGGCATTTATTTAGTTGCTACTAAATCAGTTGCTTGATATTTCATACCGACTATTAGGAATTTTTTCCCTCTACGTACTATTTCAAACACCAAATCACAAGATTTTGATAAAGAACGAGTAGTTTTAGCCAGATTAATAATATGAGTATCTTTACACTCTGTAAAAATGTAAGGTGCCATATTAGGGTTCCATTTCCTAGTTTTATGCCCTAAATGAACTCTTGCTTCCATCATCTCTTACAAATCAGTGTTCCAATATCTTTTGCTCATTCTCGTTCGCTTTCCTCCCCAAAATAGCGAAATAAAATGTAAAGTAATATCTAATTATTCCAATGGAATCGATCACATCTTAAATATTGTCTGTCTGTCTAGTACGTGGTAGAAACGTTATCACTCATAGAATATTTCATATTCTTCCTATTATAGAAGAGATATTCATGAACATAAAAAGAAATATCTTTCTCAAGACTCTTTTAATGGCTTTTTTAATATATTGTGAAAATTTTCTTGAATGGAAAAACAGATACTTTGTCATGATGAAATAAAATATCATTCACTTTGTTTCTAAATAGATTCCTATTCCCTATTCTTGGATCTATTCCATTCCATTTCCCTGAACGGTGAATATTTTGTCCAGTACCAGCAGGTACCATCCCCCTGAGAATAAAATTTTTCTTCAAGCCTTTCAACCAATCGATACGACCTTGTAGAGCAGCTTTAGCTAAGACTCGAGCAGTTTCTTGGAAACTCGCTTCGGATATAAAACTTTAAGTATTCACAGATGCCCTTGTTATTCCTAATAACATGGCGTGATAGCAGATTGTCTCTTCCAGAGCACGATCCATTCTCTGTGCTCGTGATAATCAAATGAGTTCCCCCAGTGAAAAAACATTAGCCGTTCCATCTTCTGAAATTAATACTTTTGATGTCATTTGGCATACAATAATCTATATATGCTTATCACCAATTCATACCCCTTGGGATCGGTAAAATTTTTGAATCTAATTGACTAAATGAATCTGAATTTGTTCCATAGTTATCCTAGTGCTGATGAATAACCCCCAAAGACTTCTAAGAGATCTTGTCATATCTCAAGTCCAATTTTCAAAACTTTCTTTCAGATTCATCGATATTGAATTATTCAAACGAGCTTCTGAAAATTGTTCAACTTTAGGAAGACCTTGAATTATACCACTGGATTTTAACCTTTCATATATCAATGTTATCAATATATCTCCTTTGTCAATAATTTCTCCATTAAACATTTCCTTCTCATAAATATAATTCTGTAAATACTTTCCTTTGATTGGATGTCTTTCAAAAGCAATGGGCCTTCCTTCTTGAATTAAAACAACACCAATTCCATTTCCTGAGGCATCACATTCCAAAATAAATGTTTTTGTGAAGTTTTGCATAGTTAGGACCAGTGCTAGGAACATTGTCTCTTTAAGATGTTCAAAGGCCTTAGTTGCTTCAGGAGTCCATGAAAATTCATCTTTCTTCAATAATGTTGTTAGAGGTGCTGATATTCTCCCATAATTATTAACAAACTTGCAATAATACCCTGTTAACCCCAGAAATCATCGAAAATCCTTTATGGTTGTGGGGCCTTTCCATTCCTAAATGGATTTAATTTTGTTAGGGTCTACCTTAACACCCTCATGAGATACAATATGACCCAGATATTCCACCTCTTGTACTCCAAAAAAAAATTTGGATGTTTTTTCTTATAATTGTTTTTCCTCCAATATTTTGTAATCCCTGTCAACATGTTGAACATTGTCCTTACAAGACCTGCTATAGATTAGTATGTCATCAAAAAATACTAGCACAAATTTTCTAATGAAGGGTTTGAAAATGGAATTCATCAACCTTTGAAATGTAGAAGGTGCATTGGTAAGGCTGTTTTGAAACCAGCTCCAAAAAGAGAAGAAAAGAGATATCAACGCCTTAGAAATAAGCCACTTTGAGGGGGAAACCTCCAATACTTTACATGAATGAAAAATTCTTGTATGATACAAATGAAAAAAACCTCCTTTCTATATATAGGAGTCCATGTGGCCATAATGTAATCCTAGTGGGCCACAATGTAATCCTAGCCGACCTAACAATAATAATGTAAGGGCACAATAATAACAATATGGGGGTTACAGGGGTACAAAAATAACAATAAGGGGGGCTACACTATTAATATAGGGACTTAACATGCCCCTCTCCTTCAAACAAGTGTTGTCCTCAATGCTTGATTATTTCTTGATGCTTCTGTATAAAATTCTCATCCTCCCATGTGAAATATTCTACAGGAAAGTTCTTCCACTTGCTGAGATACTCTGAAATTGATCTTACTTGTCGAGTTCTTGTTTCTATGACTGCTTCATAACTTCTTTCGATGTGATGTTGATCTTCATGTTGTTTCATTAGATTCTGCACCAAAGTTGGGTTATCCTTTGAGAGTTGGAGAACTTGTTGTTGATGCTCGATGTGATCTTCCACTAATTTATCATCCATATTTGCTATTATTTGATCCTTCAAACCATCCAACTTAGCCTCCATTTCTGCTTTTAAACCATCTATGTCATCTTTGGTTGCTCTTCATAAGATCGAAATTTGTTGCACTTGGTACCGTAATTTTGATATCTCATATTGCAATTCTTCCTCCTCATGCGTCATAGTATAGATTTCTGAGGGCTTAATGGGTATGGAATTATTTTTAGGAGGCATTTCAAAACCCAATATTGAAATATATGCTCAATAGGCCCTTGGAATCACTTAAAATGGATTTTTCAAACAAGGCTTATGCAATTTGAAAAAAAAAATACACACCTTTTTCTTACTTTTGAGGAGCTTGATATTGAAATTGAATTATCTCTATAATTGTAGATCCTCAATATCTGAAATTCATCCTTGTCGTAGCCCTCTGAAGCTTCTTTCAAATGCCGTAGGTCTGATCTAATTTCGATTCTTCAAGACAAAGTTATGTCCAATATCCCACAATGACCCAATTTTGGACTAGTTCAATAGAGTGAACTTGTACAACTTGCCACGTGTCACCGTTTCCTCCTTTGGCTCTAAAATTGATAGAAAAAAAATAAAGTCCGTGTACTTGCATCCAATTTTTACATCATTCCAATCCGATGCTCAGAGAGAGAGCTATGAATATTTTCCCACGATCACCTCTTTGAGATGAAATTCAGAAGCCTCAAAAAGCCCTAACATCCACAGATCATATCTCTGAAAATGTTTCGAACCAATATCTGAAATTTTTTGATGATGTTCCACAGGATTGTGGCTTCTCACTCTAAATATTTCAGCTTCTGAACCTTTGTAGAAAAAATGTTATTACGAAAATACCATGATGCCATGTTTAGGTTAAATTCAGGAGCCTGCAAAATGACCTAACTTGCACAGATCATATCGCTGAAAATATTGCGAACCAAGCTCTGAAATTTTGCGATGATGTTCCTTATGATTTTTTCTTCACACTCTAAACATTTCATATTCTGAACCTTCATAGAAAAAAATTTATAGCGAAAATTCCGAGATGACCTGTTTAGGTTAAATTTAGGAGCCTGCAAAAAGCCCTAACGTCCACAGATCATATCTCCAAAAATATTGCGAACCAAGATATGAAATTTTGTGACACTGTTCCTTAGGATTTCAGCTTCGCACTCTAAAAATTTCAGCTTCTGAAACTTTGTAGAAAAATATTTATAGCGAAACTGCCACGCTGACCTGTTTGGAGAAGCAAAACCCCTAGAATCCAAAGTTCTGATACCAAATGTTGTGAAACCAGCTCCAGAAAGAGAAGAAAAGAGATATAAATGCCTTAGAAATAAGCCACTTTGAGGGGAAAACCTCCAATACATTACATGAATGAACAATTCTTGGATGATACAAACGAAAAAACCTCCTTTCTATATATAGGAGTCCATGTGGCCATATTGTAATCCTAGTGGGCCACAATGTAATCCTAGCCGACCTAACAATAATAATGTAAGGGAACAATAATAACATTATGGGGGTTACAGGGGTGCCACAATAACAATAAGGGGGACTACACTATTAATATAGGGACTTAACAAAGGCCAAAAGGCACGACCAAAAATTCATAATGACCCTCATGAGTTCGAAATGTTGTTTTTGGAATATCTTCAGTCTTCATTCTAAGTTGATGATATCCTTAACAAAGATGCGACTTGGTAAAATAAATTGTGCCATGTAATTCATCCAATAATTCATCAATCACGGGAATGGGAAATTTATCTTTAATAGTGAGCTTATTGAGCTCCCTATAATCCGAACACATGTGGCATGATCCATCCTTCTTGTGCACCAATACTACTGGAGTAGAGAAATAACTTTGACTAGGTTGAATTATACTAGTCTCTAACATTTCTGCAATCATATGTTCAATTTCACTCTTTCAGACATAAGGATATCTATAAGGCCTGATGTTTGGAGGAACACTTCCTGGAATCAAATGAATAGCATGATCATGATCACGAATAGGTGGGAGTCCTTTGGGAGTTCAAACACCTTGGAATGATTTTCCAAGACTTTTTGGAGATCTGGAGAAATAAATGATTTTGATGTTGGAACTTCAAGTGAGAATAATTGTGAAATTATGCCTCATTGTTCTTTCTTCAGAAGATTTTTCATGACATTAGAGACTATTATATTTCTCGGCTTCCCTGTGATACCCCGTAATTCTATTTCCTTTCCTTTCGAAAAAAAATTCAAGAAAAGTTCTTGAAAATTAAAAGCTACCATCCCCAAAGATTGTAACCATTGTACTCCTAGTACAACATCAACACCTCCCATTGGAATGGAAAGAATTGGAATATTCAATACATATTCCCCCATGGTTAGCTTGATATTATGGTATTTTCCAGAGAAATTTATAGTCCCTCCATTGGCAACCATCACTTGACATTCTAGTGCTGGGTATAGGAAAAAATTCAATTCCTTAGCTACCTTACAATGAATAAAATTATGGGTACTACCCGAATCAATCAACGCTATTACCTTTTTCTTGTTGATATGTCCTTCTATCTTGAGAGTTTGAGGAGTGGTAATTCCTACCAATGCATTACATGATATGGTCAGACTCATTTCTTCTTCTAGCATTGGTTCCTGGTGTATATCCTCTTCTTTTGAAGTTTCTTGTTCATTTTATTCCTCCTATTCATAATCTATGTAAAATAATTTCTTCTCAACACACTTATGACCTTTAGTGTATTTTCTATTACAACTATAGCAAAGCCCTTTTTCTCTTTTTTCTTCCAATTGTTGTGGTGTCAACCTTGTAGGTTGTGAAAGTATAGGAGTAGCAACACTTCCATCTTTATATATGTGAGTGGTAGGCTTCCTTGTCGCCATGATTTTACATTCAATTTTTCTTGCCAACCTGAATGCCTTCTCCAATGAATCAGGTTCCCAAATGTGCACTTCATGTTGGATGTTATCCTTTAAATTCCCTATGAAGACATCAATCCTGTGTTCCTCTGGAATTTACCCTTATATTCAATTTTTGGAAGTACTCAATGTGCTCCACCATTGAAACCTTTTGTTTGAGATATATCAATTGGCTAAAGAAAGTGTTTCTCTTTGTATCCTCATAATTTTCTATCATTTCCTTCGTAAAAATTGACCAAGTGACAATTTTTTTATGGGATCAAAGCCATCAATACCATACAAATGTATTTTGTTCTAAATGTAAATTTGCAATGCGTACCTTTTGTGTGTTTTGCACATTATTAAGATCAAAATATTGCTCCATCTGTAGTATCCATATTACGGGATCCTTGCCATCAAACTTCCTCATATCCATATTTGGAATATGGTGGTTCTTCCATCCAACATTAGAGTTTATGAAATCACGATTAACATTTATTTTGTTCTCATCATGAGTTTTCTCTACTATCTTTTCGCCATTAGGAAACATTCCTTGTGTCAACTTTGTCAAACCTTCCACGTCTACTTTTAGATCATTCTTCATGTTTTCCATGTTGTCTTTCATGTCATCCATATTAGCGTCCATGCCAGCTTCCATGCAGTTATAGAGAAAATTCCACGATGACCTGTTTAGGTGAAATTCAGGAGCTTGAAAAAAACCCTAACTTCCACATATCATATCTCCAAAAATATTGCGAACCAAGATCTAAAATTTTTACAAGACATTCCTCAATATTTCTACTTAACCCTGTAAAAATTTCAGCTTTTGAACCTTCGCAGAAAAAAGGTTTTAGTGAAAATTCCATGAAGACGAGTTGGAGCAACGGAACCCTAGAATCCAAAGCTCTGATACCAAATGTTATGAAACCAACTCCAAAAATAGAAGAAAAGAGATATAAAAGCCTTATAAATCAGCCTCTTCTAGGGGGAAACCTCCAATACATCATATAAATGAACAATTCTTGGATGATACAAATGACAAAACCTCCTTCTATATATAGGGGTCCATGGGGTCAGGATAAATCCTAGCCGACCTAACAATAATAATGTAAGGGAACAATAATAACAATATGGGGGTTACAGGGGTGAAACAATAACAATAAGGGGGCTACACTAATAACAATAAGGAACTACACTAGTAATATGGGAACCTAACGAAAGGACATAAGATGTACGCACAAAACTAGGGAAAAACCCCTAGGTAGGGGAAAACCCAATCAAGAACTCTTCCTTCAGTATATTCAAATAAAGTTGAGATGACCAAGAACCTTAATACCTAGACCAAGGACAAATTCCACCCATAAAGTAAACCTTGTTCCTAAGTGACACATCATGCTTTGATTTCATAGTCATCATACTTCAGTCCTATAGTAATACCTTATTTCTCTCCTGTGATCGTAACAACATTTGGTCTTGTAATCTTGTCAAGTTTTGATCTTGTATTCATGTTATACATTTATCATGTAGTATTTTTATGTCTCATTCCTATATTCATCCTATGTTTCAGTTTGCAATATCTTAGTGCCTTAGTCCTCCATTACTTTGATCATGCATATAATGTGAATCATCCTAAGTTCGTTGCCCTATGCTATATATCTGAACTTCTGTGTCATCACATTTGGGTCTAGTTCACATGGGTATTTATAGTTGTTTCTAATTGTAAATGAGGTCGACATGAATAATTAGGAGGAACTGACTTATAGAATATCAACTTTGAGGCTGACTTGCAAGGTGACTTGATGGAGGATGTTTTGACATGAAAAAATGTATTTTTTCTTTGACACCATGAACCCAAGAAGATTTTCTTACATAAAAAATTTGACTTTGACTTAAACAAAAATCCTATAGAACTCAATAGGTGCTTTTACCTATTGACCATTGACCTAAGCATGAAATCCATGCTACAATAAGTCAATATTTATTTATTTATTTATTTAATTTTTTATAAATAATTTATCTTTTATTTCTTTGGGTATATACATGACTCAAATTCAATTATGAAGATCGCCACTAGTTACATTCTTCAACATTTATAATGCCTTGATATATATTTTCTCCCTTCAGTCCAAATTTTGAAGCTTGGAACTTATACATAATATCAACACATACAAGAAAGCGTTGTGCAAATGCTTATCTTTCTTTGGAACCTTAGAGCTCCCTTGAATAAAAATTTCCATGTATTAAGGCTTTTATGCTTTAGAAATACAAAATACACGCATATAAGACATATAAACACTATTACATTGATATATTGGAGGAAATCCCAAAATTGTTTAACATTAAAAACTCTTACAAAACAAAGTTCTTTCAAGGATAAATGATGGAAAAAATTTATGTCATTTGTTGGCTATCATTTAATGGTCCTAGACACCAGGATAATAAAATATTAGAGGATTAAACATTCACTACACCATTAAATATTTATTTTTTTCAATATACCAAGGGATTTAATCCGTAAGGTGCTTTAACATAACACTTTTGTGACTACGGTTGTGACTGAGAGACAATTCATTGGAATCTTGGTGATTCCATGGGTCTTCAATTTTTATGAAAACGTAGATATGGGGATATGCTAAGAGTTCTTAGCCCTCATGTGTTAAGCCTTAAGCTGCCTCATGACTAAGGATATGACCAAGAGCTATCATGGTTTAGAATTATCAATGAGCGAATTTGTTGGTAAAATCATATGTATTCTAATTCCAACATTTAATTATCAAATATATGACCATAAGTCTTAGATATACGATCAAAACATAGTTCTAGAACCTTACCCTCTCTTATATTAACTGATTCGAATGCTAATCCAAATGAGGAGTGCACTGAACTAGCCAAAAGCAACATCACTGGCAGAGGAACATGCATGGACAAAGATGGGAACAAAAATAGCAGTAGGGGGTGTGCTTTAAATGAGACTAAGAGCTTAAGCCATGCGCTATGGGGATCATATTTATTATAACAAACTCCATTGTGTATACTAATAGTGCTCGGATAAAACGATAAATACAAGGTAAACAATAAGGAATCACAATTTCGGTGATCTTACAAGCACATGAAATGTAGGAATTAGAGCCTCTTTTAGGCTACACTAAGAACTAGTACTAGAATGATATAATCACTAAGTATTATAACTTGTCATTGTACTATGGTACTCTAATGCTTATCGAGTTTCGAACCACAATATTTCATTACCAATAGAAAATTTTCATGTGGTGTAGCTTATTAGGTATTGAGACTTCGATGATTCCAATCCTATAGTGATGCATAAAAAAAATCATAAAACATGTTGTAGAAAAGTAAATGCCGAAAAATATAAGAAAGAGTGTGCGGGGGAAGAAAAGGCAATAAACTGTAGAAAAATAATAGAAATCAATACATCACTAAAATATTAAAATTAAATGCTAAGCATGCTAAGAGTCATGATGATATATTGTAGGTTCTTTCTTGTTGTAGAATACAAAATTCAAAATTTAAAGCCATAAAATTTTCAGTACTATGATATACTATATAACCTCGTTACCAAATTATAATAAGGAACCTACAAATTTTTAGTACAAAACCTTGATATCAGTTTTGGTGCAGAATCTCAGTACTGGTACCGAATTGGTATCAAAATTTTGGAAATTGAAATTATAGGTACCATAATGTATTAAGAAACGGAATTCAAGTTTGGTTTACTTTTAAGCTTGAGAAAACAAATTCGAATTTGATCATAATATGTTCTACTAACATATATGTAAAAATAAAAAAACGAATTTAGAAAAATACTATAAAAAATATGAGTCTAATTGTAACACCCTCCTCCCACATATACCCAAGTTACTAGCTTTCCAAGGTAAACATATGACAAAGAGTTACTATGATATGATTCAACCTCCTAGATCAGCTTAAGGAAGTGGAATTGACAAAAAAAAACCTTAATGATTTCCCTCAAGTTCTACAAGACCCCCATCCTTCTAGGTGCCCAAACCCCATGATAAAGCTTTGTTTTAGTGCCCTGATATCCCATATTCTAGAACAATACTCCAAAATTTCGATGGTAACCCTCCAGCCACATGCATGATACCTACAAGGGAGTGACTATAGTCTGTTTAATCCAGTTCTCTACTCGTGACATGATATTTAAGCCAATTTTTTAGGCTAGGATCCATACCTCTGCCTGGATCTTAATGAACATTTCTATAACCATGAATGACACAAGGAAAAATAATTCCATACAAATCTTAGACAAAAATTAACCTAACCAAGCCTAACCATGACATACATTCCTTCAAACATGTCATGAGAAGGAAATTTACAGTTCATAAATACACATTTGAACATAGGGATCTCATACTTATATGGGAGTTTTCAAGAAGCTATCATTACCTCTCATAATAGCTGCAATATCATATATTAGGTCATACATTCATTATTCATTCATTCACCAATAAAAACATGATGAGAGCCATGACTAAGATCTGTCATAAACCATGCTTATAAACAACATATTAACAATGACAGAACAACCATTAAAATTACATAATAACAAGCAAATTAACTCACAACAAAACAACCAGGCTTCCCCGAAATCTATCGCAATCCCACCATATACTGGTCAAGGATTCCTAGGCCCAAATCCTCATGTATAAAACTAGGTTTTACTACAATCCCACCATTACCGGTCAAGGATTCTTAGGCCAAACAATAAACATACACATACTTTACAACAATCCCACCATATATCGGCCCAAGGATCACTAGGCCTATACAATAATGGATGCCTCAGGATTTCTTCACCTACACCATGAGGAATTTTCTTGTTTTTACCCTCAGGATTTACAACATATCCCACCATATATCGATCCAATGATTTCTAGGCCTTTAGCAATTTTCCATAGATCACTTCACATCAGTTTTGAAACCATCCAAAAATCCAACTCAACCAAGTAAAAGAACCGCATCACACCATGGCTATTCGGAAATGGAAATGAAATGTTAAAAACACTATTACACCTATTAAAACAAATGCCCATGACAACAAGATAACCAAATACACATATGCATGTACCATGCATGCCAAATATAGTAAGGAAATCATACATGCCACCCTGCAAGTAATCTAGTTGTAGCTTCTTGATCCAACTCTTCCTTGCTTTATCTTTGCTTTCCCTTGATTTCCTATCCTTCCTTTGTCTTCCTCTCTCCAATTCTAGAGTGCTCCAAGAATGCTCGAAGTGTGCAACTGTATGAAAGAGTAGAGAGAAGAGACAGAGAGAGAGCTCCAAAACTGAATTGAAAAAAATGTTACACTAACAAAAGTTGTGAACTAATCTTCAGAAGTCTTTTTATCAACGAGGCCTCTATTTTCTTCATTTTTCATTATTTTACCTTTAATTTCCTCCTCACATGCAGCCTATTTCCTTCATGTAGAAGCTTCTATGCTTACATAACCTTTCTTAGCTAATATATATATATGTTAATTTTTCCATTGATTATAGGTTGTTATTTGTATATGGCTTGCTACTTGGGAAACCATGTCTCATTGACATTCATTGTCCAAAAATAAATTGAGGGCTGAAGCGACTGACTATAAAAGTTAAGAGTTAGCCATGTAGTGGGGAAACCACTCAAAGAGTACAACATAATGAGTGAACATAGTTTTTTATTATGAGTTTTTGTTGTTTAAAATACATTTTTAAATGCATATATGGATTCAAAAACCTAAAAAGAACTACGGGCAGTAGAATTCTACAATAAACTAAAACTCAAGTTTTTACAAATCTCTCCCACATTTTGGTTCAAATTAACAAAAAAAAAACGCCATGGAAAAGTTCATCAATTAGAATACATATGTGGGTGGGGGGATGGCCTTATGAAATTTTGATCTTGTATTTATGGAAACTCACATTGAATAATTTTTGCAAATGTGGCACATCTCTATCTAGCCACATTTGATGGCTTGAAATGTCGACTAGAAAAACTTCAATGTGAGTACTCACGAAATGCACAATCATAATAAAATAATATGTATATCAACAAATTAAAAATAGTAATAATAAGAAAATTAATGTTGGTCATGAATAAAATTCTTCAATTTTACCTTAATTCTAAATCAATTTTATATAAATAGATAAAGTAATTCAAAGTACAAAATAAATAATTTACTTTTTAGTATAATGCGGATATATACTTTCTTCACTACTTAAAATGGAGTTATTATTGATATTGAATTATGTTTATTTCATTCTATCTTCAATTTATATGAAATATTTAAAACAAAATTATATTTTACTATTAGCCACAAGTAAAATATTTCAATGTCCATATTAAAAGTATTGCATGGCAACTTGGTCCCTATTATAATCTACATTGTTGAATGCTAAATTAATAGAAGTCAATAAGAAAATGGAATCCTATAGGTTTGATTTGGAAAGAACTAATAAATTGAGATTTGAAGTGGATAAATTATTTGCTTACTCAAATACAAAGACTTGCATAAATTTTGGTGGGTAATAATGAGTAGTAAATACACATTTATAGTTTTACTCCTACAAAAGTGTTGAGGAAAACATAAATAATTGTGCAAAGTAATTCTTATTAGTTATATTTATTTACATCTTAATGCTTTCCATTTTTATAAAAAGACAGACGTACTTAAATTATGATAGGATGTATTAACATTTTAATATGGAGAATGTGACTCATAGATAAAATATTTAACTGACA
Organism: Pinus albicaulis; assembly: GCA_034641835.2. Classification (NCBI taxonomy): domain Eukaryota; kingdom Viridiplantae; phylum Streptophyta; class Pinopsida; order Pinales; family Pinaceae; genus Pinus; species Pinus albicaulis. The sequence continues at coordinate 1,230,320,763 of CM076572.1, forward strand.
GCTACATATATATTATCTAAATAAGTGATAATAAAAAAAAATTATGATTAAAATATTTTATTAGAATATTTTGCGAAACCATCATAGGATAGATCTATCTAACTCAAGATCTACGAAGATTCGAGAGGAGTCAAATTTGTTGAGGTCCTATATAATGTTCCCAAATTGGGGATTGCATAGCAAGCTTGGAAAATAACGCACTCCTTGGGATATTGGTGCACAGAATTGAGTTTGCAGCCCTTGGGTCCCTTAGATTAGAAAATATAGAGTCTAAATCCAAAAGGGGAGCAAAAAAAAATCAAACTAGGTGTGGTAAACAGGTCTCCCACAACCTAGTCTAGCTGGGAAACACCCTACAAGAGGGGTTGCAGCTATGCACAACAAGAAGCTTCAGGAATAACGCAGTAATTGAAAATATAAGTAGGAGGCCCTCAAATATAATCAATAAATGAATATACAACAAAAAATAAAAATAAAATGGAAGCTCTTTCAATATACAGTAAGTTACATGAGACAAGAGAGCAAGATAGCTTCAGAAAAGAGAGCTGCAACATAGATATATCAGCAGAAAAGGCTGAACAACGTTATTTTTATGAGCTGTAGCAGCTTTAAATTACATCTCAGATCTAGGAAAGATCTGTGGATGAAACATCAGATCTATATTAGATCTGGAAACTAGATGGCTTTCTTTACAAGATCCCCTTGAGGTTTTGACCAAATCATGCATAAATAAGAGTAGATTTGAGAAACAAGTTGTAGATCTGGAATTCACTACAGTAAATTTATGAATATAAAACTTCATTAAATGGATCAGATATGAATAGAACATGGATTAGCAAGCTAATCCATGGATCACCAAGTGGAAGGCAAGGCCCAACACTAGAGATATCAGATCTAAACTAAGAGCAAAACACCATGAAGATCCTCACACCAAAATAATGAAGTCCATCAATAGGAACAATGCTGTAGCTCAAATGAAATGGTTAACCACTGTAAAATTGTAGATCTAAAGTACAAGAAGAAGAGACACTCTTCGAAGAGGTTAAAAGACACACTCCATGAGAAGAGGCTCCTAAAAACAAACTAGATCTATGCATATCTAAAATCCACTTGCTGCAGCTTGCAAAAGTAGTTAAAACCTCACTAGATCTGTGCTGCTAATGAAAGTATAGCTTGGCCTCAAGCTTGATAGTGGATCAATTCATCAAATGATCCTCTAAGAATCCTCAAAGGAAGAGGTTAAATCCCTGCATAGGAATTCCAAGTACAATCCTCCATTAAAAAACAGAGAATGGTATTTGTCTAAGCAGAAAAATACTCATAAATATGATCAATCAACAAAATTCTTTCGCTACCCTCCCTCTCCTTTTATAAGATGGAAAGCCTTTGAAAACCCTAAACCACCTTGATGATTTATCCATTTTCACATGAGAGGCCTCCTTCTAGAACTGCGCTGTCCATTTTGGAGATGCAATGAGCCTAGACAACACTGTTGATTTGGTCAAGGTTGACCCAGTCTTCAGCTCAAACCTCTTTCACACCTGCAAGTGATTATTTACATGGCCCTGATTTATATTTGTTCACATGGGAATTGATTTATTCAGCCTTTTTAGGAGTTTTACATGTCCTCCTTTATTGATTTATTCATGCAATCATAAATGAAAACAAAATTGAATGTTCCCCTTAGTTATGGCTAAGTAGGAACATTACAGTCCTCCCCAACAAAATTTTTCTTGTCCTCAAGCAACTGATAGGGTAAGAGTTGTAGTTCTTCTCCTTATCCATTGATGGCACCATCAAGGATCAAATTTTTATCATGGGCCAAGTGCTCATTAAGCCAATACATCAAAAATTTCTCCTCCAAAGATGACATAATATGTGCATAGTCCAACCCTTCAGGAGTGAGGAGCTCAACAGAAATAAACATAGTTGGAGCAATGCTACACCTAAAACATGTATGATGGAGCACAAGTTGGATTTCCATGCCATGGGGTACATACACACCACTCATCCTTTGTCCATACAACCCCATAAACAATACCAATATATCTTCTATGTATGGAAGCAAAATTACATATATGAAAACTGAAATTTGCACTTGAGGAGGTGGGTCACAATCCCACATAAGATGCCATCTCAATGCACTCTTTGTCTTTAGTAGATCTGAGTGTGGTAAGTGGTACTCCCACCACACCTTTGCTGCATGAGTCACCTTGACATGGCTGAAGTGATACACAATTTAGGTGCCTTTAGGAAGCACCCATCATGAAAAGGAATCTTCATTTGCACATCAAGGGAATGACCAAGTTCAGAATTTTCCTTGGCCTCTAACAATCCATGAGATCCATATGATCCCCCACTCCTTTTAGGAGTCATATCCTACAAAAAAATGGCAAAGGAATGTGATAGATAAGATAATACAACTTGCTTGTTATGATCAGATCCTTTACCATTATAGTCCTTCACACACATGGAGTTGTGCATAAGCATTCCCCTCCTTCCAAGCAAAGGATGAGCTAGCTGAGATGACCCTTGCAAAGAGTCCATTGGCTGACCCAATCCTCCATAGTTATTGCACTCTTAAAATTGTTGATGTAAGTCCTCTCTCATGCCTTCCCAATCAAAATTCTTCCTGATCACGGAATAGATCCTCATTGAGTACATATGGCTGAGGAGTAATTCTTCATATGCTTCTTGTAGGATCCTCTGCTTTACCTTGGAAGCTCTAGCCAAGAAGACCTTACCATGACAATAGATGACCCCTCCTTGGACTAAGTAGCCCTCTTCTTGATGCATTCCATCTAGTATCATACCTATGTGGAGATCTTTGGAATACTCTACAAGTAGTTGAGGTTTCCAATAAAGATCCACACTGCTCAACAATGACAGCGCTGCTGATACATCCATGGGAATGCTCGTCTTGTTGCTGATTGATCCTTTGACATTACATATGCCAAAATTGCTTGTTGGAAGGTTGATCCTCCCCTTTTCCTCCTCCCACAACGTTGTAGCTTGCTCTTTCATTGCTCCAATCCTTGCTGGATCTAGATTTGGAGCAGCACTTTGTGAGGCTTCCCTCACAAGATCAGAATCTAATGGCATTCTAGGTGGCTTGCCATGAGATAAGAATGTCCCTTGCAACATCCTCATAAACATGAGAGAGGGAAATGTGAGATCCTTGCTTCCATTGCACAAATCCATCTATGTTGTTTGTGCAGAAACATTAGGTGAAGGATAAGTGTGCATGCCTTGAATCATTTGTGGTTTCCCACTCTTCAAGTCCACCCACTCCATCTGCAAGGCTTTCCAATCAGTGGTAACCTTCCCCAAGTTAATCAACCAGTGGACAGCCAAGATGATATTGGTTTCTGGTATGTCAACTACAAAGAAGTGATCCACCAAAGTGTAGGATCCCATAGTGACATAAAGTGATGGAACATATTGCATGCATTGCATGGTTCTATCTCCTGGGACCAAAACAAAAAATCCATCAAAAGTATCAGTGGGGATTCCTCTCCTTTGCACAAGGTGAGCATCAATAAAGTTGTGGGTTTCCCCACTGTCAATCAAGATAGACACTCTCTGGTTCATGACTGAACCTTGTACTCTTAGGGTCAAGTACTTAGGCACTCCTCTCAAAGAGGAGAGAGTCCCACTTGTTGGAGAAAAGGCTCCCTCTCCATCTCTGGATGGTGTTTGATCTCCTTCCTCATCATCACCAGGGCTGTGACCCCTCCTAGGTCCATCACTCCCATCTTCCTCTTCAAAATCTGAGAAGAATTCTATATAATGTGCCCTTCCAGAAGTACATCTATGTCCAGGTAACCATGGCTCCTGGCAAGTGAAACACAATCTCTTTTTCCTCATTTCCCTCTGGAGATCAATGTTAAGAGGTTTATTTAGTAAGCTCTCCTTGGGAGGAGTAGCTTTCTCTTCCTTCCCTTTAGAAGAGTGAGGGGCCTTGCTTTGGAAAGTTGTCGTTGCTTTTGGCAAGGCGTCCTGGAGATCTCTAGCACTCTCAATGGCATCATGCAAAGTGATGGGCTTGGTAGACTTAACCAACCCATGTGAAGGTTCCTCCAGGCCATCAATGAACATGTAGATACTCCTTGCTATAGATAGATCAGGAACCATGACTGATAATATTAGAAAATCGGAGATATAAGTCTCTGAATCTCCTGCCTGCTTCAGCTTTGCAAGGCTTATGAAGGGTGCTTCAAGATCCTTCTAGTCAAACCTATCCACCTGTCTTCTAGTGAACTCAACATAGGTATTCACATTTCTGTGTCCCAATGTAGACAACCCATGGAACCACCAATTGTGTGCTTCACCCTCAAAGTACAGTGCTGCAATCTTGACGACTTCAACTTCAGGGACTTTGTTCAACTGGAAATAGATATCCAGATTTTCCACCCATGCTTTGGCAGAACTGGAGGATGATCCATTAAAATTGGGAAAAAATAATCTGCCCATAGTGTGGTGTCTTCCATGAAAGAAACCACCATCTCTATAATGCTGCCATGGTCTTCTCGGGTCCTTGAGATGGAAAAAGTCTTGGAAACTCAAGTTATCCTTGAATCTCTGACTCTGAGAGTCATACTCCACAAAGTAACCTTCAAGGGAGGCTTTATCTTATGGTCCTTCATTCTCCACAGCAAAGAAGGTAGGCATAGTAGAGCGTTGTGAGGCTTGTGGAGCTGGTGGTAGGCTCACAGGTTGACCAGTCCCATAATGAGACATGTTAGATATTTCTCCTTGATGAAATATCCCAAGATATTCCCTCATTCTGTCCACCCTCATCTCCTTGATCTCCTTGGAAAGTTCTTTCATGGCCACTAACAGAGTTCTTGAAAACTCTTCACCTTCTTTATCACTGGTAGTTTCAGGGGCTTTACCCTTGTCCTGATCTTCAGTAGTATAGTCATAATTATTATGACTTCTGCTTTGGTACTTCTTCTCCCTCTCAGTGAGAGGTTCATCTTCTTATGAGTGCAACATGACTGGGGCTCCAAGGCAAGCACAGGCTATGCCAAGAAAATATCTCTAATACCACTGTAACGTTCCCAAATTGGGGATTGCACAACAAGCTTGGAAAATAATGCTCTCCTTGGAAGATTGGTGCACAGAATTGAGTTTGCAGCCCTTGGATCCCGTAGATCAAAAAATCTGGAGTCTAAATCCAAAAGGGGAGCAAAAACAAATCAAACTAGGTGTGGTAAACAGGTCTCCCACAACCTAGTCTAGCTGGGAAACCCCCTACAAGAGGGGTTGCAGTTATGCACAACAAGCATCTTCAGGAATAATGCAGTATTTGATAATATAAGAAATAGGCCCTCAAATATAATCAATAAATGAATATACAATATAAAATTAGAAGTAAAGGGAAGCTCTTTCAATATACAGTAAGTTACATGAGACAAGAGAGCAAGATAACTTCAGAAAAGAGAGCTGAAACATAGATATATCAGCAGAAAAGGATCAACAACGTTATTTTTATGAGCTGTTGCAGCTGTAAATTACATCTCAGATCTAGGATAGATCCGTGGATAAAAAATTAGATCTATATCAGATCTGGAAACTAGATGGTTTTCTTTACAAGATCCCCTTAGGGTTTTGACCAAATCATGCATAAATAAGAGTAGATATGAGAAATAAGTTGCAGATCTGGAATTTTCTGCAGTAAATTTATAAATATAACATTTCATTACAATGAATTAGATCTAAATAAAACATGGATCAACAAGCTAATCCATGGATCACCAAGTGGAAGGCAAGGCCCAACACTAGAGATCTCTGATCTAAACTAGGAGAAAAACACCATGAAGATCCTCACACCAAAATAACGTAGTCCATCAATAGGAACATTGTTATAGCTCAAATGACATGGTTAACCACTGTAAAATTGCAGATCTGAATTACAAGAAGAAGAGACACTCTTCCAGGAGGTTAAAAGACACACTTCATGAGAAGAGGCTCCAAAAAACAAACTAGATCTATGCAGATCTAAACTCCACTTGCTGCAGCTTGAAAAAGTTGTCAAACCCTCACTAGATTTGTGCTGCTAATGAAAGTAGAGCTTGGCCTCAAGCCCGAGAGTGGATCAATTCAATAAATTCTCCTCCAAGAATCCTCAGAGGAAGAGGTGAAATCCCTGCATAGGAATTCCAAGTACAATCCTCCACTAAACAAGAGAGAATGGTATTTTTCTAAGCAGAAAAATACTCAGAAATATGATTAATCAACAAAATTATTTTGCTACCCTCCATCTCCTTCTATAATATGGTGTTACACAGTAATTTTTCACCGTCCCTGCAATCCCCATCTCACCCATTGGAGGGTCATTTCTGTGACCAATAAGCAGTGTCATGCCTTGCAAATAACATCATTGCATCCCTTTCCATGAGGACAACATTCCTTCTGTTGATCATTTCCTGAGAAAACCCCTAAAAACACCTGGTTTTGCCTTGGCGCTGGTAGCCCATTATGTACTCACGCCAATGAGGAAAATTAACACTTAGCCTATGCCAATTGGCGCTCTGTCCCAGTTAAGCACCCGTGCGAATCTGCTTTTGGAAAGTTTTTTAAAAAAAGAGGCGAAGTTTCGATTACAACAACTTTGTGGATGAGTCATCAGGAGTGGTTTCGCCTGAATAACCACGGCCTTCCTCCTTTGGCCTCTTGTTTCCAACTTATGGGGAACCTCCCAAGGGATAAGGCCTCCCTTCCACTATTGTAGGGATCCCAACCTCCTCCTCTCCTCTATAAATATAGCCTTCATCCATTGATGAAGGGGTTGAATGACTGAATAGCTGAAGGGCTGAATGGCTGAATAGCTAGTCTTCAAGTTCCAAAATTCTCAAGAGCCTTATGTTGCAAGAGCCTCCATAAATCCCTTAAGGCCAAATCCAAGCAAGGAGACTATTTTCAAGATCCGAAGAGAGAGGTTTGCCCCATCCTTGACAGGCTTTTCGAGACGTGTCTTGCTGGCGACCCTCCGAGGGAGAATTCAATGTCAGAACTTGGCTGTAATTTTCCTTTGATTGATTAATAATAAACGACTATTGGTTATGGTTCCACTCTTGTTGTTATTTATAATAATGAGTTATGTCCTTTCTGATTGACATATAGTTGCATCTACTGGATTTTACGCTTGCGTTTGTTTTGTTTCTCGCATGTGCAGGTGTCCATCATGGAGATCGTGGGGATTGTGATCTGCCAGGGCTAAGGAATGGGAACGATACCTCTTCTAAAAGCAACAACATTGGATCTCAGGTAAGCCTTCATCGCTAGTTGGTTTATTTGCAATTAGGAACCTGCACCATAGCGTGAATGATTGTTGCTAGATCCGATCTGGGCTAGTAGGGATCGCCTCTGTCTGCAGAGGGGATTTACCTCCACAACAAATTGGCGACTCAACTGGGGACCGTTAGCTTGTTGTCGTTCATTTTATGAGCTATAGATGGAGCCTGAAGTTGGCCAGATAGCCTTCCAAAAGCTTTTTCTCTGCAATTGCAAAGTAGATCAAAGCTGCTTCAGTCAATCTCTGGTTTAGTTTGTAAACTAAACACTTGGAGCACTGTCTTGTCTCTTCAGTTGATTCTTGATTCTGGTTTCTTAGTTGGCTCTTTTGGCTGGCTCTTTTTGTGTTTGGCTTTTGGTTCAGCCCCAGAGGATTAGATCTGATCTCTGCTCTTCCGAATTTTAACCTTTTCATAGTTGTCTTGATTGGCGCGAGTTTAGCCCTGATAATCGTGCCAGTTGGCGCAGTTTTCCAGTTTATCACTCGTACCATTCCCTGTCTGGCGCGGATTACAGCCAGACAGTCGTGCCATCTCCTGTAGGTGCTAGGGTTTACTCTTGTTTCGAATTTTATTTTGGTCAGTACTTTGCTTCTGGGTTTGTTTTAGATTCTGCTCAAAGTGGTGAGTCTGGTCTTGGTTTGGAGAAATTCTTTGTTTTTTCATTTTCAGGCATTGGCGCTTGTTGTCAGTTAGCAACCTGCACCAATTGCCATTGGTGCTATTTTTTAGTGTGCAAGTCGCGCCAGTTGGCGCTAGTTGTCAATGTACAAGTCGGGCCAATTTCAGGGTGTGTGAAAATTGAGACTTTTTCCCAGAATCCTTCACTAGTGTGTCTTTCCCTTCCGGTCTTTTCTCTATATGAGCATAGATTACATTGCTCATTGTTTGAAATGCCTTCTCTCCATGATTGTTTGATGTAAAAGGGAATGAATGCCTTGTTTTGATCTCTTGCTTTGGAATTCCTCTTTGTGTTTGACCTCATATGTCTTGTCGCATTTTGAGGGATTTCGTGACAACGTGTTTGAAACAAAGATTTCATTCTTAGTGTTTGTTTACATCTCTTTTGCATTCAACCTTCATTAAGAAGATTTACGTTTATTTAGTTTTCATCTCAAAGTGTTCTTTTTGTTAAAATGCATTAGATCGCATTACATTGAAGAGTATTTTTAGATTTATCATTGAACTTAGATTACATTGTTTAATGATCGAAAACTAAAAATCGCTTTGAGTGCATTCTCTTTCATGCATTAAGTAGATTCTCATTTCATCGAAAAATGCATTGAGTGCATTCTTATCATTTGAAAAGAAAAAAGGAAATTGTGCATAGATTACAATTGCATAGTTTTCGAAAAAGAGGATTTTTCATAGATTACATTGCATTATTCACATCGTTGAGTGTTTGAAATTACTTTTGGATAGTGAAAGTCATCTAGTTTGGAAAAGTTTCGTTTTCAGTATTGTTGTTTGTTGCATCATTGTTTGAAGCTCTTCCATTAACTAGATAGCATTCATCGAATTGAAAGATTTCTTTTCTCATATAGCTGCATATAGGAGATTGTCAGATGACACTCGTTAGGGCCTTGAAACCGAGACGTAATTGAAGATAAACTTTAAAATTTACTCAATTTACACTAAGGCATTATTGAAATCTAACGAAGCACATTTAAGAGGTCTAGGCTAGAGACGTGTTTCGGCGTCTTTAAACCTAGTAGCTATCGTTCACCTCTCGGCTTTAGACAGCACTAGTATGGACTTGTGCTCCCCGTACCGTCGAGTATATAAAGGGAGACCCCACTAGGCTGCCATCCTTTATCCATAGGAAGCTGAGTCTGCCTCCCTATACCTGTGATACACCGGACAAAACATTCGGGGAGATTGCCTGCACGTACGTTAAGTCCTTGGTTGATTTCTCCTTCATTTTGAAACCAAGGTGTATATTGCAGTTCACGGTTATTTGGTACACCCTTTGCCTAGAATTCCTGAGCAGTCATTTCGATCTTTTCTGACTCATTAAATTTCAAAAGATTATCAAGCACTTGTCCTTTCACGCTTGTTTCAAAATTGAAAGTGATAGAGTCACCTTTTTCCTGTTTCTCGACTCTTAAAATATGAAACGGTAGAGTTTTGTTTCAATGTTTTAAAAATTAACTGCCCACGAAATATTCCTGGTTAAAGTTAGTTTCCTTAGGGTGTTGTTCTGAAGATCATTGATGGCAACTTTTCCAGAGTTCACCAACCAAGGAATCCCCTCTGATGGGAATCTTGGTCATTTTCCTCCTTTTGGGAATGTTGGTGCTCCTTACATGGCAACATTTTCCTTTCCTCGGTTAACTGTTGGGTTGCCTGTTTGGTTGTTTTCAACCCTTGTGGTCCCGAATGTCTCGGCTACTGTTCAATCAGTTCCTCTGCCTGAACAACATCATGTTGATTCCAAGGTGGACCTCTCCCCTTATTTGCCTGTTTCTGCGTCCTCCTCTTCTACTTTGCTTGGTGAAAGTCTGGATTCGAGTAACCAGGTGGCTAAGAAGAAGAAGAAGAAGACAAATAAGAAGAAGTCTGATAAAGGAGAGGCTAGCTCTGCAGTTATTGCGCCTAAGAAGTCTCCTCTTGATAAACCTTCCAACCCTCCACGGAAAGTCAATTTCCCTTGCATTTTGTGCACAGGAGATCATATTCTTTGAGATTTCCCTGGCATTCCCAAGGTGCTTGAAGTATGGTCCAATGGTCATCCGCCGTTGCCTTTAGCTTCCGAGAGTCAGGGTGGGGGGAAATTGTCAACTGGTGCTGGTAAGGCTCCTAAGAAGCAAGTTAATATCACCAATCCCTGTAAGTTGTGTGAAGGGCACCATGCCATTCACCTTTGTCCGTATATGGATGAAGCCAAGCGAGTTTTGGACAACTCGGTTGTTTCTGCACCGTGCCTCCCGGCTGGTTATAAACGAATTTCTTTGAGTCCTCCGCCATCTGATCCTACAATTGGTCAAGAGTCATCCTTGGTCGATCCCACTCCCTCGGAAATTAAAATTCAGGAATCCGTCCCTGACCAACCATTGGTCGTGGGATCGGTTGAGCTGGCCCCGTTTACGGTACACCAGGTCCTTTCTGTCGAGAGTGGACCCCACATCCCTCAGGTTCTTCTTGTTTCTTCAGATTCCTCGGATTTGGAGAAAGATTCTCCTATCCCCATATCTCAAGAAGCTGCTCCTCCGCCTCCCGTGATGGAGTTCTTGGAGGATACCCCTCCCACCTTTGAGATGGAGGTCATGGATGATGCTCCTTCTTCTTCCGTAACACCAGGGGAAGACCATCTCGGTTCGATGGTAGCCCCTCCAAGTAGTTTGGTTGCTTCCTTCGATTGGAGTCGATTTGAAGGATACCGCCTTCTATCTTATGTGCCTTTCGAGATCACAGTACAGGCTTTTGGTCTGGTCGTACCCAGCACCATTATAGACAAAGGTGCGTCTGTTAGTGTTCTATCCTCAACTACTTGGCAAGATTTTGGCTCGCTGTCGCTTGTGCTTGTTACACAGAATCTGTTGGCATTTAACAGAAGAACGAGTCAACCCTTAGGGATCCTTCCAAGGTTACCTGTTACTTTGGGAGGTAAAACCGTCCATATGGACGTGATGGTTGTTCTAGGCCCCTTGGATTTCAATCTACTCTTGGGGCGTGATTACACCTATGCCATGGGAGCGCTTGTCTCCTCCCTTTTTCGTGTGGTCTATTTTCCACATGAGGGATGGATCATGACCGTTGATCAACGTTCCTTCTTTGGTCCTAATGTGGCAGCTGGCCCGCCATCATCCCTTCTTGGTTTTTATCCACCTGTTGTATCTGCCCCACCACAGGTCAACTATGTGGCTACCTACCCCGTGCCTGTACCCAGTGATAGTGCCATTGTGCATCAGGTGCTGGGGGCATTGGATCCTTCCTTCCAGGATGTTTTCCTTCCATCAGGAGTCGAACTCTTGGAAGCGATGACTTCTTGTTCATTATGATAAGTTTTTCAGAGCATGGTTCTTTTCCCGTGTCAAGCTCCTTAAAAAATGAAAAAATATTGTCGAAGCAGAGTTCCTTGTCTTGTGTCAAGCTCCTTAAAAAATGAAACAAGGTTGTCGGAGCAGAGTTCCTTGTCTTATGTCAAGCTCCTTAAAAAATGAAACAAGGTTGTCAGAGCAGGGTTCCTTGTCTTGTGCCAAGCTCCTTAAACCATGAAACAAGGTGTTCTGAGGATAGTTCTTTTAATGTGTCAACCTCGTTAAAATAATGAAACACATTCTTGTTCAATTCAAGTTTTTGATCAGATCTCGTAAAATACTAGTCGAGTCTTTCTCTTGATCTCGTAATTTGAACCTTCACTCCATCTACCTTTCATATGGATTGAAGCTTAGGGGGCATGTACCTCGAATTGAGTCACCATGCCGGGGGCATGCTTAACTTTTTCAAGCATAGTTTGTTTCCATTTCAAGCTTGTGTAAAAATGAAACCGGTTTCAAGCAGAGTTTCCTGATTTCAAGCTTGTGTAAAAATGAAACCTTTCCCATTTTACCTCTGGTGATTGCCATTTTATCAGCCTGTTTTTTCCAGATGAGCCTTGGTTTTCTCACTCCATCATCACTATCTGCTTGGCCGATCATATGCCTTCACTTGGATGTTTTACCCATTCCTGAGGAACCGCTGCGATGAGTGGTCTTGTTAGCCAGCCTCTTAACCGTTATTTGTTTTGAGCAATTCCACCATTACCGAAACCAGTTGCTACCCTTTATACCACTCGTTCCTCCAAGAGGAGTCAACTTTTAGCTCTTTTCTGACTCTCTAAAAATGAAAAGATTGCCGAGTCGCTTGTCGTTTTGATCTCGTTAAAGTGGCTGCGAAACGACATCTACCCAGTATACGTTTACCCCTTTTTTCGGGCTGGGATAGATTATTTACGAAAAAGGAATACCCTAGCCTATCGCGACTAGGAGGTTTTCTCAGACATATTTTTCTACCTTTTCGGGTCTAAGGAACTATTTACGAAAAGGGACCGTTGGAGTTTACTTTTCTGCTGTCTTTTCAAACTCTCTAAATATGAAAAGACGCAGAGTTCTTCCTTTGTCAGACTCGTTAAACTCTAATGACATTGGATTCAGTAATAATGACGTTATTCGAGTTTCTCCTTCCTAGGGCTCGTTAAATGTACAAGGATGGATTCGTCCAAAGGACAGACTTATATGACAAGCATATGGTATCTTCTTCAAGCTTGTGTAAAAATAAAGAGGTACTCGCCAGAAATGGTGGGGAAAATGGAACCAACATCATTGTCGTGTCGGCAGTACGTCGCTCTTGAACATGGCACTTGTGTGCATTCATGTCGGGTTGGGGAAATATCATCTCGTTTTTCACTTGCCTCCGTGGGTTTGGGTGATCCCTTTTGACCTCTCATCTGCTCTTTGCCTCGTCATCATGACCTCTGATCTTTTGATGTCAAATACTGCCAAATCCACTTTCGTGCTGCCAATATGTTCAAGAGAAGTTGACCTCTGCAAATTTCAACCTTCCTCTGATTCTCATCTGATCTTGATTCACAAAGACATTATGTTCCTCTGTCTCATGTTGATGATGTGGGAAACACTATGGCCCACCTTTGATCAAGGTCACTTCCTGTCGACTTCAGCTCATTATCCAGGAAGCTGATCTAGAGACTCCCTTCCGGTACCTTGGAGTCTGCATGCCTCAATGGAAGGTTCTTTGCATTCGACGTGAGGTTTTCATCATTGGCCTCTGATCGAGTGATTTTGCGGGTGTTCGATGTCAGCTCATTGATTCACATGCCGTAGATTGTACCTGTAGTACCTTGAGGGCCATTTTCATTATTGGTGGTACCTCTCACATCTGTTAACAGCTTTCATCATTGGCTGCTAACCAGGCGATGTTCTTACATGTTCGACTTCAACTCACATATTCACATGCTTGAACTTGTACTCTGTTTGGGTCGAGATGGAGCACAAGACCCTGGATTGTGTCTGTTGTAATCTAGGCTACGAGTTTGTGGATTATTATGATTATTTACATGACTCACTTACTGGATGGCTGCGACCATACCTGAGTCTATTTATCGATCCTCACTGGATGGCTGCGCCCATGCCTTGGATCTGGATTGTTGTATACTCTGTTATGGATGGCTGTGTCCATACCACATATATATCATGTATCTGAGATATCAGTTGTATTTCTCTACGCAGGTTTTCTGACGGTGGTGTTTTCAGTTGGACACATTCTCATAAAGCATTTCACCCCTCTCTCTCTTTCGGGCCTCATGCTTTAGGGGGCATCTGTTACATAGTAATTTGTCACCTTCCCTGCAATCCCCATCTCGCCCATTGGAGGGTCATTTCTGTGACCAATAAGTAGTGTCATGCCTTGCAAATACCATCATTGCATCCCTTTCCATGAGGACAACATTCCGTCTATTGATCATTTCCTGAGTAGACCCCTAAAAACACCTGTTTTTTCCTTGGTGCTGGTAGCCCGTTATGTACTCGCGCCAATGAGGAAAATTAACATTGATCCCACACCAATTGGTGCTCTGTCCCAGTTAAGTACCCGTTCCAATATGCTTTTGGAAAGTTTTTTAAAAAAAGAGGTGAAGTTTCGTTTACAACAACTTCGTGGATGAGTCATCAGGAGTGGTTTCGCCTGAATAACCATGGCCTTCCTCCTTTGGCCTCTTATTTCCACCTTATGGGGAAACTCCCAAGGGATAAGTCCTCCCTTCCACTATTGTAGGGATCCCAACCTCCTCCTCTCCTCTATAAATATAGCCTTCATCCATTGATGAAGGGGCTAAATGGATGAATATCTGAAGGGCTGAATGGCTGAATAGCTAGTCTTCAAGTTCCCAAATTCTCAAGAGCCTTATGCTGCAAGAGCCTCCATAACTCCCTTAAGGCCAAATCCAAGCAAGGAGACTATTGTCAAGATCCGAAGAGAGAGGTTTGTCCCATCCTTGACAGGCTTTTTGAGATGTGTCCTGCTGGCAACCCTCCGAGGGAGAATTCAGCGTTAGAACTTGGTTGTAATTTTCCTTTTATTGATTAATAATAAACGACTATTGGTTATGGTTCCACTCTTGTTGTTGTTTATAATAATGAGTTATGTAATTTTTGACTGACATATAGTTGCATCTACTGGATTTTACGCTTGCGTTTGTTTTGTTTCTCGCATGTGCAGGTGTCCATCACAAAGATTGTGGGGATCGTGATCTGCCAGGGCTAAGGAACGGGAACGCTACCACTTCTACAAGCAACAGTGTTGGATTCCAGGTAATCCTTCATCGCTAGTTGGTTTACTTGCAATTAGGAACCTGCACCATAGCGTGAATGATTGTTGCTAGACCCGGTCTGGGCTAGTAGGGATCGCCTCTGTCTGCAGAGGGGATTTACCTCCAAAACAAATGGAAAGCCTTTGCAAATCCTAAACCACCTTGATGAGTTAGCTCTTTTCACATGAGAGGCGTCCTTCTAGAACTGCGCTGTCCCTTTTGGAGATGCAATAAACCTAGAAAACGCTGTTGATTTGGTCAAGGTTGACCCAGTCTTCAGCTCAAACCTCTTTCACACCTGCAAGTGACTATTTACATGGCCCTGATTTATCTTTGTTCACATGGGCATTGATTTATTCAACATTTTTAGGAGTTTTAGATGTCCTCCTTTATTCATTTATTCATGTAATCAGAAATGAAAAAAAAATTGAATGTTCCCCTTAGCTATGGCTAAGTAGGAACATTACATCCTCATTTTTTCCATTCTTGAGGAAATTTTCAGAGAGATTTGGTCTCTCATTGGCCTTCATAGATACAGAGTTAGATGGGGATTTAAATAAATTGATATGATACTTTCAAAAATTAATTAAGAAAGACAAAGGAATTGCAAACGAAGCACCTCAAGGAGCGGAAATCACAGTGTGTAAACCCTTGACAGTCGAACAATGCATTTACCTATTCAAACCGAGACAG
Source organism: Pinus albicaulis (assembly GCA_034641835.2). Lineage (NCBI taxonomy): Eukaryota > Viridiplantae > Streptophyta > Pinopsida > Pinales > Pinaceae > Pinus > Pinus albicaulis. The sequence goes on from CM076572.1 coordinate 1,230,336,060, forward strand.
GAAAATTAGGATAGGACCATACCTTCCGAGCTTGTGGAGTAAAGGGAAACACTAAAGAAAAGAAAGAGTAAATATTGCAATACTTGTGTAGAACATCTTCCCCAGGCTATGAATGTAACGTTGCGAAGAGAAATGGAAGAGTAAGTCTATGGCAATGGATTAGAGATATAAAATTATAGGGTACATGAACATAAAAATTAAGCAATTTCTTGGCTTACTTGCCACAGTGAGAGGTAGCCTTAGAGGGAATTTGGCACGAGAAGTTGGAGAACGCATAATAGTGAAGTGAGCACCCAAAACCTATATAAATTCTAAAAAACATATTTAAACTAGAATTTATTATAGTCTTGAGCACTTAGAAAGTGGCGCCAAGCCACTGCTAGCTCCCTGCGGAATAATAAAACAAAGAGGAAATGAAAAATAACGATGAGATCAAAAATACTGTAAGGGCTGAGCCAAAATATGTGAATGAAATGGTTATGCCTGGTTTGAGTTGCGCCATGGCAAGCAAGATTGAACTAGAGTAAATGATTTCTGGTCGACAGAGTTCAAGTCACAGTAGAGATGCAGAGAAGCTACGTTGGTGGAACTCACAACGTGAAAATGAAAGAATTGGTTAGGGTTGCAGTGGTCAATACCCTAAACGGGGACCACAATAATCTCCACTGTAGATCCTAACGCTTCAAATCTAATGGTGAACAACTAGACAGATGTCCACATGCAATATAAATTTCCAGATGCAGGTACAATACAATGAATCCAAATTATGACACATAATACTCTGACGGGACTTAATAAACCATGGATTAAATCAAATGTACAATTTAAATATATGCCATTATCGCATCGTCCTCACAAAAGATTAATCATAGGTGTTATGAGAACTAATATCATACAACTAACTAGTTTAAGCTCATAAGTGACTCACACATAGAGACATGCGACTAGCTTAGGGTATGGAGGATTAACCAAGCTTGAAAGTTAACTTCATAACTGTAAGGCATGGGCCAGGTTGATATAATATTTACATAGTTTTACTTCGTATGTTCGCAAATAATAATATGGAGCTATGGGTAAAATAGAGTAATTGTTAAAAAAAAATTATTATTACTGTGATGTATGTTACAAGTGGTATCATAGCAGCGTTCATACGCTGGGACCCAATGGGTCACCTAACATGATAAACTGTTGTGTGTAAATGATGCATATAAAAAAAGAGATAACATAGTAGAATAAAAATAAGGAGGAGATCAACACAACAAACACCGCGAAATGTAGGGGAACCCACACCCCAATCCCATCCAGAAATGAATCTATAAATGTGGCTTCATCTAAGTGTAAATTATCACCGACAAACCAGTAGACTGCTGGAAGAAAAACAATATCAAACTAGTATATTTCTAAGCATTGTGCAGAAGCTATAGGAAGAAATGGTCTGGGTTAGGAGTGATACTGAGCGCTTGATGTAAGAGCAGGAAAAGATACTCAAAAGCCTTTTTGATAACCAAGCCCTGAAAGAGATACGCAGGAAGAAAATGAACAACAAGCTAAGGACCAAACTAATGGCAGACTGGAAAGAAGCCATTCACAACGAAGTAACAAGAATAGGAACTATAATAAGGCTGAGTCTGGTAACGTATCAGAACAACAAGAAATTAAGAAACAAAAAGTGGAGTTACAAGGTGAGTTTCAAAATATTAAAGCACCTACGTTTTATGGAGAAGCCAACGAGGTGGCAAAGGCTTGGTTGATTAATATGAATAAATACTTTCAATTTTATGAGTACAAAAGCAACCTTAAAGCCAAGTTGGCCATTTATCAATTGTGAGAAAAAGCTACCTTGTGGTGGGAGGAAGTCAAGAATGTCCACAGTATTGAAGACCAAGACATGACATGGGATGAATTTTAGAAATAATTTAAGGACACATATCTAACAAAACGTTTCTATGATGAAAAGTCCAGATATTCCATGATTTGAGGTTGGGTCAAATGACAATGGATGAATACATAACCAAGTTCACTTCATTATTAAGATACGTACCTTATCTAAGGGATGAAAAGGCTAAGGTAAAATGGTTCTTGAGTAGTTTTCCGGGCCACATGAAAGAACGAATTGAGTTTGTGAATCCAAGGGCCATGGATGAAGTAATTTGAAAAGCCAGAATATGTTATCAGAAGTCCAAGGAAAAAGGAGAAATAGGAAAATATTGGCAGCCAAGAAAAGGGCAGAAAGGAAATTCAAATTTAAAAAATGATAGGACTAATAACTTTTAATAATTCTATAAAGAATTCAGTTAGCAAACAGTTCGGAAGAAATCATCAAAGAACCCAGTGGCCTATGGAAGAAAAGCCTACAAAGGCTTCCAGCAAGCGAGAACATGTACAAAACCATAAACTACCTCTACATTGCTGGGGGTGTGGTGAGGATCACTATTATAAGAATTTCCCACAGTGGGGAAGAAATGATACAATAGCTAACCTACAAGAAGCCTCTATAGTGGGTGATGGAGCCCGGAACATACGCAGAATTAATGCAACTTTGGAGGATTGGCAGGCAGATTATCAATCAACGATGATAAAACTGGAAGGTAAGTTAATTTCACAATATATTTATATTTTGGTTGACATAGGTGCCAATTTAAGTTATGTAAACCCCAGAATAGTAGAAATCTATAAATTACAAAGTGAGAAATTCAAAAATACCTGGCTAGTACAACTAGCCACTAGGGCAAAGAGGAAAGTTTGTGCCAAAGTTCTAAACTATAAACTGGAAATTGGGAACCAAGAGTTAAATGTGGAATTTAATGTATTGATTTTGGGATCCTACGATGTACTATTGGGCATGGATTGGCTGGAGAGACATTAGTCTCTCGTAGAATGTAAAGAGAAAATTAAATATTACAGAATGCTAGATGGAACTTGTCAAGAATTACAAGGGGTAAAGAAGCCGTTATCACTCAAGTTTTCCTTGAAGTTGTGGAAAAGGAAAGTATACCCGAGGTAACCACAAACCAACCTTCAGATGCAGAATCTAGCCAATCTGCATCCAGAGAGGGCTCTCTCTTTATAATTTATCTTTGTTCTTAGGAGGTTTTAGGCTAGTTATAGATCCAAGAGTTTGTTTGAAAATGGTGGAATCCGCAAACTAGGGGCAAGGTTGAAGATTTTCAGTCCATTGGGCTATGGAGTCAAAGGATGGCTTTACTGGATTTCTATTCTACACACAAGATGGCTTTGTAGGGCAAGATAGCCAAACAGAGAACAATCCTTAAAATTTAAAGTGGATGGAATGGGTTTGAAGGGATGAAAGGCAGTTAAGAATCTTTCACCATGTTCAAAAGAAAGAAATGAAATGATTACAAATAAAGAGCAGTGAAGAATTCTTTACTATAGTAACCAAAATGTTTAAATTAGCAAAGCAAGAGAAATTAAAAATTCGTTGCTTATAACCAATTTAGAGGAAAACATTAAGAACAATCACATCTGAAATCAGAGTACAATTAAGTAAATTCTGATTCAATCCTTTATGCAAATTATTCGGAGATGAACATAATGATAATATAAACAGATATAAAACTTAAGACATAGGATAGAAAGACTTATTGAACTAGAGTCCGACACATGAATCCTGCAAAAAGTCTTGAGCTTCAAATCATCATCCAGCAAGCCACAAAGAAAGTTCTCCAAAGCACTTTTATTCCAAAATATCAATGTTACAGCAAAGTAGTAGAATCCACCCAAAATATTCCAAGAGTGAAGTATTTATACAAATTCTAAACTAAAATATCTTGAAAAAATATCAAGATTAGTTCACAAATCTCTCAAACTATTTTACATAAATATAACTTAAGTAAAGGACACTCAAACTAATGCATCTATTTGAAACTATTTTGTATGGATAGGTGATGAAAAAGAGGATAATTCTAATTTGATCCAACTCTTAGTTGATGATGAGGCATCCAAGTCACTAACTGCTTCCTTTCTTTGTACAATTCTGCTCCAACAATTCTGCAAATTTGGGGTCCAATGATACCTTTATATTTCTCAATCCGTAATTGATATGTAAAATGTGAAAGAGGTTATTGTAGATACTTCTGTTGGTGAGATAAACCTCTTTCACTTTCCTAAAATTCCTCTCCAGTTGTGCACAATAGGCTCTGAAAAAATATGTGTAAAACAGAGTTTTACAGAGTCTGAAAACTAGCCTCTAAAGATGTGAATGTATCTTTCATTCTGAAATAAATATGACAAACGTGAGATAGGTTTTTTTATATGGGTCCCTTAGAAACAAAAACCTCCTTCCGTTTTGTAAAATGTATTTCTAATTGGCCAAAATCGTCTCTGCAAAATGATGACTTAACAGGAATTTTCTGCAAAAAGTGCTTTCCAACATTGTTTAAAATTTCCAAAACCATAATATATGTTAGGAAAGAGAGAGAGGTTTTTGTAGATGGTCCTCTTAAGAACATAAACCTCTTTCAGTTTTTTAAAATTCATCTTGGATTGATCACAATAGTTTCTGCAAAACTATGACTTAAACATGCAATTTCTGCAAAAATATTCCTTCTTGTTGTGTTTTTCATATTTTCACTTTTTTGTTCCTTTGACTATTTTACTTTCACTTTAGACAAACTTCAATGTTGGTGAAAGTATTTTCATTTCCTTTTTACCATTTTATTGCCTTTTGTATTTACTTTTACTGTTTACCTTTGACTGCTCTGTAACTTCATTTTAACTTTCACCCTGACTTTTACCTGATACACTTTAACCACTGATACTCTTTAACTGTTAAAGGAAGATAATCTAAATCTCAGTGAGGGGCATCCAAGGGTGCGACATTCAGAGCCACGGGAATATCCATTCCTAGTTCTTGTGGATTTAGAAATGGAAATTTCGGTTTTCAATGAAAAAATGGGCACAAAACAGGTTTGGGAATGTAATTGTGGTTTCGGGATTTGAGGAGTAGACTAATCAATCAATTCTGAACCTATTTCAACGAAAGAAAAATGAAAACCAAGTTTTTACAGAGTTCAAAGGGAGTTTCTAGGGTAAATACCTGTTTTCTGAAGGAAAACCGTGTTTAACAGGTACTGATGGACGATGGATGGACGCTTGAATACTGGAATGATGGGGGTCTTCAGTAAATTCTGTTAATGGCAGTTTAACAATTGATTTTCAAATTTTTAGTGTGGAGGGTGCAATCGCTTTCAACAGACAGAATGATAGAAAATACACGGAATCTTGTTTTATTTGCAAAGTCAACGAGAATTTTTTATTGTTTTCGAAAATGACGTCATCAGTGTATGGGAGGACACGTCACCGGGGTCGGGCAGTAAGCGGTAAATTCCGCACCACTTTCGGGAGTTGGTGGTATTTTGTGGAATGGGAGTGATTCCATTCGGAGATCAACACGTGGCGGGTGCACTGTTTCGAAACCACCGTGATCCCGCGCGCTAACGATCGGACGATGGATGGCTAGCGGAATTACAGTGGGCCATTGATACGGGAATGGGCGATCGGACGGGTGATATGATGATAAGATGGTGGGGGATTTAACACGTGGGCCCAAAGTAATTAATGTTAATTTAACTATTCTGGGCAGCGTCTTATTGGCTGAGGGATTGGTTATTAATTAATCCGGGTGATTAATTAATCCCATTGGTTTATAAAGGGTCGGGTTACGGGGACTCGAGGTTTTATTCGTTTTTTCCGTTTAAAACATAAAACATATGTTTAAAACCTTTTTCAATATTTTTATTATATGGTAATAAATTAATGCAATTTATTAACCATAGGGGCAGGGATAGTTTATAAGGATATATTTTTAACCAAAGGTAATTGTAATGAGGGATTTTATTTCAAATATATGGAATTAAATACTTTGGCTAAAAATCTATAATAAGAGGGTTTTGGGGATATTACATAGGAGGAGTTATACATATAGGGAAAGGTAATTTATATAAGGATTTAATATTTAAAGTTAAATGTTAATATGACAAAGGAAACAAGGGAAACTCAAAATACTTTACACAACTAGGAAAGTGAAGATTTCTGAAGTAAATTGTATTATCTCAACTTCAACACTTGAACTTATAATAGTAAGTAATTTTGAGGGATTATTATGGAATTTTGCATGATTTTCCTAAGTAAAATAAAATTTTACTTAGGAAAATATTAAAAGGGAATGTTTATAATAATAAATAACTTCAAATACTTAGGTCTTTTTGATCATCAGGCCGAGGGTCCGGTCCCTCCAAAAGTCAAGGAAATGCCTTGAGCCCCTTTAATCTTCAAATACCTTAGCACTTTGGGGAAATTAGTAAAACTCTTAGGGAGAAAGTGATGTGGGAAGTTAATAATTTTGAATTTGCTTTCTGTAAATTTTCCAATGTATATTCTGCTTCAGTACTTGTGATGAAAGTTAAAGATCAAACACATTTAACACCATCATTCATCATATGAAACTTTGCAACACCATCTACCTACCCTATCTACTTTACACTACCATTTTCTCTTCTTTATTAGGGTGCACTTAGACTGGAAAACCCTTATCAATTTTCTTTTCTTTTACATGGCAATTCTATCTAATTCTCAACTTATTACATCCAAGGGCTCAGATTAAACTGTTGAGCACCTTTTATTAACTCTACCTATCTACTTATCTGCCATGATTAAACTGTTTGGTCAGATATTTATTCTCTATTCTACAACATGAAATTGAAATATGAATGAGTCAAGTTTAAACAGTTTGACTCTTCATAAATTGTGGCAAAAGTTTGACAAGCTGCACACAATTGCTTTATTACAAAAATAAAATAGTAGTGGCATTTGGATTTGCACACTTTCCTTGGTCTATTTTTTGTTTGGGGTTCATTTCTTTCACTTTTTTGACCATTTTATTTTTCTTACCCTTTGATTTTCTTTTAGGGTATACCCTCTTTACATTTTTAAATTTTTTGATTTTTTGGTTTTTTAAGAATATGGAACACCTTTGTTTAAGAAAGAAGGTTTGAACATATTCCATAGTTCAATCAAGACAATCATGAAAAATGAAACCTATTGGTATAGGAGACTAACACTGGCTCCACTTGGGGATGGCTTTTCCTTGTGAAAAGTCAAGAACAGCAGGTCAGTTGCCTCAAAATGTCTTCAAACTAAACCATGTAATATCCTTCTTCTGGTAGCTTTATTGTATATATGATAGTAAAACTTCTGAAGCTTAGGGCCTTCACTTCGGGCTTCAACTCCAGTAAGTTACTATCCACTCAAAACTTAAAACTTTGCTGCCCAGTTAGGAATTTTCTGCCTTGTTCCAATACCAAACATGAATTTGTTGTGGTTGAAAATCTTGAATTGAATACAGTCCTTTTTCTGCAACCTGAAATCTGATCTAAAACTAAAACAACACACAAAAATTTTCAAACCAACTTAATGAAAAACTAGCTGAAAATTGAAAAAATAAAAAAATGTTCAAAATTCTGAGCTTATTAGCACTCATCTACCTACTCAATCTACTGTTCAACTGCTAGTTAGGTAAAATGAAATAGCCAATGCAACCATTCAAGCATTATGTACTTTGATAGATTTTGTTGCATTTTCTTGTTGATTATCAAAATTGTACTTCTGCAACCTATTAGAAACTTGTCAACAAATGAGAGGATAAGGAAACACTTGATTTCCTTTGTTGACTCTAGAAACTGTAAAAAAGGATCTTCCAAAATATATACACTGATGTTTAACTGATCTGAACAACTGGACATCTGTTCTGGATGGCCTCCATACCATGAATATGAAATGTTATTTTCATCTTTATCTCCCTGTAAATTTTCAGATAAGATTTGTGATGATATTCCTACTAATTGTAATGTTTGAGTGTTGAATCCTTTATCATCTTGATTATGAAAATCATAGTTAGTTAATAGAGGAATGATTTGAATGCCTTCAATATTCAACATATTTTCTATTGGATCTTGAAAATCTTGGGAAAATTGTTGGAACCTATGACATAAAATTACATGGGACTTCATAAACTTCAACATGTTTCCCATTCTTTTCTTTAAATATGTTATACCACATTTCCTTTAAAAGCTGAAATGCTTCAAAAAAAAGTGGTATGGAACTTTCTTGTGTCATTTGATCATTTATTTCAATGGGAACTGATAACTGCAATTGTGAAACTGAAAAATCTTGATCAATAGTTTCATTATCTTCTTTGTTGTCAATCACAATTCCTAAAGATTGCTGATTATTGATGGCATGATAGTTTTCTCTAATGAAATGAAATGAAGCAAAACAAAGAGGTAAAGAATCTTCACTTATTTCCACATTTTCTGCTCTTCCTTCCTCACTCTCATGGCTGATCTGTATTGGCTGATCACTGTCTTCAATCTGCTGAAACTGCATTTCTTCATCCTCCAAACTAGCTTCTGATATATCTGTAAAGTTAGCTTGAGTTTGGAGAACATAACTATCATCATAATGATCATACTTAGGTAAATAATCAAAAGAAGGAATGTCATCAAACATACACATTCGATCAGCAGATTCCTCTTCCTCATATTGATTTGTAAATTCATTTTCTGATCTATGATAATTTGAAATAAGAGGAATTTGTTCATGGCTATCAACCTCTTCTATTTCTTCATGGTGATTTTGAATAAAAAATTCTTCTTTCATAGTGATCTCCTATGTTATTTCATCTAGTTTTCTTACCAAAAGGTTGAGTTTTACTTCTGCAATGTTTTTCTTTTCCTCTTCTTCTGCTTTCAACATTTCCTGTTTGATTTGGAGATTAACTTCCACATCAACTGCAATATTCTGCATCTGTACAAGTGTTTTTGGATCTTTTTCTCTTAACCGAAATTCTATTTCTAAATCAAAGGCACTTGAATAATGCAAGAGAGCTGAATCATGAGGAGGTCTAATATTTTCTGACATTGAATAATAAACTTGATTAAATCTGTCAGAAAATTGTTGTATCGTTTCATTTGAATGTCTTTTTAATTGATTATATTCTTCCATGATCACAAAATGATTAACTTTTATTATCCATCTATCAAGGAAAAGTTTGATAAACTGTTGGAAATTTGAGATGCTAGCATTAGGCAGATTTTTGAACCAACTCTTTATTCTATTTTGCAAAGAAAGAGCAAAAAGTCTAATTTTAACACCATCTTCATCAATCTCAAATAAATCCAAATAATTCTCAAAACCTTGAATATGTTTTTGGGCAGTGATACCATTCTCTCCATCAAATATAGGAAGATAATTGTAGTATTTTTTAGGAAAATCATGGAGTATAGGAGGTAAAATAAGGGGCTTATATCTATCTGGAACTTTATATGGCACAGGGATATGTACAGGGATTGCAAGATCAATCTTGATTATTTGAGGCTTCTTAATTGGAAAATGATCATCATTAGATTCATAAGAAAGCTGCTCAAAGAGATTAGGAGAATTATTACTTACAAAATTCAAAGGAAAATAACTAAAAACTAATCTAAGATCTTCTATAAAATACAATATACATTGAAAAAAATTCTTAATGAGAAAGAACATAATGTCTTGGATTAAGATCCAAGTTGAAAGCCTGATCTTTCCATATTGTCCTTTGAGGTTCATTCCTCCAGTGGAGTCTTGATTCTGAAATTCATTTGGAGTCGCCAGGTGGATGATTTTAACCTTTGTGTGTTTGATCTCTGTCCACCATCATAGATCATATCTAAACCTGTAAAACAATTCTGAAGAAAAAGTTAGTTCTTTAGGAAACCAAATTTTGAATATTTTATGATTATTTTATTTTTTATTTTTTATGAATTTTCAAAACAACTTCTATGATTTCTTTAAGAAATTTAAGATTTTTAATTAAAATTTTCTCAAAGATTTATTGAACTAGAGAGTCTGATTGAATGTTTTGAATCCAAAGTTTAGTTTATAAGCTAAACCAGAGATAGACTGAAGCAACATTTGTTTACTATGCAGTTGCAGAGCAAAAGCATTTCAAAGGCTACCTGGCTGATCTTCAGACTCTGTCTATAGCTTATAAATCAAACAATAGTATCAATAAAATGATTCAAATCCCCAGTATGGTCGCCACTATGTTATCTCTCAGGTTTTCCTTCAAGTTGTGGAAGAGGAAAGTATACCCGAGGTAACCACAAACCAACCTTCAGATGCAGAATCTAGCCAATCTGCATTCAGAGAGGGCTCTCTCTTTATAATTTATCTTTGTTCTTAGAAGGTTTTAGGCTAGTTATATATCCAAGAGTTTGTCTGAAAATGGTGGAATCTGCCAACTAAGGAAATGGTTGAAGATTTTCAGTCCATTGGGCTATGGAGTCAAAGGATGGCTTTACTGGACTTCTATTCTACACACAAGATGGCTTTGCAGGGCAAGATAGCCAAACAAAGAACAATCCTTAAAATTTAAAGTGGATGGAATGGGTTTGAAGGGATGAAAGGCAGTTAAGAATATTTCACCATGTTCAAAAGAAAGAAATGAAATGATTACAAATAAAGAGCAGTGAAGAATTCTTTACTATAGTAACCAAAATGTTTAAATTAGCAAAGCAAGAGCAATTAAGAATTCGTTGCTTATAACCAATTTAGAGGAAAACATTAAGAATAATCACATCTGAAATCAGAGTACAATTAAGTAAATTCTGATTAAATCCTTTATGCAAATTATTCGTAGATGAACATAATGATAATATAAACAGATATAAAACTTAAGACATAGGATAGAAAGACTTATTGAACTAGAGTCCGACACATGAATCCTGCAAAAAGTCTTGAGCTTCAAATCATCATCCAGCAAGCCACAAAGAAAGTTCTCCAAAGCACTTTTATTCCAAAAGATCAATGTTACAGCAAAGTAGTAGAATCCAGCCAAAATACTTCCAAGAGTGAAGTATTTATACAAATTCTAAACTAAAATATCTTGAAAAAAATATCAAGATTAGTTCACAAATCTCTCCAACTATTTTACATAAATAGAACTTAAGTAAAGGACACTCAAACTAATGCATCTATTTGGCACTATTTTGTATGGATAGGTGATGAAAAAGAGGATAATTCGAATTTGATCCAACTCTTAGTTGATGATGAGGCATCCAAGTCACTAACTGCTTCCTTTCTTTGTGCAATTCTGCTCCAACAATTCTGCAAATTTGGGGTCCAATGATACCTTTATATTTCTCAATCCGTAATTGATATGTACAAAGTGAAAGATTTTATTGTAGCTACATATGTTGGTGAGATAAACCTCTTTCACTTTCCTAAAATTCCTCTCCAGCTGTGCACAATAGGCTCTGCAAACATATGTGTAAAACAGAGTTTTACAAAGTCTGAAAAATATCCTCTAAAGATGTGCATGTATCTTTAATTCTGAAATCACTGTGAAAAAAGTGAGATAGGTTTTTGTAGATGGGTCTCTTAAGAACAAAAACCTCCTTTATTTTTGTAAAATGTATTTCTAATTGGCCAAAAGCATCTCTGAAAAATGATGACTTAATAGGAATTTTCTGCAAAAAGTGCTTTCCAACATTGTTTAAAATTTCCAAAACCATAATAGATGTTAGGAAAGAGAGAGAGGTTTTTGTAGATGGTCCTCTTAAGAACATAAACCTCTTTCAGTTTTGTAAAATTCATCTTGGATTGATCACAATAGTTTCTTTAAAACTATGACTTAAACATGCAATTTCTGCAAAAATATTCCTTCTTGTTGTGTTTTTCATCTTTTCACTTTTTTGTTCTTTTGACTAGTTTACTTTCACTTTAGACAAAATTCAATGTTGGTGAAAGTATTTTAATTTCCTTTTTACCATTTTACTACCTTTTGTATTTACTTTTACTGTTTACCTTTGACTGCTCTGTAACTTCATTTTAACTTTCACCCTGACTTTTACCTGATACACTTTAACCACTCATACTCTTTAATTGTTAAAGGAAGATAATCTAAATCTCAGTGAGGGGAATCCAAGGGTGCGACATTCAAAGCCACGAGAATCTCCATTCCTGGTTCTTGTGGATTCAGAAATGGAAATTTCGGTTTTCAATGAAAAAATGGGCACAAAACAGGTTTGAGAATGTAATTGTGGTTTCGGGATTTGAGGAGTAGACTAATCAATCAATTCTGAACCTGTTTCAACGAAAGAAAAATGAAAACCAAGTTTTTACAGATTTCAGAGGGAGTTTCTAGGGTAAATACTTGTTTTCTGAAGGAAAACCATGTTTAACAGGTACTGATGGATGATGGATGGACGCTTGAATACTGGAATGATGGGGGTCTTCAGTAAATTCTGTTAATGGCAGTTTAACAATTGATTTTCAAATTTTTAGTGTGGAGAGTGCAATCGCTTTCAACAGACAGAATGATAGAAAATACGCGGAATCTTGTTTTATTTGCAAAGTCAACGGGAATTTTTTATTGTTTTCAAAAATGACGTCATTAGTGTACGGGAGGACACGTCACCGGGGTCGGGCAGTAAGCGGTAAATTCCGCACCACTTTCGGGAGTTGGCGGTATTTTGTGGAATGGGAGTGATTCCATTCGGAGATCAACACGTGGCGGGTGCACTGTTTCGAAACCACCGTGATCTCGCACGCTAACGATCGGATGATGGATGGCTAGCGGAATTACAGCGGGCCGTTGATCCGGGAATGGGCGATCGGACAGGTGATATGACGATAAGATGGTGGGGGATTTAACACGCGGGCCCAAAGTAATTAATGTTAATTTAACTATTCCGAGCGGCGTCTTATTAGCTGAGGGATTGGTTATTAATTAATCCAGGTGATTAATTAATCCCGTTGGTTTATAAAGGGTCGGGTTACAGGGACTCGGGGTTTTATTCATTTTTTTCGTTTAAAACATAAAACATATGTTTAAAACCTTTTTCAATATTTTTATTATATGGTAATAAATTAATGCAATTTATTAACCATAGGGGCGGGGATAGTTTATAAGGATATATTTTTAACCAAAGGGAATTGTAATGAGGGATTTTATTTCAAATATATGGAATTAAATACTTTGGCTAAAAATCTATAATAAGAGGGTTTTGGGGATATTACATAGGAGGAGTTATACATATAGGGAAAGGTAATTTATATAAGTATTTAATAATTAAAGTTAAATGTTAATATGACAAAGGAAACAAGGGAAACTCAAAATACTTTACACAACTAGGAAAGTGAAGATTTCTGAAGTAAATTGTATTATCTCAACTTCAACACTTAAAATTAGAATAGTAAGTAATTTTGAGGGATTATTATGTAATTTTGCATGATTTTCCTAAGTAAAATAAAATTTTACTTAGGAAAAGATTAAAAGGGAATGTTTATAATAATAAATAACTTCAAATACTTAGGTCTTTTTTATCATCAGGCCGAGGGTCCGGTCCCTCCAAAAGTCAAGGAAATGCCTTGAGCCCCTTTAATCTTCAAATACCTTAGCACTTTGGGGAAATTAGTAAAAATCTTAGGGAGAAAGTGATGTGGGAAGTTAATGATTTTGAATTTGCTTTCTGTAAAATTTCCAATGTATATTCTGCTTCAGTACTTGTGATGAAAGTTAAAGATCAAACACATTTAACACCATCATTCATCATATGAAACTTTGCAACATCATCTACCTACCCTATCTACTTTACACTACCATTTTCTCTTCTTTATTAGGGTGCACTTAGACTGGAAAACTCGTATCAATCTTCTTTTCTTTTACAAGCAAATCTATCTAATTCTACCCTTATTACATCCAAGGGCTCAGATTAAACTGTTGAGCACCTTTTATTAACTCTACCTATCTACTTATCTGCTAAGATTAAACTGTTTGGTCAGATATTTATTCTCTATTCTACAACATGAAATTGAAACATGAATGAGTCAAGTTTAAACAGTTTGACTCTTCATAAATTGTGGCAAAGTTTAACAAGCTGCACACAATTACTTATTTACAAAAATGAAATAGTAGTGGCATTTTGATTTGCACACTTTCCTTGGTCTATTTTTTTCTTGGGGTTCATTTCTTTCATTTTCTTGACTAATTTATTTTTCTTACCCTTTGATTTTTCTTTTAGGGTATACCCTCTTTACATTTTTTAAATTTTTTGATTTTTTGGTTTTTCAAGAATATGGAACACCTTTGCTCAAGAAAAAGGTTTGAACATATTCCATAGTTCAATCAAGACAATCATGAAAAATGACACCTATTTGTATAGGAGTCTAACAGAAGCCGTTACAGTTGTGTCCTATCACAACCTCCCAATTGAGTAAGTGTATTAGAAAAGGATGTCAGATAAATTCCATTCAAGTGGGTTTTGCTAACTGTACAGAGAAGACCCCTATGATGGAAATTATATTAGTAGTAAAATATTTCATGGACATGTTTCCAAAAAATGTACCAATTCTTCCTCCAAGAAGGGATATCGATTTCACTATTGAACTGATGCTAGGAGCATCACCAATCTCAAGAGCACTATATCAGATGAGTGTACTGGAGCTAACTGAACTGAAAATCAAACTGCAAGAGTTTTTTGACAAAGGGTATATTCGACCTAGTGTGTCTCCATGGGGAGCACCAGTGTTATTTGTAAAGAAAAAATATGGAACCATGTGAATGTTAATGGACTACAGACAACTCAACAAATTGATAGTAAAAAATAAGTATCCATTGCCACAGATAGATGACCTGTTTGATCAGATGAAAGGGGAAACTGTATTCTCAACAATAGACTTAAGATTTAGATATCACCAGATCCAAATTAAAGACAAGGATATCTACAAGACTACTTTCTGAACCCAGTATGGGCATTACAAGTTTGTGGTATTACCATTTGGTTTAAATAATGCACTAGAAACATTTATGAGGCTGATGCATGGTATATTTCACCCCTTTTTTGATAGATTTGTCCTGATATTCATTGATGATATTTTGATTTATTCAAAAAGCATGGAAGAGCACAAATATTACTTAAGGATAGTGTTGGAGATGTTACGAAGACATTAGTTGTATGCCAAACTCATCAAATGTGACTTTCTCAAGGAACAGATCCAGTATCTAGGCCATGTCATTCCGCTGAAGGAATAGAGGTTGATCCAAAGAAAATTAAAACTATTATGGAATCGCAAGTACCCCAAAACATGGTGGATATCCATTCCTTTGTGGGGTTGTCTGGATACTATTGACAGTTCATTGAAGGATTCTCAAATATTGCCTTTCCAATTACATTTTTATAGAGAAATGGAAAAATATTTAAATGGACTAGTGAGTGTCAGAATAGTTTCGAGAAGCTCAAAAATTTGTTGACCATTGCCCCGGTGTAGAGGGTAGCTGACCCTAATAAATAATTTGAGGTTTGTACCGATGCTTGTAAGGAAGGTGTTGGTGCAATTTTATCGCAAGAAGGAAGAGTGGTTGCATATGAATCAAGAAAACTAAAGGAGAATGAACAACAATATTCATCCTATGACTTAGAACTGGTAGCAGTAGTGCATGCACCCCAAGTATGGAGGCACTACTTGTTAGGGAAGAGATTCGTGTTAAAGACCGACCATAGCAGTCTAACTAGCTAATTTAAGCAAGTTGATTTAAATGCTCGCCAGGCAAGATGGAACTATTTCTTAAGAGAATTTGATTTCGATACACAGCATGTGAAAGGAAAAATAAAATTGTGTGGCAGATGCTTTAAGCAAAAAATTGCATTGCATATATGAACTTTGTTATAATCAAATCGAATGCAAATTTTTGTATTAGATAAAAGAGGAAGCCGAGAAGGACCCTGAATATTGATTTTTATGGCAGCAGGTGGAGGAAGCCAGAAGATAGGAAAAACATTCTGATTATGTAAATAACAAAGACCAATTATTAATATATAAAGGAAAGTTATACATTCTGAATCAAATTAACTTAAAGGAGCTAATCATGAATGAGTACCACCGTGGCAATTACTCGGGACAACCAGGATACGAGAAAATGTTAACAACAATTAGAAAAGTTTATTTCTGGCATCCTATGTGAAGAAATATTGTGGAGTACTTAAATAAATGTATGGAATGTCAACAAGTTAAGGTGGAACATCAACACCAAGCCGGATTGTTGCAGCCTATACCAGTACCTGAATGGAAGTGGGAAGCTATATCCCTAGATTTTATTACTGGTTTACCAAGATCAAAGAGACATAATGACTTTATTGTGGTGGTGGTTGATAGATTGAGTAAGGTAGAACACTTCATACCAGTACAGTCTACCTACAAAACTTTGTAAATAGTAGATATCTTCATGAGAGAGATCTTCAGATTGCATGGCATTCCAACGACTCTGATATCTGATAGGGACGTGAAGTTTACTTTAGTATTTTGGAAAGCCCTATTTATGGTTTTGGGAACCCAAATAAATTTCACCACCACTTATCACCCCCAGACGGATGGAAAAACTGAGCGAGTGAATCAAATATTGGAAGATATGTTGCGAATGTGCGTGATGCAATAGCCAACGAAATGGGAAGAATATCTACACTTGGTAGAATTTTCATACAATAATGGTTACCAAGAGTGTATTAAGATGAGCCCCTTTGAAGCTTTGTTTAGGTGAAAGTGTCGTACTCCCATCAACTGGAGCAACCTAGAAACCAAGTTGATGCTTGGACTAGAGATGTTGGCTGAGATGGAATTGGAAGTAAGAAAGATAAAAAAAAATCTGAAAGCGGCTCAAGATTGGCAGAAGGTACATGCAAATAAAAAAAGGACTTATTGGGAATTTGAAGTGGGCGATCATGTGTATGTAAGGATTAAACCTAAGAAAATCACAGTAAGGTGGACCTCCTATGCCAAATTGGCTCCCAGGTTCTGTGGGCCTTTCCAGATATTGGAAAGGGTGGGACCCATGGCATATCAATTGGATTTATCCAGCCATATTCGAGTGCACAATGTGTTCCATGTATCCTTACTGAAATGATACGTACATAACCCAAAGCATGTAATACACTGGCAAAGCATTCAGGTAGGGTAAGATTAGAAAAATCCTATCTTAAATACCAAGTTTTATGAAATTTTAATTCAAGGTTTTTCTAAATGCAGGTCAAAATGGATGACAAATTTTTGGTCAAACCTCAATGTATAATCGATCAGAGAGAAATCATGCTTCGGAGGTGAGCCATCACCCAGGTTAAAGTGCAGTGGAAGCACTTAAGCTTGGATGAGGCTACCTGGGAAGACGAAGGATTTGTGCGTGAGTCTTACCCAAAATTGTTTGCTGAGTTGGAATGAAACATCGAGGACTGTGTTTACTTCCAAAGGGGGGAAGTTGTGACAACTGGCTGAAGTGAAAACTAATTTTCATGTTATTTATTTTAAAAGAGACTAAACATTCGTTTTTTTGAGAACATGATTATGAATGATGAACACAAATTAATTATGTTTCTTTTTTGGAAATAAAATTTAACTATGGAATTGTGATTCCATAAAAAAAAAAAAAAATTGACGATAAAAGTATTCCAAGAACTGAGAGTGGTTGAACAAAAAACCGTTAAAAATAATTACCTTTCCTCTAGGGATAAAAGCACATCCTAGTGAGTAAAAGGGGTTCTGTTCTGTAATAGAGGAGAGATAGGAAGAGAGTGAACATTCATGAGTTGGTGCTGACCAATGGAAACACTCAGCATTTCTAAACCCTGGAAACGAAGAGTTGATCAGATTGGGGTCAAGGACTAATGATTGCTAAAATTTGAAATTGTTCAAAAGTGTGTCAAAGCCGAGTGATTGAATAGATCTTAGCTTCTTGGTTCTGGCGCTGCAAACGGTTCGAAAAACATACACCGTATAAAGAATTTATTGCACTTTGAATGCCGAGGTAAACTGTACAATTCCTAATATTTCTAAGGTGGAATTGATTTTTTTTTTTAATTATTTAATTATAATTTAATATTAAATATATATTTATATATGTTATAAGATATAATATATTATATATTTTTAAAACATATTATGTTGATCAGCGAATGTCATTGATGTCAACCCAAGCAGCACCAGGGGCTACGCCAATATTGCATGGAAATTTTGACATACCAAATTAATATATTCTGGGTCAAGAATACTTTTGATGGTTTATACTTGTCATGATGTTTCCGTTGATATATTGCACACCGGGTAATTCTTCGCGGTTTGAGAGATATTCATGTTTAAAGTTTGTACCCCCAGTTAGTGGGCTAAAACCCCATGGGATTGTGGAATGGGTTATTGAAAAGTCAATAATTTTTAAGCTCATAAAATCCATCCCACGTTCACTTGTTGAAGCCCCTCTCAACCTAATAATTTATATAAATTGTGATCCTCATATCCTCCTTATGCAAAGATTTCACCATTTGAAACAGGTCATCATGGAATTGTCGCTCTAAATTTTGTTCTACGAAGGTTCACAAGCTGAAATTTTTATGAAGCGAAGCTGAAATCTTGAGGAATCTCATGTAAAACTTTCAAATCAAGGTGCACAATAGTTTCGGAGATATGATTTGTGGAAGTTAGTGTTTTTGCAGGCTCCTGAAATTCATCGCAAAGAAGTGACCTTGGGAAAATCGTTATAACTCTCTCTCTGAGTATCGGATTGGAATTATGTAAAATGTGGTAGATAGTGCACAGACTGTAGCTTTTCTCTCTATCAATTTTAGAGCCTAATGAAAAAGAAGCGACACATGGCACGCCATACAAGTTCACTCTACTGAAACATTTCATAATTAGGGCATTGTGAGAGATTGGGCATAAATCTCCCTTGAAAAATCCAAATTGGGTTAGACCTGTGGCATTGGAAACACGACTCAGAGGAATACTATAGGACCAAAAATAACATATTGGAGATCTGAAATAATAGAGATACACCATATTAAATATTGATCTCCTAGAATGAAAGAAAAATCTAGATCATGTGTTGTCAAGGGCTGCAAAGGACGATAATTTCTAGGGCAGCAAAGAAAAGCAAGGTGTAACAGAGGGTAGCTTGACAAGAGAAGCAACCAAGGTGCAAAACAACAACAATAAGTTCATCACATGAAGTCTTCAAGTGGGCAGCACTGCATACAGTCACTGCAAATGTATCATTGTACTAAGTCATTGTAAATACATTATTGTAAAAATTGTACTAGTGTCTATCTACCAAGAGTTCAAGAGGTAGTGTCTGGAGGTCTAGGATCATCATTAGGTGGTTGTGTAATAGTTGGGGTTATGGTCTAGTGTGTCTTCTTATTATACATCATTCTATATCATTTTAAAGTGGATCATTTTCCCTCGTACGGGAGTCCATTCTTCTTTTATTCTTCTACAAGGTGGTAGAGACAAGAAACAATAGGATAGGACCATACCTTCCGAGCTTGCAAAGAGAAGGGAAACACTAAAGAAAATATAGAGTAAATATTACAATACCTGTGTAGAACATATTCCATAGGCTATGAAAGTAATGTTGCAAAGAGCAATAAAAGAGTAAGTCTATGGCAACGGATGACATATATAAAATTAGTGAGTACATAAACATAAAATTTAAGCAATTTCTTGGCTTACCTACCATAGTGAGAGGGAACCTCACAGGGAATTAAACATGAGAAGCTGGAGAACGCATAGCAGCGAAGTGAGCACCCAAAACCTGTAGAAATTCGAAAAAAAATATTTAAACTATATTTCTTGCAGTCCTGAGTGATTAGCAAGTGGGACCAAGCCACTGTTATCTCCCTGTGGAATAATAAAAAAAAGAGGAAACACAACTTAACGATGAGCTCAACAATACCGTAAAGGCTAAGCCAAAATTTGTGAATGAAATGGTTATACCTGGTTCGAGTTGCACCATGAAAAGCAGGATTGAACTGGAGTAAAGGATTGTTGGTCAATAGAGTTCAGGCTGTGACGGAGATGTAGAGGAGCAACGCCGATGGAACTCACAATTTGAAAATGTACAAACATACAGTTTAAAGATATTCCATTATCGCATTGTCCTCACAAAACATTAATCATAGGTGTTATGAGAACTAATATCATACAACTAACTAGTTTAAGGTCATAATTGCCTCGCACATAGAGACATTGTGACTAGCTCAGGCTATGGAGGATTAACCAAGCTGAAAATTTAACATCATAACTATAAGGTGTGGGCCAGGTTCATATAATATTTACATAGTTTTAATTTATATGTTCGCAAATAGTAATATGGAGCTATGGATAAAATATAGTAAGTGTTAAATTTTTTTATTATTATTACTGTGATGTATGTTACAAAACATCAATCCAAAAACCAATAGAAACTATTGGTCATGATCTGGTTCATAACTCTGACAACAATATTCTACATTTTTAACCAAATGGAAAAATATTGTGTAGAGAATATTTCCAGATCAATCGCATCCATTCCTGGTAATTTTGACGTTTCGAACCTAGCCAACAAGGTTCATCTTCAGGAAAAGATTCATGGGTAAGACTGATCTTACACATATGGTATAAATATGACAATGAGGGATGATGAGCGGGAGAAGCAAGCGAGGCTGACTTAAAAATTCTAAAATTAAATAATTAAATAATTAATTGTAGAGATTTGTATAAATGTTAATAGTATTGTTATTTAAATTCCATTCTAATTAAATACTTAATTAATTATTTTTTATAAAAGTTAATAGTAATGTTTTTTAAAATAATTTCTAATGATGGTCCAAAAACGTTTTATTTATTATTAATTCATTAGAGGTTATTAACTATGATTTATATATATATTAACATTTTTCTTTATAAAATTCATTCTTGTGTTGAGATTTCACTTTTAATTTAATTTGAAAATTTTTGTATTTATTTAAATTAAAATTAAAAATTTAAATCTGTAAGCCTAAGTTTTGAGTTAATTAAAGTATTAGAAAAGTGATGGTAGTAATTATTTTTGATGATAAAAATTGATTAAGATTAATATGTGATGGAAGAATTAATCATAATACGTAGCTAGTGGAGTATAATGTTAATTGGAATAATAGGGAATTAATTAATTTGAAGAATATTATATCAAGGGAGGAATAAAGATAAGTTATCTATAATTAATGAGTTATTTTAAGAAGGCAAAGGTGCAAGATAGGATATAAAGGAAAGGATGGTTCAAATAAATGAATTAATGGAGTTCCAAGCAAAAGGGGGAGAGAGGGAGGGAGGAATACTGGAAAAAAGGATGCGATGGACGAGGGAATGGGAAACAGAGGAGGTGAAGGGTAGGAGGATGAGCAGGGTCAAGGCGAGAGATGAAAGATAGGGAAGGGACCGAATTAGGTATGGGTGCGAATTTTTTTTAGGTTCGAATCCAATTATCACTTATTTTCCATCCATCATCACGTTTAAGGTTATTAGGATGCTTCCCAATTTCAATGGCTTCCCTAAATTTCCTGTGGTAATAGTGATCAATTTTAGCCACTACCCAAGAATTTTCAATACCAATTTGCTAGGGTGTAGCTTAGTTGGAGATAGTCATGATATCCCCATAAATGATTTCGTAAATCATAGAGGTCATATTTATAATGATAGTGTATCACACAAGTAATTGGTGATTCATTTTATATATATATATATATCACTATTTCAAATAATTTAATTTTAAAAACAATAAAAAATTTCAAATTTTATAAATTTTAATATAAAAAAAAATTAATCATCAAAATAAATAATATAAAAATTTTATTGATAAAAAAATTACATTTAATTAGATATTGAAAAGAATGTGCATATTATTTTGTGCTATAGGCCATTAGGAAACTTGAGCAACAACAAAACCATAATTTTTTTAACCATCCAAAAAATAATTTTTATAAATAGAAAATATTACATAACCATCTTCAAGTAGGCCTAAAACAAGTGTATCCCAAAAACTACAGAAACTATGATACAAGTAACCATTAAAGATAGAGCAAGAAGTCACTAACTTGCCTTTGCACATTTTGATTCCTCAATAATAAGGGTTTTTTTTATTGCTTTCTCGTGAGCAACAAATTTAGAAAGAGGCTTAGGGTCTTAAATTTGTTGAAAATTATCCAAACATATGATCTAGAATTTTTCTAGCCTCATCAAGATCTTTTGGAAAGATTCATTTATATCTCATTTATGTCAAGTAAAACTATTTCAAGCAACATTTTCATGTATTATTTAAGCCCTTTTCTTATGTACCCAACATTTAATATGCACCTAACAAATTCATCGACAAACTCAATATTTGACCAACATTCCCTCTCCATAAAAATACCACATTCTATCTCAAGTATCTCATCATGGATTTGATGTGGAGTGTGGTCTCAATATCATTTAGCGGAAGCCTCTGCTACTTGTTGGGCATGAAAATTAGTTGTTGAAACATACTAGATTTCTACCAAATGCAAGGGTCAAAGTTTAGTCTCATAAAGGTGCCCACTGTACATGAGATACTAGTTATAAATTTGGATAGGAGAGAGGGGGAGAGCGGAGGTTAGGCTCCAACAAAGTAGGATACAAGGATGAGTGAGGTGTGGATACAAAGAGAAAGTCACTAAAAGTTTACTGTAACTACTTCGATGCCTTAGAAGCGTTCCCAAGTGAGAACAAAAAACTGTGGATAAGGGGATGGACAGGATACACTGGGCGAGAAGAAAAAACACGGTTGAAGGAATATATGGAAAAAACTAGGGGAAACCTAGGAGTAACCCAATTTTATAGCTTGAATGAAAACAAACCAAAAAAAAGAAAAAATAAAAGAGGGAAACAAAGTTCTAAATGGAAATAGTCAGCCATGTATGAGAGAAAGTTACTTTTGTGTGTTTTTATATACAATTGGAAATCTATCATAATTCAGTTGGTAAATCAATAATGAAGACAATCATCACTAACTTCTATTTGTAAATGCAAGCCGACTCGTTACTATTATTCAAGGAAAACCATGACACCTAAAACTACAGATTAGTAATTTGTAAACGACACACCCTTACAAAATTTTATTCCTGATAAATGCTTTTAGCCCTTGAGCCATTAATGTGTTTAGCCAAACAAAAAAAAGTTTTAAGCATACTTCAAGTCCAATACATCTCTCACACAAATATATTCATAATCTTAAATGTAAATATATCCATATTCTTAAATGTAAAGGAAACTTTTTTTGTCAATATAAAAGAGTATTCTTCTCTAATATAATGACGAATTATCTTCTACTGTAATGGAGAATTGTTCTAAAATAATATTGAATTCATCCATTGTGGCGAAGCTATTGATAATCAGGTTCACGAGATTTAATTTATATAATTTCTGCTATGAATAAAAGAATTTTTTATTTTCCCTTGCGATTTTTACCAATACATTGTCTAGTTTTCCATGTAAAATTTGTATTACTTTTTTTCTAGATCAATTTATATTAATAAAATTTGTTTAATTTACTTTTAATCCTAAACTTATTGTTGTTAATTTATCGATTATTGTTTTAATATAAAATCCTGCACAATCACTGGCCACTACATCCTTCGAAATAATCATAAGTGTAAAATTCCATTCTCTGTCACGTATAGCATGTGGCATTTCTACAGGGTTACAGATGGCAACATGAAGCAGCCACTCTTCTGAACGTAGTATTAGAGCATCCAACTAGTATGGTCAACGTGACAATTGAATTAAGTATTAACTAGTTGTTAACTACTAATATGTCATTTTAGTTATTATTTTGAAGAAAGACTGAAACATTTATTTTTTGGAAAAATGTTTTTTTTTTTTATAAAATTAGTTATGGAAAATTAGTTCCATAAGAGTTAAAAAAAAATACTGATGGTAAAAAAAGGTATTCCAAGAATTGAGAAGTGGTTGGACAATTTTGAACAGTTACCTTTTCCTCTAAGGATAAAAGGTACATCCTAGTGAGGAAAAGGGGTTCTGCTCATTAACAAAGGAAGAGAGTGAGGAATTTCCTGAGCTGGTAGAGACTAGTGGAATCACTTAGAATTCTTGAGAATTTCTAGTATTAATTGGACTTGGGGTCCTGAGGTCTCAACAAAAATCTCTTTCAACCTATACATCTCAGGTATGGAGCACGGGGGAAAGCGAAGGATGTAATCACCTCTCTTGATGGTTGGGTGCATATCATCAATAGATTTCACATTCAGATAAGTAACTGTTCATTTCAGATAAATTAGACAGGAATGATATTATAGGAATTTTCACACAGATATGTGTTTAATTAGCTTCAGGGGAAGCAATATTAAGATGGAACAATATCTGAAAGCAAAGAAATGAGTTTTAAAAATTATTCATGAACTCAGCAAATTATTAAGAGTTTCTGCAATTATTATTAAGAGTTTATGCAATTAATACTATGAGTTACTGCAAATTAATATTATGAGTTACTGCAAATAAATATTATGAGTTACTATAAATATTTATGGGTTTTCTGCAAAATGTTTATGAAATTCAGTAATATTACCATAAGGAGGCATTCTATAGGAAAAAACTGTATTTGGCCCTGTATAAGGAAATACAGGAATCACTAAGTAAATTATGTTGCAAAGATTTAAATCTGTTAAGATGAAAACATAAGAATATCTGGAAAAAGTGAATATGCTATTGAATATATTTACATATTCACAGTGACAAATCGAAGCAAGTAGTCAGATTATAGAACTTTGACATCTAAAAACTATTGCGGAGTGAACCATTGGTTCTCAGTACGAGGTGGTAACCTCAACCCATAACTTGTCATTACTCCTGACTTTTTGTACTCGGATAGAAATTAGATGTGGTCTGGTCACCTGATTAAAAAGGAAACATAATCATGTATTGGTAATTTTAAATTAAAGAAAAGGAAAACAAACTATGCCAGAATAACATTATCATTCCAGGAGCTACGTGCTATGTAGATATCTAGCTAAAAAAATAAGCGGAATGGAAACTACGATACATTGAAAAGCTAATATACAATGGAGAATGAAATTCATGGTCTGACTAGAGGCTATGAACTTAAATATCAAAACATTTAACATGAAAGTACGCATAATGGAAAAACAGAGCATATATGTATATATATTGCATCGAAAAACATAGTTCTCTAACACATCAATAATTCCATGAAGAATTTCATCATAAGAGCCAAAATGAGAAACCCTGTAGGGAGTAGTTTTAAAAGGGAAACAAGTTATTATGAGTTACATTTCCGAAATTAAGAAAAATCATAAACTAAATCTAAGAAACTAATCCGAGACCCAAAAGTACTAGTTCGGAGGAAGCCTTCTAATAACTTCATTACACTTGAAGGAATGGATAATCATACTACTATTACTGGAATCCATTCAAGAAAATGCAAGAAAGCCGAAACTAGAAAACAAGCTACTCGACTGGTCATATTCTGGGGTCAAAACCCAAGTGGTAATTCTTTAATACGCTAGAGAAGAGGAAGGAGTCCTTTTATACTAAGCGGTTCACATATGAGTACCTAGAAGGGTAGAGTCATTTCGTCAGCAGTAAGAAAAGACATCAACACTCAACCTGAAGGAAGACTTATGGGAGACCTTTCCATTCGGGTAAGGAACTCACCTGCAACAATAAGACACAAAGATCTTAAAACATTGGCATAATTAAATAAACAAAATTACTGGTAAAACTCAAAGATCAACCGAAAGGAAAAAACCCAGAAAACTTATTACCTGCAATGATAAATCACCACAAGATATGCCGAGTGCCGAGCTGGAGAATGAAGGACAGGAAAAGATATGGAAATTAAAACATCACAAACTAAATGCATAATTTAAGGGTCAAATAAGGTAAATAGAGAGGAAAAGAAACATTGTAACCAAAGCTAGAAATGTTACTTGTGACCGTGAAGAGAAGGTTTGAACTGAAATGGACCATAAAATTACATTAGTAGCAGAGGCCGAAAAATTCCCCAAATTTCTAGAGAAGTGCAGAAGGAAGTCTTGATTCCAGTTTGTGGATAACCGTAGAAAACTACCAATTCTCGGACCACAGCCTAAGGGCGGTTAACCCTTGCAAACAAATTCATTAGCATATTATGTTACCAACCAAAGAAGAGTAATGAGCTGTTGGCATCAAACCATCGACAAGTTGCATACCAAACTCATCGCATAGATAGTGTAGAAATGAGGTGAATCAGATAGGGTTTTTGGGTTTTAACTAGCCATTTCCTGTCGAAATAACTCACCGTATATCCCAAAGGATTGAACTGTGTGCAGGAGGGCAGGTGTCCCATTAAAACCTAAACACAAATCCAATGAAATCTAACAACTGGAACAATACTAAATTTCCCAAGACATGACAATGGATCAATGGTACAAACAGTAAACAAGAAATTGATTAAAAATGCAATGAACATCAGAAGGTACAAACCATAACCTTAATTAATGGTTGGGTATTTATGTGTATCAGAAGTTTAAAGTTAATATGTGCTTATTTACATATGAACCCAAACCTTATGATCATGATTAGTAGGTATTCCATCAAAGATTAACCTTTGGAGTTTCAACATTAATGCAAGAAGTAATTTTTTTTATATTGTATGTTACAAGTGGTATCAGAGCAACGTTCGCATGCTAGGACCCTAGGGGTCACCTAATGGACTAAAATGTGTGTATACTGATGCACATAAGAAAATAAGTAGTACTGCAAAGGACAATATGAGAAGGGGATCGAAATAACAAACAACTCGGAATACCAGAGAACCTACACCTCAAGCACAACCATAAATGAATCCCAAAACGTGGATTCATTTGAGCGTAGATTAGCATCAACAGACTAGTAGACTGCTGGAGGAACAAAAACACCAGACCAACATACTGCTAAGTATTGTGCAAAAGTTGCAGGAGGAAATTGTCTGAGTAAGAAGTGACAATGAACATCTGATGCAGGATTAGGAAAGGATACTCAAGAGCCTTTCCTACAAACAGAATCAAGGGGTGTTACAAACCAGTCCCAATAGGGATATGTAAGAAGAGAATGAATGACAAACCAAGGACCAAACCACAGATAGAATGGGCAGGAGCCCTTCACAACAAAGCAACAAGAGCATGAAATATAATGAAGCAGAGTCTGGTAATGTGTCAGATCAGTAGGAAATTAAGAAAAAAAAGTGGAGCTACAAGGTGAGTTTCGAAAGATAAAACCACCTACATTCGATGGAGAATTTGAAGAGGTGGTAGAGGCTTAGTTGATAAATATGATTAAGTAATTTCAAGTGTACGAGTATAGCTGCAACCTTAAATCTAGATTGGCCATTTACCAGTTGAGAGAAAAAGCCAATCTATGGTGGGAGGAGGTAAATAATGTTCGCAACGTTGAAGATCAAGATGTGACATGGGATTCATTCTAGCAATAATTTAAAGAAAAATATTTAACATAACATTTCTATAATGAAAAATCTAGAGAATTTCATGATTTGAAGCTGGGTCAGATGACAATGGATGAGTATATTACCAAGTTCACCTCCGTATTAAGATACATTCCTTATATCAGAGATGAAAAGGCTAAGGTTCAGAGGTTCCTGAGTATTTTTCCAACCCCCATGAAGGAACGAATTGAATTCATAAATTCTAGGACCATGGACAAAGCAATTCGGAAGGAAAGAATGTGCTACAGGAAGTCCAAGGCAAAAGGGGAAGTGGGAAAAAGTTGGTAGCCAAGACAAGGACAGAAAAACAATTCAAACTTCAAGGGTGCTAGAAGTAACAATTTTAAAAATTCTGCGTGAAGTTTAGTAAGAAAACAGTTTGGCAAAAATCATCAAAGAACCTGATGGCCTATCGAAGAGAGGCCTACAGAGGCTTCCAGTAAACCTGAGAAAGGAAAAGCTTCCAAACCACCCCTACAGTGTTAGGGGTGTGGTGAGGCGCATTATTACAAAAATTTCCCATAGCGAGGGAGAAGTGAAACAGTTGCTAATATGAAGAAAGCTTCTACAGTGGGAGATGTAGCTCGAAATGTACCCTGAATCAACATAGCATTGGAAGATCGCCAGGTAGATTATTTGCCAACGATGTTAGAGTTGGAAGGTAAGCTACTCTCCCAGTTTTTTTCTATTTTGGTTGACCGAGGTGCAAGTTTAAGTTATGTAAACCCAAAACTAGTAGAGGCATGTAAATTAAAAGGTTAGAAATTTAGAAATCCTTAGCTAGTACAACTAGCCATAGGAGAAAAAAGAAAAGTAAGTGCCAAAATTCCAAACTGTACTTTGGAAATTGGAGACCAGTAGTAAAATGTGGATTTGAACATACTGCCATTAGGATCCTATGATGTTTTGATGGGTATGGATTGGATAGAGAAACATTGGACTTTGGTGGATTGTAAAGAAGAGGTTATATACTACAGAATGCAAGACATAATACTCAAAGAGATTCAAGGAATCAAGAAACCACTACAACTACGTCCTATTACAACATATAAAATGAATAAATGTATGAGGAAGGCCTTCCTAAGTGAGTTTGATATATATATTTAGCACGTGAAGGGTAAGGAAAACCATGTGGCAAACGCCTTAAGTAGGAAACTGCATTATGTTTATGAGCTTTGCTATAACTAGCTTGAATGCAAATTTTTAGATCAAGTAAAAGAGGAAGCACAGAAGGATTCTGAATACGAATTTCTATGGGAACAAATGGAGTAGGCCAGAAAGCAAGCAAACACTTCTGAATATGGAGTTAGTAAATAACAAATGCTAACCTTTAGAGAAAATATATACATACCAAACCGTGTGGATCTAAAGGAGCTAATCATGAATGAATATCATCATAGTAAATATGTAGGACACCCAAGATACTAGAAAATGTTGACCGCAATTAGAAAATTTTATTTCTAGCTTGGTATGCGAAGAAACATCGCTGAATACTTAAACAAATGTTTGGAGTGTCAAAAATTCAAGGTGGTGCATCGACATCCAACTGGATTGTTGCAGCCCATACTAGTACCTGAATGGAAATGGGAGGTCATTTCCCTAGACTTAATTATTGGTTTTCCACAATAAAAAAGGCACAATGACTCCATTATGATGGTGATCGACAGATTGAGTAAGGCTGCACATTTTATACCTGTACAGTCTACATACAATATTGTACAGATAGATGATATTTTTATGAAAGAAATTTTTAGACTGCATGGTATTCCAAAGAATCTTATTTCAGAAAGATATGTGAAGTTTACTTCAGAATTCTGGAGAAATTTTCTTACAGGTTTGGGGACCCAAATAAATTTCAGCACTGGTTATCATCCCTAGACGGATGGACAAAATGAACGGGTAAATAAGGTTTTAGAAGATATGCTGCGCATGTACGTGATTTAGTAGCCAACAAAATGGGAAGAATATTTACACCTAGTTGAATTTGCTTACAAAAATGGTTACCAGGAGTCTCTTAAGATGAGTCCTTTCGAAGCTCTATATGGACGGAAATTTCACACCCCCATTAATTGGAGCAGCCCCGAAACTAAGTTAATGCTTGGACCAGAAATGCTGGGTGAAATGGAATCAGAGGTAAGGAAGATCAGGAAAAACCTGAGAGTTTCCAAAGATTGACAGAAGATATACGCAGATAAGAAAAGGAATTATCGAGAATTCGAGGTGGGTGATCATGTGTATGTGCAGATCAAACCAAAGAAGAGCACCTTGAGATGGGCCTCTTATGCCAAGTTGGCTCCTAGGTTCTGCAGACCATTCCAGATATTGGAAAGGGTGGAGCCTGTGGAATATCAATTGGCCTTACCTAGCCATATTCGGGTACACAATGTGTTTCCTGTGTCCCTACTAAAGAAATATGTACATGATCCAAAGCATGTAATCCATTGGCAAAACATTCAGGTAGGATAGAATTAGAAAAATCCTAACTTGAAACATAAATTTTTATGTGAATTTAACAAAAAAATTGTTGTTTGTAAGTAGAGCCTGATGGCGAGTTTCTGGTCGAACCTCAATGTATACTTTTATGTGAATTTGAAAAAAAAAAAATTGTTTGTAGGTAGAGCTAGATGGGGAGTTTCTGGTCAAACCTCAATGTATACATGACCGGAGAGAAATCATGCTTCAGAAGCGAGTCATCACCCAGGTTAAAGTGTAGTGGAAGCACTTTAGCTTGGATAAGGCTACTTGGGAAGATGAGGGATTTGTACGTGAGGCATACCTAAAGTTATTTCTAGAGATGGAGTGAAACCCTGAGGACGATGTTACTTCCAACGGGGAAGTTGTGACAGCAGAATTAAGTATTAACTAGTAATATTTCATTTTAGTTATTATTTTGAGCAAAGACTGGATCATTTATTTTTTGGAAAAAGGTTGTTTTTGTTTTATAAAATTAGTTATGGAAAAGTAGTTCCATAAAAGTTATAAAAAAATATTGATGGTAAAAAACGTATTCCAAGAATCGAGAAGTGGTTGGACAGTTTTGAACAATTACCTTTTCCTCTGAAGATAAAAGGTACATCCCAGTGACGAAAAGGGGTTCTGCTCATTAACAAAGGAAGAGAGTGAGGAATTTCCTAAGCTGGTAGAGACCAGGGGAATCACTCAGCATTCCTAAGAATTTCTGTTATTGAATGGACTTAGGGTCCTGAGGTCTCAACAGAAATCTTTGTCAACCTATACCTCTTAGTTATGGAGTACGAAGGAAAGAGAAGGACATAATCGCCTCTCTTGATGGTTGGGTGGACTTCATCAACAGATTTCACATTCACATAAGTAATTTTTCATTTCAGATAAATTAGACAGGAATGATATTATAGGAATTTTCACATAGATATGTGTTTAATTAGCTTCAGGGAAAGCAATATTAAGATGGACCAATATCTGAAAGCAAAGAAATGAGTTTGTAAAGTTATTCATGAGCTCAAAAAATTATTATGAGTTTCTGCAATTATTATTAAGAGTTTATGCAGTTATTATTAAGAGTTTCTGCAATTAATACTATGAGTTACTACAAATTAATATTATGAGTTACTGCAAATCAATATTATGAGGTACTGTAAATATTTATGGGTTTTCTGCAAAATATTTATGAAATTTAGTAATATTACTATAAGGAGGCATTCTATAGGGAAGAACCATATTTTACCATGTATAAGGAAATACATGAATCACTGAATAAATTACGTTGTGAAGATTTAAAATTTTTAAGATGAATACATAAGAATATCTGGCAAAAGCGAATATGCTATTGAATATATTTACATATTCACAGTGAAAACTCGAAGCAAGTATTCAGACTATAGAATTTTGTCATCTAAAAACTATTTTGGAGTGAACCGTTGGTTTTCAGTACGAGGTGGTAACCTCAACCTAGAACTCGTCATTACTCCTAACTTTTTGTACTCGGACAAAAATTAGAGGTGGTCTGGTCACTTAATTGAAAAGGAAACATAATCTTGTGTTGGTAATTTTAAATGAAAGAAAAGGAAAACAAACTATGCCAGAATAAAATTATCATTCCAGGAGTTGCGTGCTATGCAGATATCTAGCTTAAAAAATAAGTGGAATGGAAACTAGGATACATTGAAAAGTTGTGATACAATGGAGAACGAAATTCGTAGTCTGGCCAGAGGCTCTAAACTTAAATACCAAAACAGTTAACATGAAAGTACGCATAATGGAAAAACAAAGCATATATGTATATATATCACATCAAAAAACATAGTTCTCTAACAAATTAAGAATTCCATGAATAATTTCATCATAAGAGCCGAAATGAGAGACCCTGTAGGGAGTAGTTTTAAAAGGGAAACAAGTTCTTATGATTTACACTTCCAAAAATAAGAAAATAAATCAAATAAGTCTCAAAAAATAATCTGAGACCCAAAAGTACCGATTCGGAGGAAACCTTCTAATAAATTCATTACACTTGAAGGAAGGGATAATCATACTACTATTACTGAAATCCATTCAAGAAAATGCAAGACATATGAAACTAGAAAACGAGCTACTTGAATGGTCATATTCTGGGGTCAAAACCCAAGTGGTAATTCTCTAATACACCAGAGAAGATGAAGGAGTCCTTTTATACTGAGCAGTTCACATATGAGTACATGGAAGGGTAGATTCGTTTCATTAGCAGTAAGAAAAGACCTCAATGCTAAACCTGAAGGAAGACTTACGGGAGACCTTTCCATTTGGGTAAGGAACTCACCTACAAAAATAAGCCACAAATATATTAAAACGTTGGCATAATGAAATAAACGAAAATACTGGTAAAACTCAAAGATTAACCGAAAGGAGAAAACCCATAAATCTTATTACCTACAATGATAAATCGCCACAAGATATGACGAGCATCGAATTGGATAATGAAGGACAGGAAAAGATATGGAAATTAAAACATCACAAACTAAATGTATAATTTAAGGGTCGAATAAGGTAAACAGAGAGGAAAAGCAACGTTGTAACGAAAGCTAGGAGTGTTACCCGTTACTGCGAAGAGATGGTTTGAAATGGAATGGAACGGCAAATTGCTTTAACAGTAGAGGCCGAAATATTCCCCAAATTTCCAGAGAAGTGCAGAAGGTAGTCTTGATTCCAGCTCGTGGATAACCGCAAAAAACTACCCATTCTTGGACCACATCTTAAGGATGGTTAACCTTTGCAAACACATTCATTAGCTTATTACATTACCAGCCGAAGAAGAGCAACGACCCATTGGCATCAAACCATTGACAAGTTGCAGACCAAACTCATCGCATAGATAGTGTAGAAATGAGGTGCATCAGATAGGGCTGTTGAGTTTTACCTAGCCATTTCCCACCAAAAGAACTCACCGTAGATCCCCAAGGATCAGATGGTGGGTAGGAGGCTAGGTGGCCTATTAAAACCTAAACACAAATCCAATTAAATCTAACAACTAGTGCAATATTGCCCAGGACATTACAACAGATCAATGGTACAAACAGTAATCGAGATATTTATTAAAAATGCGATGAACATCAGAAGGTACAAACCATAATCTTAATTAATGGTTGGATATTTATGTGTATCAAAAGATTAAGGTTAATATGTGCTTATTTACATATGATCCTAAACCTTATGATCATGATTAGTCAGTAAAGAGACATTTTTCAGTGAAGTTCTAATTATAAAATTTGGTAAAAAATTAGGGATTCACATTAATTTTACTAATAAAATTACAAAAACATTAAAAAAACATAAGTTATCCACGTCACTATTTTTTAGGATCTCTTAAACTACCCAAAGCTTCAAAAAAAACACCATAAATCTATCTTTATCTGTATATTTTTAGCTTTACCAAATAAAACCATGCACAACTTCGAATGGAGTGGCTAGTGCATTGCTACATCACATTACTGTACAATAAAGTTAAGCAATGCAAGGGTTTTTTTGGGCCAACTTAGAGATGTGCAGTTAAATCTAACTATAAAATCAATAATTATAATAAAAATATATATATTTTTAATTATTAAATCTATTTAAATTTATAAAATAAAATTAATAATAAATTTAAATAATATTATATTCTTGATTATTTCATGGTTATAGTTAACAGTTAAGTAAGAAAGTTTAGTCTCAACCAATTTTGTGATCCAATCCGACCCAATCAAGACAAGACTATGTTTACGTGAGAGCAGTTGCAAAACTAGTTGGAAAAAATAAGGAAGTCTGAAACGCTTTAACAACCACACAATATTCGAGAAGAGGATACCGGAACAGAAATTTACACAATAAACTCATTAAAAACAAAACAAGACTTGCAACAAATATGCCACTTTACTCACTCCCATTAGCCGGAAAAATGATAAAGTGCCTCTAAAATACATCCCAATTAAGCTGACCCCAAACTCATCCCGAGTTTATTAATCTTCCATGGCGGCTGCTACACCGTAGTAACAATTGGAGGATAACCCTGGTTCGCTGAGTAGGCTTGGTAGGGAGGGTAAACTCGGTAGAAAGGAGGATGGTAACTCTGGTATTAAGGTGGAGGTGGCAGATGCATCGGCTGGGGTTGAGGGTACTCGTTATTTTCAGGCAGATATGGCGACGGGTACATCGACTGGGGTGGAAAGTATTGGATATTTATTGGTGGATATGGTGATGGCTATGAAAGTTAGCTAGCTGGTGGGTGGACTAGATACGTTGTCACAACCTCCGGCTTGGTCGTCCCATGTGACCCTGCGATAGCTTGATCTTGGCCTTTTCGGTGAATTTTACAGAGAGGTTGAGAATGAAAGAAATTTTAAAGACAGAGGGAGTAAATGCTTTTCCCTCAACACATGGAGTTCACACAGAGTTGTGGAAATTAATTTAACCAAAACAACACATTTACTGAAGTTTACATAGAGTTGCGGAAATCACTTAATCCATACCATTCAGTTGCGGAAATAAAATCATATGAATCCTCTTAAAATCGCAACTATAGAGAGTTGAAAATATAATCAACTAATTTTACTCATGGTGAAACAGAGTAAAATAGAGTGTTGAAGTAAAACACATACGTGAAAATTCTAGAACTATATCGCAAGTAACCAAACTTTATATTAAAACTTCAACACATGAAATACATGAACATGTGGAGGTTTCAGCTCCTTCAAAAGTAAAACAAGACTTCTTACTTGGATTTACATTCACCATGAGTAACACATAGTAAAATTGTTTTCACGCACCCACCAAAATTCACTCCATGATTTTCTCCACTTGTCTTTCCAGACTTACATCCACCCACATTACACAACACTGTCTATCTTGCTCACTCTAACATTACATGTAAAATCTAAACACATATATATCTAAGACATTTAATTCATGACTGACCAAATTTAATACAAAGCATGGGCAGACATCATTTACAGGACATTACAGAGTTTTCATGAACTAAACATAACCTTTGGATTAAATATTTGCCCATGCTCATTTAATAACAATGTATTAAATTCTATTTGACTTTGATTTATTTAATTTGTTGTGGAATGGGTAATTGTCCTTTGCTCAGAACTTGTCTTTCTCTGCACACGCAATCCACAACCTACAAAACACTGATTAAAGTATGGCTGCTGCCAGTTCATTTAACGCAGTGGTTGAGATTAATTTCCAACACTCCCCCTTAATCACAACTGCTGCCATTGACCATTCCCAGACAATATCTGAGATAAACAAAATTTTCACGCACTAATGGCTTTGTGAAGATATCTACAAATTGTTCTTCTAACCTGCAATGCTGCAACACAATCTCACTGTTATTAACCAATTCTCTCATGAAATGATATTTGGCATCAATATGCTTTGTCATTTTGTGAAAGATAGAATTATTTGATAGTGCAATTACAGAACTGTTATCACAGAAAATAGTGGTTGCTCCATCTTGTTCATGACATAAATCCCGCAACATCCTTCTCATCCAAACTGCTTGACATGCTACTTCTTTTGCGGCAACATACTCATATTTTGTTGTTGACAATGATACTATCGGCTAGTTCTTGGAAGCCCATGAAATGGCTCTCGAACCCAAATGAAAAGCATATCCTGATGTGCTCTTTCTGTCATCAACGCTTCCTGCCCAATCACTGTTAGTGTAACCAATCAACCTAAAATCATCAGTTGGGGAGTACAAAATGCCATACTCCTTTGTCCCATTGACATACTTTAAATTTCTTTTCGCTACTTGCCAATGTGTCTCCTTGGGTGTCTCCATGATCCTCGACATCAAACTCACTGCATACATTATATCAGGCCTATTTGCGGTAAAATACATTAGGTTGCCCACCATGCTCTTGTATAATGTCGGATTGACATTGCTGCTGCAATCTTCCTTGCTCAACTTCAACCCCATGACAGTTAGAGTTGGTGATGGCTTGCTATTCTGCATATTGAACCTCTCCAAAATTTCTGCTACATACTTTTCTTGAGAAATAAAAATTCCATTTTCATTTTTCTTTACTTCTATGCCCAAGAAGTATCTCAAAAACCCCAAGTCAGTAATTTCAAACTCACTTTTCATGACTGCTTTGAAATCAGCGATGAGAAAATCATCACTGCCTGTAAAAATCAAATCATCTACATACAAAACGACAATAAGAATCTTACTGTCACTTTGTTTGATGTAGAGAGTAGGTTCACTGTCACATTTCTCAAACCCATTGTCCATCAAGTAAGCATCTATCCTATTGTACCATGCACACAGTACTTGCTTCAGCCCATAGAAATATTTCTGCAACATACACACCTTGTGATCTTGGCCTTTTATTTCATAGCCATGAGGTTGCGCAACATAAAACTCCTCTTCCAGCACTCCATTCAAGAACGCTGACTTTACGTCCATCTGATAGACTTTCCATTTCTGTTGCACTGCAATTGAAAACACTGTATGCGCTGTCTCCATCCTCACAACTGGCACAAATGTTTCTGCATAGTCTCTTCCATGCTGCTGATTGTAACCTTTCACAACAAGTCTTGCTTTGTGCCTTTCAATCTTTCCTTCAGCATTGCTCTTGGTCTTATAGACCCATTTCACTCCAATGAATTATTTACCTTGTGGGAGGTCCACTAACTCCCATGTGTCATTCTTCTCTATTGCTTCTATCTCTTCATTCATTGCCACAACTCATTTCTCTTCCTTGACTGCATCATCAAAATGGATTGGGTCATCTACCTGACAAAATAATGAAAATAATTAATTTAGACCAGCGTTGCTATCAGCTTCATCTTGTTGATATATTTCACTTATATTTCTGAATTTTGGTCTTCTTGGTGTGCTTGAAGTTCCACTTGAGCTTGAGGGAGTTTCTTGTCCTTGTGGTGTGCTTGGAGAAGTACTTCCTTGATTTCTCAAGGTTGTTTTGTTTCCATCTTGTGGTGTGATCTGCTGTGCTTGTGTAGATGGAGGAGGAGCCACAGTGGAGGAATTATCTGCTGCTGTGAATTCCTCTTACTCTTCATGAGACACATGTCTTCACATTCACTATCTTCTCTAAGCTTCCATCCCAAGCTTCTTCTGTTGGAAATATTGTCATTGATGGCAAAGGAAGTGGCAAAGGAATTGGAATATGAAACAGAGAAAATACACGTAGCAGAGAAGAACAGAGAAAGAGTGCATCTACAGAAGAGCAGTATCAATCACGAAGCATGTAGTAGAGAATAACAAAGAAAGAGTGCATCTACAGAGAGCAGTATCAGTTAAGAAGCAAATTGAATTCAATAGGAAGGATATTTGAATCCCATTCAGGTGTGAACATATGTATGCAATTTGTGATAAACCCTTTGAGGGGATTAATGGTGCTCTATATGTTGTTCGAGGAATGGTTAATATGGTCGACAGTATATCCAAATTGGTAGACAGTGAAATGTTATTGATTAAACAAAATTATGGTTTTAAGCTTCACATGGAAGGGTCTATGCTATTAGTAAGGAGCTGACTGTCGTTCATGGAGAAAGGAACAAGGAGCGAAAGAAAATCAGTTATAACACGGAAGAACTAAAACAGAGTATTTGGCATCAAACTTTTGAAAGCGTGATGGAACCCGACATGGAAGAGCAGAACTGTGACCGAGTTGTGAACCTGAGTTAAGGGACCAAAAGGAATAGCATAACCAGACTTAACCGTGGGTTGGTCACTATTCCAAAACCACGAGTGGATTTGCGAGGACGAATTGCCCATATCACACCGCTTTTGCGGGTTGAGCGGTATTCAAGAGGTTGGCTCCAATTCCATAGAATGGGTGACACGCGTCCTTGTACGAATCCACAAAACTGCTTGACACTGTGCACCATCACGCGTTATTGTTCGACCCAGGATGCCCAGCGATATTGATACAAGCCATTGATCTGGGAAGGAGCCATCGAACGGTGGTCATTTGATAAAGATGCGCGAAGGTTAACCAATGTATGGCGGGCCATCACACGTTAACGTTCGGCATCAGAGGTCGAGCGATATGCATATATGTCATTGATATGGAAGCTTGCTATCTAACGGTGATCAGACGTTGGACTTGTGCGAAGTTTAATTATGGTACCATGCACGTATTTGATTGGCTACTGACTAAATATGTGGGCACGGGGTCAAAGGTTTATCATAAGGTTAATTTTTTGAAAGCGTTGGATATTTATTTAAAGTGCGAAGGGTTGTAACTTTAATCCTAAAGTTCAGTTCAAAGTTGTAAATATATTTATTTGTTAATTTCTTCAAATTGATAAATAAATTAAAAAGAAATCAAAGAGGCACGTGGGGTAAACTAAAGGAAATACTGTCATAGGAATACCATTAGCGGTTGAATGGTTTTTACTCATGGTTTTACTAAAGGCAAAAACTATATAAGGAGAAGACGATTATTGTACAAAGTGTGCATGCGTAAAGGTGGTGAATGAATAAATTTCTCTAAGGAATATCTGCATGGACGAACTATGTTCTTAATTGATAAATATGAATCTACGATGCACCCATGGATAAAATGATCTGAAAATGATGAATCTCTGGTTTGATCAACGAACGAAATTATGAAGAACCGGTGTGAGTGTATTGAATGAATAAATCTGGTGGCCTGCAAGGTATGTCGTGTGGAAACTGTTGGATCCAGTATGAAAATTGATGAAACATGGTCCACAGTAGATCTGAGGGTCGAAGCCTTCACTGAGGGAGTTGTAGCTCCCTTCCAGTGGTAGTTGGTAAACGAGAGCAGGGGGTAGTAACTCCCTTCCAGGAGAGGCTGGTAAAGGAGAGAAGGTTGTAGCCTTCTGCAGGTGGGTGTCTGCATGCTGGTATGAGTCTGCACCAGCATAAAATTGTAAGAAGTTTTCTTTATAATAAATACTGAAGAATGAGATAATAGCAGCGGTGGTTTTCTCCCGTATTGGGTTTCCACCTTAAATACTGGTGTTCATATGTATTTCTTATGATTGATCGTTTGTTCTATTATTTCTGTTCATGCTTACTACATAAAATCTGATGAATGAATGATGCAATGATCTAAGTAAAGACATAATAAGATCTCTGAACATACAAGTTGGATTCAGTAAAGTAGCATATGGTTTCAAGAAAGAAAAATTAAATTTCTCAGTCAGCTCTAAATACTGATTCACCCCCCCCTCTCAGTATTTTTCCAACAATTGGTATCAGAGCAGGTCCTTCTGAAAAAGCTTAGCCGCTAGAAGGAAGATCAAGCAAGATGAGTAATAAAGATGGAACAACATCTATCAGGCCTTCGCTCTTTAACGGAAACAATCTAATCTTCTGGAAAACAAGGATGAGATCCTATCTTCAGTCTCTGGGAGCAGATGTATGGGCAATTGTTGAAGGAGGATATCAATATCCAGCTGCAATACCAATAGATTCGATGAAAAGAAAGAATTATGGAACCAATGCAAAGGCGGTCAATGCTCTATTGGAAAGTCTGACTGAATCAGAATTTGTCAAAGTCATGCAGTTGAATATAGCAAAGACAATATGGGACAAAATAATTCTAAGCTATGAAGGTGATGCAAAGGTAAAAAGTGCTAAACTCCAAACTCTCAGAATTCAATATGAGAATCTAAAAATGGATAATGAGGAAAGCATTGCAAAATTATTTTTACGTCTTGATGATATTGTAAATATTATGAGAAATCTAGGAGAAACAATAACCGAATCTACTCTTGTTGAGAAAATTTTAAGATCACTAACGGCAAAATTTGAGTCAAAAGTTTCTGCTCTTGAATAAAAGCAAGATCTTCAAAATCTTACTGTGGTGCAACTTCATGGCATACTAACTACATAAGAAATGAGAAAAGGAGGACCATCTGAAGTCAAAGAAGTAGTCTTTATAACTTCTACAAAAGGGAAGGAAGTACAAAAAATAGAAGGATCAGGATATATCTGAGAAGAAGATGAGATAAACTTTGTAAAGAAACTTCAACTTGGCACAGGACGGTTCAGAGGTAGGCTTCCTTTCAAATGTTTTGATCGTGGAAGATTTGGTCATTATGCTGCTAAGTATCCTCATAAAGAAACACATAAAAAGGGGAAGGAAGTAGTAAGAAGGAATAAGAATCATTATAGCACTAGAAAAAGTTATTATACTCATGAATATAGTGATGGGTTATCTGATAGTGAGGAAGAATGTGAACAAGATCTTAGACTTCTCATGACATTTGAAAAAGAATCTAGAGAAGAAAAGGATACTTTTGTGGATGCTCTAGAAGACAATGATTTTCTTGATGAAAACAATCAACTCAAAATTTGCTTAGAAGAAAGTAAAATAATCATAGAAACTCTGAAAAATCAGCTTGAAGAAAAAGAGAAACACAATGAGAAATTACAATGTGAAGTAGTAAGTCTAAGAAAAGAACTTGAGAAAGTAAAGACTCTGAATCTTAGATTTGCTAAAGGATCTGAAACCTTAGATGAGATTATCAAGGTACAATGTTCTCCCCTTATAAAGACAGGTCTTGGATATATCATATAATCTTCTCAAGCTTCAGCACCAAATTATCTAAAAGCAGCTATTGCTGGTATACAACATGTTGCCACTTAGCAAGGGAATAAAGAATATTTGCAAGAAAAGCATGATCATCTCAATTCAAAGAACACTAACAGGAATATCTTTCAAAGAAACACCAATCAACAGGTAAATTCAAGGAGATTTTATGATCGTAGAAATTTCTTCTTCAATGGACAATGTTTTTCATGTCACAATTTTGGTCATAAAGCTGTTCAATGTGTAGAATATAAAACCATAATGACAAGAGAAGCAAGAAAGAAAAGGATTTATATTGAAACAAAGAATAATACCTATAACAACTTTTCTCCTCTTCAAAATTAAGTTGAATGTGCTTATTGCAATAACTTTGGCCATGAAGAATCTGAATGCAGGAGCAAAGTTCAGCCAAAAGAACATGTTCCTTCAAGCTCCAAAGTATGGAAAAAGAAGGAATTACAGGTTGAAAATTGTGGCATAGAGTTATTTGCAGAAGATGAAGAAAACCAATGGTACATTGATAGTGGATGCTCAAGACCCAAGACAGGTGATGAAAACAAACTTCTTGCATATAGTGCTCTAGAAAAAGAAAATAATGTTACATTTGGAAATGATACTCTTGCGGTCATTAAGGGAAAAGGGTTTGTTTTTCTATAAGAAAAGGTGAAAGCTAATGAAGTCATGTGTGTGGATGGATTAAAGCATAACTTGTTAAGTGTAAGTCAAATGTGTGATCAAGGAACTGAAGTTGTCTTTAGTTGAAAAGAATGTGTGGTACATGATCTTGATACAGGTAAAACAATTATAAAAGGAAAAAGAACTCCAAGCAACCTGTATGTATTAAAGAACTGCAAAGAACAATGTTACTTGAGTAAATCTTCAGAAAATTGGCTATGGCATATAAGGTTGGGGCATCTGAGCTTCTCTCAAATCAATAAATCAAGCAGACTTAAAGTTGTTCGTGATCTTCCCAATATTACTCTACCTGAAAAGATCATATGCAAATCTTGCCAATTCGGTAAGCAAACCAGAGTATAATTTAATGCCAAGGAAGGATCATCAAGTAAGCGTCTTGAACTCATTCATACTGACATATGTGTACCTATGAGGAAAAATTCACCACGTGGTGAAGAATACTATATCTTATTCATTGATGATTTCTCTAGAATGTGTTGGATTGGGTTGATTAAAGACAAAGATGAAGCATTTGAGAAATTTCAGATCTTCAAAGCACTGGTTGAAAATGAATTAGATCTAAAAATCAAGTGTCTTAGATCTGATCGAGGAGGAGAATATACATTCAATGAATTCCTTGAATTTTGTGAACAACATGGCATAAAAAGACAGTTTTCTGTAGCTGGCACTCCACAACAGAATGGTGTGGTAGAAAGAATGAACAGAACAATTCAACAAATGGCTAGAGCTATGCTTGATGATTCCGAAACACCTGACACATTTTGGGGAGAAGCGGCACATACAGCAGTAAATATTCTTAACAAGGCACATGTTCGTGTAAATAGTGATAAAACTCCATATGAACTCTGGTATGGTAATTCTCCCACTGTAAATCATTTTAGAATGTTTGGAAGCAAATGTTTTATCAAAAATAATGATGAAAAACTTGGCAAATTTGAACCCAGAGCAGATGAAGGAATATTTCTTGGTTACTCCTCTAGGAGTAGGGCATATAAATTTTACAATAAAATACTTCAGAAGATTGTTGAATGTATAGATGTTATTATTGATGAGTCTCCAACAGCTCCAAAAGAATAAAAACAAACAACAAATGAAGATGATGATGATGACATATATCCTTCTACATCAAATAGTAATGATACAAACAGTGAACCCAATGAAGAACTTGAAGATGATTTGTCTGAAAAGGCTCCATCCAGATATGTTCAAAAGAGTCATCCAGAATCTCAAATTTTGGGAGAAAAGGGATCAGGTGTACAAACAAGAAGGACTCTTGTGGGATCTTCTAGCAATCTGGCATTTCTGTCCACTATTGAACCTCACAATGTCAGTCAAGCTAGCAAAGATGAATGTTGGATTCAAGCCATGAATGAAGAGCTTGATCAAATTGAAAAGAATCACACTTGGGAAATAGTACCAAGACCTCATGACAAAAATATTATTGGAACTAAATGGATATTCAAAAACAAGTTAAATGAGAATGGGGATGTTATAAGAAATAAAGCTAGACTTGTTTGCAAGGGGTATGCTCAACAAGAAGGTATAGTATTTGAAGAAACCTTTGCTCCTGTAGCCAGAATTGAAGCCATAAGAATGTTTCTTTCTTTTTCAAGCTTCCAACAAATCAAAGTTTATCAAATGGATGTTAAATCTGCTTTTCTCAATGGTGATCTAGAAGAAGAATTTTATATAGAACAACCAGAAGGATTCATTTTGGGAAATGATGAAAAACTTGTTTGTAGACTTAAAAAGGATCTATATGGTCTCAAACAAGCTCCAAGGGCATGGTACTATCGTCTTGACAAATATCTTCATCAACAAGGATTTTCAAAAGGGTCTGCTGATAGCAACTTATACACAGAAACTGAAAATGACAAACTATTGATTGTGGTTGTATATGTTGATGACACCATTTTTGGAAGTAATGAAGAGTCTATGAATTAGAAATTTTCTTCTGATATGCAGCAATAATTTGAAATGTCTTTACTTGGGGAACTAACATTCTTTCTTGGCTTGCAAGTGCAACAAGGAACAAATGGCATATTCTTATCACAAGAAAAATACCTCAAGCAAATCCTGAAGAAGTATGGCATGGAATATTGCAAACCTGCAAGTACACCAATGATAACCGGATGTAATCTTAGTTCTAATGATGATTCCCCCATGGTGAATCAACCAGAATATAGATCTATGATAGGAAGTCTACTTTATCTCACTGGGACAAGACCAGACATCATGCATGCAGTTGGGATTGTTGGACGATTCCAAGCTAATCCAAAAGAGTCTCACCTTCAGGATGTGAAAAGAATATTCAAATATCTACAAGGCACTCAAGACTTTGGACTATGGTATCCAAAGAATGTTGATCTTACTCTTCATGCATACACTGATGCAGATTGGGCTGGAAGTGTTGATGATCGGAAAAGGACTAGTGGTGGTGCATTCTATAGGGGGCCCCGGTTAGTATCTTGGTTTAGCAAGAAGCAAAGCTCTATTGCCTTATCTACAACAGAAGAAAAATATGTGGCTGCCGCATCATGTTGCACTCAACTTCTCTAGATGATGCAAACCTTACAAGACTTTCAAATCAAATGTTCACCTCCTATCTCCATTATGTGTGACAAGACAAGTGCCATCAGTATCTCAAAGAATCATGTTATGCATTCCAAGACCAAGCACATTCCCATCAAATATCACTTCTTACGTGAACAAGTGCTTGAAAAAAAGGTGAAATTGGAGTATGTTCCTTCCAAAGAACAAGTTGCTGATATATTTACCATACCTCTACCCAAGGAAGGGTTCGAATATATCAGACTGAAACTGGGAGTAGTCTCTGCCATGTAGAGGATCAGATCTAATTAAATACAAAATATTAAATTGGTTGTGAGGTGTTGTTGGGAATCTCTGAATGCACAGGCTAAGGGGGAGCCTTGGTCATATGAAAAGGATGCATTGTTGGCATTTATAAGTCATTTTGTTATATTATGGTTGAAGATGCAGCATGATCTCAAGGGGAGCATGGTATTGTAGGTTCAAAGGATCTTGATCAACTCTTTGCCATTGATGTCAACGGGGGAGGAAAAGCAACAAAGGGCTTCTATAAGACAATCAAACGAAGAGTATTGCCATCAATGCCAAAGGGGGAGATTGTTGGAAATATTGTCATTGATGGCAAAGGAAGTGGCAAAGGAATTGGCATCTGAAACAGAGAAAAGACATGTAGCAGAGAAGAACAGAGAAAGAATGCATCTACAGAAGAGCGGTATCAGTCACGAAGCATGTAGCAGAGAAGAACAGAGAAAGAGTTCATCTACAAGGAGCAGTATCAGTCAAGAAGCAAATTGAATTCAATAGGAAGGATATTTGAGTCCCATTCAGGTGTGAACATATGTATGCAATCCGTGAGAAACCCTTTGAGGGGATTAATGGTGCTTTGTATGTTGTTCGAGGAATGGTTAATACGGTCGACAATATATCCAAACTGGTAGATAGTGAAATGTTATTGATTAAACAAAATTACGGTTTTAAGCTTCACATGGA
This sequence comes from Pinus albicaulis, assembly GCA_034641835.2. Lineage (NCBI taxonomy): Eukaryota > Viridiplantae > Streptophyta > Pinopsida > Pinales > Pinaceae > Pinus > Pinus albicaulis. The sequence goes on from CM076572.1 coordinate 1,230,380,673, forward strand.
AGGGTCTACGCTATTAGTAAGGAGCTGACTATCGTTCATGGAGAAAGGAACAAGGAGCGAAAGAAAATCAGTTGTAACGCGGAAGAAATAAAACAGAGTATTTTGCATCAAAATTTCGAAAGAACGACGGAACCTGGCGTGGAAGAGCGGAATTGTGACCGAGTTGTGAACCTGAGTTAAGGGACCAAAAGGAATAGTGTAACCAGACTTAACCGTGGGTTGGTCACTATTCTAAAACCACGAGCAGATTTGCGAGGACATATTGCCCATATCGCACCGCTTTTGTGGGTTGAGCGGTATTCAAGAGGTTGGCTCCGATTCCATAGAACGGGTGACACGCGTCCCTGTATGACTCCACAAAACCGCTTGACACTGCATGCCATCGCGTGTTATTGTTCGACTCAGGATGCCCAGCAATATCGATACAAGCCATTGATCTAGGAAGGAGCCATCGAACAGTGGTCGTTTGATAAAGATGCGCGAAGGTTAACCAATGTACGACGGGCCATCGCACATTAACGTTTGGCATCAAAGGTCGAGCGATATGCATATATGTCGTTGATCTGGAAGCTTGCTATCTAACGGTGATCGGATGCTGGACTTGCGCGAAGTTTACTTATGGTACCATGCGCGTATTTGATTGGCTATTGACTATATATGTGGGCCTGGGGTCAAAGGTTTATCATAAGGTTAATTGTTTGAAAGCGTTGGATATTTCTTTAAAGTGCGAAGGGTTGTAACTTTAATCCTAAAGTTCAGTTCAAAGTTGTAAATATATTTATTTGTCAATTTCTTCAAATTGATAAATAATTTAAAAAGAAATCAAAGAGGCACGTGGGGTAAACTAAAGGAAATATTTTCAAAGGAATACCATTAGCGGTTGAATGGTTTTTACTCATGGTTTTACTAAAGGCAAAAACTATATAAGGAGAAGACGATTATTGTACAAAGTGTGCATGCGTAAAGGTGGTGAATGAATAAATTTCTCTAAGGAATATCTGCATGGACGAACTCTGTTCTTAATTAATAAATCTGAATCACAAAATTATCTTTTAAATAAACAATTCCCATTCAAAACTGTAACCAGAGAGTGTAAGGGTTCCTGGTGGTATACACAGTTTTCGTAGGGTTTAGGTACCAATTATTTATGGGCTAATGATAATAATAAAATATTATTATGTTGAAGATTCTTCGTTATGAGTTTATTATATTTTAAATTTAACTCAAAATAATATTTAAAAATATATATATATATATTAAAAATAAAATTATTATTTTCATACTTTTAAAAATTTTATATTGTTAATAAATTATTATTTTATATATAAATATAATATTTTGAAAAAATCTATATATTTAAACGTTATAATATAGATATATATATAACATAAACAAATATTTAGAAAGATGCCAATTTATTTTATATAAATATATATCCAATCACATTCGAGTAAAGAAAAAATGTTACATTAATTCATGACTTATCCCCTAAAGAATAACGGGGATACTTTTAATATTTACTTAACTTATGCCTTAGTGAATGACACGAATACTTTGAATAAAAATGGTAAAAAATGGAATGAGTAAAAAATGGTAATACGTCAACACCATGACTTATGCTCAAGTCATGCCCTAGTGAATAATATGAATACTTTGGATATTTATCTGTCAATGCCTAAGTGAATACATTCACTTGGGATACTTTGAATATTCACACAATGGAAGGAAAAAATAAATAGTAATAGGTCCAATTTCATTAACACAATGATTGAAGATGGGTTTTGTCAGCAAGGCAGTTATAATCAAGGTAATTGACAATTGTGCCTTGCCTTATATTAAAGAGAAAACAAGTTAAAAATCCAGTTAGTTAATCCTTCCAATATTTACTTGACTTATAACCTAGTAAATAATATAAATACTTTGAATATTCATGATAGCAACATGTAACACCATGACTTATGCTAATATCCGTGACTTATTAGAGTCACGCTCTTGATATCGACGGATATCGACGAATGTGAGAATGAGGAAAATGTTCTTATATTTACCTCTAATTTACGTTCGTGGAAAGTGTGGAAAGTTCTAATAAAAAAATCGAAAAAACAAATAAGTCAACAAGGTGAAATTGTTTAGAATCAAGTTTTTATTTTTATTTTTAAATAAATATAATTTTAAAAATGTTTAAACAATTTTTTTAATGGTGGAAATAGATTTAGCACCATGAAGAATTATCTAAAATTTTAAACATTGATAGCTATAATTTAGATTATTAAATTTCTGTCACAATTTTTCAAAATCTTACCAGAATTTTCATGATTTGCTTAGCATAATTGTAACCTGTTAAATTGTGGCAAAAGATAATTTAACTATTATATATGTCAAAATCTTCTCCAAAGTTTTTTGTGAATTGAAAAGGCTTCGAGCAATCACTCAATTAGTATCACAACGCCTTCACCAATTAGGTTGTATAAATATAATTTTCAATATCATAACTAGTTCCTAGTATCATAACACTTGCACCAACTAAATTGTAAAAATACATTTCTAACTAAGTTGTATAAATATATTTCTAAGTAGTTTTGGACATAGGTTTATTATGCATTGAAATGAGAACTCATAATATTGGATTTTTTAATGGGAGGTGGCTCTGTGTTTAGAGTTTAGTATTTTGGGTAGTTTTTGCCAAGCTTACACTTCTAGGTCAGCATTACCATTTTTATGTTAATGAATTTAAACATATCAGTCATTAGCCCCATGGTGTTACAAAGAGGATCATGTGAATTACATGATGGAATATTTTGAGAGATGCTATACATGGATTACATTGAAGCTTTTTGGAGGGAAATATGACAACTAATCATTAAAGAAGGAAACTTTGAAAGTATTAGGTTCAATCATTTGAGGTGGTCTTTAGAATTCATATACATCAGATAAAATAGGGATTAAATTTGAAAATCCAATAAAAGCATTGATTGATATTGACGCAAGGTTTTATGATGCCTTATACAAAACAAGGTTTTAGACATGTTTGAACATCTACTCCTTCCTTGATGATGCAAAGGAAACACATAATTATTTTTATTGGTCACCCAACTCTACCAAACTCGATGATGATCATGAATCTGGACGGTAAAGGAGTTTAACATCATATTTATACTAGTTTGAGGGTTTTATTGGAAAACATCTTCCATAAATTCAATGTTGGTGAATATGAACACCAGCTTACATAAAATTGGCTTAATGAAAAGTTTGAAGAAGCATAGAAGGAATACAAAATGTATTAAATGCAAAATTGAAGAGACCAATCTTATCCTAGGTTATGGTATTAAGCTCCAAAAAATTATGGCAACGGAGGATTTGGCATTAGTGATGAGATTTTCTAGTAAGAATATGTTGAGGGGAACCCTATAGAGTTAGACTACTGATAGTTTTCCCAATCTTCTTAAATATGAGCTTAAGAGCATACTTCTAAGAAAAGTTTAATGTTTCTTACCTTGAATTTATTGTAACACAAAAAAATTCGTCCTTTCTCACTAGAGATGGGGTATCAAACCCTTTATTTTTTAGGATGGATGAGTGAATTTGATTCCAATTCAAAGACATTAGACATAATTTCATTATGGGTTCAACTACCTATGTCACCATTGATTCTCTAATATGATGAGGTCTTCCATGAGATATGTAATGCTTTGGGTTATTTTATGAAGTTGGTTATTCCTATCACATACTAAATATATGGGCATGGCTCAAATTCTAGTAGATAGGAACTTATCCACAGGACTACCAAACTCCATAATTATTAAAAGAGTGAACACAGTTTTTAGCTATGAGTTAGACTATGAAGGTATCCCCTTCATGTGGGTGTTGTCATTCCTATGTGCACCTATTGATATACCTCCTAAAATATTCAAAGCAGTGGATGTGGGTTAGGAAATACATGGAGGATGTAGTAGTTCCATTTCACTCCTCCCAAGGAGCACCTAAACTAGAAAAACAACCTATTGTTACATTGGCCAGCTCAAAGGGAGAAGATCTCTCTAATAATATACATGAATCCTTGGATGCACTTAAGCATGAAAATGAAGGATCGATTTTGGATAAGCTATTCCTTCCCCATTCTGCTATTACTCTTTTATATGAAAATGAAATTCAATTTATCTCCTTAGGATTTATGCTCCTTGCTAAAGAGGAGGAAATGGGAAAGGACTTCCCTCTATCCTGTTAGACCTATTAGGACATCAACTGTCAATTCTCAATAGACATAAGGAGATCAACTAGGGAGGTGAAAAATATATTTCACTCCTAATTAAATTCCCTTTTATGGATCCAATTTCTTAAATTGTCTTTATGAGTTTGAATCTTTTCCCTGTTTATGTTTTCGTAGCCTTAATAGTTGTTTTCAAGCTTGTCTGTCATGTCTTTTTCATAATCATATTGCATTACCTTGACAGACTTTGATTTTGACAAGCCACTTAAGATGACATTTCATGCTTTTACGTTAATCACAAATGGCTTCTTACCATATTTATCATATGAAGGAGTTGTTGGAACATTGTAACCATCAATGTAACAACCCCGGGTTAAAAATATGTGTAAGAAATTTAATAAAGGAAAAATAAGCCAAGCTCATGGGACATGTATTCCAAGCTAAATATTGGATAAAAAATCCTAATATGTGTTCATTTGGTTAATTATGGCTAAGAGGAAATTTTCAAATGCAATGAAAAAGGCTTTGAAAATAAAAAGAGGCATTCTTTGGCATTTATTTATGAAAATAATTGAAAATAGGAGAAAAGGAAGGTGAAAGGTCACAGGTTGCATGTGAGGAGGAAATTGAAGGAAAATAAGGGTAAATGAAGAAACTAGAGACCACATTGATAAAAGGGCTTATGAGGATCATTTCATAGCTTTTGTGAGTTTGGTTTTGGATCTCTCTCTATATTCTTTATCTCTTCCATACTCTTGCACACCAGACTTGGAGCAAGGAAAACAAAGGAAGGGAAAGAAATTAAAGGAAATTAGATATTAAGAGAGGAATAGGTTGGATCAAGAAACTACAACAGGAATACTTGCAGGAAACATGTTTCATCTGTGATTTCCTATATGGTTTTGGCATGCATGGTATATGCATGTCTGTATTTGATTCTCCTGCTATTATTGGCATGGTTTTTTCATTGTGTGATAGTGGTTTTAACCTTGAATTTCCATTTTTGGATAACCATGGTGTGATGGGGTTCTTATATTTGGTTGAGTTGAATTTCTGGATGGTTTCAAAACTTATATATGGTGGTCTCAAGAAAATTCCCAAAGGCATAGAAATCCCTGGATCGGTATATGGTGGGATATATTGTAAAGCCTGAGGGTGGAGACAAGAAAATTCCATGCGGTGTAGGTGAATAAATACTCTGGAATCCATTCTTGTATAGGCCTAGTGATCCCTGAGCTAGTATATGTTGGGATTGAGGTAAATCAGTGTAGTTTATGTTTATTGTTTGGGCATAGGAATCCCTTTACCGGCAATGGCGAGATACACAGTAAATCCTAGTTGTAAAGATGAGGGTTTCAGGTGAAAAAATCCCTTGACCTGTAATGGTATGGGGGTGATTCACTAAAAGAAAGAACTGGTTTAGCCCAATCTATGGTCGGTTTGTACGTGGAAGTCCCTGACTTGGTTGGATTTTTCATATGTTAATAAGAGTGATTTTCCTCTTATATTTCAAGAGTAAATGTACTTGTTATTATGTGATTTTAATGGTTGTTCTATCATTGTTATTATAATGGTTATATGTTGGTTATAAACATGGTTTATGACATATTTTATTTATGGATATCATCATGTTTTGGTTAGTAAATTAAATGTTAATGAATGCATGACCTAATAGATGATATTGTAGCTATTATGAGAGGGAATTAGACGTTTTTGATGATTCTTATATAATTATGAGATTCCTATGTTCAGATATGTGATTATGACCTGTAGGATACAAGTTCATGATGTGTTTCATGGATTTTTTGTCATGGTTAAATCTGGTTAAGTCAATTTATTGTCTAATATTTGTATGGAAGGATTTTTACCCATGTCATTTATCATTCTAAAAAGTTTCATTAAGTTCTGGGAATAGGTCTGGATCCTAGCCTAAAAAAATGGTTGAAATCTCATTGTCGTAGGCACAGAACTAGGCGAAAAATACTACAGTCGCTCCCTTCTAGGCATCATGCATGTGACTCGAGGGTTATAGTAGAATTCTAGGAATGTTGCGCCAGCGTTTGGGAGATGAGGGCACTAAAATAGAGTTTTATATAGGGGATTGGGTACCTAGAAGAGTGTTTTATCCCTTGGGGGTCATGTAGCACTTAAGGGAAGTCATTAGGTTTTGTGTCTTTTCGATTCCACTTCCTTAAGGTGATCTAGGATGTTGAGTCATATCATAGTAACTCTTCATCTCAGGTTTACCTTGGGTAAATGTGGGAGGATGATGTTGCAATCAACTATAGATAACCAAATCTCATGACCAAGAGATATTAGGTAAATCTTCATCCTTAAATTCTACATAGCATAATTTATTCCATCATAAAGTGGATCCCTATTTTTGAATGACTCATCCTAAATGGTCATGGTCCCTCTCATATCTTCCTTCCAGTGGATATAATACTTCTGAAGGAACTTGTTCTAATTCCAATTGTTGGAATCATAGATATATTGAGAGACGAGGTGAATTAATGTAACACAATTTTTAATTATTTAAGAATTCAAGCAACATAGAACATCAATCTCATATGAATAATATGAAAGAAAATATATGCATGGAAATCCTTTTGGGAGAAAACAAAAAATATTCCTTAAAAAATAGTTCCTTCTAGGCACCAAATTACATGAAACACCAATCCCCTCAATTTCAAATTTTTAGGCACTAATATATAGGAGACAAAAATCCCCCTTTTTTGTCTATTCTATAAGCTTATTCTTCAAATATCCACTCTGATTCTCTAAATTTTGTCTACAGTTATTAAATCTGGCTATTTCTTCAATTCTTTAACTCTATTTATTTACTCCTTAATTGATCAGGAGATCAAGTCATTAATGGAAAAATGCTCAAAAAATTAGTTGCTCAGAATTGGTCCAAACCAGAACGACAGGAAAGAACTCGGAAAAATGATCCTATAACCGCAAACAAAACTGAAAACCGACGCTGTATGAGAAATTTATTTAGCTTTGAAGTTTTTCAATTTCAGGCAAAAAGCCCAATTTGACTCAGTTTGACCATATTTAAAAAAATATTCCACAGAATATTCTGCAGAATATTTCGTGGAGGAGCCAATGGTAGGGCGCCACGTGGCTAGCTCGGAGGCCGCCACGTGGCCCTAAGGGTGAAATGTCGAATTATTTTGTTATGGAAAAATTTTGTTTGTCGAGGGCAGGAGTCGACCCCGGGTCAAGGCAGTAACAAACGAGCAGCCAAACCGTTGGGCCACGGGTAGTGCTTGTTAAAGCATTGGTTCGAAATCGTAATTGAAGTTTGAATTTGTTTCAAGTGGGGTCGTAAAGGGGCCAGCCCCTCAGCATATGACCAAACTACAAGAACCAGGAGCCAAACACATTGGCGCATCAAATAGTGGAGAGCCTGGTCACGTAGACTGGCAGGTGGAGCGGAGTGTATTTAATATATGGTTTTATATTAACGTTCAATGTTAAACACATCCGCACTAAACTCAAAGTTTCAACCACCTTCTCCAACGGGCATGGTCACGTGGTCTTATCCTCTTAGCACCATGACCTGGCAGTGTTACGGTGAAGCGCCCAACTTTAGCACCAACACCTAAATTGTCGGGCTTAATTGGAGTTCCACCAGATTTGGTGGAGTTTTCCTAGTCCTATCTGGGCAAAGTCAGTTTGGATCATAACATGGGCTAGAGAAGTCCAATTGGAGCAAATTGTTTTTTGTTTTAGGGGTATTGTAACATTTTAAAGCTGTTGGAACAGGTTGCAGAGCCATCAGGGCACTCTATCAGAGGTTTTATCAGCGTATTTTCTTGTGGAGCCACCAAGGCTTGGTGAATGATCAGCTGTATTGGGCTATGTTCATCTGTTTGAGGTGAATTAATAGTCAATATTTACTGTTTCCAGCACTCTGATTCTGAATTTGCAGCTATTTTAGCCTTTTGAGGCTTTATTCATGGTGTAATACCTAATTTGAGCATTAATAAAAGAGGTAAAATCCTATTTGGAGGCTTTTGGACCCAAGAGAGGTAGCCCAAGAGAGGGGTGAACTGCTTAAAAAAATGCTTATTATTATGCTATCCATTCTTGCTGCTTAATTCTAGATTTTACTACATTAAACAATAAATTTTAATAAGTCCACTTTTCATAATGAGACTTATACAGTGATCAAAACTTATTTGTTCCATTTCAAACCACATTACTTCCATTGCAGAATACCTTAACTTGCTTATTCACACATAAAAATTGGTTAATGAATACTTTGCAAATAGAAAAAAATACTTTCATTGCCAGATCAATTTAGTGTTTACTTCATATTTCTTTAGGCAGAGCCAGTAAGAGGGCCAGAAGCTTCTGGTTTCATCCTTTCTAGTAAAGGTGAAATAACCAGTAAAATCCCTTACTGTCTATCTCTGTATAAGAAATATTTTTTTCACACATTTCAGATCAGATTTGTATCAGAGCTTAGGTTTTTCTCAAGAGTTTGTGAATTTTGTGCAAGTAAATTGTGTTGTTCTGCAAAATTTGATGCTTACTGGGCTGAAATTGAAAAGAGGAGAAGGTCAATTGGTTAGAGAACAAGATAATCCTCAACCAAGGAGGGCTAGGGTGCCATTATCTCCACCTTCCATTTCATCCTCATTAGCCTTAGAATCAGCCACAAACATGTCTTCCAGAGAAGGAGAAGTACATGAAGAAATGGATCCCAAGGAAGAAGAAAGAGTCTTTAGAAAAGCTTTCTTGGACATGACTGAGATGGTTAGGATCTTATACCAGGAAAAAAATGATAGGATTGCTGGAGAAGGGTCTAGAATCCAAAGAGAAGAAGGAGATTCTTCAGGAGGGAAGAAAGACAATGAAAATTCAAAGAAAGGAAATGGAGGAAATGGTGATCCACCATCTCCATCGTCATCCTCTTCCTCCACATCATCCTCTTCAACTTCTATAAATCAGTCACACAAAACAAAATCATCTCTTAGAAATCCTTTGTTAAAGCTTGATGTAAAATTTGAGTTGCCAATGTTTAATGGTGATGTTAATGCAGAGATATTGGATAACTGGATTAGACAACTGGAAGTCTATCTAAGGATTCAGAAGCTCCATGATGATGACACAAAAATCCAATTAGCCTCATTGAGAATGGATGGAGAATCTTTGGTTTGGTGGGAAGCCAAGACCAGAGAGGAGATTAAAAAGCATGGTAAGATAACTCTAACTTGGAATGAGTTTATTATTGCTATTAAGAAACAGTTTTATCCTCTTGCTCATATTTAGAAAGCAATCATGAATTGGTAAAATTTTAGGCAACCTAAGGGTCAAAATGTGCAAGATTATACCCAAGAGTTTAGAAGGAGAGCACTTCCACTTGGGGTAGACTTACAAAGTCAAGACACCTTGTTAAAATACATAGGAGGTTTGCACAATTACCTTCAACAAACTATCCTGATGTTCAATCCTACCAGCTTAGATGAAATCTGTGTGCAGGCTACACATTTAGAAGCTAGAGGAAAGAATACTTTTGATGAGGATAGTAATTTCAAAAACAAAGGAAAGAAAAGAATTGCAAATTCAAGAAAAGAAAAAGGAAAGTTCTTTTGCAAGAACTGTTCAAAGACAATTCATGATGAAGATCATTGCTAGAAGCTTCATCCTGAACCGAAACTAGAAAAATATAAGAACAAAAACAAGACCAAAAAAAAGGAGAAAATTGTAGCAACAGTTGAGCAAGACTTAGGGTCAGACTCAGGAGATGAGACAAAAAGCATAACCATGGTTTTAAAGAACATTAAGGGGAAATAAGTGGTGCAAGACACAAATCCTAGTTCTAGCTCTTTGAATTGTCACAAAGACACTCATGAAGAAAAGAGGAGGATAGATCTCTTCCATGTGAGGGTAATTTCAAAACATACCAAAATTGACACACTGTTTGACAGTGGGTAACAAGCTAATCTCATATTTGAAGACTTGGTCAATCATCTTAAACTTGAGACCATTCCACATCCGAAGCCTTATCCACTTGGATGGATATGCAAGGATGCCAACTTGCAAGTCTCAAGGAAGTGCATATTGCGCTTTGAAATAACTGCACATTTTATTGACACAGTGGAACTTGATGTGGTGCCGCTTGATATCTCAGGAATTGTTTTGGGAAGTCCTTACTTATTTGACAGGAAGGCCATCTTTCATCGCCATGAAAGCAAGAATTACTTGTTCAAATATGGTAAAGAGTACATTGTGAGAGCACACAAGAAGAAGCCGGAATCTTCTTTACTCCATGCAAGTCAATTGAAAAGGCTGGTTAATGCAAGTCAAAGTCTAACTTTGTTGATGTTGAAATGACAATATTTTGAGCATTCACCTTTTTATGATGTTGCTAATAATATGTCTCAGTTTGATAATAGTTTGTATTTGAAAGAAAAGGACGTTATGTTGCACAAAATTCCTTTGAGGTCAGCCAATGGAGTGAATTAAGTGTCAAAGCAAAGCAGTGGAAGCAAGGAGGACACACAATTCAGCATGGGACAAAGTTGGTTTCAGTATGGTCGAATTCGCCAAGGGAACAGTTTGCAAGGTGAAAGTTATTTTAAGTCTTCTGGGAAGTTTGATCAGTGTAGAAAAATTTTGTTTTCTGCAGATTACAATTGTTGTTCTGCAAATTTTAATCATTTGCATCATGAATCTGTCAATTTTAGTAAAGGTCGATTAGTTGATTCCAGAGACCGTTTATCATTTTCTCAAAAGCTCCATTTGATGAAATCTGGTAGATTTCAGTTATTCAAGGGTGGAAGAGTGGAGAATCAGTCTCCACATCATCAGTTTCACTAATCAGAGAGATTTTGTGGGTCCAAAAGCTTCCCATTTGGGAGGTGTGAACAGGAGATCAAGTCCTTAATGGAAAAATGCTCAAAAAATTAGTTGCTCAGAATTGGTCCAAACCATAATGACAGGAAATATCTCGGAAAAACGATCTTGTAGCCACGAACGACACTAAAAACTGACGCTATATGAGAAATTTATTCAGCTTTGAAGTTTTTTAATTTCAGGCAAAAAGCCCAATTTGACTCAGTTTGACCATATTTAAAAATTCGTTAAAAAAATGTTCCATAGAATATTCTGCAGAATATTCTATGGAGGAGCCAATGGCAAGGCACCACGTGGCCAACTCGGAGGCCTCCACGTGGCGCCAAGGGTCAAATGTCGAATTGTTTTGTTATGGAAAAATTTTGTTTGTCGTGGGTAGGAGTCGACCCTGGGTCGGGGCGGTAACAATCGAGTGGCCAAACCATTGGGCCATGGGTAGTTCTTGTTAAAGCATTGGATCGAAATCGTAATTGAAGTTTGAATTTGTTTCAAGTGGGACCGTAAAGGGGCCAGCCCCTTGGCATACGACCAAACTACAGGAACCAGGAGCTAAACACATTTTCACATCAAACAGTGGAGGGCCTGGTCACGTGGACCAGCGGGTGGAGCAGAGTTTATTTAATATATTATTTTATATTAATGTTCAACATTAAACACATCCGGACTAAACTCAAAGTCCCAACCACCTTCTCCGACGGGCGTGGTCACGTGGTCTTATCCTCTTAGCACCACGACTTGGCGGTGTTACGGTGGAGCGCCCAACTTTAGCGCCGACCCCTAAATTGTTGGGCTTAACTGGAGTTCCACTAGATTTGGTGGAGTTTTCCTAGCCCTATCTGGGCAAAGTCAGTTTGGATCATAACTTGGGCTAGAGAAGTCCAATTGGAGCAAACTGTTTTTTTGTTTTAGGGGTATTGAAACATTCTAAAGCTGTTGGAACAGGTTGCAGAGCCATCAGGGCACTCTGTCAGAGGTTTTATCAGTGGATTTTCTTGTGGAGCCACTAGGGCTTGGTGAATGATCAGCTGTATTGGGCTATGTTCATCTATTTGAGGTGAATTAATAGTCAATTTTTACTATTTACAGCACTCTGATTTTGAATTTGCAGCTATTTTATCCTTTTGAGGCCTTATTCATGGTGTAATACTTAATTTGAGCATTAATAAAAGAGGGAAAAGCCTATATGGAGGCTTTTGGACCCAGCAGAGGTAGCCCAAGAGAGGGGTGAACTGCTTAAACAAATGCTTATTGTTATGATGTGCATTCTTGCTGCTTAATTCCAGATTTTACTACATTAAACAGTAAATTTTAATAAGTCCACTTTTCACAATGAGACTTATATAGTGATCAAAACTTGTTTGTTCCATTTCAAACCACATTACTTCCATTGCATAATAACTTAACTTGCTTATTCACACATAAAAATTGGTTAATGAATACTTTTCAAACAGAAACAAATACTTTCATTTCCAGATCGATTTAGTGTTTACTTCATATTTCTTTAGGCAGAGCTAGTAAGAGGGCCAGAAGCTTCTGGTTTCATCCTTTCTAGTAAAGGTGAAATAACCAGTAAAAGCCCCTACTGTCTATCTCTGTATAAGAAATATTTTGTTCACACATTTCAGATCAGATTGGTATCAGAGCTTAGGTTTTTCTCAAAAGTTTGTGAATTTTGTGCAAGTAAATTATGTTGTTCTACAAAATTTGATGCTTACTAGGCTGAAATTTAAAAGAGGGGAAGGTCAATTGGTTAGAGAACAAGATAATCCTCAACCAAGGAGGGCTAGGGTGCCATTATCTCCACCTTCCATTTCATCCTTATTAGCCTTAGAATTAGCCACAAACATGTCTTCCAGAGAAGGAGAAGTACATGAGGAAATGGATCCCAAGGAAGAAGAAAGAGTCTTTAGAAAAGCTTTCTTGGAGATGACTGAGATGGTTAGGATCTTATACCAGGAAAGAAATGATAGGATTGCTGGAGAAGGGTCTAGAATCCAAAGAGAAGAAGGAGATTCTTCAGGAGGGAAGAAAGACAATGAAAAGTCAAGGAAAGGGAATGGAGGAAATGGTGATCCACCATCTCCATCTTCATCCTCTTCCTCCACATCATCCTCTTCAACTTTTGTAAATTAGTCACACAAAAAAAACATCTCTTAGAAATCCTTTGTTAAATCTTGATGTAAAATTTGAGTTGCCAATGTTTAATGGTGATGTTAATGCAGAGAAATTGGATAACTGGATTAGACAATTGGAAGTCTATCTAAGGATTCAGAATCTGCATGATGATGACAAAAAAATCCAATTAGCCTCATTGAGAATGGATGGAGCAGCTTTGGTTTGGTGGGAAGCCAAGACCAACGAGGAGATTAAAAAGCATGGTAAGATAACTCTAACTTGGAATGAGTTTATTACTGCTATTAAGAAACAATTTTATCCTCTTTCTCATCTTCAGAAAGCAATCATGAATTGGCAAAATTTTAGGCAACTTAAGGTTCAAAATGTGCAAGATTATACCCAAGAGTTTAGAAGGAGAGCACTTCTACTTGGGGTAGACTTACAAAGTCAAGAAACCTTGTTAAAATACATAGGAGGTTTTCACAATTAACTTCAACATACTATCCTAATGTTCAATCCTACTAGCTTAGATGAAGTCTGTGTGCAGGCTACACATTTAGAAGCTAGAGGAAAGAATACTTTTGATGAGGATAGTAATTTCAAAAACAAAGGAAAGAAAAGAATTGCAAATTCAAGAAAAGAAAAAGGAAAGTTATTTTGCAAGAACTGTTCAAAGAAAAGTCATGATGAAGATCATTGTTGGAAGCTTCATCCTAAACTGAAACCAGAAAAATATAAGAACAAAAAAAAAACCAAAGAAAAGGAAAAAACTGTAGCAACAGTTGAGCATGATGTAGGGTCAGACTCAGGAGATGAGCCAAAAAGCATAGCTATGGTTTTAAAGAACATTAAGGGGAAAGAAGTGGTGCAAGACACAACTCCCAGTTCTAGCTCTTTGAATTGTCACAAAGACACTCATGAAGAAAAGAGGAGGATAGAGCTCTTCCATGTGAGGGTAATTTCAAAACATACAAAAATGGACACATTGTTTGACAGTGGGTCACAAGCTAATCTCATATCTGAAGACTTGGTCAAGCAGCTTAAACTTGAGACCATTCCACATCCGAAGCCTTATCCACTTGGATGGATATGCAAGGATGCCAACTTGCAAGTCTCAAGGAAGTGCGTATTGCACTTTGCAATAACTGCACATTTTATTGACACAGTGGAACTTGATGTGGTGCCACTTGATATCTCAGGAATTGTTTTGGGAAGTCCTTACTTATTTGACAGGAAGGCCATCTTTCATCGCCATGAAAACAAGTATCACTTGTTCAAAGATGGTAAATAGTACAGTGTGAGAGCACACAAGAAGAAGCTGGAATATTCTTTACTCCATGCAAGTCAATTGAAAAGGCTGGTTGATGCAAGTCAAAGTCTAACTTTGTTGATGTTGAAACGACAAGATTTTGAGCATTCACCTTTTTATGATGTTGCTAATAATATGTCTCAGTTTGATAACAATTTGTCTTTGAAAGGAAAGGACGTTATGTTGCACAAATTACCTTTGAGGTCAGCCAATGCAGTGAATGAAGTGTCAAAGCAAAGCAGTGCAAGCAAGGAGGACACACAATTCAGCATGGGACAAATTTGGTTTTAGTATGGTCGAATTTGCCATGGGAACAGTTTGCAAGGTGAAATTTATTTTAAGTCTTCTGGGAAGTTTGATTAGTGTAGAAAATTTTTGTTTTCTACAGATTACAATTGCTGTTCTGCAAATTTTAATCATTTGCATCATGAATCTGTCAATCTTAGCAATGGTCGATCAGTTGATTCCAGAGACAGTTTATCATTTTCTCAAAAGCTCCATTTGATGAAATCGGGTAGATTTCAGTTATTCAAGGGTGGAAGAGTGGAGAATCAGTCTCCACATCATCAGTTTCAATAATCAGAGAGATTTTGTAGGTCCAAAAGCTTCCCATTTGGGAGGTATGATCAGGAGATCAAGTCCTTAATGGAAACATGCTCAGAAAATTAGTTTCTCAGAATTGGTCCAAACCAGAACGACAGGAAAGAGCTCGGAAAAACGATCCTGTAGCCATGAACGACACTAAAAACTGACACTATATGAGAAAGTTATTCAGCTTTGAAGTTTTTTAATTTCAGGCAAAAAGCCCAATTTGACTCAGTTTGACCATATTTAAAAAATTGTTAAAAAAATATTCCACAGAATATTCCATGGAGGAGCCAATGGCAAGGTGCCACGTGGCCAGCTCGGAGGCCTCCACGTGGCCCCAAGGGTCAAATGTCGAATTGTTTTGTTATGGAAAAATTTTGTTTGTCGTGGGTAGGAGTCAACCCTGGGTCGAGGTAGTAACAACCAAGTGGCCAAACCGTTGGGCCACGGGTAGTGCTTTTTAAAGAATTGGCTCGAAATCGTAATTGAAGTTTGAATTTGTTTCAAGTGGGACCGTAAAGGGGCCAGCCCCTTGGCATACAACCAAACTATAGGAACCAGGAGCCAAACACATTTTTCGTGTCAAACAGTGGAGGGCCTGGTCACGTGGACCGGTGGGTGGAGCAGAGTGTATTTAACATATGATTTTATATTAATGTTCAACATTAAACACATCCGCACTAAACTCAAAGTCTCAACCACCTTCTCCGACGGGCGCGGTCACGTGGTCTTATCCTCTCAGCACCATGACCTGGCGGTGTTACAGCGGAGCGCCCAAATTTAGCACCGACCCCTAAATTGTTGGGCTTAATTGGAGTTCCACCAGATTTGGTGGAGTTTTCCTAGCCCTATCTGGGAAAAGTTAGTTTGGATCATAACTTGGGCTAGAGAAGTCCAATTGGAGCGAATTGTATTTTTGTTTTAGGGGTATTGGAACATTCTAAAGCTGTTGGAATAGGTTGCAGAGCCATCAGGGCACTCTATCAGAGGTTTTATCAGTGGATTTTCTTATGGAGCCACTAGGGCTTGGTGAATGATCAACTGTATTGGGCTATGTTCATCTGTTTGAGGTGAATTAATAGTCAATTTTTACTGTTTCCAACACTCTGATTCTGAATTTGCAGCTATTTTATCCTTTTGAGGCTTTATTCATGCTGTAATAATTAATTTTAGCATTAATAAAAGAGGGAAAAGCCTATTTGGAGGCTTTTGGACCCAATACAGGTAGCCCAAGAGAGGGGTGAACTGCTTAAACAAATGCTTATTGTTATGCTGTGCATTCTTGCTGCTTAATTCCATATTTTACTACATTAAACAGTAAATTTTAACAAGTCCACTTTTCACAATGAGACTTATACAGTGATCAAAACTTATTTGTTCCATTTCAAACCACATTACTTCCATTGCAGAATAACTTAACTTGCTTATTCACACATAAAAATTGGTTAATGAATACTTTTCAAACAGAAACAAATAATTTCATTTCCAAATCGATTTAGTTTTTACTTCATATTTCTTTAGGCAGAGCCAGTAAGAGGGCCAGAAGCTTCTGGTTTCATCCTTTCTAGTAAAGTTGAAATAACCAGTAAAAGCCCCTATTGTCTATCTCTGTATAAGAAATATTTTGTTCACACATTTCAGATCATTAATGTGTAATTACTAATTTGGAATTCCATGCAAGTTGGATTGTTAAAATAGGTACTTCCATCAACTCAAGCTATCATAATAAGTGCTTCCTCCAAACGACATTCAAATAATGGCACTTACAAATTGAAGCACCTTCTATTACAAATATATCCCCAGTGCTTCCACATATGCCTTAGAGTTGTGATTGCATACTTACAACTCAAATGTAGAAACTTAATGATTTTTTGTTATATATGCACTCCCTTCATTCCAACCTTTTCAAAAATATAGTGTTTATAATACTAACCACTTTTACTACCTATTGTATTCAATCATAGTTATAATATACCCTCTAGGCTAAGCTCATACTCCACATATCCCTCTTTTCTATGCTTGAGCACTTATACTACCACTTCTTTTATGCTGAGAAATCCATTTGTGCAACAAATTATGGTTTTACTTTAATTGATTTATCTTATTATGAAATTATATTGTGACATTTAATTTTTAGTTCTTCTTCAAAATTATCTCAAGACTAATTCGAGTCAATAAACAAAAGAGGACAAAAAATGTAGGCACACCGCGGAAAATATTAAGGATGGAATTTTATCTTATATTTTAGCAATTTGGTGAATATTAATAGTCCCTAATATCCAAATTTCAAAATATTTGATGATAATTTTGTAATTTTTTTATATTTATAACTATTTTATATTAGACAATATATAATATTGACGACTTTTAAAGTAAGAAAATTTTATACTATAAAATTTGGGCAAATTTATTTTTAGAAAAATGGAAATTGGCAAATCTTTTTTTTTGGAAAAAGCATGGAATATTAGCCCACCTACGAATATTAGCCCCTAAAATCTTCCCTGAGGCACACAACTAGGGAAAAACCCCTAGGTAAGGGGAAACCCAATCAAGAACTCTTCCTTCAATAGATTCAAATTGAGTTGAGATGACCAATAACCTTAGTACCTAGACCAAGCACACCTTCCACACATAAAGTAAACCTTGTTCCTAAGTGACATATTATGCTTCAATTTTGCAGTCATATCATACTTCAGTCCTGTAGTCATACCTTATTTCTATCTTGTGATCATAACAAGCTTTGGTCCTGTAGTCTAGTCAAGTTTCGATCTTGTATTCATACTATGATTTGATCTTGCAGTCTTGTTATGCCTCATTCCTATATTAATCCCACGTTTTAGTTTTTCAATATTAATTCCATATTTTAGTTTTCAATAACTTAGTGCCTCGATCCTCCATTAGTTTGGTCCTGTAGATAATGTGAATCATCCTAACTTCGTTGTCCTTTTCTATGTATCTGAACTTTTGTGTCATCACCTATGGGTCAAGTTTACATGGGTATTTATAGTTGTTTCTAATTATAAATGAGGTTGACATGAATAATGAAGGGGATCTGACTTATAGAAGACAAAATTATAGAAGATCAATTCCTCCTTGCAAGGTGACTTGATGGAGGAGGTTTTGATATGACAAAACATATTTTTATCTTTGACACCATGAACCCAAGAAGGGTTTCTTACATAATAAATTTGACTTTGACTTAAAACAAAAATCATATAGAACTCAATAGGTGCTTTGACCTATTGACCATTGACCCAAGCATGAAACCCATGCTTTAATAAGTCAATATTTTTTTTATTATTATATATAAATAATTTAGATTTTATTTCTTTGGATTTATACATGACTCAAATTCAATTATGAAGACCAACACTAACTACGTTCTTCAACATTTATAATTCCTTAATAATTATTTTCTCCCTTGAGTGCAAATTTTGAAGCTTGGCACTTACACATAATATCAACACATACAAGAAAGCGTTGTGCAAGTGCTTACCTTTCTTTGGAACCGTAGAGCTCCCTTGAATCAAAATTTCCATGTATTAATGCTTTTATGCTTCAAAACTACAACATGCACCCATATAAGACATATAAACACTATTACATTGATATGTTGGAGGAAATCCCAAAATTTGTTAACATTAAAAACTCTTACAAAACGAAGTGATTTCAAGAATAGATTATGGAAACATTTCTGTCATTTCTTGGCTATATGTTAATGGTCCCAAAAACTAGGATATTAAGATATTAGAGGATTCAATGTTCACCACACCATTAAATATTCATTTTTTTTCAATATACCAAGGGATTCAATCCCTAAGGTGCGTTAACATAACACTCTTGCAACTACGACTGTGACTGAGAGACAATTCATTGAAATATTGATGATTCCATGGGTCTTCAATTTTTATGAAAACATTGGTATGGCGTATGCGAAGAGTTCTTAGCCCTCATGTGCTAATCCTTAAGCTCCCTCATGACCAAGGATATGACCAAGAGCTATCACGGTTTAGAACTATCAACGAGCGAAGTTATTGGTAAAATCATATGTATTATAATTCCAACATTTAATTATCGAATCTAGGATAATAAGACTTAGAGATGTGATCCAAACATAGTTTCTAAACCTCACCCTTTCTCATATTAATTGATTCAAATACTAATTTGAATGAGGACTGCACTGAACTAGCCAAAAGTAGTATCACTAGCAGAGGAACATGGATGGACAAAGATGGGAACAAAAATAGCAGCAGGGGGTGGGCTTTACATGAGACTAAGAGCTCGAGCCATGTGCTACGGGGATCATATTTATCAAAACAAACTCCATTTTATATAGTTATAGTGCTTATATAAAACGATCAATACAAGGTAAACAATAAGGAATCACAATTTTGATGATCTTACAGGCACATGAATGTAGGATTAGAGCCTATTCTAGGCTACACTAACAACTAGTACTAGAAATAAATAATCACTAAGTATTATAAATTATCATTGGACTATGGGACTCTAATGCTTATCGAATTTCAAACCACAATATTTCATTACAAATGGACAATGTTCATGTGGTGTAGCTTATTAGGTCTTGAGACTTTAATGGTTCCAATCCTATAGTGATGCATAAAAAAACTCATTAAAATTGTTGCAGAAAAGTAAATGTCGAAAACTATAAGAAAAAGTGTGTGGGGGAAGACAAGGCAATAAACTATAGAAAAATAATAGAAATAAATACATCACTAAAATATCCAAAATAAATGCTAAGCAAGATAAGAGTCATGATGATATAAAGTAGGTTATTTCTTGTTTTAGAATACAAAATTCAATATTAAAAGCCATAGATTTTTTAGTACTATGATATAGTATATAACCTGGGTACCGAATTATAATAAGGAACCTACAAATTTTTAGTGCAAAACCTTGATATCTTTTTTGGTGCAGAATCTCGGTACTGGTACCGAAATTTTGGAAATTGAAATTCTAGGCACCATACCGTATTAAGAAACCAAATTCAAGTTTGATTAAATTTTAAGCTTGGGAAAATAAATTCGAATTTGATCATAATATGTTCTACTAATAGATATGAAAAAATATATATATATATTTTAGCAAAATACTATACAAAATATGAGTCTAATTGTAACACCCTCCTCCGACATATACCCAAGTTACTGGCTTGCCAAGGTAAACATGTGACAAAGAGTTACTATGATATGATTCAAATTCCTATATCACCTTAAGGAAGTGGAATCGACGAAAAAAACCTTAATGATTTCCCTCAAGCGCTACAAGACCCCCAAGGGCTACACCAACCTTCCAAGTGCCAAAACCCTAAGATAACACTCAGTTTTTGTGCCCTCATCTCCTAAATGATAGAAAAATATTCCAAAAGTTCGATTGTAACCCTCCAACCACATGCATGATGCCTACAAGGGAGTGACGATATTATTTTTTACCCTATTCTGTACTTACGACCATGAGATTTAAGCCAATTTTTTCAAGCCAGGATCCATACCTTTGCCCAGATCTTAATGAAACTTTCTAGAACCATGAAGGACACAAGGAAAAAGCCTTCCATACAAATATTAAAACAAAAGCTTGAACTATCCAGGCCTAACCATGACATCCATTCTGTAAAACACGTCATGAATATGAAATGTACAGGTCATAAATACACATTTGAACATAGGGATCTTATGCATATCTGGGAATTTTCAAGAAGGTATTATTCCCTCTCATAATAGTTGAAATATCATCTATTAGGTCACACATTCATTATTCATTCATTCACTAATCAAAACATGATGAGAGCCATGACTAAGATCTGTCATAAACCATGCTTATAACCAACATATAACCAACGTATTAACAATGATAGAACAACCATTAAAATAACATAATAACAAGTAAATTTACTGACAACAAAACAACGAGGGCTTCCTTAGGCTTTACCAAAATCCTTCCATATACTATTCAAGGATTCCTAGGCCCAAACCCTCATCTATTCAACTAGGCTTTACTGCAATCTTGGCATTAACAGTCAAGGATTATTAGGTCAAAAAATAAACATACACTACCATACTTTACTAAAATCCCACCATATATCATCCTAGGGATCACTAGGACTATACAAGCATGGATGCCAAAGGATTTCTTCACCTACACCACAAGGAATTTTCTTGTCTCCACCCTCATGATTTACTGAATATCCCACCATATATCTATCCAATGATTTCTAGGCCTTTAGGAATATTCCTGAGACCACCTCACATTAGTTTCGAAACCATCCAACAATCCATCAAAACCAAGGAAAAGAATTCTATCACACCATGGCTATTTGGAAATGGAAAGGAAAGGTTGAAACCATTGTCACACCTGGAAAAACCAATGCCCATGAAAACAAGATAACCACATACAAAGATGCATGTACCATGCATGCCAAATATATCAAGGAAATCATACATGCCGCTCAATACCTACAAGTAATCTCGTTGTAGCTTCTTGATCCAACTATTCCTTGCTTGATCTTTTCTTCCCATTTCTTTCCTTTCCTTCCTATGTCTTCCTTTCTCCAATGCTAGAGTGCTCCAATAATTCTCTAAGTGTTCAAGAGTATGAGAGTATAGAGGGAAGAGAGAAAGAGAGCTCCAAAAATGTTACACTGACAAAAGTTGTGAACTAATCTTCAGAAGTATTTTTATCAATGAGGCCTCTAATTTCTTCATTTTCCATTATTTTTCCTTAAATTTCCTCCTCACATGCAATGTATTTCCTTCATGTAGAAGCTTCCATGTTTACATAACCTTTCTTAGCTAACATATTTAAGAAAAGTTAGAAAAATCTATGTGCAACTATATATATGTATATATATGTTAATTTTTCCATCGATTATAGTTTGTTATTTGTATATGGATTTCCACTTAGGAAACCATGCCTGATTGACATTCATTGTCCAAAAATAAATTGAGGGTTGAACCACATAACTATAAAACTTAAGGGTTAGCCATGTAGTGGGGAAACCACTCAAAGAGTATAACATAATGAGTGACCATAGTTTTTTATTGTGAGTTTTTGTTGTTTAAAATACATTTTTGAATGCATATATGGATTCAACAACCTAAAAAAACCTAGGGGGAGTAGAATTCTACAAACAACTCAAACTCAAGTTTTACAAATCTCTCCCACATTTTGGTTAGAATTAACAAAAAAAATTCCATGGAAAAGTTTATCAATTAGACTAGATATGTGCGTGGGGGTGGGGGTTGGGGTGATGAAATTTTGATCTTGTATTTATGGAATACTCACATTGAATAGTTTTTGCAAATGTGGCACATCTCTATCTAGCCAAATTTGATGGCTTGATATTTCCACCAGAAAAACTTCAATGTGAGTACTTTGGAAATGCACGATCATAATAAAATAATATATACATTAACAAATTAAAAATAGTAATAATCAGAAAATCGATGTTGGTCATGAATAAAATACTTCAATTTCACCTTAATTCTAAATCAATTTTATATAAAGATATATAGTAATTGAAAGTAAAAAATAAATAATTTACTTTTTAATATGAGGCGGATATTTACTTTATTCACTACTTAAAATGGAGTTGACAAAAAATAATATTATTGATATTGCATTATGTGTATTTCATTCTATCTTCAATTTATATGAAATATTTAAAACAAAAATATATTAAAATATATTCAATGTCCATATTAAAAGTATTGCAGGGAAATTTGATCCCTATTATAACATACATTTTTGAATGCTAAATTAATAGAAGCCAATAAGAAAATGGAATCCTATAGGTCTGCTTTGGAAAGAACTATTGAAGTGGATAAATTATTTGCTGGCTCAAACACAAGGACTTAGCATAAATTTTGGTAGGTAGTAATGAGTAGTAAATACACATTTACAGTTTTGCTCCTAGATAAGTGTTGAGGAAAACATAAATAATGTGAAAAGTAATTATTGTTAGGTATATTTATTTACATCTTAATCCTTTCCATTTTTATACAAAGACTTACTTAAATTATGCTAGTATGTATTAACATTTCAATCTCGAGAATGTAGCTCACACTACATGGAAAAGACCCTCTAACGGATGTTTTTGAGGAACCCCTTATAAAAATACCCCAGACATCCGTTTCTAGTGGATATTACTAGAGGAGGTTGGTGGGAAGAGGTTTTTGCAGATGTTTATTGTTCGGTGCGCTTATCATAGTAAACCACACCAGTGCGTTCAACAAGAGAAAGCACCGATGCGCACAAAAAATTGGCACACCGGACACCGTGCGCTTCGTACACACCTACTCGGTGTGTCGTATTAATGTAGCACACTTGTGATTTATAAATATTCCACACCAGTGCCTCATAAAAAAGCGCGCCAAAACAGAAATGGCCCAGTGCGATATTAAGCAACCGCACCGGTGCACCCATAAAACCCCGTGCACCGGAACAGGGTTAAATAAAAAAAAATTATTGCCAAAAAACCTCATTTTTCACTTTTCTCAATGCTCTAGAGCTCTCGAGCACTGGTGTAATTTATCATTTTCTAAGTCACTCTGACATCGGTGCTCCCATTGCACCCATTGCACGCACTGCTGTTGTGCATTTCCCACCAAACTCCAGCCTGAATTTTGTAAAACGGTGGGCAAATTTTCTTTTGAAAATTCTACAATCAATATGCCTCCTTAACGGCCAAATGTACAGGTATTTTTCTTGTTTTTCCATAATTAAGCCTTTTAGCGGATTAGAATTTCAAATAACCTTAAAATTAACCATTTAAAGGAAAAATAAAAAAATTTGTCACGCAGTGCGCTCAAGTCATTCGGCTCGCACCGGTTCGCGGTGCTGGCTGCAAATTTACAGGTCGCACTGCAACTGGTGCTAACAATATCTGCACCGGTTCTGGGGCAGTAAAGATAGGCGCATGATGAAATTTTAAATTTTTTTAAAAAGGGTGGTGCGGTCGTTTACTCGGCCGCACCGTTGACCATGTGGAATAGTGGCAACGTGGTGCGTTGACCGAAATATACACCCTGGGGCGGGTAATCTTGTCAGTGCACCACATTCCACATTTCGACAGCGTCAATAGTGTGGCCTGGTAAACTGGTGCTAACGGTATCCGCATCGGTTCTGGGGTAGCACTGAAGGCACACCATGTTATTTTAAAATTTTTAAAAAAGTGTGGTGCGGTCGGTTACTCGGTCACACCATTGACCAAGTGGAATAGCAGAAACATGGTGCGTTGACTAAAATATCTGCCCCGGTATGGGTATTTTTGTCAGCGCACCACATTCCACATTTCGATAGGGTCAACGGTATGACCTGGTAAAATACCACACTTTTGGCTATGTAATGATGTTAGGAGGTCGGTGCGTTGACTGAAATGTACGCCCCAGGGTGTAGATTTTAGTCAGTGCACCACACTCCTGACACCATACATAGTCAACGGTGAACTGAAAATTTTTAGGAGCACTGCCGCTGGTGCATTGAATATTATCTGGTGCATCACCGCTGGTGCGCTCCATAAAAAGGCACACCAAGACTGGTGCATGACTATTTTTTTTAGCACACCGACTGTTTTTTTCCCAAAAAACATTATACATGTATATTTATAAATACATGTCTCATTTAATAAAAAAAAAAAAATTTAATATGTCAATCATTCAGAGACATGAAAGGAGAGAAGAGGGGGAACAACAACAACAACAGGCAGACCAATATTAAATCGTTCACCTGTGGGAGGCACGAGAGAAGGAGAGAGATGCGTACCCTCACCCTATTACTGCAGCTACCCTTGGGCTCCTAAGGCAGGTAGGCCTCCTCAAGTTCTATGAGGAGGCTACTTCCCTAAAGGTCCATGGTTTGTTTTTTAGATATCTTATCCACAGGTGGAATGCCCACCGACAGGATTTCCGGGTTGGTCATAACTAATGGTACATGCCCACTGAGGAGGATATATATTTCATTACAGGGCTATCGAGGAGAGGGGTGGATTTTCCCTCGTTCCCAGAGGTTCTAGTTGGCTATGTATCAGGGAGTCAGTTAGTGTACTCCCAGTGATACATTGGAGAAAATGTACTGTCTCCTTCAGATTTTTAGGTCTTTGGAGGGTAGTTACATGTTGGTGCATTTGGTAGTAAGGAGGTGAGGTGCCTCTCACTTATCATTTCGACCATTTCACACAACACTAGTAACGAGCAATGCATTAACTGCTCACTTCTATATTATGTTGATTCTTTAGTACAAGAACCACGACTTTTCAAGTGGTCTGCCATTTTTTTGTGGAAGTTTTGTACAACCTTAGATAGATATCGTGCTCATACACAAGGGAGGGTCAACTTCCCTTTTTCTTCAGAGATTTTTTGTTTATTTTTTGAGAGGTCTCCAGAGATGAGGCCTACTTTTGTTCAGCAGCCTCGTAGGGCTATGTTCGAGGCACAGATGCACATGTGGGGGCAGATGATGCCCAAGAGGGGCGAGACTGTGTTTCCAGTGAGGATATCGAATGATGCACTAGAGTTTCTAGCCAGTGTTGACAAGCATCCCTTCATTATTGTCCCCTGTCAGTATGTGAGTTTTGATTGGCAAGGGTGTGCCAACATCCTCTTCACAGCTAATGAGCCACCGGATCATAGAGGTAATATTACTGTTTTATTTAAATTTATTCTAACATGTTATTTAACTTGTTTTTATTAAATTTTGTAATGAAATTGTCTAATTATTGTTGTGTACTTGTATATATTTTGCAGACATTGGGTCTTTTGATGGTGAGGACATGTTGGCACCACCACATGATCCATGTGTGGATCCTAATGACGATTAGGGCATGTCAGATGCTGAGGATCATCAGGAGGCTGGTCCAGAGAGACCTGCTCCTGCTGGTGTGCCGATACTACCTTTTGCTAGGCGCGGTCAGCTTGATAACAGATACAGGATGTAGTTGGCCGACCAACTCACTGCATTGATTATGGAGGTGGGCATCAGGCCCGCTAATATGAGAGACATACAGGCCGATGTTAGGTTGTTACATATGTGGAGAGGCATGTCGCGTGACATGTACAACATGATGCGGCATGTCATAGGAGCTACGACCTTATTTACGCGACTGAGGAGGACCATTACATGTTATAGGAGTGGTCGAGACGCAGCACGTGATCGGCAGTCCGTGAGCAGCAACTCATCATTTGATGTTCGTTCACCTCGCGCCGCGCGAGATGAGTAGCCTCCACTAGCATCGAGAAACAATCATCATGGAGAGCAGGCTGGACCATCAGTCACGTTCATTTAGCAGTCTATAGCATCGAGCAATACTCATGATCATGAACAGGCTGGACCATCGACCATCGAGGCTACACCATTGACTGAGCATGCCTCTACTAGTACTGCTATTGATGATGTACCACCAGCTGATCCATGAAATTTATATTAAAGTTGTATATTTTTTACATTATTCAGTTATATATATATATATATATATATATATATATGGTCCATGTATTTTATTTTCATGTTGCAGTTGTACTTAATTTACATGTTGGTGATCATCATGATGTGTATATTGTTACGTCATGTATGATATGTACTTCATTTAATGTGCAAATTGCAGATATATGTGTATGTGATAGCAGTTATTTCACATGGGATGTATATTTGATGTTTGTGTTCTGATGATGTTAATATATAATGTTAATTGTGTTTTGTTAGATGATCATGATCATGATGATTTTAGCGATTTTGAATGTATTTTTTAGTCAAATATGATGTTTGTACGATGGTTATCATGAACGTGATGTTTATTAATTAATTTAATATTAAATGATCATGATATTGTAAAATTATAATATTTGTAATTCTAATTTTATGTAAAATTTTAAAATTGTAATTGTAATGGTATATATGTAAATTTGTAAAATTGTAATTGTAATTGTATATATGTAAAATTCTAAAATTGTAATTGTAATTGTAATTGTAATTTTAATTTTAATTGTAATTGTATGTAAAATATTTGTAAAATTTTAATTGTATTAATGTGAAAATTTTAATTGTATTAGTGTGAAATGATTTTATTAAAATTTTTAAATTTGTAGATTTCTAAAATTTTAAATAATTGTAAAATAATAAATCTAGAATAATATGATTTATTGTAACATAATAAAGTTTAGAAAATAATGAAAATAAATACATGTACTTTAGAATTATCATTATTTTATTATGATCTTAGATACAAAAAAAAAGAACTAATTTATACAGTACCCCATTGTTTTTGAGATCAAAATAATTGCAAATTATCAAGTGAAATATTGATTTTAACATTAACATAATGCAAATTACCGATTAATTCAAAATACATATTATAATGTTTCAAAAAACCCATCTTAAAAAGTATAAATATTGATGAAATAACATATGTACCATATCACTCTCGGTTCTCATGATCACCCTCATTATCTTCCATCTTGCATGGCATGATAACACTATTATGCTCAAAAATATGTTTTGATCTAGGGTCATGTTTCAATACAAACCACCAATCCCTATCCAACAAATTTGGGTAAAAAAACACCTAGTTGCAGTGTTTGGGGAAAACATAGGGCTCGTTAGCTTCATCCCACATATTTCTAGAGTTGATACATATCATCCTACTATCGTGATCTTCCTTTACATTATTATGATCAAAGGTGTCCCACCACTTGCACCTAAAAATAACACATTGGAAAAAAGATAAATCCACTTCAATGATCTCTTGTATCTTTCTGACGTAACCTAATGTCCCTCGTGCTAGGTTTTGATCACAGTGGCTAGATCAACTAGATTGATCGAACTCGACTTCCACTTCACAGTCTTGTGTGATGTTTCCAACATTGTTATTTTATGTGCGAAAATGGTGTTCATATGCCCACATAGATGGGAAAAAATGCACCTATTATAAAAAATTTAAAAAAAATCATAGTGTTGTGTGTCTTATAATAACCTAATAGTTAAAATATGAAATATAGATATCTAATAAGTTTCAAATTTACATATAAATAAAAAATATTATTACTGAGTTGCTGCACCCAATCCCTACATTTAGCGCATTGTCTTCAGCACGCGGGTAACGATCGGTTGCACTGTATTTCTCTCTGACTTAGTCAACAACCCAACTGTTGGGGCATATTTTTGGCATATTTTCTTTTAAATGATCAGGATAAGGCACACTTCTACCGTTCACATGTATGAATTATTTCCTGTCACTATCCCATTTCATCCTCTTTTGTTCGTACAATGCGACCCACGGTTGTGCCGCTTCATAATTGTAAAGAACGAACTTATTGATTGCTTCAATTTATGCATTCACTGATGAAATAAAACTGACATTATATAATACTTAGATATCAAAATATACATTATATCGAAGTTCAACATGAATATCAACTTTCTATAATTTTGAAAAATGATAAGTCACTTACTCTTTATCAAGCGTCTTTTTCCACTCGTTTGGAGAAACTCCCCTTCTCTTTTGTCTTCATCCCTTTCATCGTCCCAAATCACCACACCTGGTCTTTTGTCGATCTACTTGATGTACTCACTAGCATAATATAAAGACTCATACGATATGTACCCCTTTGCCATAGACCCCTTGGGTTTTTCTCTTTGTTGAAAAAAACCTTTCAATTTCTTCATGTACCTCTCTAAGAAGAACATCCAATGACAAGAAACCACCCCAACTAATTCAACCTTATCTACTAGGTGGATTAGAATATGAACCTCTAAGTCCATGAAACTAGTTGGCAGTTCCTTCTCAAACATACAAACAATCTCAACTATCTTTTGATGCCGCCCTAGAATGCTATCCAAATGAATCTCCTTTGACATGATCAAATGTACAAATGTAGATAATTTAGATGGCACATCCTAGGTCTTGAGGGAATTCATGTTTCACACACCCACGCACAAACAAAGGATAATGAAATTGCAAAGCTATAAATATGTGCAATGATATACAAAATTAATTATGTTTTATGATCCCTGCATGGGATAAAATTTATTAATATAAAAAATAATAAAATCATGCTTTTGACATTATAAGTACTCTTACAAGATTCAAATGGTCATGCGATTTCAACCCCGACAAATCACCATCCACGGTGAAGTAGCGCCGTAGTGAAGACCCGTATGAAGTTGGCACCCTCACACCCATTATAACTTCCTTTGCCAAATAAATATCATATTTTTTTAAAATCCATGGAACATCACCTTCTTTGAAAAACCATGAATTAGAGGGACCAACGCCTACCTCTGATCCTGTAATTTCTAATCGTCTTGGCCAATGTTTCTTTTTAGTTTTTTAATTAATAAGATCTTTCCTAACAGCCAATGTGTCACTTTCTTTCGATGATATGTGCCTTAATAAAGAAGATGAAACATTTTTAAATATATGCATGGGATCTAATAAGTGGGTAAACTTAAGATGCTCCCAATATGGGAGGTTATAAAAGATAGATTTCCTTTTCATCCCAATCAGCAATTTCTTAACATAGGTGTCGAAGAAATCTGGATCATCGAACATAGGCTCCCCATTTGAATCAAACATTTCTATGAACTCCTTCTCCTTCTCTCTCTCATTTTCTCTAATCCATTCAGCTGGTGTCATTATTGGAGGCCTTTGGGTTCTCTCTCGTTTACCATTGAAAGCGGATGCTGCTCTTCTGTAAGGGTGTTCTTCTGGGAGGAATACCCTAGAGCAATCATACACTAGCTTTCGTAGATCCTTGGACCATTTAGCTTTCAGAGAAGGTTCACAACATTTACATCCAAAATACCCTTTTGTTACAAGGCTTGCAAGATTATATTATACAATTAATATGCATGACACATTAAAGAATATCACGAAGATCAGAACAAATATTACAACAAATTAAATAACTAATATGTGAAAGAATATTGTTACGTATATAAAAAAATCAATAAATTAAACATGTAATTTACCAGAGTAAACTCCTAAGTCTGGATAATCATGTGTTGTGTAAGCACATATGCCATACGACGTAAAAATCCTCTCTACTGCGATGGGTCTTGATACATCATATACATTTATCCCATCCCATAATTCCTTCAATTCATCTACTAGTGGTTTTAAGTAGACATCCATTTTCTTCACTTGTCTTCTACCAAGGACTATGAGAGCCAACATAAGATGTTCATTCTTCGCGGACAACCATGGGAGGATATTGTTATTGATCACTGTTGAGCTCCAAAGCTGTTTTTTTTTTTCCACCACATTCCACTCCATTTCCTTTGTCCATTATTAACTACAGGCTCAAATGATCAATAGAATTAATTAAAATTGCTTTAAGAATGTATATCATGACTAACTTGCTATGTTTTTATGATTTTTTCATTGTAGTACATTTTGAACTAGATCTAGCTACAAAATGTAGACATTCTATATCTAGTTGCCGATTCTGCAGCTGTCTTCATGTCTACGCAGGTTCCAGGTGTCATCTCAGATAAAAACACATATGGCCGTATTCCACATCATTCCCTCATCATTTTTTTCTCTCCACGAAGTTTGAATGGAATTCTGTAGGTGGTTATGCACGTGGGAACTCAAACTAGGAGAAAGACTCCTAATAGGACAAGGACAGTCCAGATGTCCTTAATCATATTACGAGACCACGATCAGAGTTCTAGTTTGTTTTTAATTTGGAAATACAATTAACCCTAGGTTATCTCAAGACAGTTATGTAATTTTGTTATAAATATGGCTCAGGAAACCGAGGGACAAGGTTAGATTTTGTGTTTGATTGCTAGATTTGAGAAGTCCAAAAACACTCTATTTTGAAGTAATTTCTCTTTTAATGAAAGAAGCATCACTTTATTGAAAGCGTTGATTCAATATTGAAGTAGATTTTGCGTGCTACTCCGGTGGTAGAGGGCCCCTACTACCTGAGCAGCTTTGTTTATACGGTTTAGATAAGTATTTTAGTTTCGTTTTTTCATTTCTAGCTTAAGCAAGTTTCTGAAGTTTATGTTTCATACTTGTTTACATTAATCATCGCAGCTAGACTTACTCTTATAAAATCTTCCAAAATATCATCACGATGAATAAGGCATAGCTGTGGTGTTGTAGATTTTAGTTGCATTTCCTTTCGAATTTTATGATTTATGCTTGTTTACACTAAGTGTCATAGCTGGTCTTACTCCTACAAACTCTTCCAAAACATCATTAACAATGAATAATAAACAGCTGTGGTATCTTAGATCCTAGTTGCATTTGCTTTCAAATCTTATGTTTATGTTCAATTGCATTGAATAATACAGCCAGACTTGTTTTTACAAACTCTTCCAAAATATCATTCATATTGAGCAAGATGGGCTGTAGAATTCCACAGACTAGCTGCATGTTAATTTAGTTATAACACTCCAGAGGTTGATTGCATTTAGTTCAGCTCTATCACTACATTTCAAGTTTGATAATGGCATTCTAGTTTTACTTTGTTCACTGTACTTCAAGTAGATTAGTAGCACTCTAGTTCAGTCTCAGTTCATTTTGTTTCAAGAAAAGATTAATGGCATTCTAGTTTAGTTGTAGTCACTGTATTTTAAGATTGATAGACCACGTTCTAGCCTAGTGTTATCCATTGTATTTCAAGTAGTACTAGTTGTCAAAATTAGTCTCTCGGCCTTCATTATTTACAACTTAATTTTGTTATGAATTTATATTGATACATCATCACATGAACAAGGGTCAGTTATATCAGTTTGAGGCTTTGATTATTCTGCAAATCTTTTACAAATTCACCTATAGCCTTTTTCCCAAACAATATTCTAGAAAATCTCTAAACTTCTGAATAAGGCCTAGTAGTGATAAGTCAAGTTGCAGAATAGGGTAACTTCAACATCATAGGTTAATCTAGAATAGAAACCTTACTATGTTACAAATAATCATTTTTTTTGTAATATTGTGAGTTGATTGTTTATTTAGGAGAACTTCATTTACACTTAACTTGTCCAGTTCTCAAGCTCTTCCAACACATATTTAATGAATGAATTGGATAAGTTCAAGCTCATGTTGTGATTTGTTTCCTTGCAATGAAGTCATTATCAAGCTTTTCATTTGTTGTTTGCCATCCATAGTTCAGGCTTTGTTCTGTTTTAATATAACCAATAGCTTCTTTTCACTAGCACTTAGTTCTTTCCCTTTTCAAACATAAAACCATAAAACCAAAAACATCATAAAACACTAAACACAACGTAGTGAGAAACAAATACCTAGGCACATATAGTGCACCACACTTCAGTAGTTTACTAGCCCTGGTTGACAATTAATGAACTCAATTTAGAAGCACTAAGTTGAGCACAAACATTTTGGCGCCGTTGCCGGGGAAGTGTAACTAGGTAGCCTTGTTTCTTAACTCCAAAAAACAATGATATGCATAGAGAAAGAGACTCAAGGGGTAGATTCATAAGAAACAGAAGCAGAAGCTTGATTCCTAGAACACCTCTTGTTTCACCTAGAACAAGAGCCAGCACACCTCCAACTCAGACCCACATTCCATCCTTTACTGATCCTAGACTTTCAGAAGACTTAAGATCAGATATTCCATTAGAA
The DNA here is from genome assembly GCA_034641835.2 of Pinus albicaulis. Lineage (NCBI taxonomy): Eukaryota > Viridiplantae > Streptophyta > Pinopsida > Pinales > Pinaceae > Pinus > Pinus albicaulis. Next base: position 1,230,413,370 of record CM076572.1, read on the forward strand.
ATACCTTCCACTTCATCCACTGAACCTATCTTAGAAGAAGATTCAAGGACCCCTGCTAGAGACAAAAACTTTTCCACTTCCATAGAAGAATCAACTATGGTAGAAGAAGGGGGAGGAGGAGTTTTTAATGGAGAACACACACTATTTGTAGGGGGTAGAGGAAGAGGTAGAAGAGAAATGGGAAGCTCTTTTGGGTTTCCTATAGTAGATGAAGAAACCAATATAACTATGAAAAACATTTCACCCTCTATCCTTCCAAACTTCTATGGGCTTAAAACTGAAGATCCTGAAACCTTCCTATTTGAATTTGAAGTCCTATGTAAAACTTATGACTACTTACAAGATGCTCAAAAACTTAAACTATTTCCTTCAACATTGAAAGGAGCAGCATTGAAGTGGTTTATGAGTTTGATCAACAGTTCTATTAGGACACGGGAAGATATGAAACAAGAATTTCTAGAGAGGTATTTGGATTATTGTATGCCAGTCAATCATAAGGAGGAAGTGTTTAAGATGCTACAAAAAGAAGATGAAAACCAGAAAGATTTGTTGGAGAGTTTTCATTACAACATCAAAAGAGAAAAAATGGAAAACTTAGACCAAGACACCTTAAAAGCTCTCTTGTTGAAAAAAATTAGGGATGAATGGTTAGATATCCTTAACATGATGGGAAAAGGGGATATATCTTAGCTCACATTACCTGAAATAGCTGAATTATGTATCAACCTTTCAAGAGGGAAATATAAAACTGTGAAAGGACTAAGAGACCCTTATCTTGCAAGGGCAAGTAAGTCTGCTTCTGGGACAGTAAGTAGGGCAGAGATAGGGCATATGCTTGATAAATTCAAATCTGAAATCTTAGGGAGTCTTAGTGAACAAATAGACACCCTCAAATTACAAAACAGGCAAAAAGCTGAATCTGATGCTTTAGCAATCTTTTGTCCCAAATGTAGAAAGAAGCATGCCTTGAGAGAATGTCCTTTGGATGCAAAATTTGTAGAGACCTGTGTAATTTGTTCAGAAAAACATGATACCAAGAGTTGTCCTTCACTTCCTGGTCTTAAAGCTATCTTTCAAGAGGAAACTCCTACAAATTCCACAGAATCTCTCAATTTTGTCTCTAGAAGGCCTTGGCAAGGACCTCAAACACAAGGATTCCATGATCAAATGTATAATCAACCTCCACTAAATTGGAATTCTTGGCAGCAACCTTGGACCCAATTTCAAAATCAATCTCAAGCTTGGGCACAAGGAGCACAAAATCCCTATGGAAGATACCCCCAGTCCTATCAATATCCACCATCCTATCCACCATACCCACATTTTTCTCCTCAAAATCCTCAACAAAATCCTCAACAGAGTCCTGAGAACCCACAACATCAAAATCAACCACTCCCACTACCATTTCCTCAGAAATCAAATCAGTTGCCTGCTCAACCCATACCAAACCCCAACAATAAAAATCCTCAGAATACATACATGATAGAAGGCCAACAGTTTCCAACTTATTTAATTACTCCTCTAGACCTTAGTGATGTTCAACTTAGGGCTGGAGGAATACTTGAAAAGAGGAAACCTTCTGTGATCATACAAGAACAAGACAAATTTGAGGTAGATTCTCTACGGGAAAATAAAATTCTTGAAGAAGACGCATCTTTTCAGGACCCAAACATTGAAAAACCAAAACAAAAAGAACCAATAATTTCAACTCCTGTATTAGAGCAGCCATCAACATCCACTCCTACACCTCCCTTTCCAGAAAGATTACAAATTGACAGAGGTGTAGAAAAACAAATTATGGTGCCTAATTATGATTTCCTAGATGAGCTGAGAAATGTCTGTATTAAAATTCCATTATTACAAGCTATAAAGGAAATTCCAATTTTAGCAAAGACAATAAAGGAGTTGAGCATGAAGAAAACAAGAAAAAGGATAAGAGAGACAAAGAAAATTCAACTGGCAGGAAAAATAGTAGATATCATGATGGGTAAGATTGCTATTCCAAAGTATCTAGACCCAGGAAATCCAGTTGTTAAAATTCACATCAATGGAATTGAGATCCAAAACACACTTATTGATTTAGAGCAAAGAATCAATATCATGAGTAGACAACTCGTGGATAAACTGAAACTAATCTTCTCTTTACACTCACATTATCACAATTAGCTACAATTAGCAGACAGACATGTGATCAAACCAGATGGTAATAGAAGACATTCCAGTTGTCCCTAGATTCTTGGGAGTACCATGTGGAATTTTATGATCCTAACTCCTAAGAATAATCTAGGAGGACACCCTGTTATATTAAGAAGACCTTGGTTAGCTACAGTTGATGCTTTCATTAGTTGTAGATCCAGTGATATGTACATCTCTGATGGTAGTTCAACCAAGAAATTTACCTTGTATCCTCTAACAAGAACAATTATAGAATTAGATGATACTCATTGGATAGTGTAGAAATTTGAATAACTGATATGTTATCCACCGAGATTCTCCCGATCACACACTATTTTAGCTTCATGCATAATACAGAATCTCTTCTACCATTGATCATCACATGCGGAAATAAAATCAATTGCATGCATACATTAAAGCCATAAAAATTCACACATATGAACACAGTATTTCATGGGAAAGCTTAAAGCTGAAAACCCCCAACTATCTGTATATTATACATGCCATGGAGATCATGTAATAATCATAGTACAAAGCTCTTTGCAAGCTCTCATGCACTACCTCCCATGCTACACACTATCAAGCTAGATCTAGCAAAACTCATGCTCCAACCTTTAGCCACTTGATAGCCAACTTGAATTGCGTGTTTCAATGCTATGGGATGGTCTCTTTATATAGATAAACCACCTAGATTGAACTGCACAATCCTCATTGATTACTCCACCTATCTGTGTGTTGCAAATAGCAACAGTATAGTCACAACCGATAGTTAACCTGCTCTTTCACCTATTTCTGCACTGGTCTCCACTGAAACTGTCCATGCACTGAAGTTAACTGATGCATTATTTAGTTGATTAATGAGTTTATAATTAGTGAATTAATTAATAATTAATTCACACCACTCTCACTAATTGTATCAATTAGTTAAACTGAATAGAAATAGCTCAACTATGTTTATATTAGTTAAACTGAATACAACTCCACTAACTTCCTCAATCAACTCCACCAAAATCTGTCACATGAGTTCTAACTGAATTATCCATGAAATAGCTCCACATAACCCCTAGGAATAGCGTAATTCCTTCTGTCAGCTCCTGTGCCACATCTGTGCACTTAACTGAAGTGCTCCAAGAGAATAAGATAATGTTTAGAGTCCAAATATTATTAAGAGCTAATAATATTCGATATATCTATTTTTAGACTGGCAATCTAAAAATAGATTCCGCCCAATATGTCTAAAAATAGAAATCCATCTATTTTTCCAACTTGACCAACCATCCATAAATAGCCTCCCGCAACTTATAGAATATGCTCCATATGTCTAAAAATAGACATAGTCTAAAAATAGATTTTTTGACAAAAATCACATGTGTGGTCCCCACCTAGTTTAGGTGATCACTTTCCAACTAGGATCAGGAAAGATGTTTCAGGAGGCCTCCTTCACTGTTTCTTGTTGCCATTTTCAACACTCCCTCTCAACAAGAAAGGATTGTCATTGCATGCGACATGCAACTCCATGCATTCGCCCTGCAACCTCCACAAGCGCCATGCAACTCCATGCATCTGCTCTGCAACTCCTCTGAAACTGAATAGGCTCCAAACAACTCAATCAGTCTTGATGCATCTAGCATCTATCATCAAAGTCTTAGACTTCTGCTTGGCCAACTGCACATGTCATCAGGAACCACTGCGCTGTTGAACTCTTGCACCCATGCACTCTTGCACTTGCTGTCAACTCTGATCCGCGCTCTAGTATCCGACACTGTCACTTTGATCCGCCTGCATCACTCCAACTGATCTTGCTACTGCTACACTGTGGGCACCTTGTAGCCAGGTTCAATCCATGAGATCCACACCATCTCATGAATCTGCCCAGAAATCTCCTCCTTGGGATTAATCATGCATGTCGCCCCACATCTCACCTGGTGGTATAGCTTCATGCACTCCCTCTGTCCATCTGGCACGAAATTTCTCTGCATGAGTGGTTGCTCCCACTCCATGATCCTCATCTTGTGGCTGCTCCACATCTCAAGGTTCACTCTTACCTGCATGCAAATATAGCTCCCTCTCAAGCTTCAATTGCATGGCTTTCTTGCACTTCCCAACATTAGGAAGCTCTGTAGAAATCCCATCTACTTCAAATCTATAAAGATTCTTCTGCATCTCGAGTTGTGGCTGCTCCACAACCTTCCGAGACTGCTTCTCACGCTGCATGTTGAGAGGCTCCCTCTCAACCACCAAGTCACTAACCTCTGCTTTTCTCCTCAAAGCTTTTCATGCATCTTTTACCTCAGTGCATGTAGATTCTTGGCTCGCGCACATTGCAATTGTCCCACCATCGCAAAATTTTCTAACAAAAGAGCTGATTTTAAATCGATGATATCTCCCTCATCCGAGCTCCGATTCGACCGATTTTTTTTTTCAATTTGGGTGTTTTTTCGCAAGGAATCCAAATATGCTATTTGTTTCTGAAAATATTTCACCAAAAATTTTCAGATATTCCCTACAAACTCGCGCACCCAAAAATTTTCGCTCTCATTCCATGTAGAAAATTATATACAATATGCATGTATATTTCCGGCTTTCTCCATCTTTATGTTTCTTGAGTTTATCCTAAAACTCAACCACTTCAATGCTTTGCAATTGCTCCAATGATCAATATCGCTCTGATACCATGTAGAAAATCTTTAACACAGCTCTGATACCATGTAGAAATTTGAATAACTGATATGTTATCCACCGAGATTCTCCTGATCACACACTATTTTAGCTTCATGCATAATACAGAATCTCTTCTACCATTGATCATCACATGCGGAAATAAAATCAATTGCATGCATACATTAAAACCACAAACAATCACACATATGAACACAGTATTTAATGGAAAAGCTTAAAGCTGAAAACCCCAACTATCTGTATATTATATGTCATGGAGATCATGTAACAATCATAGTACAAAAGCTCCTCACAAGCTCTCATGCACACCCTCAATTGCTACACACTATCAAGCTAGATCTAGCAAAACACATGCTCCAATCTTTTGCCACTTGATAGCCAGCCTCTATTGTGTTTTCAATGCTATAGGATGGTTCATTAAATAACATAAACCTCCTGGCTTGTACTGCGCAATCCTCATGGGCTTCTCCACCTATCTGTGTGTTGCAAATAGCAACGATGTAGACGTCTAGTGATAGTTAACCTGCTCTTTCACCTATTTCTACACTGGTCTCCACTAAAACTGTCCATGCACTGAAGTTAACTGATGCATTCTTTAGTTGATTAATGAGTTTATAATTAGTGAATTAATTAATAATTATTCACACCACTCTCACTAATTGTATCAATTAGTTAAACTAGATACAAATAGCTCAACTATGTTTAGATTAGTTAAACTGAATACAACTCCACTAACTTCCTCAATCAACTCCACCAAACTCTGTCACATGAGTTCTAACTGAAGTCATCATGCAATAGCTTCACTTAATCCTTAGGAATAGCGTAATTCCTTCTGTCAGCTCTTGTGCCACATCTGTGCACTTAACTGAAGTGCTCCAAGAGAATAAGATAATGTTTATAGTCCAAATATTATTAAGAGCTAATAATATTCGACATATCTATTTTTAGACTGGAAATCTAAAAATAGATTCCGCCCAATATGTCTAAAATAGAAATCCATCTATTTTTCCAACTTGAACAACCATCCACAAATAGCATCCCGCAACTTATAGAACATGATCCATATGTCTAAAAATAGACATAGTCTAAAAATAGACTTTTAAAACCAAAAATCACATGTAGTCCCCTACCTGAATACAGTGATCACTTTCCAACTAGGATCAGGAGAAAGATGTTTAAGCCTCATGCTTGTTTCTTGTTGCAATCTTCAGCAGATGGAGATGGAAAGGCTTTTGCTCTCTCTTCACAATTTCAGAAATTAGTGAAGATAGCCAAATTCTGAATACTTTAGAAAACTTTGAATCCTCTTCGGAATACAAACATGAACAATTTCAAGAAGAATCCAACATTGAGTTTTTTTCATCAAGGCAGATGTCTCTCTATTCCATGGATAAATCTGGCAGCTCTACAATTGAGGTATTTCCGGGCAAAACTTTAAACATAAACAAGAACCTAGAGAAATCTCAACAAGAAGAGCTAGTCAAGATATTACAGAGACATTCTTCTGCATATGCATGGGAGTATACTGATATGAAAGGGATAAGACCCAATACTTGCACTCATCACGTCTACATAGAGGAAAGTTGTAAACCAATCAGACAACCTCAAATAAGGATGAATCCAAATCTTAGGGAGATTGTTAAAGAAGAATTGAAGAAATTATTGAATGTCAATTTTATCTATCCCATTTCAGATATTCAGTGGGTTTCTCCTTTGGTAATTGTGCCAAAGAAAAATGGTAAATGGAGGGTATGTATTGACTACCGAGAATTAAACAAAGCTACTCTTAAAGATCATTTTCCCCTACCTTTCATAGATCAGGTGTTAGATACCCTAGCTGACAAAAAGTACTTCTAATTTCTAGATGTGTTTAGTGGTTATGATCAAATTCAAGTAGCACTTGAGGATCAAGACAAAACCACATTTACCTGTCCTTGGGGTACCTATGCTTACCGAGTATTGCCATTTGGATTATGCAATGCACCTGCAACACTTCAAAGGGTAGTATTAGGAATATTTTCGGATCTAATACATGATTATGTAGAGATATATATGGATGATTTCACAGTTTATGGAAATACATTTGAATAAGCCTTAGCAAACTTGGAAAAAGTTTTAAAAATATGTAAAGAAGCAAATCTTTCACTTAGTCATGAGAAGTGTTTTATGATGTTTACTGAAGGAATTGTTTTAGGACATCACATTTCAGGGGATGGGATTAGAGTTGATGAGTCAAAAGTTGAAGTCATCTCTAACATATCTATTCCAAGTTGTCAAAAAGATGTTAGGAGTTTTCTAGGATTTACAGGATATTATCGAAGATTTATAGAAAACTTCACCAAGATAGCATCTCCACTCTTCAAATTACTTACCAAAGACTGTGAATTCAAATGGAATTTTGATTGCCAGTTAGCCTTTGAGACCCTGAAAACAAAAATTTCTGAAGCACCTATTTTAAGGGGACCTAACTGGAAGTTACCTTTTCATATTTCAACAGATGCCTCAGATACAGCTCTAGGAGCAGTATTAGGACAAAAAGACCTGATTCCTTATGCCATCTACTATACCAGTAAAAATTTGACTCCTGCAGAGTTAAACTATACTGTAACTGAAAAAGAGTTTTTAGCTGTTGTTCATGCCATAAACAAATTCAAACACTATATAACAGGCTATGAAACTTTTGTTCACACAGATCACTCTGCAATTAGATATTTAATGAAAAAATCAATTACTAATGGCAGAGTCATAAGATGGTTATTTCTTTTACAAGAATTCAACATTACCATTCTAGATAGGCCTGGAAAACAAAACACAGTAGCTGATTTCCTATCTAGACTCCAAAACATCCAAGACAATACCCCAGTTGAAGATCAATTTCTTGATGAATATCTTTTTGCAATTTCTACTCAAACTCCTTGGTTTGCTGATATTGCTAATTATTTAGTTTCAGGGAAATTTCCTTCAATAATGAATGCAAGAGATAGAAGAAAAATCATTTATGACAATGCAAAATATTCATGGGTTGCTAATGAGTTGTACAAGACAAGTCCAGATTTTATCATTAGGAGATGTGTTCGGGAAGATGAGATGCCTGAGATTCTCAAAGCATGTCATGATGAACCTTGTGGCGGACATTTTGCTGATAAAAGGACAACCTATAAGATCCTTCATTTAGGATATTATTGGCCATTCCTTTTCAAAGATGCTAAAGAGTATGTCAAAAGGTGTGACAGTTGCCAAAGGGTAGGGAAACCTTATCCTTCAGGTGAGATGCCATTGCAGCCTCAGGTACATATTGAACCTTTTGAAAAATTAGCTTTGGATTTTGTAGGACCTATTAGTCCTCCATCAAGACAAAAGAAATACATACTAGTTTGCACTGATTATGTTACCAAACGGGTAGAGGCCAAGCCATTACTTTTTGCTACTGAAGCATCTGTAGTTAATTTTCTTTTTGAGGATATTTTTACTCGTTTTGGTGTCCCAAGGGAAATTGTTACAGATCAAGGAGCTCAATTCAAATCAATGCTAGTGGAACAAATGATGGAGAGGTACAAAATCAGACACAGAAAATCTACTCCCTATCATCCACAAGCAAATGGTCAAGTGGAATCTACTAATAAGGTTATTGAAGAGATCCTAACAAATACTGTCTATTTACATAGAAGAGATTGGGTAGATAGGCTTCCTGAAGCCTTGTGGGCCTATATAACTACATGGAGAAGCACAACAGGCCATACTCCTTATGAAATTTTTTATGGAAAGCAAGTTTTGTTTCCCATAGATTTCTAGACTCAAACTTTCAAAATGGAAGTTCAGCTAGGACTTGATCTATCAGAGGCACAAAAGCACAGATTGGAGCAGATTAATGAATTGGATGAGATCAGACAAGATGCAGTTCAGAAAACAAGTATAGTCCAAAAGCAAAGGACTAGATGGCATGACAAGTACATCAAGGGAAAGAAGTTCAAGGAAGGTGACTGGACTCTCTTGTTTGATTCAAAGTTCAAGGATTTTCAAGGTAAATTTCAAACACATTGTGTTGGGTCATATGAAATTATAAGAATTTTTGACAATGGAGCAATAAAAATCAGGACAATAGATGAAGAAAAGGTCATTTTTCTTGTGAATGGTCATAGATTGAAGCTGTATCATAAGCCACTCTCAAGAGAAGAATTTGTCAAGAAATTCCAGGAAAGCAGTGATATGAAGTTAATGAAGAAGAATTTTTCTTCTTCATCAACTTAATTTAATTTTCTGAAGTCAGATATTGAATATATATATATATATATATATATATATATATATATAAATTATAAACATGAAAACTAATCTCTGATTAGCATGTTTGTACAAAAAATATGGGGTGAAAATCAAAATCTTTCTGACACTTTATCTTTTCAAGTTTGTTTTTCTCTTTGCAAGCAGCTATCATAAAATCATAAGTGATTCACATCTCACTTATGATCCATTTCATTCTATTCATCTATATTCCATTTCATTCCATATTCCATTTCATTTCATTCATCTATACTTCATTCATTTCATTCAATGGTCCACCTCATTTCCATTCCAGATTTTTATGTTTGATGTTTTTCTGCAATTGAATAATACATATCATGAATTACAGGCCACTTCTCATACTTCACTCCATTTCATAAGTTGTGATCCATTCCACTCCATTATTCACTTCATTCATATTCCATTACACTATATTTTATTATCCATCTTCACTCTTTCCATACAACATTCCATTCATGCTCCAAACCATTCCATTTCATGTTTCAAGTCTTCTACAGGTACATTCTGCAGCCAGTCAGACATTCTGCAGCCAGAGATCCTGAAAGCACTGTCCAGTAATCACCTGATCTGCAATAAAATGATCCTGCATATCCATGACAATAATCAAAATCAAGGGAGTTATGAAGACTCAAAAAGTAATGATTTTCAGGGGAGAACAAAAGCATATAAAGATCACAAAAATCAGAGGAAATGCAAAGGTAAAAGTTCTGATTATAATGACATATCATGGAAAATTTTAGTATAGTTAAGTTATGAATAATTCAAAAAGTTGTTTTAATTAATTTTGTTGATCATGCCTAACAAACCTCCCGTAGAAACTTTGGATAAAACTCCTTCTATTCCACCATTTCAAATCCCATATTCGATCATCATTTAAAAATCTAAACGGTTAAAGTGATGAAGTGATTAGATTAGTCACGTCACTAGGCCAAAGCATTTAATGATGATTTTGAATTCGTTACAAAATATCTCCGCGGTCTTTTCTTCCATAATATATTTCAACTCATATACATCATCCTCACCTCATTATATTCATTCCGTAATCACTCCATATCATTCTTTCCCATAGCCAACTCTTAACCATTTCAGTCTGTAAAACAGAGGAAACATCTGTGGGGAAAAAACATCTCTGTAACAGCCATTGTCGCCGTAAATAGAGGAGCAACAATTTGAAGGTTGGAAAGAGAAGTTATGGGTCTCATAGTGAGGACCGAACCGGTTGGAACTAAGTACTTGGAAGGTTATCCTCAAATCAGAGAAATGTTACAACAAGCAGGGTGGTTGCAATTCTTTGAAAAATTGAGTGGTTTTCACAAAGAGGTGACTAAAACATTTGCAATATCCTTCAATGGAGCTGAGGTCGAGATAGGAGATATTAAATTCACCATTATAGAAGCCCCCATTACAGAAGCAGCGGAATTTCCTAGACAAGGAGAAAGGTGGTTCAAGAATAGAGAATTTCATAACGAGGTATGGAAGCAGATACTCAAGTCACCAGGTATGGATGTTTCCATTTTTAAAAAGGGTATTCCTAGCTCCGCACTAAAGAACAAATGGAGGAACATGTTGCTTATCTTGCAAAAATTCATCACTTGTGAAGGAAGATATGGTACCTTCTATGTTTATCATATTCGGTTGATAATGAATTTCTTAGAAGAAGAACTCAATTTACCCTTTTTCTTGCTTCATAGTTTAAAGAAAATGGCCTCAAGTGTTCAAAAGAGAGTTCAATTTCTAGAAACAACCTTATACCACCATGGTTTAGTCAAAATTTTGATTGAACATCATTTGAGAAAAATGGTAGATAATCGGGAAGAGTTCTTAGTGAGAAATCACTTTGAAGAACCCAAGGAAAATCCACCTGAAGACAAGCCTACAAAAAGAAGCAGAAGATGGAAAACCTCTAAAACTGAAACTGGTAAAACAATACAAGAAGGCAGTGAAGAAATGATTTCTGGGAAATTGGCTCAGATTAGGAAGCAGATTAAGAAAGAGAGGATAATAAGAAAATTTGCCAGAGAGAAAGGAGAAGGACCATCCCAACCAAGACGGAGTCACAGACTTAGGGGTATACTAAAGAAAATAGAGGTTAAACACACAGGGATCATTAACATTGAGGATGGAGAAACTCCAGAAATTGACCTAGCACAGCAACAAGTTTACAATTATATTGAGTCATTAGAGAGGCGAGTTTCAGAATCTAGAGACAGAACTCCTAGTCCACCAAAGGTTGAAATTGATATGCTAAGGAGAGGTAGATATGAGTTAGAAATACTCAACAGGCATATCAAGAATGAGAATGAAATTCTGAGATATCAGGTTAAACTGAAAACTGATATGAATTCAACTCCGTCTCTACAAATGCAAAAGTTGTACAAGGCCAGTGAAAAATTGAAGAAGAAAAATAAAAAGTTAACCAGGGCACTCACAAATTTGAGATTCAAGTTATTTATAAGGAAGCCTAGAAGGCCTTTGACTGCCAGGCAAAGCAGAAGAAGAGGGTTGGATGTCCTTGCAGAGGTCTCAAAGTTCATGGAATAGTTGCATGAGGACATGCAAGAACCTAGCAGTGGGGGTATGTTGAGCTCCAAAGATGTTTTTTTTCTTCCACCACATTCCACTCCATTTCCTTTGTCCATTATTAACTACAGGCTTAAATGATCAATAGAATTAATTAAAATTTCTTTAATAATGTATATCATGACTAACTTGCTATGTTTTTATGATTTTGTCATTGTAGTACTTTTTGAACTAGATCTAGCTACAAAACGTAGACATTCTGTAGCTAGTTGTTGATTCTGCAACTGTCTTCATGTCTACGCAGGTTCCAGGTGTCATCTCAGAGAAAAAAACATATGGCCGTATTCCACATCATTCCCTCATCATTTGTTGCTCTCCACGAAGTTTGAACGGAATTCTGTAGGTGGTTATGCACGTGGGAACTCAAACTAGAAGATAGACTCCTAATAGGACAAGGATAGTCCAGATGTCCTTAATCATATTACAAGACCACCATCAGAGTTCTAGTTTGTTTTTAATTTGGAAAGACAATTATCCCTAGGTTATCTCAAGACAGTTATGTAATTTTGTTATAAATATGGCTCGGGAAACCGAGGGACAAGGTTAGATTTTGTGTTTGATTGCTAGATTTGAGAAGTCCGAAAACACTCTGTTTTGAAGTAATTTTTCTTTTAATGAAAGAAGCATCACTTTATTGAAAGCACTGAGTCAATCTTGAAGTAGATTTTGCGTGCTACTCCGGTGGTAGAGGGCCCCTGCTACTTGAGCAACTTTGTTTATACGGTTTAGATAAGTATTTTAGTTTCATTTTTTCATTTCTAGCTTAAGCAAGTTTCTGAAGTTTATGTTTCATACTTGTTTACATTAATCATCGCAGCTAGACTTACTCTTATAAACTCTTCCAAAATATCATCACGATGAATAAGGCATAGCTATGGTGTTGTATATTTTAGTTGCATTTCCTTTCTAATTTTATGATTTATGCTTGTTTACACTAAGTGTCATAGCTGGTCTTACTCCTACAAACTCTTCCAAAACATCATTAACAATGAATAAGAAACAGTTGTGGTATCTTAGATCCTAGTTGCATTTGCTTTCAAATCTTATGTTTATGTTCAATTGCATTGAATAATACAACCAGACATGTTTTTACAAACTCTTCCAAAATATCATTCATATTGAACAAGATGGGTTGTAGAATTCCACAGACTAGCTGCATGTTAATTTAGTTATAACACTCCGAAGGTTGATTGCGTTTAGTTCAGCTCTGTCACTACATTTCAAGTTTGATAATAGCATTCTAGTTTTACTTGTTAACTTTACTTTAAGTATATTAGTAGCACTCTAGTTCAGTCTCAGTTCATTTTGTTTCAAGAAAATATTAATGGCATTCTAGTTTAGTTGTAGTCACTGTATTTTAAGATTGATAGACCGCGTTCTAGCTTAGTGTTGTCCATTGTATTTCAAGTAGTACTAGTTGTCAAAATTAGTCTCTCGGCCTTCATTATTTACAACTTACTTTTGTTCTGAATTTATATTGATACATCATCACATGAATAGGGGTCAGTTATATTAGTTTGAGGCTTTGATTATTCTGCAAATCTTTTACAAATTCACCTATAGCCTTTTTCCCAAACAATATTCTAGAAAATCTCTAAACTTCTGAATAAGGCCTAGTAGTGATAAGTCAAGTTGCAGAATAGGGTAACTTCAGCATCATAGGTTAATCTAGAATAGAAACCTTACTACGTTACAAATAACTATTTTTTTTGTAATATTGTGAGTTGATTGTTTATTTAGGAGAACTTCATTTACACTTAACTTGTCCATTTCTCAAGCTCTTCCAACACATCTTTAATGAATGAATTGGATAAGTTCAAGCTCATGTTGTGATTTATTTCCTTGCAATGAAGTCATTATCAAGCTTTGCATTTGTTTTTTGCCATCCATAGTTCAGGCTTTGTTCTGTTTTAATATAACCAATAGCTTCTTTTCACTAGCACTTAGTTCTTTCCATTTTCAAACATAAAACCATAAAACCAAAAACATCATAAAACACTAAACACAACGTAGTGAGAAACAAATACCTAGGCACATATAGTGCACCACACTTCAGCAGTTTACTAGCCCTGGTTGACAATTAATGAACTCAATTTAGAAGCACTAAGTTGAGCACAAACAATCACTACTACAGGCCAAACACAAAAGTTGGTTTTCTAGAGAGAATATGGGTTGACACCATCCATGGCTATGCTGAGTCATAGAATTCGTACTTTATCCTTGAATTTTTCGGGCCATGTATATTCTATATGCTTCATGGCTATTGAATCAGTTGGGATTCTCATAACTACCAACTCACTTCTGTGTGAGGGATGCCATCCCTGCAACATAGCTAATTATTTACAACAAAAGAGCCTTTGAATCCTTGGGATTATAGGCATGTGCCTCAATATCTTAAAAGGAGGACCAGTACATGATTTACCCTTCTTTTTTTATTTATCATACCTATCATGCCCACATTTCAGACACATCTCTTTGTCTGCATATTCTCATCTATATATAATACAATAATTTGGACATGCATGATATGATATGTACTCAACACCCAACATTTTCAACAATTTCTATGCCTCTTTGAAACTACCGAGCAAGACATTATCACTCAGAAGAACCTTATCTTTGAATAAACTGTAGTTGGTGATCATGGAAAAATATATTAATAAATGTACATTAAATGCCAATATAATTATTAACGTTCATAAAATTTACCATTTTTAATGTTCATTGCAGTGTACTGATTATATTTCAAATTTATATAAGGGAGTACTTTATGGTAACTTACCTCAAAATTTCCGAGAAACATGCATTCAACAAGCCAAAATTTGTTTTCAAGTTGTACAGTAACATCATTGTCCCCAATTGGGTAGACTTTGACTAACCACCAGGTCCAAAGAGAGGGGTGGTAGAAGAAAATTTAAGGCTTTCGAAAAAGATGTCAGCGATATGAACATCATCCCCTAGCTGATCGTCGTTTTGAAATGCATCGAACTACATTGTCTCCATGGAAGTTGTATCCATTAAGTAATCATCCATACCAACCTCTATTTGATTGCCTCTAGTGCCAGCTTGTTAAGAACTACTATTGCTGTAGTTATTCCTAATTGGTGAATTTGGTCGTAGCGGGAATTGAATCAGTGGTTGATTCAACCATTCTTAGTATCGTTCCTCCCCAATTTTTTCTCTTAATTCAGTCTTCTCTCGATTTTACATTGTCGTGGGGTGCAACGGACAATGGTAGGTAGGTCGCTCATCATCACTAGAATCCTAATAATTGAAAAAAAATATTTGAACATGATTAGTACAAAATATATGATATCAATTAGTAACCACGTTGACAATATTGCATGATTACAAATTGGTTTGACGTTGAAATAATTACATTAATAAATATACCAAACAATTATAATTATTACCATCATTGTCCCGAGATTGTGGCTAGAAGATGCAATATTGTTACAATTGTCAGGGTGAAGTGGCTATCCATTTTCATCTACCAAATGCGCCTTGCGGTATGCAGCTCCTAATAAGAGCTTCCGACGTTTTGGAGTTGTTTGAATATTTTTTGCATCTAAACTCGATGTTGAATCTGCATGAACCTGCAAATTTGTATACATTATAAATTTAATTAAATTGTGCATGCTTGACATGGATAAAAAACATAAATTCAATTAGATAATGAAAATATAAATAAAATATGAAGTAAATATTACGTCTCGAGATGGATTGGGAGAACTCCGTGATGGACTTTGAGAAATATTATGGAACGAGCTGGATTTTGAAGAATTGTCCATTCGATATGATAATGATATTTTATCCCTGCATTTGAGCAAAATCAACAATAAATTTTGGTGCACACACCTAAAAGTAATTTCGGTGCCTTAAAAATGGACTTCTTGTTATTGGTGCTAATGTATAGATCACCACACCAGTGCATTTTTGTTATTGCGCACCAGTGCTATTTTATAAATAGACGCACCAGTGCGGTGCTATTAAGTGATGCGCTGATGACGAATAACCACAAATAAAAAAAGTGCAACTATATTTTCTTTAAGTGAAAAAAAAAATGGTAAATTGAAAAATGGGTGGAAAAATATTTTCAAAAATCTAATTTCATAAAACATTTATTTAAAAACTAATTTTTTTCATTATTTCACTATTTTTGCAAAAAATTTCAGCCAGAGATTTGTTGGAGACATACCTAGAGCAAACAGAGCACGAGAGCACTGTGGAGCAGGGAAATACGCTCGAACAGAAGTATTGAGACAATCAAATCTCCAAACCTCTGGTGATTTAAACCCTGTAGCATAGAATTTCAAACAATCTCATGATTAAAATTTATTGTTTCTTTTACTTTTTTCTGCCATTTTTTTACGCAGTAAAAGAAAAAATTCAATGTTTATTGTTTTTTTTACTTTTTCTGCATTTTGTTTTACACAGTAAGAAAAAAATTTCACTTTATTTTTCATTTTTAGAAACAAAATAAAAAAAAGAATCCATTTTTAGAAACAAACCCTAGACTTTGTTTCTTCCCTTTCTTCTCCCTCTTTCTGTGATTTTTCAGAATTAGGGCTTTTCAATTTATATTTATAGGGTCTGTTATGCTAAATATAGGCCTAAGACATCAAACTCATAGAACGACTTGCATAGTCGGATCCCAATCCATGTCGGCCCTTGCGTGAATTTAAAAAAAAAAACAGATTTTTTTTCATTGGTGTGCTCGACGTAACCTATTGTACCGGTGCACTGTATTATCCCATTGCACCACGAAATTATTGTGATAAAAATTAATATATATATATATATCAGTGCACCATATGTAAAATATGGCACCATTGTGCTATTTCATTATGGTGCACTGATAACGTACTATTTCACAAAAAAAAAAATCCATTTTAGAAACAAACCCTACATTCTTTTTGTTTATGCCCTTTCTTCTCCCTCTTTTTGTCATTTCAGAATTAGGGCTTTTCAATTTAGATTTATACGGTTTGTACCGAATTGCATAGTCGGATCTCAATCCATGTCGCCCCTTGCATGAATTTAAAGAAAAATAGCTTCTTTTTCATCAGTGTGCCCGACGTAACCTAGCGCACTGGTGCGATGTATTATCCAAGTGCACTGCGAAAGTACTGTGATAAAAAATTAAAAAACAAAATATTTTTTTATCAATGCGTCATATGTAAAATATGGCACCGGTGCACTATTTCATTATGGCGCACCGCGAACGTGCTATTTTACACACACACAAAAAAACCATTTTAGAAATAAACCCTAAATTCTTTTTGTTGCTGCCCTTTTTTTCCCTCTTTCTGTGATTTTAGAATTAGGGCTTTTCAATTTATATTTATAGGGTTTGTATTGCTAAATATAGGTCTAAGACATCCAACCCATGGGACGAATTGCACAGTCGAATCCCAATCCATGTTGGCCCTTGCGTGAATTAAAAAAAAAAACATATTTTTTTTCATCGATGCGCCTGGCATAACCTAGCGCACCAATGCACTATATTATCACAGCGCACTGCGAAATTACTATGATAAAAATAAAAAAATAAAATATTTTTTTATCAGTGCGTCATATGTAAAATATGGCACCGATGCACTATTTCATTATGGCGCACCGTGAATGTGTCGTGTTGCACAAAAAAAGAAAAATTCCATTTTAGAAAAAAACCCTACATTCTTTTTGTTTCTACCCTTTCTTCTCCCTCTTTCTGTGATTTCAGAATTAGGGCTTTTCAATTTAGATTTATAGGTTTTGTATTGCTAAATATATGCCTAAGACATTCAACCCACTGGACGACTTGCATAGTCAGATCCCAATCCATGTAGGCCCTTGTGTGAATTTAAAAAAAAACAGATTATTTTTTCATCGGTGCGCCCGACGTAACTTAACGCACCGATGCGTTGCATTATCTATGCACATTGTGAAAGTACTGTGGGAGGCACGAGAGAGGGATAGAGAAGCGTACCCTCACCCTATTACAATAGCTACCTAGAGGCTCCTAAGGCAAGTAAGCCTCCTCAAGTTCTATGAGGAGGCTATTTCCCTAAAGGGCCATGGTTTGTTTTTGAGACATCCTTTTGTTTCTACCCTTTCTTCTCCCTCTCTCTGTGATTTCAGAATTATGGATTTTCATTTATATTTATAGGGTTTGTGTTTCTAAATATAGGCCTAAGAAATCCGATCCACCGGACGAATTGCATAGTCGAATCCCAATCCATGTCGGCCCTTGCGTGAATTTAAAAAAAAAACAGATTTTTTTCAATCGGTGCGCTCGGCGTAACCTAGTGCATCGCTACGCTGTATTATCCAAGCACACCATGAAATTTCTACGATAAAAAATAAAAAGAAAACATTTTTTTTATCAGTGTGCCATATGTAAAATATGACATCGGTTTATGCTACAAAAACTAATACTCGACGATTTTTATTATTTTCTCTATGTTAATCAGTGTAGTGGTTAACATGTAACTTAACGGTGATTCTTATTGACATAGAGCACCGTACGGTATATTATACTATTTGTGCGGTGTGTTTATAATACCTCCACGCACTGACGTTGGTGCGTATAGAATGAATGGCGCACTAGTTTCTTGAGAATTTTTTTTATCTGAAAAGTTGACAATTTATTTATAAATATATTAATGAATGATATGGTACAGGTTTCAAATTGATAAAGAAATTACCAACAAGATCAAGCTACAAAAATACTGATAACACATCAAGAAAAGCAAGAAAGACAAATTCTTTATAAATTCTTGGTAAAAAATATTATTTTTGAACTATATGTAAGTTTAACTAATATGTATTATTTACTGTGTATCATGCAGAGCCACAAAATGATGAAGCTCTATAAGCTTATTTCTGATCTAGGACCAGAAGAGCATAAAAGCTTGATGGAAAAATTGCAAAAGGATGAATCATGTGAATGAAAAAATACTATCGATCCAATATGAGTTTCTTTTTTTAATTTTCGTTAATAATATACTTAAAATTATTAGATAACATGTGTCAAACAATTTATTAATTCACATATGTTTAATGTTCTACAGGGACCAACCAATCAAAATAGTAATGTTGTTCCAAGAAAAGAAAAAAATAGAACATGCAAATGAAAATGAATTGCTCCTTAGCTCATCTGGAGTGGTGCTAGAGGTTAATGAAAGGGGGAAAAACTTTTACAAAATTTTGATGGATCTAGTGGAACAAATGTATAGACGTTCTTTCCACTTACAATACAAAAACCAATCCAATGATTCTAAGAACCAAATTTTATCTAAACTACAGGAAGAGTTTCTAGAGAATTGGTCAATGAGACATGTCAGAATTTTAATAGCAAAAACGTACAACAATGAAAAAGAAGGAATAAAGTAATATTCCTTTAAATGTTTATCTAGATTTATTTATAAATATCACTTTTGTTATATTTACTTTTCATATATCAATATAAAAATTAAAGAGTTTATTGTCATGTTACATTTTTAGGAATATTATGAAAATCTCAAAACATGAACGAGTTGATATCAGAAATATGCCAATAGGAATGTCCAAAAAGGTGTACAAGGAGATGGTCAAAGAAATGGAAAAAATTGCATCGCAGGAGGAGCCATCTCAACAACAACATGCTTCAAATGTAATATGTAATCATTGAATTTTTCAATCATTAGGTACAATAAATAAACAATTTAGCATTAAATATTAATTTTCAAGTATTTTCTTGCAGAAAAAAGAAAAGAAAATGGAACTCATTCAACACATAAAATAGGACGACAAGGAAGAAAATGGTTGATATCTAAGTTTGTGAGTAATTGTTACTTCCTTATAACAACTTAACTAGATTTCATTTTTGTATTTTTTAAATTGTTTTACAAAAATCATCATTGAATGTCTTCAAATAGGTGCTAACACACAAAGAAGAACTATCAGGTAAATTGATTGAAATTGGGTTAAATATGGGTTGTGAGTATATGTTGGCATACCAAAAATTAATTGTGGAATTTGTAAGCATCTATCAATCTTGTTTTACTTAGCTCCATCTATAATTAATAGAACAAAAAAATCTTTTATATTAAATATATGATTTGTTATAGGGAATAAAAATTGTAGGAAACAAAGTATGGAACTGCGCCAATAGATGAAATCTTGAAAGATGGCATGTTACATGGTTTTGAAAGAATGTGTATATAGTTTATGAGTCAATTGTTGCAATGGTATATAATTTCTTTTCGATTTACATTGATGTATATTATTTAATATTTCAATTTTCATTATTCTCACCAATGTATATACACTTATTACAGTTTATTTTTATGTTTGTAGATGGAAGGTGAAGAAGAAGAAAACAATCAAGACTGTGAACAAAACATTCCTGAAATAACCCCAAGTCATGGAAGTAGCTCTAGCAGTGACAATAGTTCAAGAGAAGAATGATGATCACTATGTTTTAATATCAAAGCAAGGTGATGTATTTTTTGAAATATTATCCTATGAAATCAAACATTTTGTTTAATTTAATGGACATTGTGTCCCAATTGAAAGACAAAGGGATACTAATAACTGTCCCATTTTGTATGACAAAGACTGTCTTATATATATATATATATATATATATATATATATTGTGTTCTCCAATGTTGCTGTGAAATGTAATACCACTGATTAAATTTATGGATGATTAAATATTATAATGAAGAGATGTGAAATTTGATGATATGATATAACAAATTAATCCAAACATCACATTCAAATGCACTAATAAAAATTTAATTCATATGAATGTTGTTATAAGATATATATGTGTTGACTTTTGATGAATAAGGAATTTTAAAAAATCACAATAATTATGACATGATATAACAAATTAATCCAAACATCACATTCAAATGCATTAATAAAAATTTAATTAATTTGAATATTGTTATAAGATTTGTCGAATTTTGATGAATAAAGAATTTAAAAGAATCACAATAATTGCACTATCACAGGTCGATGTTTCTAAAAAATACAAAATGAAAACCGGTGCGTGTCAGTTACTATACACGGTGCGTTTCTACGACCTATGGGCACCGCACAAATACCAAAACCAATTAAAAATATTGGTGTGTTTTTGCGGTACTGTGCACCAGTGCGTTTATGTGGAATTACACACCGGTGCATTTGTACGACCTCTAGGCATTGCACAAATACTGATAAAAATAATAAATCTCAGTGAGTTTGTGTGATAGTGCACACCGGTGCATTTATGTGGCTCTACGCACTAGTGCATTTGTACGACCTATGGGCATCACAAAAATACCAATACCAATTATAAATCTCGATGCATTTGTGTGATACTGTGCACCAGTGCATTGATACGACCTATGGGCACCGCACAAATCCCAAGACCAATTAGAACGGCCTCATGTGTTGTATCACCAACATTGCGCCCGATGCGGTTTTATACCTTGTCGGCCCGGTGCATGCTCCTTTGACCAACCCGGGCCACCTTCTAGATGTATGCACCGGTGTGTTGAAGCCCAAGTAGCGCACCGATAAAACAAACATCCGTAATAACCTCTGGCCACCCATTTGATTTTTAGTTGTGTTTAATTTCCATTAAAAGCTCTGCCAAAACCTCCGTAACCATAAACGGATGTTGTAGCAAATGTGTTTTTGACAATTTTGGCCTATTTTATAACACTAAAAACCTCCTTTATAACCTCCGCTAGAGGGTCTTTTCCTTGTAGTGTCATAGATAAAATATTTAAATGACAATACTTATATATTATCTAAATAAGTGATAATAATAAAAAAAAATGATTAAAATAGTTTGTAGATACAAAGTTAGATGGAGATTTAAATAAATTGATATGATACTTTTGAAATTTAATTAAGAAAGACAAATATTGAAAACGTCAATCCAAAAACGATGGAAACTATTGGTCACCATTCGATTCATAACTCACAACAATATTCTAAATTTTTAACCAAATGGAAAAATGTTGTTGCTAGGATGTAACTTAGTTTGGCATAGTCATAATATCCCCATAAATAATTTAGTAAATATGTATAGTGATAATGATTTTAATAGACTATGTATCACACAAATATTTGTTGATTCATATATATATATATATATATATATATAAACATTTTAAATAATTTAATTTTAACTATATATATATATATATATATATATATATATATATATATATATTTCAAATAATTTAATTTTAATTTTAAATTAATTTTATGTACCCAACATTTAGTATCCACTTAACAAATTCTATCCTATTGACAAACTCAATATTTGAAAAACATTCCCTCTATAGAAATACCACATTCTATGTCAAGTATCTCATCGTGAATTTGAATCTCATCCTAGACTTGATGTGGAGTGTGGTCTCTATATCATGAGCGGAAGACTCTGCTCCATGTTGGGCATGAAAATTAATTTTTGAAACATACTAGATTTCTAGTAAATGCAAGGGTCAAAGTTGAGTTTCATAAAGGTGGCAGCTGGACATGAGATACTGGCTATAAATTTGGATACGAGAGATGGGGAGAGTGGAGTTTAGGCTCCAACACAGAGGAGGAGACTAGGGTGAGTGATGTGTGCATACAATGAGAAGGTCGCTAGAAGTTGACTAAAATCGCTTCAACGCCTTGACATGAGATAATGGCTATAAATTTGGATAGGAGAGATGGGGAGAGCGGAGTTTAGGCTCCAACACAGAGGAGGAGACTTGGGTGAGTGATGTGTGGATACAATGAGAAGGTTGCTAGAAGTTGACTAAAATCGCTTCGACGCCTTAAAAGCGTTCCAGGTGAGAACACAAAACTGTGGATAAGGGGATGGAAGGGATACACTGGGTGAGAAGAAAACACGCGGTTGAAGGAATATATGGAAAAATATATGGGAAAACCAGGGAAAACCAAGAAGTAACCCAATTTTATAGCCGCAATGGAACACCAACTAAAGAAAGAGACATAGAGTTTCAAATGAAAATGGAAATAATCAGTTGTATATGGAAATTATAGGCAGTTGTATATGCATTTTTTATACACAGTTGAAAATTTATTATAATTTAGTTGTTAAATTAATAGTGCAGGTTGACTCATCACTTTTATTTAAGAAAACTGTGGCACTTAGAACTACTAACTAGTAATTTAACTAGTAATTTATAAGCACGCAAGCCCTTACACGGTTTTACTCTGGCTAGACACCTGTGAGTCTTGGACCATTAATGTGTTTATCGAAACAAAAATAATCGGACCATTAATGTGTTTATCCAAACAAAAACAATTTTAAGCATACTCCAAATCCAATACATCTCACACATACATTCATATTATTAAATGTAAATGAAACCTTTTTTTTATCAATATAGAGGGGGTATTTTTCTTTATGTAATAGAGAATTTTTCTCGAATGTATAACTGGGAAATTTTCTTAAAATAATATTGAATTCATCCATTGTGGGTGAAGCTATTGAAAAGTCACTACACACTTTGAAAGAATCATAAGTGGAAAAAGCCACACTCTTTCACGTATAGCATGTGGCATTTCTACAGGGATACGGAGCACAACATGAAGCAGGTACTCATCTGAACGCAGTACCAGAGTGTCGAACTAGTATGGCCAGGGAATTAACAGAAACCAGGGCGTGGGATCAAAAGATTGTTTAAAAGAGAAATTTTTAGCAAAGTTCTAATTATAAAATTTGCTAAAGATTTAGGGATTCACAGTAATTTAAGTAATAAAAATAACAAAAACATAATCATTAATTTTGAGGACCTCCAAAATTACCCAAAATTTCAAAAAAATAAAATAAATTTAGTTAAATTTTATAAAAAAATAAACAATAAAGTCAAATATTATTACATCCAGAATTTTCTAAAACAACATCTGAAACACTTTAACATCCACAATCACTATTCTGGAAGGAACACATTAGAACGTAAAAGTCATCGAAATTTACAAAATAAACTCATTAAAAATAAAAACTATAAAAATTTATTGTTGTTCAAAAACTAGAATTGCACCAAATACACCACTTTACTCACTCCCATCAGCTGGAAAAATGATATAGGACCTCTAAAATACATCCCAATTAAGTTTCCCCCCAAACCCATCCTGAGTTTATTACTCTTCCATGGCAACTACTACACCGTTGTAGAAATTGGCGGATAACCCTATTTTGGTTAGCCTTGGTAGGGAGAGTAAACCTGGTAGAAAGGCGGATGGTAACTTTGGTATTAAGGTGGATGGGGCGGATACATCGGCTGGGGTTGAGGGTACTCGTTATTTGGTGGCAGATATGGCAGTGGATACATCTGCTGGGGTGGAGAGTATTCTATATTTGGTGGCAGATACATCTATTGGGTTGGAGGGTATTTGATATTTGCTGGCAAATATGGCGGTGGCTGCGAAAGGTAGCCAGCGGGTGGGTAGACTAAACACGCAGTCATGACCTCTAGCTTGGCCATACCATGTGACCCTGCGACTGCCTTTGACAACTTGACCTCAACCTTTTCGGTGAACTTTACAGAGAGGTTGAGAAGCCCGTTGGGTTTTCCGGAGGGTTTCCGGACCTGGTATTTGACAAACTTCACCCTTGCAGCATTTTTGCCACCGGAGGGCTTCAAGAAGTCATTCAATGGAATACTAACGCGGCTGATTTCGTTGTCACCAAAGGTGGAGGTTTTGTAGATTACGATTTGGAGAAATAGGCGGCTCTGCTACAGGTCAGCCTCGTTGAATATAAAGTTCATAACTTGATTCCACATAGGGTTGGTGCCATTTTCTTTATCCACGGGCCTCCATAGCCTGCTTTTGTGATTGTTTGAGATCCATGTGACTGCGAAGGCATTTTTTTTGGAGAATATGTTCGTTTTCTTCAGATCGCAGGTCGAGATCAACGTTATTTACATGCTGCGAATGTCCATCTCACCTTAATGAATTCAGAAAAGAAGAAGAAATAGGTTGTATTTGTAGATTGAAATTGGCAAAAGAATCTGAGTAATCATTAAAACTACAGGAGCACTGATTCCTTGTGAGTGGGCCATAACATGTTTGAATGGGATGGAATGATGGAGATAGGAAAGCCCCTTATAGTTGTTGAAATATTAAATCCAGCTACCATAGGCAGATCAGAAGGATGACAAAACTTAAATTTGTGATGTGAACTGTACAGGACATCAGGAGCAGCTGAAGACCAGTTTCTGAATGTACGTGTAACCTCTGCACCTAAACATTCACCTAACACATTAAACTCACTGCACCAACCAAATTCAATGCGCAACAACACCATTCCGTCAGTAGCAGATATGGGCAGTGAAGGGGGAAGATGACCCACCAGGGGAGGTGACGTCACCTCCCTCCAGACAAACCACAACGTTTCCGTGGAGCAAAGAAATAGGTGGAAACGCTTCCAAGTGCTTCATCGAAATTAATTTTTTTTGAATAATTTTTAAATACACGATGTATAAAGGTTTTAAACTTTGGTTTATTTTTTATTTTTTTTTCTGCAACATGTTTTTAATTTAAAAACTTTGGGATGAAATATATAAATTATATTATATATATATTATAAACATAATATATTTATAATATATATAAACAACAATATGTCATATGATGTGTATTGTAGTTGACTGTGTAATGTAATTTTTGCTCGAAGGTAGAAACAAAAAGATAGAGAGAATTGTGTGCGTAGCAGTGAATAGAAACAGAGAGAGAGAGAAGAAAAATGGAAGCACGTGTGTGTGTGAAGTAGCCAGAAGATTTCCATTGTAATCCAGAACTTCGTTCTAAAGACAGAATCTCATTTTATAATAGATTTTATGCTTAATGAAATAGTTTTAAAGCATTTCTATCCATATTTTTGTTTTTAATCTCTGTGTTGAGTTAAGGAATTTTTATTTCCTCTGTGTGTTTGAAATATTCATAAATTCCAACATGGTATTGGAGCTAGTCCAGGCTCTTTGCGTTTAACAAAGAAGCTGAAGGAAGGAAGAAGAAGCTTGTTGAAGATTTCTCCAACAGAGTGAAGGTTCAGAAAAGCAAGGTATTTTACAAAGTGGAGTTTTTTTTTTCTGGAATATTACAGTCTAGAGAACTATAAAAGAGGAAGTCTCAAGAGTTTTTAAAGATGGAGTTCATCTCTTAAGCATAGAGAAAGTTTTTTGAAGATCACAGTTAAGTTTTTAAGCATAGTTTAGAAAGCTAGCCATGGAAGGAGCCAACACAAGCACGAGCATGGGAAATACTCAACTCCCACAGTTCAATGGGAAGAACTATGACTATTGGGCAATCATAATGAGAGCCCTGTTTGCCTCTCAATATTTATGGGATCTAGTTGAAGATGGTCTACAAGAACTAGTAGATGAACAAGCATATAATGCCTTAACATAGGCAGAGAAGGATTTGCTGAAGAGTAATAGGAAGAAGGATAGGCAGTGCATGAAGGTGTATTTCCAAGGATTGCGGCAGCAAAGAGGTCCAATGATGCATGGGATACTCTCCAGACAACCTACGAAGGTGTGGAGAAGGTAAAGACAACAAAGCTTCAATTAATGAGAAGATATTTTGAAGTTATTTACATGAAAGATTCAGATACAATAGACTCATTCTTCACATTGTTGATTGGGTTGGTCACCCAAATGAGATCTCATGGAGAGACCATAGAAGAGAGAAGAATAATGGAGAAAGTGTTGAGGAGCTTACCCTGAAGGTTTGATGTGATAGTCACAACCATTGAAGAGACAAAGGATCTCTCAAAATTTACATTTGATGAGCTTCATGCATCATTGATGATACATGAACAAAGATTGAGCAAAACAACAAACTCATATTTCGAGCATCCCTTCAAGACCCAAATTTCCTTTGGAAGAGGAAGAGGTCAAACCAGAGGAAACTACAGAGGAAAAGGAAGAGGCAGAAGCCAAAATTGAGGAAGAAACAACCCTACAAATACTAGTGGAAGGGGAAGCAATCAAAATCAGAATCAAAGCCAAGGAAACAACCAACAAGGTGGAAAAAATCAAGCACATGGACAAAGGTATGATAAATCCCAAGTCCAATTTCATTACTGTAAGAAGTATGGCCATTATGCCAATGAATGTAGGAAGAAGCAAAGTGACATGGGTAGTAGACCCAGTGCTAATTTTACTAAAGAAAATATCAGTCAAGAGAATTTTTTTTTAGCATGTAATTTGGCTAAAGAAAAGAATGAAGATATATGGTTTCTAGATTTAAGATGTAGCAACCATATGACTAGAAACATTTCTATGTTTTCCATGATTGATGAGAATGTAAAGTCTCAAGTAACATCAGGGACAGACAGTAAAGTCTTCGTCATGGGAAAAGGAAGAGTAAGTGTTTTGAAAAAGAAAGGAGAAAAGAGAACCATATCAGATGTATACTATGTGCTTGGTATGAAGTGTAACCTTTTGAGCATTGGACAACTCTAGTTGAGAATCAAAGTGGGTATCATATTAAGGTCTTAAGAACAGACAGAGGAGGAGAATATATCTCCAAATAATTTCTGCATTTTTGCAGAGAAAATTATATAAATAAACAATTTGCAGCAAGGTATACACCACAACAAAATGGAGTTGCTGAAAGGGAAAATAGAACCATCTTGGATATGGTAAGAAGCATGTTGAAGGAAAAACATTTTCCAAATGAATATTGGGCTGAAGTTGTACATTGTGGAGCATATGTACTAAATAGATTCCCAACAAAAAGTGTAATGAACAAAGTTCTGGAAGAAGCGTGGAGCGGCATGAAACAACATGTCACCCACATGAGAGTTTTTGGTTGTGTGGCTTATGCACACATTCCGAATCAACTAAGGAAGAAGTTGGATAGTAAGGGGGAGAAGTGCATATTTTTTGGATATAGTGAAGAATCCAAATCATAAAAATTGTATAAACCATCCACTAAGAAATTTATGATAAGCAGAGATGTACAATTTATTGAGGAAGAAGCTTGGGATGGAAACTTTGAGAAAACAGTGAATGTGAAAAGTTGTTTCTCTCATGATGAAGATGAGGAAGAAATGGCTGAAAGACATCCCTCATTAGAAGCACCACCTTGACCAATACAAGAACATCAAGGGACACCACAAGCAGGTATGAGAACACCCTTGAGAAGTGATGAAAGTGCTTCTCCAAGCACATCACAATGAGCAGATTTGAGTGCTTCTACAAGCACAAGTTCAACAAGTGAAAGAGGAACCAGATTCAAAAGTCTGAATGAGATTTATGAGCAAGAAGAAGGTATGCACTCTTTATTTTCATTTTATTTTCATGTAGAATATCCTATTCATTTTTACGAAGTTGTAAAAGATAAGAAATGGGTAGATGCTATGGATGAAGAAATAAATGCCATAGAGAAAAATACGACATGGAAATTGGTTGATCTCCCAAAAGGAAAAGAAGTAATTGGAGTGAAATGGGTTTACAAGACCAAAAGCAATGTTGAAGGTAAGATTGAAAGGCACAAGGGCAGTATTTTTGTCAAAGGCTACAAGTAACAACAAGGAAGATACTATGAGGAAACTTTTGCACTAGTTGCAAGAATGGAAACAGTAAGAGCAGTGTTGTCTATAGCAGCACAACACAAGTGGAAAGTTGACCAAATGGATGTGAAATCAGCATTCCTGAATGGAATATTGATGGAAGAGGTATATGTTGAACAACCTCTGGGCTATGAGAAAGAAGGCCAAGAGCATAAAGTATGTAGATTGATGAAAGCTCTCTATGGGCTGAAACAAGCACCAAGAGCATGGTACAGTAGGATAGATGCCTATCTATTGGAAAATGGGTTTGAAAAATGTGAAGGAGAACCCAAATTATACATCAAAGAGAAGGATGGTAAGATGTTGATTGTTGTTTTATATGTTGATGATGTGATATTCACGGGTAATGATTCTTACCTCATTGAGAATTTTAAAATAGTCATGAAGGATGAATTTGAAATGACTGATATGGGATTGCTGAGATACTTCTTAAGAATAGAAGTAGAGAACAATGAAAATAAACTTTTTACTTCTCAAGAAAAGTATGTTAAGGAAGTTTTGGAAATATTTAACATGCAGGATTGCAAAGAAATAATTACTCCTATAGTGATGGGATTGAAACTAAGCAAAGAAGACGGCAGTAAGGATTTTGATCCAAGTTTGCATAAGAGCATAGTTGGCAACCTTATGCATTTGACTGCAACTAGGCCTGATATTATGTATGTCGTGAGTTTAATTTCCAGATTTATGGAAAGGACAAAGGAGGCACATTGGCAAGCAGCAAAAGGAATTCTGAGGTATGTGAAAGGAACAAAGAGGTACGGAATTTTATCCACCACTTAAAAAAATTTGAATTGATTGGATACACTGACAGTGATTGGGATGGAAATATAGATGACAGGAAAATCACCTCTGGATATGTTTTTCATATGGAATCAGGAGCCATCTCATGGGCTTCTAAGGAACAACCAATTGTGGCTTTATCTACAGCAGAGGCAGAGTATGTGGCAGCTATAGAAGCAGCATGTCAACCAGTATGGATGAGAATAATGTTAAGAAGTTTGTGTCATGAATAGGTAAAAGGCACAACAATTTATTCTGTTAATAGCTCAGCAATAGCATTATCAAAGAATTCATTGTTTCATAAGAGAACGAAACACATTGATGCTAAACATCACTACATCAAATAGTTAGTGAGAAATGGAGAAATAGTTCTGAAACATTTCATAACAGAGGAGCAGTTTGCTGATATATTGATAAAACCATTGGGGCAGAAGAGTTTTAACTATCTCAGGAAATGCCTGGGTATGCAAGAAAACACAACAGTTGTATTAAGGGGGAGTGTTGAAATATTAAATCCAACTGCCACAGGCAGAGCATAAGGACGATAGAACTTAAATCTGTGATGTGAACTATAAAAGACAGCAAAAGTAGCTGAAGACCAGTTTTTGAACGTACACGCAACCTCTACACTTAAACATTCACCTACCACATTAAACTCATTGCACCAACCACATTCAACGTGCAACAACACCATTCCGTCGGCAGTAGATATGGGTAGCGAAGGGGGAAGATGACCCACCGAAGAAGGTGACGTCACCTCCCTCCGGACCAACCACAGTGTTTACGTGGGGAAAAGAAATAGGTGGAAAGGCTTCCAAGCACTCCGTTGAAATTAAAGTTTTTTGAATAATTTTTAAATACGTGATGTATAAAGGTTTTAAACTTTGGTTTATTTTTTTTATTTTCCGCAACATGTTTTTAATTTAAAAACTTTGGGATTAAATATATAAGTTTTATTATATATATATTATAAACATAATATGTTTATAATATATATAAACATTAGTATGTCATATGCTGTGTATTGTAGTTGACTATGAAATGTAATTTTTGCCTGAAGTCAGAAACAAAAAGACAGTGAGCACTGTGTGTGTAGCAGTGAATAGAAATAGAGAAACATAGAAGAAAAATTGAAGCGTTGTGTGTGCGTGAAGTAGCCAAAAGATTTCCATTGTAATCTAGAACTTCGTTCGGAAGACAAAATCTCATTTTGTAATAGATTTTATGCTTAATGAAATAGTTTTAAAGCATCTCTGTCCATATTTTTGTTTTTAATCTCTGTGTTGAGTTGAGGAATTTTTATTTCCTCTATGTGTTCGGAATATTCAGAAATTCCAACAATAGTTACAGTCCATGTGTTAGAAGCTTCCTCGTATTGAGAAATGTTGTTGGGGCCCATATTTCACACGGTGAGTGTAAATTGCCTTGAAATATCCTTTGTGGAGGTCAAAGTATAACAGAAGAGTAGCTGCGACTATGCGACTTGGCATTGTTTGACGACATATGCCAATTTCCGAGAAGATTGTTTCTAAGACTTTCAATGCAAATACAGGAAGATTCAAAACGTGTAGTATAAATATGGGAAGTTTTTGTTCGGAATGTAATGAATATTCGAAGATTATTTTAAAATATGGTGTAAATTTTTGGAAATATGAATTATAATGGTTAGGTTTACAGTTTTTAGGTGAGATTTTGATAGTGTTAAACTTATCTCCAACATAAAAATATTATTAAAATTAGCATGATTCAAACACTCTCCCACTCTCCCAAATTATAGCCTCAATAGATAAATAAATACTATTTAAATAAACACGATTTAAACACTCCCAAATTATAGGCTCAATAGACAACACTAATTCTATAAAGGGTATTCGTTATGTTTCTTTATGTGGTGGATATATCTTATTGGATGAAGTTGCGAGTGGGAGCTAGGGGTAACAATTATTTAACGGTTAATGATGATAATATGTTATTATGCTAAGAGATTATTTATTTATTTATATATAAAAAAGTAAATATCATATTTTAAATTAAACTCATTTATATTTTTTTTGTAAATTTGGGAGGATTACATCTTCTTATTATGTCCAACATATCACTCAGATCTCAGTCGAAGTTGAACGGGTGACTTCACATAAAGGAGTGTGTTAACAAAGCACCTATCATTGGTGAAAAAACTCAAATTCATATTAAAAAATTAATTAAATATATAAATTAAAAGGGTACATTGAAATTTTACAATTAAAATTTATGATTTTAGTCAATTCTTGTTACATTACATTACATTATATATATATATATATATATATATATATATATATATATATATATATATATATTACCAAAAAAAACTCAAAAATATATAATCTTTAAAAATAGAAAATTGCATCCTTGGGGTGCGAGACGTTACATCTTCAAAATCTCACCACATAACAGATAGTTTCTCGATCCCAAAGAAAATTCCTGCCACCCTCCACATGCTCAAATCACATGGAATGGAAAGGCATTTACTCCAAGGACAGAAGGTGGAAGTAAGGTTTCAATGTGGCATGCCCCCGACTTTTGTGGTGTTCATTCTGGTAAGGCTTTTGCTGGAGAATTGGCTTAGTTTTAGGATGACGAAGAGTTCGACCAGCCTCGAATGGGACCATGCCAACCCCTTGTAGAACCTCAGTTTGCTTTTTGTGTGCTTCACCTGGTTGTATCGGGTATGTATTCAGCCTTATGTTCCTCTTCTGTGTCATGGCTCCTCACTTTGGCGTGTGGGTTCTAGGGGACACAAGAAATGATAGGAATAAGAAGATAAGGAAGGACTGTGCCTGGGATATAGATACAGTTGTCTCACTTTTGTCTGATGGATGTTGTATTTTCTTTAATCTTGTGTCTGCTCTTTATGGAATTCTGCTAATTCATATGGGGGTTTTACTTGTTAGGTTCTTGAGATGTTCATGGATCACCTGGTTCTTTTACTGACATACCCACTCTGGTCTACATATGTGAGTTTGTGGTTATGGTCGAGATCTTTCAAGGCCTTTGCATGCTACTGGCTTGAGTTCAATTTATTTGTTAAATCATTTTGGGCTGATGGGGAGTTCTCATCTCTTAGGGCCTGAAAATGTAACTGGTGGCGACATTGGTTTTGTATAAGTTTTGGCTCTTAAATGTGTTTACTCTGATAGGTGCTCAAATAGAGGGCATCGTCTGGCCACTCCTGGGTCCTGGGATTTGACTTGCTCAGGGTTTAGTTATTGGTATTTCAGTTAAGTGTTTGCACGGTGATAGTTTTGTATTTTGAAGTACGCAACACGACCCTAGCAGCAGTTGGGAAAAGCAGAGCCACCTATGGTTCCAATGGTCGTGGGAAGAAGGTTAAAACTGGAACTCATAATTCTCGTTCCTCCTTTGGTAAACCTCGTGGGCAGAAACCCACCTCTTAAATAATTGAGGATGCGGTGAAGGCTTACCATGTATGACTAGCCCAGGTTCGCCAACTGATAACTCAATGGGAAGTTGAGCTTAACGAGAAACCAAGTATCCTTGACCTAGATTTGGAAGAATGGTAGAATTTGGTAGGATACCGAGGCCACTCCCGGGATCGTACCGCACAATACAAGAAGACACTGCACTTGTATTGGATGATGAAGAGCCTCCTGATGAAAGCGCTGGAACATATCCCCTCAGGATTGTTCATGTAGACCTCGACAGTCCCAAATTACAGTCAAGACTTTCAGCGACAGCAGCAAAGTGGACCCCTCAGTCGCATTGAGAGGCACATCCATAGCATACCACATTTTGAACTTCCCAGATCGACTGCTAAAGATCTGGCCCAAGTGGATTCTATAGAAGATGAATAGTTTGATGGTTCCCCTTTGTTTTAGTTTATAGTATATGTCGCAGTTTTTGTATGTTCAATATTTTCAATATGTTTATACTTATCTAGATGTTAGGAAGTTAAAAGACAATTACACATAGATAGTTTGGATAGATATACTAATTTTATACTGTTTTTGGATGATTTATCATACCGTTAGGTGGCCAACAGAGCTAGTTTCCCACTAGGAAGGTTGAGGCCACCTAACCATTCTGATGATGGATGTATCTTGTCCATTTTATGAAAATTAATGAAAAAGAAAAGACCTACCAGACTTATAAAAAACTGCAATCTATTTTATATAAATATCTATCCAATCAAATTCGAAGAAAAAAGAAATGTTCTCATATTAATTTATGACTTACGCCCTAGAGAATAATCGAAATACTTTGAATATTACTTAACTTATGCCCTAGCTAATGATACGGATACTTTGAATATTCATACGAGTAGGAATGAGAAAAAAAATGGTACCAAGTCAACACCATGACTTATGCCCTAGTGAATTATATGAATACTTTGACGATTTACTTGTCTATGACTCGGTGAATGATAGGAAAACTTTGAATATTCACATAGTGCGATTGAAAAAAAAAGGTAACACGTCAACACCATGACTTATGCCCTAGCTAACGATAGGAATACTTTGAATATTCACACAATGCAGGAATGAGAAAAAAATGGTAAAACGTAACACCATGACACATACTAATACCAGTGAAGAATGATGAAGACGCTCTTAATATCGAGGAAGGTGAGAATGAGGATAAGTGTTCTTATATCTACCCCTAATTTACGTTGGAGAAAATTCAAATAAAAAATCTCGAAAAATAAAAAAGTCAACAACATACAATTTAGCTATGATATGAAAGAATAAATAAGTTAATGATATTAAGAATTCAAGAAAAGATAATCTAGCTATTATATATGTCAAAGATGTTCTCGAAAGGTTTTTGTGAATTGAAAATCGGTGAAGCAATCAATCATTTAGTATCATAACACCTTCAACAACTAATTTGTATAAATATATTTTTCAGCATCATAACATCACCACCAACTAAGTTGTAAGAATATATTTCTAAGTTGTATAGATATATTTCCAAGTTGTGCTGGACATAACCATCAAATTGAATTGTGAATTTTAATTATATGTTTATTATGCGTTGGACTGTGAACTCATAATAAAGCTTTTTAATGGGAAACGGCTCTGTGATCGTAGTTTCGTATTTTGGGTAGTTTTTGGCCAAGAGTTAATATTATTATTAAAATGTTATCGAATCTAAATATTTTAGTCATTAACCCCATGGTGTGGGAAGAGGAGCATCTGAATTATATGAAATATTTTTTTTGAGACATGATAGGTTACTTATGGATTTTTTTTAATAAGGGAAATGTGATTTTTTAATATTTTTTCTAATTAGTGAAATGTGAATTTTCTTATAATTTTTTAAGTCGTGGGACAATTAATCATTAGAGAAGAAAAAATTGGAAATATAGAGTTAGATGAAGATTTAAATAAATTGATATGATATTTTCAAAAATTGATTAAAAAAAATAAAAATCGGAAACATAGTTAGATATTGAAAAAAGTGTATATGTCATTTTGTACTATGAATCATTAAGAAACTTGACCAATGACAAAACCATAATTTTTTTAACCATACATTTTTCTTTTAATTAAAAAATGTTACATAACCATCTTAAACATGTATATCGCAAGAACTATAGAAATTATGATAAAAGTAACCATTAAGGGCAGAGCAAGAAGTCACTAACTCCTATGATAAAAGTAACTATTAATGACAGAGCAAGAAGTCACAGCTAACTCTCCTTTGCAAATTCTAATTCCTCAATAATAATAGGTTCTTTGTTGCTTTTGGGTGAGCAACAAATCTAGAAAAAGGCTTAAGTGGTCTTCAATTTGTTGAAAAAAATCCAAACATATGATCTAGAACTTGTCTAGCCTCATCGAGATCTCCTAGAAAGATTTATTCATGTCAAGTAGAACTATCTCCAACATCATTTTCATGTATTAGTTAACCCATCTTCTTATGTACGCAACATTTAGTATCAACTTAACAAATTCATGGACAAACTCAATATTTGACAAACATTACATCTCCATAGAAATACCACATTCTATCTCAAGTATCATCCTGGATTTGAATCTCATCCTGGCTTTGATGTAGAGTGTGGTCTCTATATCAGTGAGTGGAAGATTCTCCTCCTTGTTGGGCATGAAAATTAATTGTTGATACATACTAGATTTCTACCAAATGTAAGGGTCAAAGTTGAGTCTCATAAAGGTGGTGGCTGGACATGAGATACTAGCTATAAATTTTGATAGGGGAGGCCGGGAAAGCGGATGTTAGTCTCCAATACAGAGGAGGAGACAAGGGTGAGTGAGGAGTGGATACAAATAGAACATCGCTAGAAGTTGACTAGAATCGTTTCGACGCCTTAGAAGTGTTCCCAAGTGAGAACACAAAACTATGGATAAGGGGATGGAAGGGATACACTGGGCGGTGAGAACAACAAATACGGTTGAAGTAATATATGGGAAAACCATGGGAAATCTGTTGGAATTAATGGAGAAAGTCATAATTAGATTATTATTATGATGAAGATAGGATTGAGATGCTAAGATTAGATCTCAAGTCCTAATATCTCGGGAGTGGTTGAAACCATCTCGTTAGTGTGAAAGCCTATATAATTAAGGCTCATCTGATTCAATGGAATAGAGTGTGTGTATGAGTGTTTGTACACTCTCCAGGTTCTCAGCTGGAGAGCCATTTATCTTATATTCAATTTTTATCATGGTATCAGAGCTTCAGGTCGAAGCTAAGAGGACCTGTGATGTGTGTAAACAGTGAGGAGGAACGCTGTGTGTGCTTCCTGCCTGTGTGTGGACAATCTTCCTCCTACCGGGACTGTGAGCCTGAGGAGCTCTAGTTTTTTTTTTTTTCATTTTTTTCTTGGTGGTACTGGATCTGGTCGCGCGCATTGCAGGCGAAAGAAAGCAGAGGAATGTAGTGCACAACCTAGGTGGAGGTGTGTTAGTGGCGTTGTAGAGGTTCTGAACCTACGTGGATGTGTGTTGAACACTAGTTGCAAGGTGAACTTGGAGACACCATCGCCAATTTCCAACATATCATAGCCCAGCACAGCCAGAAAATTGGAATCTGCATTTCTTCCACCATCCCAGAAACTGCTACGTCATCCTCTACTCATTGTTCTGTTCCTTTGTTGGAAATTTTAGAGGGATTATATGCTGATAATGCTCACGAAAACATGATTTGAGTTTGACAGGCAGCTAAAGAAGTAACGACTGAAGTATTTCCTACCGTCGATGAGGGGGAGACAGCTCTTGTGCCAATTATGAATCGATGCCCGAGTGGCAGCTGGATAATCTTTTTCATGAATTCGGTCAGAGGAGATTTGGCGTACAAGAGGAATTACGCCATCAGCGCCTTAAGGGGAATTAACGTTACACAGATCAGATCTCCGATCTCATCTGATCGCTAAGAGATCTTGGTTGCAGTAATTTTGCTGTGAATTTAGGCAGTAGGTTGAAGAGGCCATGGATCGGTGGCAACTGCTGCTAGCGGCTTGGGCGAAGGGTTGTGGAGATCCATAATATCGCATTAGGGAGCGGGAGCAATGTCGCTCGTAAATTATATGCGAAGGTCCGTAGTCGGGTTGGGTGGAAAGCATTCATTAATAAAAAATATCAATTAATTTTCTGCATCTTTTTTCAGAAATATGTGTCATATGAGAAACTGTTAATTACATGCATCATAATTAGACGTTGATAGCATTGCCAGCTTGTTGAGAGGTCATTTGTTGCTCGTCGCAAGAGCTGAGGGCACTAAGACCTGCATGGCATAGAAGCCATAGTCTACAAGGTTCTACTGTTGAAGAGTTGCCAAAGGGAGGTTTCCCACCTGCGTGGTAACAGGGTTGTTGGAGCTCATTAGAGGACCGAGTGTAGTCGAAATCTGGAAGCAAGACAAAACTAGATAAGCTGGACTTTTAACAACATGTCTATATTTTTATATATTTTTTATTTTGATGATGATGATGATTTTCTCATGTGGACATTTGGAGGCGTTAGCTTGGGTAGCATGGGTAGCATTTTTTCAGAAAAATAATGTGGTTTTGTTGATGACTACCAGAAACAAGAGGCACAATCTGTTGTGCAAGATCCTGATATTGAAGAGTCACGAGTTGATCTTCAGGAAGGTTGTAAAGAGGAACAAAGTGTTGAAGATCAATTGGACAAGCCACATGAAGCTGATTGCGAAGGCGTGGCAGAGGAAGGCAGAGATGGAGAGAATTTAAAATGTGATGATCTCATGAATATTTCTGTGTGTGCAGATGTTAACAGCAACAAGGAAGAAGCAACGAACTTTGAAGAACAGTTGAAGTTTCTTGAAGCATGGCTTGAAACACCGTGTCTTTATGAAATCAACACAGAAGTTGCATCCATAAATGTTGAAGACAGCTTTGTGGAAGTTCACATGATTGACACCAGAAATAGTGAGAGAAAACGTTCTCCTATTAAGCCTGCCATAATTTTGAGAAGGATGATAACAAGAATTCAAGTTTTCGTTCACAGGGGAAGAAATGAGGCGAAGATACATCACTATCTCATGGCAAAGAAAGTGAAGATGAAACCTTGACTCAGAATGAACAAATATGGAGTCACAAGCATAAAAACAAAAATGAAAACTTTGTTACCAAGTTTTTTCATGTTTTTATTGTAAGCCTAGCTGAGACTAGACCAGCAGGCATATGTTATTGTTCAGTACCCTTTCTCCATTAAGGGGGAGTGTTGGAATTAATGGAGAAAGTCATAATTAGATTATTGTTATGATGATGATAGGATTGAGATGCTAAGATTAGATCTCAAGTCCTAATATTTCGGGAGTGGTTGAAACCATCCCGTTAGTGTGAAAGCCTATATAATTAAGGCTCATCCGATTCAATGGAATAGAGTGTGTGTATGAGTGTTTGTACACTCTCCAGGTTCTCACCTGTAGAGCCATTTAGCTTATATTAAGTTTTTATCAAAATCTAGAAGTAACACAATTTTATAGCTGGAATGGAACACCAACTATTAAAAAGAAAAGAAAAAAAGAAACAGAGTTTCAAATGGAAATAGTAAGTTGTATATGGAAATAGTCTAGCTTTATAGGAAAAAAAAAAGAGTTGATTTTTTGTTTTTTTTATATACAGCTGAAAATTTATTATAATTTAGTTGTCAAATTAATAGTGCAAGTTGATTCATCACTACTACCAATTAGTGGTTTGGAAGCCGACAAGCCTTTATAATATCTTACTCTTGTTATATACCTCTAAGTTTTAGGCCATTAATATGTTTAGAAAACAAAAACAGTTTTAAACATAGTCCAAATCTAATGCTATCTCTCACATATATTCATATTCTTAACTGTAAATGAAACTTTGAAACTTTTTTTTTTTTTTAGTCTCATTTATGAAAGTCATTTTGAATTAGAAAAAAAAGGGGAGGACGGAGGAAGACGATGCTCCAAGAAATGGCAGGTAGGGTTTGAAGGACGCGCGCAAGACGTGAGGTAGGGTTGGTTGCTGATATTGGTTCGACAATGGCAGCAACTTTGGGAGGGTGAGGCGCCCCCTCCTACCGGAACATAACTAGTGGAGAGAAATCGAGAAGACAACAAGCTGTAGGTTCTCAGCCGAAGAGCGCACCAGTTATGTGAGTAGATTGGCAAGCGAAAATGAAAGGAAAATGCTTACCACGAGCGGTGAAGAAACCCAGATTTATCATCCCAGCAAACAAACTGGATGACTACAGAAAGTACATGAAGGACCATGCCTTAATCTGTAAGTTAATTGGCATTTGGTGTACAGAGAAAGATTTATTGAAATGGATACAAATAAAATGGAAACCCAGAGGGCATATTCACCTAAAATTTGGGGCTAGAGGTTTTTTTACAGTCATTTTTACTAATTTATTAGATAAGGAAAGAATTTTTGAAGGAGGCCCATATTTCTATAGCAATGCAGGGCTTTTTCTCATAAAATGAGAAGAATGCTATAATCCAGACCAAGGACAATTTCTTGCAGCCCTCGTGTGGGTGATACTTTTCGGGCTCCCAATGGATTTTTGGGATCCAGATATTCTTGAGGGTATAGGTAATTCTTTAGGCAGTTTTATTAAAATAGAAAAAACCACTCGAAGAAGCCATTATACATCTTTTGCAAGAATCTGTGTTTATATGAACATTTCAGAGCCATTGCCTGAAAATATAGAACTTGAATATGATGGAGAAATTTGGCTACAACTGCTTGATTATGAACATATTCCTTTTCGATGTCAAGATGCTATGGTCACTTGTACCAATCATGCCCTCTAAATAATGTAGAACAACAACCCAATCATCAAAATAGTGTTTCTGACTAGGGTCAAGATAAGGAGGATGGTTTTATTACAGTCTCAGCAAAGAAAATACCTAATAAACCTACATCAAATGAAATGAACCAAATAATGCAGAGAGCAACCTCGAATCAGTATGAAGTGTTACAGGAGGAAGGGGAAACGTCTCATGTTGAAGAAGAAGGACCTGCGCCTGTTCAAATGGATAGTGGGTCAAAGTCCCAGTTAGCAAAGCGTAAGGCACTGCAAGATCAGGTTGAACCAGAGGATAGTGTTCCAACTGAGCAGATCTTAATGGATATATAACAACCGAAAGAGGAGTTGAGTGTAGAGGAAAAGGTTTTGAAACAATTACTGAATGAATGGAAAAATATGGACGATAGATTTATTCCTACATAACAGAAAACTCTCTATAAGGAAACATTTGAAAATTATTTGACAGCACAAGCCAAAAAGGAAGAACTCAACCCAGTGAAATCAGCAAGTAAGGGGACTAATAGCCAGCCGAAAGGAACGAAAAAGAGGGGAAGGAGAACATTACAGGAATCCATACAATTAGTTGGATAAATGCTGATAAATGCAAGTAAGTTGATACCGTTAACAACTATTTTCCAACAAATCCCCAAAAGTTACCAATGAAAGTACTCTCTTGGAATAAACGGGGTTTAAATAGAAAAGGGAAACAAAGATACCTTAAAGAAAGGTTGAAAACAGAGAAAGCACAAGTCATGATGATCCAAGAAACTAAAGTATCTGGAACAAAAATATCTGCCATCATCCACTCTTTCAAACCCACTTTTGAAATTATGGCTATAGATTCAAGAGGGACATCAGGTGGCATAGCTATCTTATGGAACCCTGCAGAAATTGTGGTTGAAGGATGGATAGGTTTGCCAAGGATTTAGCTGGCACATTTCGGCAAATAGGATCTACGGAAAAGATACAAATATCAATAGTGTATGGGCCACCAATTCCAGGAGAAAGGGAAATGTTCCTATAGGACATAAGGAAATTAAATACATTACACCAGGAAAAATATTGGCTTCTCGGAGGGGATTTCAACATGTTACTGAATCTAACAGAAAAAAGAGGGGGAATAAGACGAGAAGAGCCAGAAATGGAGTTTTTCGAGAATCTCCTAACAGATCTACACCTCGTAGATGTTCCCACGGTAAATGGTATGCATACTTGGAATAATAGAAGGGGAGAAAGGCATCAAATTGCAGCAAGGCTAGAACGGTTCCTTGCCTCAGAAGATCTAATTAGTTTGGATGTATATTATGAGGTAGCCATTCTCCCAACTCTTGGTTCCAACCATTGGCCTATCCGTATAGACATTGATATTAAAGCAAGCCCAAAGAATAAACCATTTAGATTTGAACTATTCTGGCTACGAGATCCAAGATTCTTAGTGAAAGCCCAACAATGGTGGGAAAGTAGTCAAATAACAGGAAGAAATAAAATGCATACTTTCCAGCTTAGACTTAAACAACTCAAAAATGAGCTTAAAATCTAGAACAAGACAGAATTTGGCAATATCCACCAAGATCAGATAAGACTAAAACAAAAAATGGAGAAAATTCAGCAAACCATGATTCTAAATGGAAGAACAAAGGATCAAATAATAGAAGAATGAAGAACCCTTAGTCTTCTGGAAGAATGCAGAAAACAAGAGGAGATACTCAGGAAGCAAAAATCGTGAGTGCAATGGTTAAAAGAAGGAGAACGTAACACTAACTTCTTTCACAAAATAATGATACAAATAAGACAACATAATCGAATCTTCTCACTTAAAGATGCCCAGGGAAACAAACTACTACAACATGATGAAATGGAAAATCTGCGTACTAATCACTTCAGAAATTTACTTACAGAACCTGAACCAAATCAATGGGAAACCATTCAAAGAATCACAAGAAATATTCCATCTATAATTACCAGGGAGTAGAATCTGGCGTTACTAAGCGAAATCAGAATAGAGGAAGTAGAGGAAGTTATTATGAACATGCCTCGGA
Source organism: Pinus albicaulis (assembly GCA_034641835.2). Classification (NCBI taxonomy): domain Eukaryota; kingdom Viridiplantae; phylum Streptophyta; class Pinopsida; order Pinales; family Pinaceae; genus Pinus; species Pinus albicaulis. The sequence goes on from CM076572.1 coordinate 1,230,454,763, forward strand.
ATAAAGCCCCCAGGCTGAATGGATTCACGGCTGAATTTTTTAAAGCAGCTTGGAAATTTATGGGGAAAGAGATATGGGAGATAGTGGAGGAATATAGGAGGAATGAGTGTGTTTATCCAGCCTTGAATGCCACTCTTATAACCCTCATCCCTAAGCAGGATAATTCAGACACCCCTGGTGGTTTCCGACCCATAGCATTATGCAATGTTATCTACAAAATTTTATCAACTATCATGGTGAACAGACTTAAACCACTCCTACCTAATTTGATATCCCAGGAGCAAACAGGTTTTGTCAAAGGAAGGAAAATATTGGATGGGATTGTCACAACGCAGGAGGCTATTCATTCGTTAAAGTCTCTTAAGACAAAGGGTATGCTCATAAAACTAGATCTCTCCAAGGCATATGATCGCATTAGTTGGTCTTATCTGACAACAGTTTTGAGAGCTTTTGGATTTGATGATAGATAGGATCAATGACTTTATTAATTCATTTCTTCCCCTCATTTTTCAATCTTGTTTAATGGAACTCCTTCAAAGCCTTTCAAAATTTCTAGAGGCCTGCGACAGGGAGATCCACTGTCTCCTTTTTTATTTATTTTAGCAGCAAAAGGACGGGGAAGACTAATTAAGTCGTTTTTGAGGGAAGGTCAGTTACAGGGACTAAAACTTTGGGGTCCGGATATTTCCTTGACACATCAACAATTCGTTGATGATATTCTATTATTTTTCCAGGTCTCGTTGAGAGAAGTAAGAGTTATTCTAAAAATCTTAAACTTATTTATGGAAGCTTCAGGTACGCTTGTCAATAATGATAAATCAAATGTATATTTTTTTCACACTCATGTGCATGTGCAGACATTTTTGGCAAGAACTTTCGGTTTTAAAATAGGGCAGTTTCTGATGAGATATTTAGGAGTACCTATGAATACTTCCTCTCTTCACATAGCTGATTGGAAAGATCTTATAACTAGAATTGGGAAAAAACTACAGCAATGGTCATTTCATGCATTGAATGCTCCAGGGAAATTGACTATGCTCAAATATGTATTACAGTCAATCCTGGTATATCAATTGTCTGGTAGAGTGGCACCAAAAAGTGTATGCAATCAATTGGTCAAGATCTTCAAAAAATTCCTTTGGCAAGGGGCGCAAGATTGCAAGAAATGGGCACTTCTAAAATGGGACCAACTCATAAAAGAGAAATCTGTAGGAGGCCTTGGACTCAGAGATCCATATCTTTTAAACCAAATTATGGGGGCAAAACTCTGGTGGAGACGGGTTCAAGGAGGTGGTGATCTCTGGAAGAGTATATGGGAACGAAAATATAGTATGTCTCGATCTCTAACAGGAAGATTAAAAATTGATAGCGTCCCAAAGGGATCCACAATATGGAAGTTGGCTTCTCAAAATACACATATCATTCAGCAACATAGCTTCTGGGAAGTCAGGGAAGGACAATCAGCACTTTTTTGGGAAGACTCCTAGTAGCAGCGTGAAAAATTTTTCAGCAGGCTTGACTTAGGGGAACTCTTCCTATTCACAAACACTCCAGATAACAGATTGATTCAGAACTACTGGTGCAACCACCCAAATAACTAATGGAGACAATGGAAAGAGAAAATCCACTGGCCAGATGCTCCAGAAATGAGACAGTGGAATAATCTCGAAAAGGAACTGAGTACTCGAAGAATTGTATAGGCAACAGGTAAGGACATCCTTAGATGGGGTTATGAGACTAAAGGCATGTTTTCAATCAAAGAGGGCTACAAAATCTATGCTAATAATCGAAATAATAATGATAGGACTATATGGAAGAAGATATGGGGTTTAAACCACTGGCCTAAAGTGGAGTACTTCATTTGGCTGTTGAGCCATAGAAAAATACTAACATGGGATCAATTGCAGAAGCGTGGAATGTATGGCCCATCTATCTGCTACATGTGTAAGAGTGAAAATGAATCAATAGAACACCTTCTAAATAGTTGTGAAATTGCTGAAACAGTGTGGAACAACATCGAAAGAATATTTTTGCAACTAGATAGAGACAATACAAATATAAATACCACCATCCTAAGATGGAGAAAGGGAGGCTTCAAAAGTGAAGTCCTGAATAGAGCATGGCGACTATTTCCAGGCTTTCTCTTATGGGGAATATGGAAGGAAAGAAATCACAGAATATTTCAAAGTGACCCCAGTACCAAAGATCAAATGTGGAAGAAAATGACTGATAATACTAGAGAGACAATTCTGACAAATAAGTGGACAGAGGATGAATGGAAGACAGAAGGTATCGAAACACAAATCATGGCCAAGCTCAATCTCAAACCCCAAATGCTGTCAGCCAATCTATGGAAATTCATACCTCCCAGAAGAGCTGAACAGGAAAGGTGGCAAGTACCACATAATGGATTTATCAAATTAAACTATGACGGCACATCAAAATGAAACTCAGGGCAGGAAGGAGCTAGAGGATTTTTCAGAAAGTCCAGAGGGGCAACCTGTAGGAGCTATGCAATGGATATAGGATATGCAACCAATAATGAAGTTGAACTATCGGCAGTCAAACAAGGCTTAACGATAGAAAAATGCGATAATTTCCAACGCCTTGTTGTAGAAGGAGACTCGGCAATGGTCATAGGGGTGCTAAAGAAGTTGCAACAACGTACACCCTGGGAAAATATTTCCAAAAGTTGGAGGACAGTAAACCTTATAAGAGAAATAGGATCTCTCATTCAAGACATGTAGTGTCTGATACCTTCACATGTTCGTCGAACAGGCAATGAGGCTGCAAACATTTTGGAAAATTGGGGTAGTTGAAATGGTGGTATACATTTGGATGCAACACCAGTTGACAGAGTCTGGGATATAGAACTACATCCTCTCCAGATAATTATAGACGGAGATCTTGCTGATCAAGCAACCCCCAACCGGGGCGATCATTGATCGAGGCAGCCAAAAGCAGACGCTTGAAAGGTGGACACTTCCGTTAAACCAACGTTCATTACCCATGCAGCAGAAGTACTTACCAAGATCATGGCAGCATGCGGAGGATAGGAGTTTTATGACGAGTTTGGTAAGCCAGCCTCTATTGTCAGGTTTGAAAGGAAACATTATGGTGGGGGCAAGGTATATGCATTGCAAGTTTCATTATGAACTAAATCATTCAACTGTGGTCGTAACTCTGAAGAGGCGCAGGAGGATGGAGGCAACCATACCCTGCACCAGATGCGTTGCATTGCTGGGGTATGTATGTAATCTTCTGTCCATGCTCGTTGCTGAATTCTGGGCTATGCATCGCTATAGGATAGTTTCGTTTAGTTGTTTTAAACAAGGGGAATATCAGTTTGCCTTTGCTCCTTCAAACCCACTAGAACCCTGATTCAGGCACCCCTACCACCTTCAGCATAAACCGCTTGTTTTGGTTCAGAACAATTCCATGCCTTACCTAGTTAGCAATTCAGGTGTTAGGTGGGTTGCACTTACAATTTCGATTTGGAATGGGATGACTACCTGCTTCCCCTGTTGGGTTTTTCTGTCTACAGTCTATTTTGCTAGTGTTACGCAACTCTGGTTTGTTTGTCTCTACCCTACTATCACCTGTAGCTGATGGAAGGACATGCATGTAAAACACTCTCATGTTATAATCTGTGGCCCTGGTTATAATCAGTGGAAATTTCACTCTCACATTTGGTTGGCTTGTCGCCTACTGGCAATTCAGACTCATAAACTCTGGCTATATTTGTATGTTTTGCTGCTTATTAACTTATAACAAGACCTTCTGTTACTTCTGGGCCCTCTGTCTCTTCTGGGTGTGGGATCACTGTTTTCACTTTGTTCCTTTTGGGGGGGGAAACATGTTGTATACAATCGAAGGAAATCAGATTGACCCAAATGGTAATATCGCTGACAAACTACAAACTTTAATGGTTTCCTATTTCTTGTATCTATTCATTCTTAGGCCAGAGCTTACTTTTATAAGTCAGTTCATCACCATGGTCAAGAGACAAACACGAAATACCATAGCCCTTAATTCTGAAAAAGGGAAACAGAAGCAGTTATAGCCTGAAGTTAAACACAGGAAGAGAGGAAGGAAGACAAGACAAGAGGTTTTAACAAAACTCTCTGAAACTTATTCCATTGGCAACTCCTCACAAGTTAGATAGGAAATTCGAGGTTGGGAGTGAGAAATTCAAACATATGAGGAAGCTAATGAAGCAGAAGCAGAAATTATGGACTTCATCACAGATCCAGTCAATACTCATGGTCGCTTATCACTGTTTCATCAAACAGTGCATACTTACTGGATTGTTAAATGCCTATTGGCTAAGGCTATGTAGAATTTTCACCCTCACCAAGAGAAGACAGAACCAAAAATAGTGGATTTGCTACAAGATGTCAACAATCAGCTGAAACACATCAAAGTCACACAGTACCAGGCTACTGATCGTATCAGTAGGCTTGATGATCATATTGGCAGAATTGAGAAACAACTCCAATAGATGCAACAAGTGCATATGCCAGGATCCACAACAAAGGATCCAGCACCGATTGAATCCTCAGATGGATAGCAGTTTTCGCAGTCTTGACATGTTTATAATATGCATTTTTGCTTTTTGCAAGGACATATATCACTCAATAGATATGTAGATAATAGAGTAAATAGTCAGTTAGTTAATGAAGCGAATGGTAGAATGAAACTGTTTCAATTTTGGATGGCTTTTAACGCTCTAAGGTGGCCAACGGATTTCCTCTGAACAGGTTGAGGCCACAAACTAAATATTATTTTTTGTAACCTATTTTCAAAACATAAATAGAAAATAGCAAAGCACTATTAAATTGACAAAATAAAAAAGAAACTTTGAAACTTTTTTATCAATATAAAAGAGTATTCTTATTTAATGTAATAGAGACTTCTTCTCGAATGTAATGATGAATTCTAAATTTTCTAAAAACAAGATTGAATTCATCCATCGTAGGTGAAGCTATTGACAGGTCACTACAACCTTCGAAAGAATCATAAGTGGAATAAGCCGCGCTCTGTCACGTATAGCATGTGGCATTTCTACAGGGATACCGAGCGCAACATGAAGCAGGTACTCATCCGAACGCAGTATCAGAGCGTCCAACTAGTATGGCCACGGCATTAGCAGATACCAGGGCGTGGATAAAAAGATTGTTTAAAGGAGACCTTTTTCAGCGAAGTTCTAATTAGAAAATTTGGTAACAATTTAGGGATTCACAGTGATTTTAGTAATAAAAATAACGAAAACATAATCACGAATTTTGAGGGTTTATGAAACTACCCAAATTTTCAAAAATAAAATAAAATTTAGTTAAAATTTTATTAAAAAATAAACAATAAATTCAAATATTATTACATCCAGAATTGTCTAAAAAAAAACATTGAAACACTTTAACAACCACACACACCATTCCAGAAGGAACACATGAGAAAGTAAAAGCCATCGAAATTTACACAATAAACTGATTAGAAAGAAAAACTATACAAATTTATTGCTGTTCAAAATCCAGAATTGCAACAAATACGCCAATTTACTCACTCCCATCAGCAAGAAAAATGATAAAGGTCCCCTCTAAAATACATCTCAATTAAGCTGTCCCCAAACACATCACGGGTTTATTAATCTTCCATCGCGGCTGCTACACCGCAGTAGCAATTGGCGGATAACCCTGGTTAGGTGAGTAGCCTTGGTAGGGAGGGTAAACCTGGTAGAAAGGCGGATGGTAACTCTGGTGGTAAGGTGGAGGCGGCGGATACATCGGCTGGGGTTGAGGGTACTGGTTATTTGCTGGCGGATATGGCGGCGGATACAATATCGGCTGGGGTGGAGGGTATTGGATAGGGTATTGGATATTTGCTGGTGGATATGGGGGCGGCTGCGAAAGGCAGCCAGCCGGTGGGTAGACTGGATACGCAGTCACGACCTCCGGCTTGGCCGTCCCATGTGACCCTGCGGCTGCCTGCGGCAGCTTGACCTCGGCCTTTTCGGTGAATTTTACAGAGAGGTCGAGAACTCCCTTGGGTTTTCCGGAGGGTTTTCGGACCTGGTAGCTGACGAACTTCGTCCTTGCGCCCTTTTTGCCGCCGGAGGGTTTGAGGAATTCGTTCAATGGAATACTGACGCGGCCGATCTCTTTGTCACCGAAGGTTGCGGTTCTGTAGATTACGATTTGGAGAAATAAGCGGCCCTGCCGCAGGTCGGCCTCGTTGAGTATAAAGTTCATAACTTGATTCCACGTAGGGTTGGTGCCGTTTTCTTTATCCACGGGCGTCCATTGCCTGCTTTTGTGATTGTTTGAGATCCATGCGACAGCGAAGGCATTTGTTTTGGAGAAGATGCTCCTTTTCTTCAGATCGCGGGCTGAGATCAGCGTTATTTCCGTGCTGCGAGTCTCCATCTCACCTTAACGAATTCAGAATAGAAGAATAAACCGCCTGTATTTGCAGAGTGAAATTGGCGAAAGAATTCGAGTAATCATGGAAACTGCGGGAGTACTTATTCGTTGTGAGTGGGCCGCAACTTGTTTGAATGGGATGGAATCATGGAGACAGGAAACTGCCTTATAGTTAACAGTCCGCGTGTTGGAAGCTTCCTCGTATTGAGAAATGTCGCTGAGGGCCATATTTCACACGGCAAGTGCGAATTGCCTTGAAATATCCTTCGTCGAGGTCAAAGTATAACAGAAGGGCGACTGTGACTGTGCGGCTTGCGCTTGTTTCACGGCAGATGCTAATTTCCGGGAACGTTCTTACTGATGCTTTCAATCCAAATACAGGAAGATTCAAAACGCGTAGTCTAAAGCGGCAAAGTTTTTGTTCACACTATAGTGGATATTTAGTGATGATTCAAATATGGCTGAAACTTTTGGAAAGTTAGAATAAGATTTAGGTATATTTTGATGCCGTAGTAGTCGGAGGAATCGTCCTGAAAATCATGAAAATTTCGGTAAGATTTTCAGAAAATCTGGCAGGAATTTTTCCAAATCCATGTTATAACTATCAAAGTTTAATATTTTGGGTGTCCTACAGGTTTTTGATGGTGCTGAATCCATTTCCAATGTTAAAATCAAGATTAAGCACTGTTTGTGCAAGATTTTTTAAACTTTTTTGACCTGGATTCCGGCCAATTTTGACTGTCCGGACAATTCCTCTAGCTCACAACACCGTATTTTGATACGGTTAAATCCATTTCCACCATTCAATAAACAATATTCAAACACTCTACAAAATTATTGCTTCAATAAACAATGCCCGTTCAAAATCGCAAATCGGAGAGGGCGATAAGGGGTTCTATATGTGGTGGATATATTCGATGAAGTTGAGAGTCGGACTTATTGACTAATGATAATAATATTTTACTATGTTGGAGATTCTTCATTCATTTAATATATAAGTTTATTATATTTTAAATTTAACTCAAAATCACATTTTAAAAAAATAAATATATATTAAAAACTAAAATTATTATTTTAAGAAATAAAATTTTCTAATTATTAATAAATTATTATTTTATATATAAATCTAATATTTGAAAATAATTAAGGCATTTAAACTTGATTATATATATACATATAACAAAAACAACTCAAAAATACAATTATAAAGATGGCAATTTATCCAATCAAATTCGAGTAAGGAAAAAATGTTACATTAATCCATGACTTATGCCCTAGAAAATGACGGGAATACTTTGAATATTTACTTAACTTATGCCCTAGTGAATGATACGAATACTTTGAATATTCACAAGTAGGAATGAGTAAAAAATGGTAACACGTCAACACCATGACTTATGTCCTAGTGAATAATATGAATATTTTTAATATTTTTTTGTCTATGTTTAAGTGAATGAATATTCACACAATGGAAAGAAAAAAAAAATGGTAAAATGGTAACTCGTAAATAATGATAGGAATGTTTGGAATAGAATGATGGAATGTTTGGAATACGTCAAGTTTCATTAGTACAATGGTTGAGGATAGACCTTATCAATAGAGTAACCATGAGCAAATTTCACGAAATAATCATGATCAAATTTCACGAGGTGATTGTACTTTGTATTAAAGAAAAAAAAACATACTCTAAAGAAAAAAACATACTAAAAATCTAACTAGTTAATCCTTCAAATATTTACTTGACTTGTACCCTCAAAGTCGAAAAAATAAACCAGTCAATAATGTGTAATTGTTTATTATGAATTTGGGATTTTTTTTTTCAAAAAATATAATTTTAAAAATGTTTAAACAAATTTTGTAAGGGTGGAAATAGATTTATCATTATAAAGAATCACTCAAAATTTTAGATTTAAAAAAATCTCTACTATAATTTTTCAAAATCTTACCAAAATTTCCATGATTTTCTAAACTTAATTGTAATCTGTTAAATTGTAGCAAAAAGTAATTTAACATATAATATGTCAAAATCTTCTCCAAAACTTTTTGTGAATTGAAAAACAATCAAACAATTTGTATCACAACACTTTCGCCAATTAAGTTATATAAATATATTTTTCAATATCATAACTAGTTCCAAGTATCACAACACCTTCACCAACTAAATTGTAAAAATACATTTCTAACTAAGTTGTATAAGTATATTTCTAAGTAGTTATGGACATATGTTTATTATGCATTGAAATGGCAACCCATAATATTGATTTTTTTTAATGGGAGGTGGCTCTGTGTTTAGAGTTTAGTATTTTGGGAAGTTTTTGCCAAGGTTACACGTCTAGGTTAGCATTACCATTTTTATGTTAATGAATTTAAACGTTTTAGTCATTAACCCCTTGGTGCTTGGTGTTAGGAAGAGGAGCATGTGAATTATATGAAGGAATATTTTGAGAGATGCTATATATGGATTACATTGAAGGTTTTTTTTTGGAAATTTAATAACTAATCACTAGATAAGGAAACTTTGAAAATATTAGGTTTAATCATTTGAGGTTTGGTCTTTAGAATTCACAGACGTTGGATAAAGTAGGGATTGAATTCATAAATCCAATAAAAGCATTGATTAATATTGACGCAAGGTTTTATGATCACTGGTACAAAACAAGGTTTCACACATGTCTGCTCATTTACTCCCTCTTAGACAATGCAAAGGAAACATATAATGATTTTGATTGGTCACCCAACTCCGCCAAACGCCATGATGATCATGAACTTGGATGGTAAAGAAGTTTATCCTTGGACTAAACCTTAAAAAAAATCATATTTATATTAATTTGAGGGTTTTATTGGAAATCATCTTCCATAAATTCAACGTTGGTGAATATGAACACTAACTTAGAGTTTTATTGGAAAACATCTTCAATAAATTAAACTTTGGTGAATATGAACACCATCTTAGAGAAATTGTCTTGAGAAGTTTGAAGAAGCATAGAAAAAATAAAAAATAAAATGTATTAAATGCAAAATTAAAGAGAAAAATCGTATCCTAGGTTATGGGGTTAAGCTCCAAAAAATTATGGCAATGGAGGATGTGGCATTGATGATGAGATTTTGTAGTAAGCATATGTTGAGGGGAACCCTGTAGAGTTAGACTACTGATAGTTTTCCCAATCCTCTTAATTATGAGCCCAAGAGCATACTTCTAAGAAAAGGTTAATTTTTTTTACCTTGACTTTATCGGAACACCAAAAAATTCCTCCTTTCCCACTATAGATGGGGTATGAAACCCTTTATTTTTTAGGATGGATGAGTGAATTTGATTCCTATTCAAAGAAATTAGACATAATTTCACTATGGGTTCAACTTCCTACATCAACATTGATTCTCTAATATGATGAGGTCTTCCATGAGATAGGTAATGCTTTGGGTTATTTTATGAAGTTGATTATTCCTGTCACATACTGAATATATGGGCATGGCTCAAATTATAGTAGGTAGGAAATTATCCAGAGGAGTACCAAACTCTATAGTTATTAAAAGAGTGAACACAATTTGTAGCTATGAGTTAGACTATGAAGGTATCCCCTTCATGTGGGTGTTGTCATTCCTATGTGAACCTAGTGATATATCTCCTGAAATATTCAAAGCAGTGGATGTGGGTTAGGAAATACATGGAAGATGTAGTAGTTCCATTTCACTCCTCCTAGAGCACCTAAGCTGGAAAAAAAATCTATTGTTACATTTCCCAACTCAAAGGGAGAAGATCTCTCTAATACTATACTCGAATCCTTGGATGCACTCAAGAATGACAATCAAGGATTGATTTTGGATATGCTAGTCCTTCCCATTCTCCTATTACTCTTTTATATGAAAATAAAATTTGATTTAGCTCCTTAGGATCTATGCCCCTTTCTCAAGAGGAGGAAATGGAAAAGGCCTTCCCTCTATCCTATCAGGTCTATTAAGACCTCAACTATTAACTCTCAATAGACTTAAGGAGATCAACTAGGCAAGTGAAAAATATAATTCACTCCTAATTAAATTCCCTTGGATGGATCCAATTTCACAAATTGTCTTTATGAGTTTGAAGCTTTTCCCTCTTTATGTTTTCGTAGCCTTAATAGTTTTTTTCAAGCTTGTCCAACATGTCTTTTTCATAATCACATTTTATTACCTTGATAAACATTGATTTTGACAAGCCACTTAAGATGAAATTTCATGCTTTTTCATTAATCACAAACGCCTTCTTACCATATTTATTGTACGAAGGAGTTGTTGGAACATTGTAACCATCAATGTAATAATCCCGGGTTAAAAATCAATCTAATAAAGTTAATAAAGGAAAAATAAGACCAAGGTCATGGGACACGTATTCTAAGCTGAATGTTGGATAAAACATCCTAATGGGTGTTCATTTGGTTAATTATGGATATGAGGAAATTTGTAAATGCAATGGAAAAGACATTGAAAAGGAAAAGAGGCATTCTTTAGCATTTATTTATGAAAATAGGAGAAAATGAAGGTGAAAGGTCACATGTTGCATGTGAGGAGGAAATTGAAGGAAAACAAGGGAAAATGAAGAAATTAGATACCTCATTGATAAAAGGGCTTCTAACGATCATTTCATAGCTTTCGTGAGTTCAGTTTTGGATCTCTCTCTATATTATTTCTTTCTCTCATACTCTTGCACACTTAGAGAATTCTTGGAGCACTCTAGAATTGGAGCAATGAAAGAAAAGGAAGGGAAAGAAAGTAAAGGAAAGTAGGGATTAAGGGAGGAAAAGGTTGGATCAAACATCTATAATAGGAATAATTGCAGGTAAAATGTTGCATGCGTGATTTCCTAAATGGTTTTGGCATGCATGGTATATGCATGTGTGTATTTGGTTCTCCTGTTGTCATTGTCATGGGTTTTTCCTGGTGTGACAGTGGTTTCAACCTTGCCTTGCCATTTCTGGAAAACCACGGTGTGATGGGGTTCTTATACTTGGTTGAGTTAGATGGTTTCAAAACTGATATGAGGTGGTCTTAAGAAAATTCCCAAAGGCTTAGAAATCCATGGACTAGTATATGGTGGGATACGAGGTAAAGCCTGAGGGTGGAGACAAGAAAATTCCATGCGGTGTAGGTGAAAAAATCCTTAGGCATCCATGCTTGTATAGGCCTAGTGATCCCCGAACTGGTATATGGTGGGATTAAGGTAAACCCTAGTATTGTATGCTTACTGTTTGGGCCTAGGAATCCCTTGATTGGTAATGGAGGAATACACAGTAAGGCTTAGTTGTATAGATGAGGCTTTCAGGCCTGGGAATCCCTTGACCTATAATGGTGGGATACATGGTAAAGCCTAAGGAAGCCCTGGTTGGTTTTGTTGTGAGTCCCACATTCATGATTGGAATATGGCACGGGGGTGATTCACTGAAAGAAAGAATTGATTCAGCCTAATCTATGGTCAGGTGGTATGTGGAAGTTGTTGGGTATGTGTTATATTCTTTCCATGATTATTCGCACGTGCAGGGGGGTCACAGGGGCGGTGACCCTGTTCAGGGTTCGGGGTAGTGCCCCGGGAAATTTTTTTTGGACCCTATTTTTCGGTGGGTGGACCCGCCCATGGTTTTGTGCATGGGTTTTCACATGGTTTTGGGGCATCATGGTTTTCAGCCCCTGGTATTTTGTAGATCTGATCAAGGGAACTACGATTATGTTCTAATCTAGGGTTAATGGATGGGGGTTTATGAATGATTTGGCATGTAGATATATGTGTTGTAACACTAAAATGAATATAATGAAAAATCAAGCTAGTAGTCCCGATTTGGGATTCAGGGGAAAATCTCTATGTATATTTGTTTTATGTTTTACTCTCTCGCTATTGTTTATTTTCTATTTTTAAGATTCGTTTGCAGATAATTTTTGTACAGGGTTAAAACATAAATTTGGTATTAGAGATGTTTCAGCTTCAAGGGGAGGCCTTTGCTACTGAGGGGTTTTTTTCTCGGGCCTGTGGTAGACCTTGTTCAGTGGGAGATCTGCGGGATTGATTCTTGTGGTGAAAGAATATGGCGAGAAGTGGAAAGATAGAGATCGATAAATTTAATGGTTAGAGTTTTGAGTTGTGGAAGCTCAAGATGGAGGATCCGTTGGTGGATAAAGATCAGTGCATCGTGGTAGATCTGGGTACTAAACCAACGACAATGTCAGATGAAGATTGGAAGAAGTTGGATCGGAAGGAAAAGAGTACAATACGGTTGTGTGTCTCAGATTCGGTATTATTGAATGTATCTGGGGAAGCTTCGAAGAAGACTTTGTGGGGCTAGGAACTTTGTACCAATCTAAGTCTCTGGTGAATAAATTGTTCCCGTGGAAAAAGTTGTATAACCTGAGGATGAAGGATGGAGACTTGGTGACAAAGCATCTCAACACCTTCAATACTACGGTAAGTCAACTGTCATCTGTTGATATTAAAATCTCAGATGAAGATAAGTGCATCAATTTGTTGTGTTCTCTACCAGATTCGTGGGACAATATGGTTATTGCAATAGGTAGCAATACAACTACCTTGAATTTTGATGAAATTGTCTCACCCTTGCTATCGGAGGAAATGAGATGGAGAAATATGGAGGGCCAAAATGGAGATGCCTTATATGTACGAGGAAGGTCCCAGAACAGAAAAAGAAAATAAGTTTTCTAATGGGAGATATAAATCTAGAGGGATATCTACATCTCCAGGAAAGTTTGTAAAGGTGTGCTGGAAATGCGGAAAGGAAGGGCACTAAAAAAGGAATGTAGATCTAAAACTCCTGAGAAAGGAAAGGGATCTAATGATGCTCCTTCTGTAGAGGCACAAACCACCTCAGATGAAGGTGGAGATCTGTATCTGGCTTCTTCTTCAAATACACATGTAGATAGTGAGGAATGGTTGATTGACTCAGGTGCATACTTTCACTTCACTCCCCATAGGGAGTGGTTCTGTGAGTATGAGAAGTATGATGGTGGTAATGTCTTCTTAGGGGATGATAGGAAGGCTAGAAATTTTAGACATGGAAAAGTGAAGTTGAAGCTGAAAGGTGGAAGGATTAGACCACTTCCTAGTGTTATGCATATTCCTGCATTGGCTAGAAATATGATTTCTGTAAGCAAGATGGATGATGCAGGTGTAAAAATAGTGTTCGAGAAAGATGCCTGCAAGATGGTTCGAGGAGAACTGTTATTAATTTGGGGAGTTCCGATTGGAACTCTATACAAGCTTTAGGGTAGCATTGTTATTGGTGGGTGCAACAGTTCTGTGGTTCCTGAAAGTGGAGCGGAAAGCCTAGCCATTTATAGATAAAAGACCATGCTATGGCATCAAAGGCTTGGAAAAATTGGAGAGAAGGGCCTTCAGATACTGCATGGAAATGGTATGGTAGAAGATATGTTTATTTTCTCTTTGGATTTCGATTTCTGTGAACATTGTGTATATGGGAAGCATAATTGGGTGAGTTTTCCTTTTTGTGCTAAGAGGGCGAACAAGATATTATAGCTTTGCACAGTGATGTGTTTGGACCTGTGTCAGTTCCATCACTGTGTACTATGTTTCATTCATAGATTACTTCTCAAGGAATACATGGATATATTTCTTGAGGAATAAATCTGAAGTCTTTGACAGATTTAAAGAATTTAAGGCTCTGGTGGAAAACCAAAAGGAGAAGAAAATAAAGGTGCTAAGGATAGATAATGGTGGAGAGTTTTACAGGAAGGAATTTGAAGATTTCTGTAAGAAGTGTGGTATAGCACGGCAAAATATGACTCCATACACACGTCAGCAAAACATGGTTGCATAAAGAATGAACAGAACGCTGATGGAAAAGGCAAGATGCTCAGTGGTACCGAGTTATACAGGAATTCTAGGCAGAGGCAGTGGAGATTGCATGTTACTTGGTTAACATATCACCTTCATCAGTGTTGGAGGATAAGACTCCACATGACGTATGGAATGGTAAGAAACCATCTCTTTCACATATGAGGGTATTTGGATTTGATGCATATGTACATGTTCCAAAGGAGAAAAGGACCAAGTTGGATAATAAATCTGAAAGGTGCATCTTTATTGGGTATAAGGATGGTTTCAAAGGTTACAAGATTTGGAACCCAGAAACAAGGAAGGTTGCGTACGACCGGGATGTGGTGTTTAGAGAGGTGAAAGATGTTGTTAAACATGAATTCATACCAAAGGAACATGAGAAGATAGAGTTTGAGCTAAAGGAGGATCAATCAGACTCTACAACAGAAGAAGATTCAACAGAGGAAGAGCCACAAAATCCAGTTGTGAGAAGATCAGTTCGGGGAAGAAGGCAACCAAAAAGGTATAGTCCATTTGTTTTCTATTCAAATTTTTCTTTAACTATCACTGATGATGATCCCAGAACTGCCAGGGAGGCAGTGGATTCAGAAGATGGAAAACTCTGGAAGGAGGCCATGGTTGATGAAACGGAATCCTTACACAAAAATGAGGCATGGGATCTGGTGGATTTCTTGGCTGGAAGGAAGCCCATCGGGAGCAAATGGGTGTTTAAGAAGAAGATGAATGTAGAAGGCAAGGTGGAGAAATAAAAATCTCGATTGGTAGCAAAAGGTTATTCCCATGTGTTGGGAATTTATTTTGGTGATATTTTTCTCCTATTGCCAAGGTTACTTCTATTAGATTACTTTTATCTGTTGCTACCACATTTTGTTTTGAGGTAGAAAAGATGGATGTGAAGACAACATTTCTTCACAGGGATGTGGAAGAGAAGATCTACATGAAGAAACTTGAAGGCTTTATGGTGAAGGGTAAGAAAGAACTGGTATGCAGGTTAAAAAAGTCTTTGTATGGGTTAAACAGTCACAAAGGATGTGGTATCAGAAATTTGATACCTATATACGGGGACTTGGCTTCACCAAAAGCAAAGAGGACCACTGTGTGTATTTTAAATTAATTGGTGACCGTGTTATTTATTTGGTCTTGTTTGTGGATGATATGTTGCTGATTGGAAAAGACAAAGAAATTATCCAGGATTTGAAGACCCAATTGTTCTCCAAATTCGACATGAAGGATCTTGGTGCTGCAAACTATATTTTGGGCATGGAATTAAGAGAGATCAGGCAAAGAGGAAGCTCTGGTTAAACAAAAGGAAGTATGTCGAGACAATATTGCAGAGGTTCAATATGCATGATAGTAAACTAATGAAGGTTCCTATTCCTGTAGCTGTAAATCTATGTGCTGAACAATGTCCCAAGACATAATAAGAAGAGGAGGATATGTCCCGTATTCCATATGCAAGTGCAATAGGTAACCCGATGTATGCAATGGTATGTACTAGAGTAGACATTTCACATACAGTGGGAGTATTGAGCAGGTTTATGTCAAAACCAGGGAACGAGCATTGGACAACATTGAAGCAGGTTTTCAGATATTTGCGTGGCACTAGTGATTATGGTTTGTGCTACTAGGGAAGACTAGGATTGGACAAAGTTTTGGACATCCCCGGTATTTTTGATGCAGACTAGGCTAGAGATCTGGACAAAATAAGATCTACAAGTGGGTATGTGTTTAGCCTATTTGGAGGTGAAGTTAGTTGGATGAGTAAAATATAGTCTGTAGTGGCTCTTTCAACTACAGAGGCAGAATACATGGCAAGCACTCATGCAAGCAAGGAAGCAGTTTGGTTGTAGAGATTGTCTTCAAATATGGGGTTGGTGCAGTGAGCTATAAGGATAGATTGTGATAGCCAAAGTGAAATTTTCTTGGCTAAGAACCCTCTGTATCATTCAAAGACAAAGCACATTGATGTTTAATATCACTCTGTGAGAGATATGGTTGATGATAAAAGGGTTTTGTTGGTAAAGGTGGACACTTTGAAGAATGTTGCATATGCATTGACGAAGTCTGTGAGTACTTATAAGTTCTCTTGGTGTATAGAAACAATGGGTGTTGCATAATTGGACTATTGACTAAGCTCTCCTATGGCCCCCTGCAAAAATAAAACAAAAATTGGGAGAATGTGTTATATTCTTTCCACAATTAGTCGCACATGCAGGGGGGTCACAGGGGGGGCATTAGCCCCCCCTATTCGAGGTTCAGGGCAGCGCCCCGGGAAAAAAAAAATTGGACCCTATTTTTTGGTGGGCAGACCCACCCATGGTTTTGTGCATGTGTTTGCACATGGTTTTGGGGCATGATGGTTTTCGACCCCTGGTGTTTTGTAGATCTGTTCAAGGGAACTATGGTTATGTTCTAATCTAGGGTTAATGGATTGGGGTTTATGAATGCTTCAGCATGTATATATATGTGTTGTAACACTAAAAGGAATATAGTGAAAAATCAAGCTGGTAGTCCCGATTTGGGATCGAGGGAAAAATCTTTGTGTATATCTGATTTATGTTTTATTCTCTCGCTATTGTTTATTTTCTGTTTTTAAGATTTGTTTGCAGATAATTTCTGTACAGGGTTAAAACCTATATAAGTCCCTGACTTGGTTGGCTTTTTCATAAGTTAATAAGAGCTCTTTTCCTCTTATATTTCATGAGTAAATATACTTGTTATTATGTGATTTTAATGGTTGCTCTATCATTGTTATTCTACTAGTTATATGTTGGTTATAAGCATGGTTTATGTCATATTTTAGTTATGGATATCATCATGTTTTGGTTAATAAATGAAATGTTTATGAATGCATGACATAATAGATGATATTTCAGCTATTATGAGAGGGAATCAGACCTTATTAATGATTCTCAGATAATTATGAGATTCCTATGTTCAGATTTGTGATTATGACCTATAGGATACAAGTTCATGATGTGTTTGATGGATTTTTTGTCATGGTTGTCTGGTTAAGTCAAGTTCTTGTCTAATATTTGTATGGAAGTCTTTTTCCCTGTGTCATTTATCATTCTAGAAAGTTTCATTAAGTTCTAGGAATAGGTCTGGATGCTAGCCTAAAAAATTGGCTTAAATCTCGCTGTTGTACACACATAATTGGGCAAAAAATACTGCATTCGCTCCCTTGTAGGCATCATGCATGTGACTCAAGGGTTATAGTCGAATTCTAGGAGTGTTGTGCTATATTTCTGGAGATCAGGGAAGTAAAACATAGTTTTATATTGTTGATTGGGTACCTGGAAGGGTGGTTTATCCCTTGGGGGTCCTGTAGAACTTGAGGGAAGTCATTAAGTTTTGTGTCTTTTCGATTGCACTTCCTTAAGGTGATCTAGGAGGTTCATTCATATCATAGTAACTCTTCGTCTCATGTTTACCTTGGTAGGCTAGTAACTTGGGTAAATGTGGGAGGAGGATGTTACAATCAACTATAGATAACCAAATGTCATGACCAAGAGATATTAGGTAAATCTTCATCTTTAACTTCTACATAGTATACTTTATTCCATCAAAGAGTGGATCCCTATTTTTGAATTACTATTCTGAATGGTCATGGTCCCTCTGAGATCTTCCTTCTAGTGGATATACTACTTCTGAAGGAACTTGTTCTAATTCCAATTGTTGGAATCATAATTATATTGAGAGACGGGTAAATTAATGTAATACAATTTTTACTTATTTAATAATTCAAGAAACATAAAACATCAATCTCATATAAATAATATCAAACAAAATATATACATGGAAATCCTTTTGGGAGAAAACCAAAACCCGTATTTAAACGATAGGTCCTTCTAGGCACCAAATTACATGAAACACAAATCCCCTTAATTTAAAATTTTTAAGCACCAAATTAAATGAAACACAAATCCCCTCAATTTCAATTTTTTAGGCACCAATCTATAGGAGACAAAAATCTCGTTTGTTGTCTACTCTATAAGCTTATTCTTCAAATATCCACTTTGATTCTCTGAATTTTGTCTACAGGTATTCAATCTGGTTATTTCTTCAATTCTTTGCCTCTATTTATTTACTAAATGTGTCATTATTAAATTGGCACTCCATTCAAGTTGAATTGTTAAAATAGGTACTTTTGTCAACTTAAGCTATCATAATAAGTGATTCCTCCAAACAACCTTCAAATAATTGCACTTACAAATTCAATCACCTTCTATTACAAATATATCCCCAGTGCTTCCACATATTCCTTAGAGTTGTGATTGCATGCTTACAACTCCAATGTAGCAACTTAATGATACTATGTTATATATGCACTCACTCCACTCCAACCTTTTCAAAAATATAGTGTTTATAATACTAACCACTTTTACTACCTATTGCATTCAATCATAGTTATAGTATACCCTCTAGGCTAAGCTCATACTCCACATATCCCTCTTTGCTATGCTCGAGCACTTATACTACCAGTTCTTTTATGTTGAGAAATCCATTTGTGCAACAACTTATGGTTTTACTTTAATTGATTTCTCTTATTATGGAATTATCTTGTGACATTTAACTATTAGTTCTTCTTCCAAATTATCTTGTTCTTATCATAAATACTAATTCCAATCAATAAACAAAAGAGGACAGAAGATGTAGGCACAAAACAAGGGAAAAATCTCTAGCTAGGGGAAAACCCAATCAAAACTCTTCCTTCAATATATTTAAATCAAGTTGAGATGACCAAGAACCTTAATACATAGACCAAGGACACCTTCCACCCATAACTTAAACCTTGTTCCTAAGTGACACATCATGCTTTGATTTCACAGTCATATCATACTTCAGTCCTGTAGTCATACCTTATTTCTGTCTTGTGATCATAACAATATTTGGTCTTGTAGTCTTGTCAATCTTTGATCTTGAATTCATGCTATGCTTTGATCCTGTAGTCTTGTTATGTCTCATTCCTATATTCATCCCATGTTTCAATCTTGCAATCTTGATGTCATACTTCACTCTATAATAACTTAGTGCCTTAGTCCTCCATTACTTTGATCCTATAGATAATGTGAATCATCCTAACTTCGTTGTCCTATTCTATATATCTGAACTTATGTGTCATCACCTTTGGGTCGAGTTCGCATGAGTATTTATAGTTGTTTCTAATTTTAAATACATGGAGGATGTAGTAGTTCCATTTCACTCCTCCCAAGGAGCACCTAAATTGGAAAAACAAGCTATTGTTACATTTCCCAGCTAAAAGGGAGAAGATATCTCTAATACTATACTTGAATCCTTGGATGCACTTAAGCACGAAAATGAAGAATCGATTTTGGATAAGCTAGTCCTCACCCATTCTCCTATTACTCTTTTATATGAAAATGAAATTCAATTTATCTCCTTAGGATCTATGCCCCTTGCTCAAGATGAGGAAATGGGAAATGACTTCCCTCTATCCTATAAGGCATATTAGGAAATCAACTGTCAATTCTAAATAGACATGAGGAGATCAACTAGGGAGGTGAAAATTATATTTCACTCCTAATTAAAGGCCCTTTGATGGATCCAATTTCTCAAATTGTCTTTATGAGTTTGAATCTTTTCCCTCTTTATGTTTTCGTAGCCTTAATAGTTGTTTTCAAGCTTGTCCAACATGTCTTTTTCATAATCACATTGCATTACCTTGACAAAATTTGATTTTGAAAAGCCACTTAAGATGAAATTTTATGCTTTTTCATTAATCACAAATGCCTTCTTCCCATACTTTTCATATGAAGGATTTGTTGGAACATTTTAACTATCAATATAACAACCCCGGGTTAAAAATCCATGTAATAAATTTAATAAAGGAAAAATAATACCAAGGTCATGGGACATGTATTCCAAGGTGAATGTTGGATAAAAAATCCTAATGGGTGTTCATTTGGTTAATTATGGCTAAGAGGAAATTCAAAAATGCAATGCAAAAGGCTTTGAAAAGGAAAATATGCATTCTTTGGTATTAATTTATGAAAATAATTGAAAATGGGAGAAAAGGAAGGTGAAAGGTCATAGGTTGCACGTGAGGAGGAAATTGAAGGAAAATAAGGGAAAATGAAGAAAATAGAGACCTGATTGATAAAAGGGCTTATGAGGATCATTTCAAAGCTTTTGTGAGTTCGATTTTGGATCTCTCTCTCTCTATATTCTTTCTCTCTCTCATACTCTTTCACACTTAGATCATTCTTGGAGCACTCTAGCATTGGAGCAAGGAAAGAAAAGGAAGGGCAAGAAAGTAAAGAAAAGTAGGGATTAAGAAAGGACAAGGTTGGATCAAGTAGCTACAATAGGAATACTTGCAAGTAACATGTTGCATGTGTGATTTCCTAGATGGTTTTGGCATGCATGATATATTCATGCATGTATTTGGTTCTATTGTTGTCATTGGCATGGGTTTTTCCTAGTGTGACAATGGTTTCCTCCTTGCCTTGCCATTTCTGGATAACCATTTCCAGATGGGGTTCTTATACTTGGTTGAGTTGAATTTCTGGATGGTTTCGAAACTGATATGAGGTGGTCTCAAGAAAATTCCCAAAGACCTAGAAATCCCTGGACCGGTATATGGTGGGATATGCGGTAAATCCTGAGGGTGGAGACGAGAAAATTCCCCGCGATGTAGGTGAATAAATACCTAGGCATCCATTCTTTTATAGGCCTAGTGATCCTTGAACTGATATATGGTGGGATTGAGGTAAATCCTAGTAGTGTATGTTTATTTTTTGGTCCTAGGAATCCCTTCACCGGTAATGGCAGGATACATAGTAAATCCTGGTTGTATAGTTGAGGGTTTCATGCCCAAGAATCCCTTAACTTGTAATGGTGGGATACATGGTAAAGCCTAAGGAAGCCCTGGTTGCTTTTGTTGTGAGTCCAAAATTCATGATTGGAATATGGCATGGGGGTGATTCACTGAAAGAAAGAATTGGTTTAGCCCAATCTATCGTCGGGTGGTATGTGGAAGTCCTTGACTTGGTTGTCTTATGCATATGTCAATAAGAGATATTTTCCTCTTATATTTCATGAGTAAATGTACTTGTTATTATGTGATTTTAAAGGTTGTTCTATCATTGTAATTCTATTGGTTATATGTTGGTTATAAACATGGTTTATGACATATTTTAGTTATGGATATCATCATGTTTTGGTTAGTAAACGAAATTTTAATGAATGCATGACCTAATAGATGATATTTCAACTATTATGAGAGGGAATCAGAACTTCTTGATTATTCTCAGATAATTATGAGATTCCTATGTTCAGATATGTGATTATGACCTGTAGGATACAAGTTCATGATGTGTTTGATGGATTTTCTTTCATGGTTAGGTCTAGTTAAGTCAAGTTATTGTCTAATATTTGTATGGAGGGATTTTTACTCGTGTCATTTATAATTCTACAAAGTTTAATTAATTTCTTGGAAGAGGTCTAGATCCTAGCCTAAAAAAGTGGCTTAAATCCCACTGTCGTAGGCACAGAACTGGGCGAAAAAGACTGCAAATTCTCCCTTGTGTGCATCATGCATGTGACCCGAGGGTTATATTCAAATTCCAGGAGTGTTGTGCCAGTGTTTGGGAGATCAGGGCATTAAATTAGAGTTTTATATTGGGGATTGGGTACGTGGAAGAGTGGTTTATCTCTTGGGGGTCATGTAGCACTTGAGGAAAGTCATTAAGTTTTGTGTCTTTTCGATTCCACTTCCTTAAGGTGATTTATGAGGTTAAGTCATATCATAGTAACTCTTCATCTCATGTTTACCTTGGTAGGTCCTTAACTTCGGTAAATGTCGGAGGAAGATGTTACATTAAACTATAGATAATCAAATGTCATGACCAAGAGATATTACGTAAATCTTCATCCTTAACTTCTACATAAGATAATTTATTCCATCAATGAGTGGATCCCTATATTTGAATGTCTCATCCTGAATGTATGGTACCTCTAAGATCTTCCTTCTAGTGGATATACTAAAACATACACCCATATAAGATATATAAAAACTATTACATTGATATATTGGAGGAAAACCCAAAATCCTTTAATATTAAAAACTCTTACAAAATGACGTGCTTTCAAGATTAGATGATGGAAACAATTTCTTTCATTTGTTGGCTATTAGTTAATGGTCCTAGACACCAAGAATAAAGATATTAGAGGATTCAATGTTCAATACACCATTAAATCTTCCTTTTTTTCAATATACCAAGGGATTTAATCTCTAACGTGCTTTAACATAACACTTTTGCGACTACGACTATGAATGAGAGACAATTCATTGGAATATTGGCAATTCCATGGGTCTTCAATTTTTATGAAAACATTGATATGGCGATATGCCAAGAGTTATTAGCCCTCATGTGCTAGGCCTTGAGCTCTCTCATGACTAGGGATATGACCAAGAGCTATCGCCACTTAGAATTACCAACGAGCAAAGTTGTTGGTAAAATCATATGTATTCTAATTCCAACATTTAATTATCAAACCTAGGATCATGTGACATAGAGATTTGATCCAAACATAGTTTTGTAACCTTACCCTTTCTCAATTTAATTGATTCAAATGCTAATCCAAATGAGGACTGCACTGAGCTAGCCAAAAGCAACATCACTGCTAGAGGAACATGCATGGACAAATATGGGAACAAAAATTGCAGCATGGGATGGGCTTTACATGAAACTAAGAGATCGAGCCATGTACTACGGGGATCATATTTATCAGAAAAAACTCCATTGTATATATTGATATTGCTTAGATAAAACGATCAATACAAGGTAAACAATAAGGAACCACAATTTCAATGATCTTACAAGCACATGAAATGTAAGATTAGAGCCTATTCTAGCCTACATAACAACTAGTACTAGAAATCATTAGTCACTAAGTATTACAACTTGTCATTGGACTATGGAACTCTAATGCTTATCGAGTTTCGAACCACAATATTTCATTACCAATAGACAATGTTCATGTGGTGTAGCTTATTAGGTATTGAGACTTCAATGGTTCCAGTCCTACAGTGATGCATAAAAAAACTCATTAAACATGTTGCAAAAAAGTAAATTCTTACAACTATAAGAAAAAGTGTGTGGGGTAAGACAAGGCAATAAACTATACAAAAATAATAGAAATAAATAACATCACTAAAATATCAAAAATAAATGATAAGCATGCTAAGAGTCATGATGATATATTGTAGGTTCTTTCTTGTTGTAGAATACAAAATTCAAAATTAAAAGCCATAAATTTTTATTTACTATGATATATTATATAAGCTCGGTACCGAATTATAATAAGGAACGTACAAATTTTCAGTACAAAACCTTGATATCAGTTTTCGTGCAGAATCTCGATACTGGTACCGGAATTTTGGAAATTGAAATTTTGGTTACCATAACGTATTAAGAAACCAAATTCAAGTTTTATTAACTTTTAAGCTTGGGAAAATAAATTCGAATTTGATCATAATATGTTCTACTAACAAATATGAAAAAGGAAAAAAACAAATTTAGCAAAATGCTATACAAAATGAGTCTAATTGTAACACCCTCCTCCTACATATACTCAAGTTACTGTCCTGCCAAGGTAAACATGTGACAAAGAGTTAATATGATATGATTCAACCTCCTAGATAACCTTAAGGAAGTGGAATCGACAAAAAGAAACTTAATGATTTCCCTCAAGTGCTACAAGACCCCCAAGGACTACACCACCCTTCCAGGTGCCAAAACCCTGAGATAAAACTCTGTTTTAGTTCCCTGATCTCCCGGATGATAGAAAAATACTCAAAAATTTTAACTGTAACCCTCCAGCCACATGTATGATGCCTACAAGGGAGTGCCTATAGTCTTTTTCACCCAGTTATGTACCTGCGACCGCAATATTTAAGCCTATTTTTCAGGCTAGGATCCATACCTTTTCCCAGATCTTAATGAAACTTTCTAGAACCATGAATGACACAAGGAAATCCTTCCATACAAATCTTAGAACAAAAATTTGAACGGACCAGTCCTAACCATGGCATACATTCCGTAAAACACATCATCAACATGAAATGTAAAGGTCATAAATACACATTTAAACATAGGGATCTCATACTTATCTAAGAATTATCAAGAAGGTATCATTTCCTCTCATAATAGCTACAATATCATATATTAGGTCATACATTCATTATTCATTCCTTCACTAATCAAAACATGATTAGAGCCATGACTAAGATCTGTCATAAACCATGCTTATAACCAACATATAAACAACATATTAACAATGATAGGACAATCATTAAAATAACATAATAAAAAGTAAATTTACTCACAAAAAACAACCAAGGCTTCTTCAGTATTTATCGCAATCCCACCATATACTGGTCAAGGATTCCTAGGCCCAACCCCTCATCTATACAACTAGGCTTTACTGCAATTTTTCCATTACCGGTCAAGGATTCTTAGGCCAAACAATAAATATACACTACCATACTTTACCGCAATCCCACCATATATTGGGCCAGGGATCACTAGGTGTATACAAGAATGGATGCCTCAAGATTTATTCACCTACACCACTAGTAATTTTCTTGTCTCCACCCTCAGGATTTACCGCATATCCCACCATATATCAGTCCAATGATTTCTAGGCATTTAGGAATCTTCCTGAGACCACCTCACCTTAGTTTCGAAAACATCTAATAATCTAGCTCAACCATGTAAAAGAACCCCTCCACACCACAATTATTCATAAATGGAAAGGAAAGGTTGAAACCACTGTCACACCTGGAAAAACCCATGTCCATGACAACAAGATAACTACATACATAGATGCATGTACCATGCATGCCAAATCTAACAAGGAAATCATATATGCCACTCAATACCTGCAAGTAATCTCGTTGTAGCTTCTTGATCCAACTCTTCCTTTCTTGATCTTTACTTCCCTTTTCTTTCATTTCCTTCTTATGTCTTCCCTTCTCCAATGCTAGAGTGTTCCAAGAATGCTCTAAGTGTTCAAGGGTTTGAGAGTGTAGAGAGAAGCGAGAGAGAGAGCTCCAAAACTGAACTCACAAAAATGTTAAACTGACAAAAGTCGTGAACTGACCTTCGAAAGTATTTTTATCAATAAGACTTCTATTTTCTTCATTTTCCATTACTTTTCCTTCAATTTCCTTGTCACATGTAACCTATTTCCTTTATGTAGAAGCTTCCATGTTTACATAACCTTTCTTACCTAACATGTTTAAGAAACGTTAGAAACAACTATGTGCAACTATATAAATGTATATATATGTTAATTTTTCCATCAATTATAGGTTTTTATTTGTATATGTCTTGCCACTTAGGAAACCATGTCATTGACATTCACTGTCCAAAAATAAATTGAGGGCTGAACCACCTAACTATAAAAGTTAAGAGTTAGCCATGTGTTACACATTATTTTTTCACCATGACATTTTAATGTCCATATGGGTTCATCAATACCTATATAATGCTCCCTTAGAAGTCTACAACCCTAAAGTTCTTAAACTAAGTCTTGAATTTGGAGAAAAGCTTGTAAAAATCATAAAAATACTTGGTACCGCACTTTTCCTTAGCTTTACCTGCGACACCGCATCCTTTTGCTCCAAAAACTGCGAAGCCGACTGCACATTTTCTTCATTAAAAGTGCAGACCCCTGTAAAAGGTAATATGAAGGTGAAAGTAAATTCTAGAAGCCCAGTAGGTCGAATATTCTCCTGGTTGGAAGCTTCTAGAAGGCGTTATCTGGTTGAAGCTTTACTCTATCATGAACATTCATTCCTTCATAAAAGGAACCTATTCCTTGGATTTTGGAACTTAATCCCTTGATAAGGGGACTCTATCCCTTCCATTTTGGAGCTGTAACCACTTTCCTTCTCCTATAAATTGAAGCTTTGGTTCAGTTTCAAGGGTACTGACTGACTGAGATTGGAGTTAGACTTTGAGAATTCTTGAGAAGAAATGTTGTAGAAACTCAGACTCTCTTAACTAATCATTATATGGGAATGATTACACACCCATGTGCATTTTAGCTAAGAGAGTGCAAAGCTTATCAGAGTAAAGGAAACGCTTGTTCTGGACCCTAGGAAGGCCTGTACGACGTCAAGGCGGACACGGTTGTAAGGCTCTTATTTATTAAAGATAATATGAATGAATACTATTTTCTCAATGAGTTCTTTAATTAAGTAGCTTATTTATCATGTTTTATCAATGGGTTATTTAATTAATTATCTCATTTCTTGAATTCCTTGATCATCTTGATAAATGTTTGATTCATGAATTAATTTTTATTATGTAGGTGCTTTTGATCTTTTCTTGTGTTTGTGATTGCAGATCCTTGATGATGACTTTCTTCAAGCCACTGGAAAGAAGATCAACGCTGGACTACAAGTAGGTTTCCAAAACCTTGTTATAGTTAATTCTGAATCAAACAGTATCTATAGAAAATAGTTTTTATTTGTCCGTTTGTTGCTAGATGTTCATAGGACACTTGGGAGGTCTGTCTTGTCCGCAAGAACGACTTATCCATCCAACAAAATGGCGACTCCACTGGGGATGGATCTTGAACTTTGATTTCTTTTATTTTTGACTTGTGAATTTATTTTTTCTAATTTTAATTGGTTTATATTGGCTTGGGTAGTTTATCCCTGTAGAATCCATGACAAATGTTTTAGAGTTTTTTATTTTTATTTTATTTTTCTAGTATCCGCACTTTTCCTGTATAAACAGTGCGGGCATCTCCGCCCTTTTATGCAAAAACAGTACGGGACCACACCTGTTTACACTGAAACCTGCGGACCCTGTGAAAATTTTTAGAAAACCTTAAAATTCTCTTTTCTGGATCAGTTTGTTAGATTCTCTGTATTTTCCCAGACTTGTATTTTCTGTCAAAAAGCCTTGTGTGAATTTCTTTTCAGCACTCTTACCATCTCATCAGTCTCCGTTAAGTTAATTGGGTGTTTTGAATATTATTTTGATAAATTATTAATTTGATTTCCTTTGGTCATTACTTCAAGGTTTGTCTTAGTCTCTTAACAATTTTGCATCTTTTTGCTTTTGTTTTTGCACAAAAATTTCCCCCTCATTCGCCGAGGGGGGGGGGGGGGGGCTAAATTGTGTCTGAGCGTTAGTTGCCTTTGAGTGTTTTTATTTTTTGATCTTTGGAACTCTCACCCAATTTTCTTAACTTACACTTGATTGGTTCTTAGATTACATTAGAATCATCTTGCATTTGAGAATTCTCTTGCATAGATAAAATTTGCATAATTAGAATTCTCATTTTCAGAATACGAATGAAAAATATGCATAGATTACATTTGCATACTTTTCAAGTGAATTATGCATAGATTACAACTACATAGTTTACATTCTAAAAAATCAATCGTAGATTTAGATCAGTTTCTTTAATTTGAATTTACATGCTTTTATGCTTGTTTTAAAAACACAAAAAATAAAAAATGGAATTGATTAGCATTAGTTTTTCTTGATGAAATTCGTGCATTAGAGAATTTGTTATTTTTTCTCTTATTTATCAATTTTTGCATTTTTGGAAGTGAATGGAAAATCTCTCCTTAATTTAGTTAGGATTCATCGAATTGAAAAGATTACATTATCATATTCGATTGCATTCAATTTTGAGTCAAATCATAACACCATTGGTTTCGTATCCATTTACCCTTTGAGTAATAACAACCTAAATAACACAGTGCTTAATAAAATTCATTTAGTAATTTTTACATTTTTAGTGCTCTTTCCACCAACATAGCTTAGGCTAGTGTCTTGGAATAGGTTTTAGTTAACTCTCCAAGACGGTAAAACAAACAAGTAGTCGATCTTGCGATAGGAAAATTCCAATAGTAGCACGTATGCTCTGGGAAGCTCCTCCTAAAGTAGTCAAGCATGGGATCATATCCGAACTAGTGAGGTAATCAATCCTTCCTCATTGGGAATGATAGAAGATATACACGTATTAATACTGGTAAACCTTGGATTGACCATTGTCGAGGAGCCTGGGGTCACTTGTCGGTATACCTTGGATTATGTCAAGGAGCCTTCAAGGGGATTGAGCTTTGTTACTCTGCCCTTGCTTGTGTGTCAGATCGTAGACTGTTCCCACAGGTATATTTGTTTATGTTGGTAACCTTAGTGGCCATAATCTATAGGATTATTTCCCAAGGTGACGGTGGAGGGAAGATTCCATTGTACCTGGAACAGGAGTTGGCTAGACTCACTTGGACTCTCTGGAGGGTTATCTTCACTCGAGATGGCATAGTGAAGAAACTTGCACCGGTCTATTTCATTAAGCAGATTGTTGGGGTAACTGTTCCAACTGCCATTTCTATATTAAAATTCTACAATGTTGGATTTCATCACCAACTAGTGTTTTTAGTGCGGGAATCTATTGTTTGTGTGTGGTTTGACTCCTAGATTTGATAGCACATGTTCATTTTTTTATTTTTACTTTTATAGACCATAGGTGTGAATTGTGAATTTTAATTGTTAGGTGTGAATTGTGAATTGTTAATTTTAGTTTTAAAATTGTTAATAAAATTCACTAAAGTTGAATATAATGGAAACTCAAGCTTTAATTACCAACCAAGGAACCCTCTTAATGAGAATCCTAGTAATTTTCCTTGCTTTGGAAATGTTGGTCCTCCTTATATGGCTACATTGTCATTACCTAGATTTACAATAGGTTTACCGGTATGGTTATTTTCAACTTCATTGGCCCTGAATACTCCAATTATTCCACCTCAACCGGATGCTTCACCTCAACATATTTCACCATCTCAACATCACCAACCTCATGTTGACCCTTTACCTTCTTTGCCCAATATGTCTTCCTCCCTTTCTTCCTCTTCGCTTGGTAAAAGCCTTGACGTTAGTAACCAGGTGGCTAAGAAGAAGAAGAAAGGGAAGAAGAAGAAGAAGCAAGATAAGAAAGAAGTCAACCAACCAACCATGGCTGCAAGCGTTAGTAGTGTTGAGGAAACCTCCAACATGCATCGTAAACCCAAATTCCCTTGCAAGCTTTGTAAGGGTGACCACTTGCTTATCAATTTTCCTAGTATTCCTACGATCTTGGAAGTATGGTCAGAAAATTCTCATTAGCTTATCATTGATCCATCAACTAGTGATAGTCAGGTTCCTAGAAAAAGGTTAAAGTTAGGTTTCCTTGTAGGTTATGCAAAGGGAGTCATCAAACTCACATTTTCCCTCAAATGGATGAAGCCTCAAAATTGTTTGAAAACCTTACTGTTCCATAGCAAAAGCTTCCAACAGGTTACCATCAACTTTCTCCCAACCTACCATCAACAGATGAAGTGATTGATCTAATTCCAAGTACATTCAATCCCACTCTTCCATTGGAGAGCGAAAATGATATTACTCAGGTTGATGATCCATTTGTTGATCAAGTGGTCGACTCACTTTCACATTCAGTCGATCCCATTCTCCTTGTAGAGATTGAACTTCATACCACTCAAGTTCTTCTAGTTACATCAGATTCTTCTACACCAGGGGGCATTACACATGTTCCTACAGATCCCCCTCCAAGTACTGAGGTCTTTTCCTTTGATTGGAATAGACTGACAGAACCTCGTCTTCCTTTTTCCATCCCTTCCCAAATCATTGTGAAGGCTTTTGGTAAGAATGTATGCCGCACACATGTAGATGAAGCTGCTTCTATTAGTATTTTATCCTCAACTGCTTGGAAAGCTTTGGGTTCCCCTCAGCTTGTGCCTGTTACGCAGAATCTGTCAGCTTTTAACAGAACCATTAGTGAACCTGTAGGAATCCTTCCTAAGTTTCCTATTACCTTGGAAGGTAAAACTGTCTGTATTGATCTTATGGTAGTCTGAGGCCCCTTAGATTTCAATTTACACCTTGGGTGAGACTATGTCTATGCAATGAAAGTTGTCATATCGACACTCTTTCGTGTGATGTCTTTCCCTCACAATGGAAACATTGTGACTATTTACCAACTTTCATTCGCTAGTCTTGATTCGACTACCAATAATCTGACACCCCTAAATGTTCCTTATACTAAAGTGGTATCTACCCCACCACGGGTTAATTATGTGGCAACTAGTCCCATGTTTTCAGTTACCAATGCAAGAGAGCCTCTCATTGTTTGCTTGACTTCCTTTGACTTAGATGTGGTAATTGACATGGAAAAATCTATGGGATTATTTGAACGCGATGTTCCTATCCCTTTTGAGTCCCTTGACATGTGTTCCTTCCAGAGAATTGTTCTTCCATCTAATGAAGACTTTTCGAAACCATGATTGAGGAGTGTCCCTTGACATGTCTTTCTTCCTCTGGAAACCATGACAAGGTCACTGCGAGTATAGTTCCTTTTACTGTGTCAACCTCGTTAAAAATTGAAACAGATACCAAGAGGAAAGTTCCTTTGACTGTGTCAACCTCATTAAAAAATGATACGTGTTGCTAGAGGAAAGTTCCTTTTACTGTGTCAACCTCGTTAAAAAATGAATTAGTGGGTCAAGAGGAAAGTTCCTTTTACTGTGTCAACCTCGTTAAAAAATGAATCAGTTGGTTAGAGGATAGTTCCCGTTACTGAGTCAACCTCGTTAAAAAATGAATCAGGTATGAGGATAGTTCCTTTTACTGTGTCAACCTCGTTAAAAAATGAAACAGACCCATGAGGACAGTTCTTTTCCTGTCTCAACCTCATTTAAAAATGAATCAGTAGGTTATGTAGGTAGATTGGAAATAGTAGTTTATGAGGATAGTTACTTTTACTGTGTCAACCTCGTTAAAAAATGAAACAGGTCACCATGAGGATGGTTCTTTTCCTGTGTCAACTTGTTAAAAAATGAAACAAATCCTCTCCTAGTCAATTCGAGTCTTTCATCTGATCTCGTACATGAACCTTCATTCCATCCAGTTATTAGTAACTAGTAGTCTACTTAGTTGAATGCGATGAAGCTTGGGGGGCATGTGCTCTAGCAAGTTACGCTTGGGGGGCATTCAAACCACTCTCAAGCACAGTTTTCTCTGTTTCAAGATTGTGTAAAAATGAAACAAACCTATCTGAAGCATAGTTTTTCTCTGTTTCAAGCTTTTGTAAAAATGAAACCTATCTCGAGTCTATTTTGGTTATTATTTTCAAGACTCGTTAAACTCATGAAATCCCGAGATTATTTTGCTATCTTTCATTCTCGTAAAACACATGAAAATGCCGAGTTATTTCCATCTTTTCCTGCTCGTTAATTAAATTGAAATTCGACCATATGAGTACAATTTTTATCACTTTTTCAAACTCGTTAAAATTTACGAAAAGCAAAACTACTGAGTATACTTTTATCACTTTTTTGAACTCGTTAAAACTTTCCGAAAAAGCGAAACCTTGGAGTTCTCTTTTAAGCCCTTTTCAGACTCTCTAAATATGAAAAAATTGCCGAGTACTTGATTATTCGAACTCATTAAAGTAAATGAATGATCGTCCCTTCAGTATAAGTTTACCCCTTTTACGGACTGAAATGGAATATTTACGAAAAAGGTATACGTTGACTAATTACGGTCAATAGAGTTCTCTCCCGCATTATTTTATCCTTTTTCGGGCTCGAGAGACTAAATTTACGAAAAAGTACACCCACGGAGTTTTCTTAAGTTTTTCTTCTGACTCCCTAAAACTGAAAAACACCGAGTTTATCCTATACTGGACTCGTTAAAACTTAACAGTAAAGGACCTGTTCAATTTTCAACAGGAACGAATCACTCCTTCTTAGGGTTCGAATCTTAAACTAAGTTGGACTCATCCGAAGGATGAGCTTATAAACAAGCAAATGTTATCCTCCTCAAGCTTGTCAAAAATAAAGAGGTACTTGCCAGAAATGGTGGGGGAAAAGAGAAAAAATATTCATTTGTTACACTTTGATTTGTAAAAGCATTACACCACTCTTAAACACGACACTTTCTGTTGCACTTCCACCTGGGTTGGGAAATCATTTGCCTATCAGTTAATCAAACCACATTGAAGGTATTCAGCCAGTTTCTGGGTATTAGCTTAGGGAAACTGTCACCAAACCATCTGCAGTGGCGTTATGTGTTCAAGAAAACAGTCAAACAAACCATTCATCTACAAACATTTGTCTCCATTCGCGTTGACCATCCCTGAGTTAGTCCTTGCAAAAAATTTCTTCAAAACTTGATCTATGGTTTCGTGTTGTGAACTTGCTTACAACAGATCACTTTCTATCGATGACAGCTTATCATCTAGGAAGTTGATCTAGAATCCGTCAGTACTTTAAAATCTGCATGTCTTAATCGCAGGTTTCTCACCTTCGACGACAGGTTGCATCATTGACCTTCGATCGAACGATTCTGTGAAATGTTCGACTTCAGATCACTTATTCACATTTCGTGGATTGTACTAAGTACTTTGAGAGCCATTGTCATTATTGGTGGTTTCTCTCACACTTGTTAACAATTCACATCATTGACTGGTAATCAAGTGGTTTCTACCATGTTCGACTTCGACACAATCAATCACATGGATAGAATCGTACTAGTCCGAGAAGCAGAAATCAAGTCCCTGGATCTAGTTTCCACCATCTAGGCTGCGAGGAGTTTTATTATTCATTATGCAATAGACTATTGATGACAGATGGCTGCGTCCATACTGTGTCTACTATTGATGTAATATTAGAATCATTTCTATATCATAACATTTTAGTTAAGTTTTGATTTAGTTAGTTTTCTCTGAGTATGGGAATGCCTACCTCAACGATGATATATATATATATATATATGTGTGTGTGTGTGTGTGTGTGTGTGTGTGTTTGAATTGAATTTTTTTACAGGTTCCAACCGGTGTCCACAAGCCAATCCTTGGAATGATAAAGCACTTCACTCTTTGAATTATCTCAGACTTCATGCTTTAGGGGGCAATCTGTTACAAATTATTTTGGCACCATGACATTTTACTGTCTATATGGGTTCATCAACACCTATATAATTCTCCCTTAGAAGTATACAACCCTAAATTTCCTAAACCAAGTCCCGAATTTGGAGAAAAGCTTGTAAAAATCATAAAAATATTGGTACCACACTTTTCCTTAGCTTTACCTGTGGCACTGCATCCTTTTGCTCCAAAAACTGCGGAGCCGACTGCACATTTTCTTCATTAAAAGTGCGGACCCATGTCAAAGGTAAATTGAAGGCGAAAGTAAATTCTAGAAGCCCAGCTGGTCGAATATTCTCCCATCTGGAAGCTTCTAGAAGGCATTATCCAGTCGAAGCCTTACTCCCTCCATTATCATGAACATTCATTCCTTCATAAAAGGAGCCTATTCCTTAGATTTTGGAACTTAATCCCTTGATAAGGGGACTCTATCCCTTCCATTTTGGAGTTGTAACCACTTTCCTTCTCCTATAAATTGAAGCTTTGGTTCAGTTTCAAGGGTACTGACTGAGATTGAAAGGAGTTAGACTTTGAGAATTTTTGAGGAGAAATGCTGTAGAAACTCAGACTCTCTTAACTGATCATTATGTGGGAATGATCACACACCCATGTGCATTTTAGCTGAGAGAGTGCAAAGCTTGTCAGAGTAAAGGAAATGCTTGTTCCAGACTCTAGGAAGGCCTGTACGACATCAAGGCGGACACGGTTGTAAGGCTCTTCTTTATTAAAGATAATACGAATGAATACTGTTTTCTCAATGAGTTCTTTAATTAAGTAGCTTATTTACCATGTTTTATCAATGGGTTATCTAATTAATTATCTCATTTCTTGAATTCCTTGATCATCTTGATAGATGTTTGACTCATGAATTAATTTTTATTATGCGAGTGCTTTTGATCTTTTCTTGTGTTTGTGATTACAGATCCTTGACGATGAATTTCTTCAAGCCATTGGAAAGAAGATCAACGCTAGACTACAAGTAGGTTTCCAAAACCCTATTATAGTTAATTCCAAATCAAATAGTATTTAGAGAAAATAGTTTTTATTTGTCCATTTGTTGCTAGTTGTCCGTAGGACACTTGGGAGGTCTGTCTTGTCCATAAGAACGACTTATCCGTCCAACACCATGTAGTGGGGAAACCACTCAAAGAGTACAACATAATGAGTGACCATAGTTTTTTATTGTGAGTTTTTGTTGTTTAAAATACATTTGTGAATGCATATATGGATTCAACAACCTAAAAAAAACATAGGGGTAGTAGAATTCTACAATCAACTCAAACTCAAGTTTTACAAATCTCTCCCACATTTTGGTTAGAATTAACAAAAAAAATTCCATGGAAAAGTTTATCAATTAGACTAGATATGTGCGTGGGGGTGGGGGTTGGGGTGATGAAATTTTGATCTTGTATTAATGGAATACTCACATTGAGTATTTTTTGCAAATGTGGCACATCTTTATTTAGCCACATTTGATGGCTTGAAATGTCGACCAGAAAAACTTCAATGTGAGTACTAAGGAAATGCACTTCAATGTGAGTACTTAGAAAATGCACGATAATAATAAAAAAAAAAAATTCCCAAGAAAAAGTCGAAATTATATTAATTAAAATAAAATTACATGTTACATTTTAGCAAGTAGTTGTCCAACAACCAATCAAATATCATGTAAGAAATCCTAAAAATACAAAAAGGAGAAATATCAAGTTTTTCTCCCCCTCTTCTTATCCACCTTGCATCATTCCCCTTGAGAAGGCAAAGTACGGACAAAGACAAGTTGTTTTTCTTTTATATGTGCTCCATTTTCTTTGTCTGAATTTGAGGTATCCGATGTATGGTGCCTCTTTGTCCTTGCATTTTCCATTTCCATTGACTCTTTTTCCAACCTTTCCATGGATTGTTGCAAGTCGAAAGGATCTGGTGTTTCCTTTCGTTGTAATTTTGGTTATGTCAATGGTTGTTCGGCCCCATTGAGGGTTGGTTCATCTGCTTCTTCTTCTGCATCTTCCTTTGGATCATAGGGTGGGAATTGCCACCCCTTTGGAGCCTTTCCATTTTTATTTTTTTTCCTATTCTCTCTTTTTCATTTGTAAAATTATTTTGCAAGCGATCGATCTACCTGCAAATTCTGCAATGAAAAGATGTGTTTTCATAATCAAGAGGCTGTGTCTAGATTTGTTGTTTGTGTTTTAGCAGTATAATTTCTGGTAAGCCTTTGATAAGAGCGACTTCCACACAGATGCGTGCGAATATGTAGATCCTTTCCTCCGGGCGTTGAGAGTCTGTTTTGATATATTTCCCAATGGTATTAACCATGCCTTCTAGAATGTTTTCATTCTAGAAGTGCAGGGGTAGGTTGTGTAGTCTAACCCAAACTGGCATTATCGACACAAACATAGTATTTTATTTGCATCAAAATCTAGGAACCATGGAGTGATGAAGAGTCCAGTGGAGCCCAAAAACCACGGTCCCTCATTAAGAACTACGTCTCTGAGTTCTGAGGATGCAAGTTTGAAAATAAAAAATCTCTTAGTGTAAAGATGAATTTCACAATCCATGGCCCATCATGTGAGGATCCAATGGAAGAGTTCCATTGGTTTGGGCCAAAAACAGTTGAATATGCATATAAGTGCTTTTGCTTCATATGTGGTTCGTTGTTCATCTATCTATGGTATGTCTATGGATAGTTCTAGTATGTGATTCAGTTGCTCTACAATATAAGGGCTTGGAATGCTTCCGATGGGTTCTATGGGTGCTTTGTCTTTGTTTTTCCCTTGCAGGATATTCTTGTAGGAGGATCCACCTTTATTGTGTTCTTTTTTTGAGTTATTGTTGTTTATGGCCCCCCCTTGGCCTTGCGTTCTGCTCGATTTTTCTACTCCTCCTCTCAGCCTCAAATTGAGTGTGATGGTAGACCCCGGCCCGATGTGATAGTCCATGATTGACCTGTGTTCTTGTAATATTCTACCTCTGCAAACGAGGGATTGTAGGCTAGGTGGGAAACCGATGGTATGGCAGATGATTTATTTCAGTATATTAACCTGCTCTGAGCCGGTTACCCAACGCAATATAGTTTCCCTCTCTGGTATTCTAATGAAAAATTGAAAACGAATAGATGATACCTTTTGCTTGGTGTTCAAATCACCTTTTTTATCTTCGTTTGTCTCCATGTCCAGGATCCCTGGGGTAAGTGCTTTCATATGGTGTAGAGGGTTCCAGGCAAAACCAACTCGTGGCAGGAAGCCATTTGTGGCCATGTTCTTTTTTCCTATATAGGAGACCCGCAGCCGCAGGTTGGGACAGAGGGCTCTGCGACCCAAATAATATATACATTAACAAACTAAAAATAGTAATAATCATAAAGTTAATGTTGGTCATGAATAAAATACTTCAATTTCACCTTAATTCTAAATCAATTTTATATAAATAGATAAAGTAATTGAAAGTAAAAAATAAATGATTTACTTTTTAATATCAGATATTTACTTTCTTCACTATTTAAAATGGAGTTGACAAAAATAATATTATTGATATTGCATTATGTGTATTCCATTCTATCTTCAATTTATATGAAATATTTAAAACAAAAATATATTAAAAACAAAATATATTTTAATATTAGCCACAAGTAAAATATTTCAATGTCCATATTAAAAGTATTGCAAGGCAACTTGGTCCCTATTATAATCTACATTGTTGAATGCTAAATTAATAGAAGTCAATAAGCAAATGAAATCCTATAGGTTTGCTTTGGAAAGAAATAATAAATTGAGATTTGAAGTAGATAAATTATTTGCTTGCTCAAAGACAAGGACTTGCATAAATTTTGGTGGGTAGTAATGAGTAGTAAATACACATTTATAGTTTTACTCCTACATAAGTGTTGAGGAAAACATAATTAATGGTGCAAAGTAATTCTTGTTAGGTATATTTATTACATCTCAATCCTTTTCATTTTTTTACAAAGAGTTAAGTAAATTATGGTAGGATGTATTAACATTTAATGTGGAGAATGTGACTCATAGATAAAATATTTAAGTGACAACTACATATATATTATCTAAATAAGTGATAATTAAAAAAAATTATGATTAAAATATTTTATTAATATGTTTTTCAAAGCCAACATAAGATAGATCTATCTAACTCGAGATATACCAAGATCCGAAAGGAATCAAATGATACTTTTGAAAATTAATTAAGAAAGACAAAGATTGGAAACATCAATCCAAGAACCCATGGAAACTATTGATCATCTATGATTCATAACTCTCACAACAATATACTAAATTTTTAACTAAATGGAAAAATATTTTTGCTACTTTGTAACTTTGTTTGAGATAGTCATGATATCCCCATAAATAATTTAGTAGATGGTAGGGGTCATATGTATACTAATAGTGATTGGAATCGAATCTAATTTCAAATAATTAAAAGTTTCATTTATTTAGATATTGAAAAAAGTGTACATATCATTTTGTCCTATAGAATATTAGAAAACTTACTAATGACAAAACCATAATATTTTTAACCATCCAAAAAGAATTTTTTTATAAATAAAAATTATTACAAAACCATCTTCATGTCTGAAGCCTAAAACAACTATATACTAAGAACTATAAAAACTATGATAAAGTAACCATTAAGGACAGAGCAAGAAGTCACTAACTAGTTTTTGCAAATTCTGAATCTCACTAATAATGGTTCCTTTGTTGCTGCTTGGTGACCAACAAATCTAGAAAAAGACTTAGATGGTCTTCAATTTGTTGAAAAAATCCAAACGTATGATGTAGAATTTGTCGATTCATTTATGTCAAGTAAAACTATCTCCAACAACAATTTTATATATTAGTTAAGCCATCTTTTTATGTACCCAACACTAAGTAGATAGTATCTCTAACAACATTTTTATTAGTTAAGTCATCTTTCTATGGAAAGGGAATGTTTGTCAAATATTTGCTAAGTGGATACTAAGTGTTGGGTACATAAAAGACAAACTCAATATTTGACAAACATTCCCTCTCCATAGAAATACCACATTCTATCTCAAGTATCTCATCCTGATTCTATCTCCAAGTGTCTCAACCTGGATTTGATGTGGAGTGTGGTCTCTATATAAGACGCTGCTACTTGTTGGGCATGAAAATTAGTTGTTGAAACATACTAGATTTCTACCAAATGCAAGGGTCAAAGTTGAGTCTCATAAAGGTGGCGGCTGGACATGAGGTACTGGCTATAAATTTGGATAGGAGAGACGGGGAGAGCGGAGGTTAGGCTCCAACACAGGAGGAGGAGACAGGATGAATGAGGTGTGGATAAAAAGAGAAAGTCGCTAGAAGTTTGCTGGAACTGCTTCGACGCCTTAGAAGCGTTCCCAAGTAAGAGCACAAAACTGTGGATAAGGGGATGGAAGGGATACACTGGGCGAGAAGAACAAACGCGGTTGAAGGAATATATGGAAAAACCAGGGATAACGTATAAGTAACTCAATTTTATAGCTTGAATTAAAACAAATTAAAAAAAAAAAAAACAGAGTTTTATTAAAGAAAGTTATTTTTGTTGAAAATTTATCATAATTTAGTTATTAAATTAATAATAAAAATTATCATCATTAATTTTTATTTGTAAATATAAATTGACTCATTACTATTATTCAAAGAAAACAATAATACCTTCAACAATTATTACTAATAATTCACTAGTAATTTGTAAAAGACAGACCCTTACAGAATTTTATTCTTACCAGATACTTTTTAATCTTAAAACATTAATCTGTTTAACCAAACCAATTTTTTTAAGCATATTTCAAATCCAATGCATCTCATACATATATTCATATTCTTAAATATAAATGAGATTTTTTTGTCAATATAAAAAAGTAATATTCTCTGATGTAATGAAGAATTCTCTTCTAATGTAACGGAGAATTTTTCTGAAAATAAGATTGAATTCATCCATTGCGGCGAAGCAATTGACAATTGGGCTCACAAGATTTAATTTATATAATTTCTGCTATGAATAAAAGAATTGCTTATTTTCCCGGTGATTTTTCACAATACATTGTAGAGTTTTCCATGTAAAATTTGTATTACTTTTTGTAGATCAATTTTATATTAATAAAATTTGTTAAGTTATTCTTAATCCTAAATTTATTGTTGTTAATTTATCGATTATTGTTTAAATATAAAATCCTGCACAATCACAGGTCACTACATCCTTCGAAAGAATAATAAGTCGAAAATGCCACGCTTTGTCCCGTATAGCATGTGGCATTAGCGTGGCATTTCTACAGGGTTACGGAGGGCAACATGAAGCAGCTACTCGTCCGAACGCAGTACGGAGCGTCCAACTAGTATGGCCAGGGCATTAGCAGATACCAAGGCGTGGGATAAAAAGATTGTTTAAAAGAGACCTTTTCCAGCGAAGTTCTAATTAGAAAATTTGGTAAAATTTTAGGGATTCACAGTAATTTTAGTAATAAAAATAATAAAACATAATCACTAATTTTGAAGATCTCTGAAACTACCAAAATTTTCAAAAATCCAAAAATACCCTAGTCTAACAATCTTGAAGATCTTCGAAACTACCCAAAATTTCGAAAAATCCTAAAACACCATATATCTATCTTATCGGTATATTTTTAGCTTTACCAAATGAAACCATGGACAACTTCGAATGCCCAGCGCATTGCTACATCACATAACTATCCAATAAAGTTACCAATAGAAGTTTCTTCGGGGTTAGTTTATTTTTTTCAACTGTGAGGTAAATCAAATCATAAAATTTATAATTATAATTAAAAAAATAGTTGTTTTTAGTGCGATTTTTTTTAGTAGTTTTTAAGATAATTTTTTCTAATTTAATTTTTTTGGAGTTGTGTAATGAAACAAAGGGATTGTGTGGATGACAAAAATTGACCGAAATCAAG
The DNA here is from genome assembly GCA_034641835.2 of Pinus albicaulis. Classification (NCBI taxonomy): domain Eukaryota; kingdom Viridiplantae; phylum Streptophyta; class Pinopsida; order Pinales; family Pinaceae; genus Pinus; species Pinus albicaulis. The sequence goes on from CM076572.1 coordinate 1,230,494,919, forward strand.
GCCCAAAAAATTTAAGAAATCTTTTTTCTTTGTAAATTCGGTGGAGCCTTTCTATTTTCTATTTATAATTAAAGGACATGCTACAAAATATAAAATTCATTCTGTTGGTCTCTGTTGGCCACCTGAATGCATGGAAAGCATACCAAAACTGAAAAAGTTTCATCCTTCTATATGTCTCATTAGCTATTTGTCCTACTACTGCATTTTGTCCACAATTATAACATCTAAAAAGTTCATATACATTCAAAAAGTGCATGAAAGCATAATGCTATAAAAACTATTCATCTGAAGAGGAAACAGGGGCTGGGTCCTTCACAGGGGCCAGGCATGTCAACTTGCTGCATTTGCTGAAGCATCTTCTCTATGCGACCAACTCGATCATCCATTCTCTGAATGCGATCTGTAGCTTGGTACTGAGTAATCTTAATATGCTGCATCTGGTTCTGGATGTCCTGAAACAGTTGTTGAATACAAGGTTCTACCTTTGAGTGATCAGCGTTGGCATGAGCAGGATGGAAGCTCTAGTGAGGCGACCACGGGTATTGCCTGGGTCAATAATAAAGTCTCTTTCCCAACCTCAGATTTCTTTACGAACGTTTGAGGAATTACCAATGACAAAAATTTAAGAAATCTTATAGCAAAAGTGTTTGAATCATTATTTTGATGGTGGAAATAGATTCAGCACCATCAAAAACCTCTAGAGCACCCAAAATATTAAAGTTTGATAGTTATAAGGTGGATTTACAAAAATCCCCCTAGAAAATCTTACGAAAAGTTCCATGATTTTCAAGGCCAAAAAGCAGTCTAATTAAACTGGAGCAATTTTTTTTAATAAAATCATGAAAAAATTCAATTATTAAATTTATTTAAATTCATAAAATAAAAATAAAATTTTATAAAAAAAAAAATAACAATAAATTCAAATAAAATAAATTTATAAAATAAAAATAAAATTTTATAAAAAAAATAAATAACAATAAATTCAAATATTATTACATCGAGAATTATCTAAGAAACAAGATTGTAAAAGAAACTGTCACGTAGATGTTGTCAGACCTTTAAATGAGGAGGCTTGATCCCAACAAATCTTATGGTCCAAAGCGGACAGAACTGTGTATACATAAGAACGGTTGAAAAAAAAAAAAAAAATCTGAAACACTTAACAACCACACACACTATTTCAGAAGGAACACATTAGAACGTTATAGTCATCGAAATTTACACAATAAAAATAAACTCGTTAGAAAGAAAAACTACACAAATTTATTGCTGTTGAAAAACCAGAGTGGCACCACATACGCCACTTTACTCACTCCCAACAGCCGGAAAATTGATAAAGACACTTCCCCTCTGAAATACATGCCAATTAAGCTGCCCCCAAACCCATCCCGAGTTTATTAATCTTCCATGGCGGCTGCTACACCGCAGTCACAATTGGCGGATGACCCTAGTTGGGTGAGTAGGCTTGGTAGGGAGGGTAAACCTGGTAGAAAGGCGGATGGTAACTCTGGTAGTAAAGTGGAGGCGGCGGATACATCGGCTGGGGTTGAGGGTACTGGTTATTTGCTGGCGGATATGGCGGCGGATACATCGGCTCTGGTGGAGGGTATTGGATATTTGCTGGTGGATATGGCGGCGGCTGCGAAAGGCAGCCAGCCGGTGGGTAGACTGAATACGCGGTCACGACCTCCGGCTTGGCCGTCCCATGTGACCCTGCGGCTGCCTGCGGCAGCTTGATCTCGTCCTTTTCGGTGAGTTTTACAGAGAGGTCGAGAACACCCTTGGGTTTTCCGGAGGGTTTTCGGACCTGGTAGCTGACGAACTTCGCCCTTGCGCCCTTTTTGCCGCCGGGGGGCTTCAATAATTCGTTCAATGGAATACTGACGCGGCCGATTTCTTTGTCACCGAAGGTGGCGGTTCTGTAGATTACGATCTGGAGAAATAGACGGTCCTGCTGCAGGTCTGCCTCGTTGAGCAAAAAGTTCATAACTTGATTCCACGTAGGGTTGCTGCCGTTTTCTTTATCCACGGCCGTCCATTGCCTGTTTTTGTGATTGTTTGAGATCCATGCGACTGCGAAGGCATTTGTTTTGGAGAAGATGCTCCTTTTCTTCAGATCGCAGGCCGAGATCAGCGTTATTTCCATGCTGCGAGTCTCCATCTCGCGTTAATGAATTCAGAATAGAAGAAGAAACAGCCGGTATTTGCAGATTGAAATTGGCAAAAGAATCCGAGTAATCATAATCATTGAAACTAAGGGAGGACTGATTCGTTGTGAGTGGGCCGCAACTTGATTGAATGGGATCGAATGATATTGGAGATTGGGAACCTCCTTATAATGGTTACAGTCCGCGTGTTGGAAGTTTCCTCGTATTGAGAAAGAAGTTGTCTACCCAGGCGCTGAGTGCCGTATTTCACGTGGCGAGTGCAAAATGCGTTGAATATCATTCGTGGAGGTCGAAATCTAAGAGAAGAATGACTTCCACTGTGCGACGTGCCCTTGTTTCACGGCAGATGCCAATTTCCGAGAACATTATTTCTGATACTTTTCAGTCGAACTACAGTAAGATTCAAAACGCGTAGTCTAAAGACGTAAAGTCTTTCTTCGGATTATAGCGGTTAAATTTTTAAGTGATTTTTATTTTTTATTTTTTTGGAACGAGTTTTTTTTTTTTTTTTTTTTGGGCTTCTTTACAAACAAATGTTTTAACAAAACACTCAATCACTAAGAAGCCGTCATCCTTTGGGTTGAAAGGTAGTGGGCTTTGGCTCAGTTTAATCCAACCACTGGCACGTGAGCCACAGCCTTGCTCAAGATTGAACAGGAGACTGGTTAGTCATTACAAGGCAGACCTTACCACTGGTTAGTACTTCGAAAAAAAAAGGTTTAATATAAATTTTAGGACTTAATATTAATCTTTTAGGTTTATAATCCTTTAGATTTATAATATAATTTTTTTGGGTATATTAATAATGACTTAAGTTTATAATATTAATCTTTCATGTTTATAATAATAATCCTTTATATTTATAATATTAATCTTTTGTGTTTAATATTATTTCTTATCTTTTGTGTTTAATATTATTTCTTGGAGTTTATAATTGTTTAGGTTAAAAATATTAACAAGGCATTTGATTAATAATAGCAATATTTATTATATTATTGATAATATCAATAATGATGATGATGATGGTTATAGTTAACTAAGACCAATGCGATGACCTTAAGAGAGGATAAAGAATGTAAGTTTGATTCTTCAAAATCTTGTTTTTATGGTCAAAGAGAAGGGAAATAAGTGCTCCAAGATGGGGCTTAATAGGCTAAGAAGATTGGAAGTGTGGCAGATGTTAGGAAATTGAGAGCAAATGTGAGTAAGAGTCGAGAAGTCTAAAAGGAAGTGTTTTTCTTCCACCTGCTTACAATGGAAAATCTGACACAAGGAGTCTTGGGAATAGACCACTCGCCGGTCTCACTCCGAAGTGGGAATTAGTTCTTATCCTAGCGATGTTCATTTTTTTCTTATTGCTAGACAACACAGAGAGATCATTTTGATTATCAAGGGTGGGGTTGATCACCTCCTTATAGTATCTAAGCTTCCTTTTACCCTCCAGCTCCTGATCCTCCCACAACTTGTCCTTAAAATTGGAGGTAATAGTATTTTTGATATTATATGTTATTCCCATACTGAGCTCCTCCTTAATTCACCAATGGTTGAGCCAAGACTGTACATCCTTATGCCACTCGTGCTTGAGGCGAAGGTGGGGACCTGCACTTGAGGCGAAGTTGGGGGTTTTGACTACAGTTAGAAGCAATTTTAGGGAGCCACTTTTATTCTATGATGTAAAAATTCTTCTTATACATCATATATCTAAACATAGCGGTACTTTCAAAGGGGGGACAAATCAGATTCAAACACGAGGATATGATAGGGAGTATTTCCCTTGATCTTAAGGCTGTAGGTTATGAATTGCTTTTGAATCACCTCAATCTTCCTCTAAGATTCTCTGGATATATTGCAACCCCAAACTTCACATCCGTATAAGACAACAGGGGTGACAAGGGACTCAACGAGGAACCTCTTTTTACTCCAAATGTAAAGATAAACTAACTTACAATTGTTTTCAAACTCATAATAAGCTTTTCAGCCCCCAATAATCGTTTTGTTGATGCTATAATTCTAGTTGAAATGATGAGGGAAGTCAATTCCCAAATATTTATAAGAAGAAACTTGCTCTAAGCACTGGCTATTATACACGAAAATACCATGGGCGATCCTTTTGGATTTAATGATCATGACTTTAGTCTTGTTGGTATTAAGTGTCATACCCATCTTGGAGTAGTAGTCATGAAGAATCTGGAGCTACGAAAATACCATGGTTGATCTTTTTGAATTTAATGATCATGGCTTTAGTCTTGTCATTATTAACTGTCATACCCATCTTGGAGTAGTAATCATGAAGAATCTGGAGCTTCTTGTCAAGGTCATCATGGCTTTTTGCAAGAAGATTGATATCATCGACATATAGGAAAAGTGCATTGAAAACTTCAGCAAGCTCGGTGCACTTGCACCCCGGAAATTCTAGACACTCCTCTAGCTTATCGATACATAGCCAAAAAAAATAAGGAATAAGGGTCACCCTTGCTTAACTCCAATATTGCATATCATTATAATATAATAATATTTATTATAAATTGTCATTATAATTGTTATAATTATTATAGTATTTATAATATAATGTAATTATATATATATATATATATATATATATATATATATATATATATATATATATATATATATATTAGTGTCTATGACATGTATCAATCCTATTTAATAATGTGGTTAATGCAACACCAACCACATTTTTTAATATAATTATATAAAAAAAATTATATTATTAAAATTATTATTTTATATATAAATTTAATATTAAAAAAAAAACTTTAAAAATTACATTTTTAATCATTTTTTATTACATTTTAATCTAATCATGTATAATCAATTTCTCATTGCATTTTAATATATATATATATATATATATATATATATATATATATATAATTTAATCTCATACATATATATGAAAACTCAAACTCAAAATGATATAATCTTTAAAAATAAAAAAACTGCAATCTATTTTATATAAATATCTTAGAACGAAAATCGAGGAAGGAAGAAATGTTCTCATATTAATTTATGACTTATACCCTAGAGAATGACAGGGATACTTTGAATATTACTTAACTTATGCGGATACTTTGAATATTCATACGAGTAGGAATGAGAAAAAAAATATTGGTACCACGTCAACACCATGACTTATGCCCTAGTGAATGATATGAATACTTTGACTATTTACTTGTCTATGACCGAGTAAATGATAAGGACAGCTTTGAATATTCACACACCAGGAATGGAAAAAAAAAATGGTAACACGTCAAAAGCATACCTTATGCCCTAGCGAATGATAGGAATACTTTGAATATTTCAGACAATGTAAGAAGAGAAAAAAATAGTAACACGTGACACATGACACATAGTAATGAGAGTGAAGAATGATAAAGAAGCTCTTAATATCGAGGAAGGTGAGAATGAGGGTAAGTGTTCTTATATCTACCCCTAATTTACGTTCCGAGAAAGTTCAAATAAAAAAACTCGAAAAAATAAAAAAGTCTACAACATATATTATATATTAAAGAATAAATAAGTTAATGATATTAACAATTCAAGAAAAGATAATCTAGCTATTATATATGTCAAGATATTCTCGAAAAGTCTTTGTGAATTGAAAATCGGTGAAGCAATAAATCAATTAGTATCATAACACCTTCACCAACTAAGTTGGAAAAATATATTTCTAAGTAGTGCTGGACATAACCATCCAATTGAATTGTGAATTTTAATAATATGTTTATTATGCATCGGAATGTGAATTCATAATATAGTTATTTAATGGGAGACGACTATGTGATTAGGGTTTGGTATTTTGGGTAACTTTGGGCCAAGGTTACCTGTTAATATTACCTTTTTTTATGTTACTGAATCTAAATATTTTAGTCATTAACCCATGGTGTTCGAAGAGGAGTATCTGAATTATATGAATGAAATTTTTTTGAGACATGTTACATATGGACTACATTGAAGGTTGTCTGGTTGGTTGGGAAATGTGATTTTTTTATAATTTATCTAACCAGTGGGACAACTAATCATTAGAGAAAGAAACTTTGAAAGTATTATGTGAAATCATTTGAGATTTGGTCTTTAGAGTTCATACATTTTAGATAAAATAGGGGATTAACTTCATAAATCCAAGAATAACATTGATTGATATTGACACAAGGGTTTATGATGGCTTGTACAAAATAAGGTTCTAGACAAATCTGCTCATCTACTTCTTAGATGATGTAAAGTAAACAAATCATTATCTTTATTGGTCACCAAACTCTACCCAATTCCATGATAATTGTGAATATGGATGGTAAAGGAGTTTAGCCTTGGACTAAACCTTGAAAAAAAATCATATTTATACAAGGTTGAGGGTTTTATTAGACATCATACTCCAAAATATGATGAATGAAAATTCACCCTTAGTGAATATGAACACCATCTTAAGGAAGATTTCCTCGAGAGGTTTGGAAAAGCATAGGAGGAATAAAAAATGTATTAAATGAAAAATTGGAAAGACCAATCTCATCCTAGGTCATGGAATTAATCTCCAAAAAATTATGGCAATGGAGGATGTGGCCTTCGTGATGAGATTTTCTAACAACCATATGTCAAGGGGAACCCTGTAGAGTTAGACTATTGATAGTTTTTACCATCTTCTTAGTTATGAGCCCAAGAGCATATTTCTAAGAAAAGGTTAATTTTTTTTACCTTAAATTTATGGAACACCAAAAAATAGTCCTCCTTTCACACTAGAGATGGGGGAATCAAACCATTTATCTTTTAGGATGGATGGGTGAATTCGATTCCAATTCAAATTTATTAGAGACAATTCCATTATGGGTTCAACTTCCTAGGTCAACATTGATTATCTAATATGATGACGTCTTCCATGAGATAGGTAATGCTTTGGGTTATTTTATGAAGTTGATTATTCATATGATTAGGGGCTTAGTTTTGTGCTCAAAAATAAAATTTCTCATAATGGCTTGGAACCTAAGCAACCGTGCAGTTCTCGTCGTTCTGAATCTGACGCACTTCGTTTCACGAGAAATGGTCTCCGTATGATTCCGGAAATGAGTTATGTTTTCTTTGCTAAACATAAAAAATTAGAAAAAAAAGACAGACAAATGTCTAGTCAACAATCCGTAATGTTGATGTGGCATGTTGACTCTGCAGGGTCATTTTTTGACATTTTCTCCGACGTATGGTGAGCTGGAAAGTGACAACATGGTATTGGTTGAATTCTGGGTGACGTGGTGAAATTTCATTCGTTCATTTTGGGCCAACTGGGTGAGGATACATGGTGCAGCCTTGGGTCGCCATGTGTCCCCCCAAGGTTGAAGGGCAGTGTAAATTTTTTTGGTTAAGTTTGGGTGAAGGCGTCGGGGTTGGATCGCGCGGCCTACCCATTGCCAGCGCCACACCTTATCGTCCCACATGCACATTGGTTCTTAACAATCAATGAAGGACATGTCTATTTAACGTTTCAAATGGAATATGGTGGGGAAAGGTGGCTCGGTTAGCCCCTTATCCATAAGACCACCATGTGAGACCGTAGACAGGGGCTATAACATTAACGCGGAGTTTAAACCATTAACCCATGCTTATTTAACCGTAATCCTACTTAAATGCGCCTAATCCAGATTTAAATGCAGATTAGTTTAAAGCACGGGATTAGCACTAAAATGTGCTTAATTCGTGCTAAAATACCACTTAACATTAATGACAGATTAATATAGAGGACCCCCAAATTTGGCGAAGACCGCCAGTTTAGCTGCTGTTACCTAAATTAGGGCTTGAAATAGTGGGGATAATGTAAATGGTCATAACTTTTGGAGTTTTCAACCAATTCACGTGCAGAAAGATGCTAGATGGCCACTTTTGGCCATGATGGAATCATTGGAGTAGTTTATAGGAGCAGAAGAGCATTGTAAATATGTCAATTTGACAATTTGAGCATTATATAGAGGCCCAAGTCATGTAAGATGGACCAAGGAGATGTAGCCCAGGAGGGGTGAACTCCTTCATCAAATACATATGTTGATATGTTGTATGGTGATGTTCTATACTTTATTTGTTGTTGTTCAGATTTTGTTTTTATGTTAAATTGTTCATTAAATTGACATGAAAAACACTCATGAGACTTAATAATTTGCAAGAAAACTTGAACCATTAAGCATACATAAGACATTGAATTCATAATCCGAAAGATTAATTAGCACAAAAACACTAACATACTCCATTCAGATCCTTTTTGGTATCAAAACTCATGGAATTTAGGTTTTGTTGTGCAAGAATGGATTTAATTGTTTTCAAGTTTGTGTCATGCTTACAAGGTTAAAAATCAAAATAGAAGAATGAAATTTGGTTGAGAGCCCTGCAGTTGGGTCAAGAGGAAGAAGGGAAAGGTTGCCAAAGTCTTTAACACTAGCACTTCCTCAAGTTTACGTTGTGTTTTGAGTGATCATATCTCATGAAGGATAACCTGCCATGACAAAATATGGTAGAGCATTTAGGAAGGCGTCATTTGATATGACTGAGATGGTTAAAGTCCTCTATGAGGAAAAAAATTTAAGGATGCAAGGAGAGAGATTAAGGCCTCCAAGAGGAGAGGGTTTTCTAGGAGGAGGAGGTCATGGGGATGGTAAGAAGCCACCATCCACTCCACCATCATCCTAACCACCATCTTTACCTTCCTCATCACCATCTTCCACTAGCACAACTGTTCCATATGTTCATACACATACTTCAAAAGGAGCTCGTAAATAAACCTTAATTAAACTTGATGTTAAATTTGAGCTTCATATCTATAATGGCGAAGTGAATGCAGAGAAGCTAGATAATTGGATTTGTCAATTGGAGGTTCATTGTATAATTCAGAAGCTTCAAGAAGATGGCATAAAGATTCAATTGGTTTCCTTTAGAATTGAGAGTTCAACACTTGTATGGTGGGAAGAAAAGACACAAGAGGAGATTAAAAAACATGACAAGGTCTCAATGTCTTGGTCAAATTTTATTACTACCATTAAAAGGAAATTCTATCTTCTAGCTTACATGCAAAAAACTATTATGAGTTGGAAAAGTTTTAGATAATTGAAAGGTCAAAGTGTGCAAGATTAAACTCATGAATTTAGGAGAAGAGCTCTTATGCTAGGAGTTGATTTGCATAGGCAAGAAACTTTGATGAAGTACATAGGTGGTTTGAATAGTTCCCTGAAACACACCATTCTCATGTTTAATCCCACTAGTCTAGATGAGGTTTGTGTTCAAGCTACACACCTTGAGGAAAGAGGGAAAAATGTACAAGATGAGGGTAAAAAGAAACCATTCAAGAGTGTTGAAAAAGGAAATGATTTCAAGGGTAAATAAAAGAAGAATGCATCCATTAAGAAATAAGGGGAGAAAACCACATGTACTCATTTTTCCAAAGAGGGTCATGATGAAGCCCATTGTTGGAAACTTCATCCAGAATTGAGGCATAATAAATTCAACAATAAGAGGAAACAAAAGACAACTACTGACACACAACAGGATCTTCGATCTGATTCAGGAGATGAGACTAAAGTTGCAACCATGATCACAAAGGGAAAAGAATCCATAGCAAGTTCTAGTTCCTCAAATTGTCACAATAACACTCCAAATGAAGAAACAAGAATATATTTGTTTCATGTAAGAGTGATCTCAAAACATTCAAAAATTGACACACTATTTGATAGTGGGTCTCAAGTGAACTTAATATTTGAAGACTTAGTCAAGAAGTTGAATCTTGAAACCTTACCTCATCATAAGCCATACCCATTGGGTTGTATAACCAAAGATACAAATTTAAAGGTTACAAGAAAATGAATTTTCTGGTTTACAATTACTACAAACTTTATTGATGAAGTTGGGTTAGATATTGTACCGCTTGACATATCTGGAATTGTTTTGGGTAGCCCATATCTCTATGACAGGAAATAAATATTTTTTCGCCATGAGAACAAGTACCACTTTTTCAAAGATGGGGTGGAATATATTGTGAGAGCTCATCGCAAAAAGCTAAACCTCTCTTTGGTTAATGTTGGGAAAATGAAGAGACTAGTAAACTGAAGAAAAAACTGTCTGCTTCTTATGATCAAACAAAACAATGATAAGTATTTTGAATATTTTGAAGGTTGTGATGATAGATTAAAATGTGATTTGTTTGATGTGGTAAGTCAGCAGGGCGAGATGTTTCATGAGCCAAAGGGGTTATCTCCCAAGAGGGGAATCCAACATGAGATATCGCTACAGCCAGATGTTCTACTCCCTAACATTGGCATGTATCACATGTCGATAATGGAAAGTGCAGAAATAAAGAAGAAAATCCAAGAATTGTTGAATAAAGGTATCAGTCGTCCATCTACCTCACCATGTGGTTCACCGATTGTATTGGTGACCAAGAAGGATGGAACATGGCGCATGTGTGTGGATTTCTGTGCACTCAAAAAAATCATGATAAATAATCATTATCCACTTCCAATGATTGATTATTTTCTTGATCAATTGAGGTATGAAAATTATTTCACTAAGTTAGATTTAAGAAGTGGTTATCATCAAGTTAGAATAGCTGAAGAAAACATATGGAAGACTGCATTTAAAACTAAAAAATGATTGTTTGAGTGGCTTGTTATTCATTTTGGTCTTTGCAATGCTCCAACTACTTTCATGAGGGTTATGAATGGTGTATTAAGACCATTTATAGATGATTTTGTCATTGTCTACTTACATGATATTGTTATATTCAACAAATCATGAGAAGAACATGTCCTTCATGTGAAAAAGGTGCTTGATGTCTTGAAAAAAGAACATTTGTTTTTGAAGATGTAGAAATGTGAATTTGGTAAAACATCTTTAGTGTATTTGGGACATATTGTTGGAGGAGGTGAGTTGAAGATATACCCCTCTAAAGTTGAGGTCAATATGAATTGGCCTACACCCAAGTCAGTCATGGAGGTAAGAATTTTTCTAGGAGCAACATAGTATTGGAGGAATTTCATTGCTAATTTTTCCTCTATTGTAGCTCTGTTACATGCATTGACGAGTGTTAAGAGATTCTTCCAGTGGAGAGACAATAAAAAAAAAAAAATTGATGCTTTTGCAGAAATTATACACACAATATGTATACCAATGGATTCAATCTGATCATGCGATATGCTAAAGAAAGATACTGAAACCTTCTAGAAATTAATTGTGGAAAATAAACACGATCGCATAATCACACCAAGTAAAAGAAAGAAGCAAATCAATACACAACACATATATCTTTCTTGGGGAAATCTTGCTGCTTAAAACCCCTCTATCTTCTATTGTATATTCAGCCAAGGAATCATGAAACAATACAATGCACTCTTCTCACAAGAGTCTGTTGCACTCTACCAACTGTCTCACACTGATCCAGAAAAAATTGAACAACACTTAGCTAATTTCCTGCCTCTGCTAAGCCTACCTTGCTTGCGCAATTCCTGTAGAATTAAATCCCTATCCTTTAGGAATTTCAACCTTCCAAAATTGCGTAATGCTCATGGGCAATCCTATAGGTGTATTACTGCATGAGGGTAGTTTGCTAATAATACAATTGATAGTTAACATCCCTTTAACCTCGTCTCAACTGGGTCTTCATCAGAACTGACATGCATGCAACTATTAATAGTAAATCATGAGTTGCTTAAAAGATCACTGCATGTGAATTAAATTTGATTTAATTCACTTGACCTCTCACTAGTGCAACAATCAGTTACAACTAGTTAGACTCACTTTAAATCACTTAATTGAGTTAACTGATTTCTCACGCATTAAAATAATACACTAACTGCAACTTGAACTCTAAAACAAATAGGATCACTCTACATGCCTCACCAACCACCCTCAACTCGAATTTCATGAGCTAACTGAGTCTATCACACTCAGTTAACTATTACAAGTGATTATGAGATAAGATTACAATTTATTGTCGAATTTAATTAAGGGAAAATTAAATTAGACACACATTTCTTGTTGAATTTTCAACACTCCCTCTCACCAAGAAAGGGATTATCAGCTACCCTGATCTTGCCTATGTAGTATTTGAATTTTCTCTTTGCGAGTGCCTTCGTCAGAATATCTGCATCCTGATCATCCAAGGGAATGTACTGAAGTAACATAATGCGTCTCTGAACACAATATATGAGATGGTGGTACTGGATGTCAATATGCTTGGACCTGTCATGGAATATTGCATTAACCGAGAGTTTTATGCAACTCTGGTTATCACAATGTATCACCGTCGGATCCATCTGATAACCAAACAAACCAACAAGTATCTTCCTCATCCAGATGGTCTCACATGTAGCCTGACTGGCTACCATGTACTCTGCCTCAGTTGAAATGAGTGCAACTGATCTCTGCTTCCTGCTATACCAAGAAACTGTTGTTGATCCTATGCTGAAGATCCCTCCTGATGTGCTCTTCCTGTCTGATGGATTTCCTGCCCAATCTGCATTGACGAAGCCTTGTAGCTTCACTCCCTCTATCTGTTTATACCATAATCCATACTTTGTAGTGCCCCTGATATATCTCAATACATGCTTCCCCACCTTCCAAAAGATCTTGGTATGCTTAACCATAGCATGACTAAGTTGGTTAACTGCATAGCATATGTTCGGTCATGTGTTCACCAAGTACATGAGTGAACCCACAAGCTTCCTATAAACAATAGTGTCCACTACCTCACCTGAAGTAGAATCCTCCTTCCTCCAGTTTCTTGCAAGAGGAGTCTTGATCCAGGTGGATATCGGTGGCCATCACCTATTCCATTTGGACCTGCACCTTCAATTCTTGCAGCTTTTAACACAACTTACTAGTTTTAGTAGGTTGTTGGTTCCTGAACTTTCAGAGCCGTTTGGAGGCCCTAATGAGCCACGTGGATATTGGTGGCCACCCACCTATTCCATTTGGACATGAACGATCAGTTCTTTCAGTTTTTCAGTTTCGGCACAACTTACTATTTTTAGTAGTTTTTCGGGTCCTAACCTTCCGAAGTCGTTTTGAGGCCATAAATGAAGTTTTTTGGGCATTGTGCTACTGACTAATATGTTTTCGTTCCAGAATCTACATCCGCGATCAGCAGTTGTATCGTGTGCATCAAATAGAGATAGGATTCCAAAGTTACGACCCTAAGAAGTTGAAACACCAATTTACCCAAACGGGACCCATAGTTTTGGCGCTTCATCTCGCACGGTTAGGTTTATGGATGTTTAGGGTTTTTCATTGTTTCTCAACAATAAATAGGCCTTCAAGCCTCATTGCAACACAGTTCAGAGGCATGTAGCCACCACATCTCTCCTTAGATATAAGCTACCAACGCCCTAGCTATTTTATTTCCATTATGTCTGTAAGCATGTTTCTGTTATTTGATATTAATGAAATGAAGCATTATTTCTACTGCATCTCTGTGTTTATGTATATTTCTGTATTTTATTGCGTTCCTACATAAATCCAGATCAGTGGTATCAGAGTGTTCTGCTCTTTCTCATTTTTTCTTTGCATGTCCCCAACGCGGTCAGGGTATAAGGAGTTAGGGCTTGATCTGGTTGAACCCTTGCAAGATCAGCCTTGCAAACACCGATGACCTCCCATGGCAGAAGAAAAGAAAGATGAGGGAGTAGGAGATCCTATCAAAATATTGCTCGAGGAGGCCCTCGAGAAACAAAGGAACACAATCATGGATAACTTTTCTCAAATCCTTCAACGGTTTCCCACCTATGGTGCATCTTCATCCAACAACCACTATGGAGGTGCCACTCCCTTCAAGGTATAGGTAAAATTTCACATTCCTGTATTTGAAGGCCAGATAGATGCAGACATCGTCGATACATGGTTGAATTTTCTGTAAGGGTATTTTTGAGTCCATGATTTCTCCAACCGATAAAAGATTATTTTTTCACTCCTTAAAGCCGCCCCCCATGTCAAGGACTGGTGGGAAACGTACTATGAGAAAAAGGACGAGGGGGAACCCTCTCTGTTCTCGGCCACACCCACTTGGAATTCATTCTGAGATGACATCAAGGAGCAATATTACCTTGTGGGGAGCTATGAGGACAAGTACATCCAATGGACCATGATGCAACAACACAGGGATCAAGATGTGCACAAACTGACGAATTAGTTCCATACCCTGTGTATAAAGTTGGGTATTAAAGATTCAGAGAGACATTTGGTGCTCAAGTACCACAACTGTCTGCAAAAACACATTAAAGGGGAAATGAATTTCCTCGACATTACATCGCTTGGCACGGAATATCGCTATGCTACAAAGATCGAGCAGAAATTTAAGCAGATGAAGCGAGACTTTGGATCCGCGAATCCGAAGCCAGGGAAAGGTGCCCCTAAACTGCAGAACAAGGGGCAAGGCCAAAGTGGGGCGATTTGAACAACACCAATAATCTAAAGAAGGACACAGGGAAGTAGTGTGAATTTCATACCAACCCCACTCACAACACAAATGAGTGTTGGGCCAAACAGTCATTGGTGGCTGAACTAAAGGCACCCAAATCAAATGTATGTTTTGATCCTGAGTCAGAACTAGACAGAGGCAATGACAAAGGGAAGAAAATCATTGATTTGGATCGCAGTGCCACTGTTTCCACCATCAAGATCTAGAGGGAGGATCTCGAGGATCCAGAGGAGGGGGAGTGCTTTTTCCATTCGCAGATGTGGGTGAAGGGTTCTCCACTGCAATTCCTTGTCGATAGCGGAAGCTAAAAGAACCTCATTTCGGTAGAGGTCGTGAAGTGGCTTTGCCTACTGACCATAGCACACCCGTAGCCGTATACAATTGGGTGACTTCACCCAGGGAGATATCTCCACGTCTGCCAGAAGTGCCGCCTTTTGTACAATATCAAGCCATTCATGGATGAGGTATTATGTGATCTTGCTCCTCTTGATGTAGCTGATGTATTATTGGGCCAACCATACTTATGGAGGCGAAATGCTGTGTAGGAGTCTAGGCCTCGTGCTGTTATTATTACTTTTGGAAATAACTTGTACATGATACCATAGTTAGTACCGCCTCCTATCATATCTTTGACTACTGAAAAACAACGCAGTAAGATTGTTTCCAAAACCAGGAAATTTATTTTCCTTACAATTCGTTCAAAGGGAAAGAAGAATATTGTGGCCACAACCTCAAAACAGGGCTCCCATGCATGGATGTAGCAGATGGAAAAAGTCATGGAGGCGAGGACATTTTCTCCTCACTCACAGAGGTTCCTCTACACTGTTAGGACAAGCACTCCAATGATCTGACCCCCGATGCACCGCCGCCTGATGTTGCCATATCTCATACAACTACACAGATAGAATCCATGCATGCACTATTTCAGGTTGATAAAGAAACCAATTTTCCTAAACACATCCAACATGTCCATCCACAGGTCCATGACATCTTTGACAAATCTAATACCTAGTTCAATAGAATTTGCCTCATCTCATGGAGGATCTCAATGAAATGAGGACCATTGCTTCCTAAGGAGGGAGGAATGATCCAGGTGGATATCGGTGGCCACCCACCTATTCCATTTGGACCTGCACCATCAATTCTTGCATCTTTTCACTTTCATCACAACTTACTACTTTTAGCAAGTTTTCGGTTCCTGAACTTTCGGAGCCGTTTGGAGGCCCTAATGAGCCACGTGGATATTAGTGGCCACCCAAATATTCCATTTGGACACACACCATTAGTTCTTTCAATTTTTCAGTTTCGGCACAACTTACTATTTTTGGCAGTTTTTTGGGTCCTGAACTTCCGGAGCCGTTTCGAGGCACTAAACGACGTTTTTTGGGCATCATGCTACTGATGAATAAAACTTGGATTCATAGTCAATAGTTGTAGTCCTCAGATAGATATTTCTAATGAGGTATAATGTGCATCAAATGGAGATAGGATGCCAAAGTTATGACCCTAAGAAGTTGAAACACCAATTTACCCAAATGGCGCCCATAGTTTTGGCGCTTCATCTCCTATGGTTAGGTTTTTGGATATTTAGGGTTTTGCATTGTTTCTCAATAATAAATAGGCCTTAGAGCCTCATTGTAACACATTTTAGAGGCATGTAGCCACCACATCTCTTCTCAGATATAAGTTACCAACACCCTAGCTATTTTATTTCCATTATGTCTGTAAGTATATTTTTGTTTTTTGATATTAATGAAATGAAGCATTATTTCCACTGCATGTTTGTGTTTAAGTATATTTGTGTATTTTATTGTGTTCCTGCATAAATATGGATCAAGTCTCCATGGGTTTACAACTCTCCATGTGGCACTTCCTCAGAATCTCTTTGGCATACTTGCCTTAAGAAACACATAGCTTCCCATCCCGCTGCCATATATCCAAACCAAGGAAATAGTGAAGGAGTCCCATGTATTTCTTCTCAAACTCTCTTGCAAGTTCCTCTTTGCAAGAGGTTATTAGTTTCTCATCACTTGTCAGAATAATATCATCAACATAAAGTACGATAATCAAAATCTTACCATCAACCACAATCAATTACAAGTTCACATCTGCTTCACCCTTCGTGAAGCCCAACTCGGTGAAATAGTTGTCAATCCTAGTGTACCAGCATGAGGTGCCTACTTTAGCCCATAGTGCTCTCTTGAGTCTACACACATGCGGCTCACTGTCAAAGGTATCAAAAACTTATGGCTACTTAATGTACACTTCTTCCTTAATAACTCCATTGAGAAATGCAACCTTCACATCCATCTGATGTATCTAACACCCCATCTACGCTGAGAGTGCAAGGATAGATCTAATCGATGAGTACCTTGCAACTGGTGCAAAAGTCTCCTCATAGTCAATCCCTCAACTTGTGAGAATCGCCAAGCTACAAATCTAGCCTTCTACTTATCCAGACTCCCATATGATGTCTTCTTCACCTTATAGATCCATCTACATCCAACAACTAATTTCTAGACTAGTCTTGGGACAACTTCACATGCACTGTTCTTGATGATGGACTCATACTCCTCAACCATGGCATCAACCCAAGTTAGTTGTTGCATTTCTTCCTCAAAAGAGGATGGTTTTGTCACAATACACTTGCTCATAAGAGCCATGTATCCAGTAAACCTGTCTAGAGACTATATAATTCTGTGCAGTGATGTAGGTGCTCCTACATGTTTTTCCACATCAAGTCTTAATCTGTCAGCTTCTATGGTGCACCTCCTACCATGTCTGGTGGATGGATCTACATGAGTGGTTTCTGTCACTCCATGATCCTCCGCATGTGGCTGCTCCACATATTGAGGTTCATCCTTTGGAATGAAGAGTTCCTCATTTGCATGCAAATCAAGCTCCCTCTCAAGGCACAATCGCATGGCTTTCTCCTCATCAAAATTTACATCCCGTTTGACAGCAATCATCCTGTTGTTTGGAAAATACACCCGATAGTTTTGGGGAGTATCAATGTACCCCAAAAATATCCTGATCTCAGCTATTGGTTCTAGATTCTTTCTGGAATATTTGGTCACATGGAAATAGATAGATGAGCCAAAAATTTTAAAATATGAAACATCAAGTTTCTTACTAGAAAATCATCCTTCTTTGTACTCATGCCAAGTATCCGATGAGGACTATGGTTCTACACAAATACTGTTGTGTTGCATGCCTCTACCCAAATATGCAACGGTAGGTCTGGATCATGTAACATCGCTCGTGCCACACCCACAATTGTGTTGTTCTTTCTTTCTCCAACCCCATTCTATTATGGGTTATGAGGTTCAATAAACTCTCTCTGAATTCCTTCTTTGGCACAAAAGTTCTTGAATTAATTGGATATGTACTCACCACCATTGTCGCTACTTAGAGCCTTCACATGCTTCCTTGTATCTTTCTCAATTAGTGCTTTGAACTCACAAAATTTTGAGAATGTCTAATATTTCTTCTACATGAAGTAAATCCAACAATTTATAGAAAAATCATCAACAAAAATCACATAATACATGTGCTTTGTTGTAGAAGCTATAGGGAATGGTCCACACACATCCGAGTGAACTCTCTCAAGGATTTCCGTTGGTCGGTTCTCCTTCTTGTGAAAAGTGGCCTTTGTATACTTCCCCATGGTACATCCCCTGCATGTGTCTATCTGCGCTAGAGTACCCTTTGGAAGTCTCATAGAAATTTTTTGCATGACATTCAAAGAACCGTGGTGTAGATGGCCCAATATCCTATTCCATAACTCACCCTCATCCCATCTCACCACTCTATCTGCTTTACCATTCAATGTTGCGCAACCATTTGCATCAATTTTGTAGAGGTTCTTCACATGAACCCCAATCTTCTTAACTTTTCTTGTGGCTTTATGAAGAAGGAATGCTTTCCCTTCACTAAAAACCACATCATATCCTCTATCCTCCAACATAGCAACTGAAACTAAATTATTTGTCAAGCCTGGTACATGCATGGCATCTTTTAATAATAAAGGTTTACTTGACTATCTCTGGAAGGTAACTGTAGCAATCCTGATAGCGTTATACCTCCCATCATCACCCATCTCGATGTGCATCTAAACATCCTTCTCATCCAAGCTACTAAAGAGTTCTTTATGTCCTATCATGTGGAAAGATGCACCACTAGCGAAGTACCACACTGATCCCATCGCACTATACACCATGCATGCGATGAGTGAGAAGTCCAACTTGAACTGTGAAGCCAAAGCTTCACCCGTTGTAGATCCTGAAGCCTTCTTATCGTTCTTCTGTGGACAATTAGTGGCATAATATCCATGCTCGTGACAGTGAAAACATTTCACTCTCGACATGTCACGCTTCTCACCTTATTTTCCGGTCTCAGATTTGGAATGGGATTTATTTCCCTTCCCCTTCTTTGCATTACCATCCAAGGCGTAGTTTTCCTCATCATCTTCCTTGGATGAGGATCCATGCCTAGTATTCCGCCTAAATTCTTCTTGTACCAAATCCAACCAAAGCCACTCCCAATATGGTAGCTTCTCCCTCCCATTGACAGAGTCCTGATAACTATTCCAACTCTTGGGAAGGTCTATAAGTGCTAGGCTCACCAAGTCATCATCCACTACAGTAATCCTGACACTTCCAAGCTCATTGCGACATTGGATGAACTTGCCTAAATATTTAAGAATAGTGTCACCTTTCTCCATTTTGATTTTCCTGAGCTTGTCCTTCAGTGCCAATTTTATGTGGTCATTACTATTCTGAAACAGATATGTCAAAGCCTTCCACATTTCATATGGAGTCACTTTTCCATGGAGACTCGAGACAATGTGATCCAGAACTCCATCTAATAATATCCTCCTCTCCTTTGCAACCTTCTTTTGCCACGCATAAAGAAGAGTGACATATGTTGTTGCAGGATTGGGAATATCATTATCAATGAATTCTTTCAACCCATTTTCCTCCAGAACTACCTTCATTCTGTCTTTCCATGTAATATAATTAAAACTGCCCATGAGTGCATATTCCAATCTTAAGCCATTGAAAGCCATCTTGATCCACCTATCGCACCAAATAATATTTTTGCAAATTCGAATGTTGTTCAGCGCAAACTCAATTTCTTCTTCACTATAGCGATTTCATGCACTCCAATACCATGTAGAAATTATAAAAACAATATGTATACCAATTGATTTAATCTGATCATGAGATATGCTAAATTAAGATACTGAATCCTTCTATGAATTAATTCCGAAAAATAAACACGATCACACAATCACACCAAGTAAAAGAAAGAAGAAAATCAATTCAAAACACATATTTTTCTTGGGGAAATATTTCTGCTCAAAATCCCTCTGTCTTATATTGTATATTCAACAAGGGAATCATGAAACAATACAATGCAATCTTCTCAAAAGAGTCTGTTGTCCTCCACCAACTGCCTCACACTGATCTGGAAAAAATCGACCAACACTTAGCCAATTTCCTGCCTCTGCTCAACCTTCCTTGCTTGTGAAATTCCTATAGAATTAAATCCCTTTTCGTTATGAATTTCAACCTTCCAAAACCGTGGAATGCTCATGGGAAATTCTATGGGTGTATTATTGCATGCGAGAAGTTTCCTAATAATACAACGGATAGTTAACATCCCTTTAACCTTTTTCTCAACTGGGTCTTCATCAAAACTGACATGCATGTAGCTATTAATAGTAAATCATCAGTTACTTGATAAATCACTGCATGTGAATTAAATCTAATTTAATTCACTTGACCTCTCACTAGTGCAATAATCAATTACAACTAGTTAGACTCACTTTAACTCACTTAATTGAGTCAACTAATTTCTCATGCCTTAAACTAATACACTAACTGCAACTTAGACTCTAAAACAAATAGAATCACTCTACATGCCTCACCAATGACCCTCAAATCGAATTTCATGAGATAACTGAGCTATCACACTCGGTTAACTATTACAAGTGATTATGAGATAAGATTACAATTTATTGTCCAATTTAATTATTGGAAAATTAAATGAGACACACATTTCTTGTTGACTTTTCAACATATTTGAATAAGATCATTTCAGCCCCAATATTAGCATTACCAGACTTAAGACAACCCTTTGAGATTCAAAGTGAATATGCCATGTGCACAATCCTCTTACAACATGGTAAGACTATTTCATTCCATTCAAAAATGTTTAATGGTTCAGTGATGAATTATCCTACATATGACAAGGAGCTATATGTGTTGGTGAAAAGTGTGAAGAAATGGAAACATTATTTGATGGGAAAGGAAACCATCATTCACACTAATCACCGACCATTGCAATACTTGCAATCACAAACTAAATTGCAGCAGTCAAGGCACTTTCGATGGATGGGATTCTTGCAACAATTCCACTTGGTCATCAGGTATAATAAAGGTATATAAAACAAGGTTGTTGATATGCTTTCTAGGCCTCTTATTTATGCAACTAATTTACAAAAGAATGCTTCTATTTTACATGAAATCTACATTGAACAACATGACTTTAACAATGACTTTCAAGATGTTTATGCAAAATTTAGTCAAGGTCTCCAAGTTGAGGAATTAGATTATCATGTTCATATTAAAATTTTGTATTATTTGGGCAAGCTTTTTATTCCACAGGGTGAGAGAGTGAATGTCATAAGGGAAGCACACACTTCTCTTATTACTAGACATTTTGGTGTAAGAAAAAACAGTGTCAAATCTTCATAGGTATTGTTAATGGCCTCGTATTATTGAAAGTGTGTCATGTTTTATTAAAGGTTTTTCTTTATGTGCAATCATTAAGCCTAGTAATAGAAAGTTAGGATTGTACAAACCACTCCTAGTTCCTTCACGTCCATGGGAGATTATCTCTATGGATTTTGTAGGAGATCCTCCTTTGACGAAAATAGGTCATGATTATTTGTATGTATTTGTGGATAGGTTCAGAAAAATGTGTACTGATGCCATTTAAAAAGAAAATTAAAACTAAACAAACAACTCATCTTTTCTTTCAAAATGTTTGGGTTCATTTTGGGTTTCCTACATCTATTGTAAGTGATTGATATTCTCGATTTGTTGGGAATTTTTGGTCAAGTTTGTGGGACTTGATGGAAACTAAGTTGAAGAAGAGTACAACCTTTAATCTTCAAAAAAAGGGTCAAACCAAGGTGGTTAATAGAACAATAATTCATCTTCTTAGAGGATATTGCAGCAAACATCCTAAGTTTTGGGATGAACAGTTGCATTACATTCAACATGCTTACAATCGTGCAAAACATTCTTCTACTAAAACATTGCCATTTGATGCATGTCTTGGTTACTTGCCAAAGTAGCCATTAGATTTCATATTTGGGAAAGATCTAGCTATCGATGGACATAGATACATAAACAAAGCAAATAAATTCATAGAGAAAATTTAGTTGATTCATCAAATAGTTCAATATCAACTAGAGAAAATTCAAGGAAAGTACAAAGCGAGGCATGAAAAACATCGGGTGGATCATAAGTTTCAATTTGGTGATGAAGTGTGGCTTCAAATTAGCAAGGAAAGGCTTCAAGTAGAAGGTAAAAAGTTGAAAACAATCCGTTATGGTCCTTTCAAAATTATGGAAAAAATTGGTAACAATGCCTTCAAGCTTGATTTTCCTTCATACATGCAACTTTATTCGGTTGTTAATGTTGAAAATTTGATATTGTATGAGCACCATTTGATTGAAGATCAAGGAGAGAATGTTCAATTTCCATCTATTGAAGATTTTTCTCTAGATTTCTTTGTTGAGCTACAACAAGACACCATACTTGAGAAGAGGAAGTGTCAACTATCTTGAGTGGGGCTTAAAGGAAAAAATTCTTCAAAGGATAAATGAATTGAAATTGGGAAGGTGAGGGAACTGTACCCTCACATGTTCAACAACTGAATATGATCTTCTAGGGTCCAAAAGCTTCCAGTGGGTAGGAACGATCAGGGGCTCAATTTTATGCTGAAAAATAAAAGTTCTCAGAATGGATTGAAACCTTCAAAACCACATACTGCTCATGTTTTTAAATCCGACACACTTTGTTTCATGAAAAATGGTCTCTTTATGCTCCCGGAAATGAGTTATTTTCACTTTTCTAAATAGAAAAAAAAAAAAAGACAGACCGATTCCCAGTCAGCAGTCCGTACTACTAACGTGGCATGCTAACTATGTAGGGTCATTTTTTTGCATTTTCTCCGGCGAATGGCGAGATGCCAAGTGACAGCATGGTATTGGTTGAATTTTGGGTGACATGGTGAAATTTCATAGGTTCATTTCACGCCAATTGGGTGAGGACACGTGGTGCAACCTAGGGCCACTACGTGCCCCCCCCCTCCCCCCCAAGGTTGAAAGGTGGTGTAAATTTTTTGGGTTAAGTCCGGGTGGAGGCACAGGGATTTGACCCCGCGACCTCCCCACTATCACCGCCACACCTTACCATCCCGCGTGCACATTTGTTCTTAAAAATCAATGAAGGCCACACCTATTTAACGTTTCAAATGGAATATAGCAGGGGAAGGTGGGGGCCAGCCCCGAAGTGCCAGCCCCGAATCCATAAGACCACCATGTGAGACCATCGAAAGGGGATCCAACATTAACGTAGATTTTAAACCATTAAACCATGTTTATTTAACTGTAATCTTGCTTAAATGCACCTAATCCATATTTAAATGCAGATTAGTTTAAAGCATGGGATTAACACTAAAATGCAATTAACTAGCGCTAAAATACCACTTAGCAATAATGACAGATTAATATAATAGATCCCCATATTTGGCGGAGACTGCAATTTTTGTTGCAATTAGCTAATTTGGGGCATGAAATAGCGGGAAAATGTAAATGGTCATAATGTTTGGATTTTTCGACCAATTCAGGTGCAAAAAGAAGCTAGATGAGCATTTTTTTCCATGTTGGACTCATTGGAGCAGGTTATAGGAGCAAAAGAGCATTGTAAGCAGGTCAAATTGACAATTTGAGCATAATAGAGAAGCCCAAGCCATGGAAGTTGGACTAAGGATATGTAGCCCAAGAAGGGTGAACTCCTTCATCAAATAACTATGTTGATGTGTTGTATGGTGATGTTGTGTAATTTATTTGTTGTTGTTCATTTTTTTTTAATGTTAAATTGTTCATTAAATTGACATGAAAAACACTCATGAGACTTGATAATATGCAAGAAAACTTGAACCCTTAAGCACACATAAGACATTGAATTCATAATCTGAAAGAGTAATTAGCACAACAACACTAAAGTACTCCATTCAGATCACCCAAGGAGCACCTAGACTGGAAAAATGACTTATTGTTACATAGCCTAACTCAAAGGGAGAGTATTTCTCTAGTAATATCCTTGAATCCTTAGATGCACTTAAGCCTGACAATGAAGAACCAATTTAGGATAGTCTTGTCTTTCCCCACTCTCCTCTTACTCTTTTATATAAAAATGAAATTCAATTTAGCTCTTTAGGATCTATGTCACTTGCTTAGGAGGAGGAAACGGGAAAGGAATTCCCTCTATCCTATCATGCATTTAGGACTGTCAATTCCTAATAGACATAAGGAGATCAGCTAGGCGGATGAAAAATATATTCACTCCTAATTAAACACCCTTTGATGGATCTAATTTCTCAAATTGTCTTTATGAGTTTGAAAATTTTCCCTTTTTTTGTTTTCATCACCTTAACAGTTGGTTTGAAGCTTGTCCAACATATCTTTTGCATAACCACATGGCATTACGTCAAAAAACTCTAATTTTGACAAGCCACCTAAAATGGCATTCCTTGCTTTTGCATTAATCACAAAGACCTTCTTACCACCTTGATCATATGGAGGATTTGTTGGAACTTTTTAACCATCAAATTCATATGGAAAAATTTCAAGACTAAGAGACATTAGGTAAATCCCCATCCTTACCTTATAGATATAATAATTTATTCATTCAAAGAGTGGATCCCTATTTTTTAATGATTAATCCTAAATGGTTATGGTCCCTATGAGATATTCCTTCTAGTTGTTATACTTATTATGAAGGAACTTGTTCTAATTCCAATTATCAGACTCACAATTATAGAGGGGGAAAATGAATTTAATATATTGTTTACTTATTTAAGCATTCAAGTACCATAAAACATCAATCTCATAA
This sequence comes from Pinus albicaulis, assembly GCA_034641835.2. Classification (NCBI taxonomy): domain Eukaryota; kingdom Viridiplantae; phylum Streptophyta; class Pinopsida; order Pinales; family Pinaceae; genus Pinus; species Pinus albicaulis. The sequence goes on from CM076572.1 coordinate 1,230,519,734, forward strand.
GAATAACATGAATCGAAAGATATACGTGGAAACCCTTTTGGGAGAAACACCAAAAACCTCCCTTAAATGATAGTTCTTTCTAGGAACCAAACTAAAAAAAACACCAATACCCTCAATTTCGAAATTTTATGGACCAAACTATAGGAGACAACAATCCTCTTTGTTGTTTGTTCTATAAGCTTATTTTGCAAAGATATACTCTGACTCTCTAAATTATTCTTGCAAGTATTCTCTCTGGTTATTTCTTTAATTATTTACCTTTATTCAATTACTCCTTATTGTATCATTATTTATTTGAAACTCTATTCAACTTGAATGGTTAAAATATGAACTTCCTTCAACTCGAACAATGATAATAAGAAGCTTCCTTCAAAACACCTTCAAAGAATGGCACTTACTAAGCCGAGCACCTTTTATTAAAGGTATATCCCCAGTGCTTCCACATATGCCTTAGTGTTGTGATCTCATGCTTACAACTCCAATGTAGCAACTTGATGATGCTTTGTTACATATGCACTCGCTTCAATCCAACTTTTAAAAAAATATAATGTTTATAATACTAACTACTTTTACTACCTATTGTATTTAATTGTAGTTATACTATACCCTCTGGGATAATCTCATACTCGAAATATTCCTCTTTGATATGCTCGATCACTTATAATAAAAATTCCTTTATAATGCCTTAATACATACGTTCTCAATTTACTCCAAATTTTGAAGCTTGGCACTTATACATAATATCATCACGTACGAGCAAGCGTTGTGCAAGCACTTACCTTTCTTTGGAACCTTAGAGCTTCCTTGAATCCAAATTTCAATTTATTAGTGCTCATATACTTTAAAAATACAACATACACCCATATAATACATATAGATGCTATCTCATTGATATATTGGAGGAAATCCCTAAATCCCTTAACATTACAAACTCTTGCAAAACTAAGAGCTTTCAAGTATAGATGATGGAAACAATTTATGTCAATTGTTAGATTTTAGTTAATGGTCATAGATACTTGATCCAAGTGGATATTGGTGGCCATCCACCTATTTTATCTAGACCTCCAATCGAATTCTTCAGTTTCATTTTTTATAGTAGCATTTACTATTTTTAACAGTTTTTCGGGTCCTAAACTTTCAGAGTAGTTTTGACCCCTAAATGTCATTTTTTTGAGGTCCCCAATAGATCCATAGCCATAGCTAGGGGCCTTTAGAAAATCCTGTAGTAATCGAAGAGATATTTCCTACAATATATCATATGTGCCAAATGGAGATAATATGACCAAGTTATGACCCCAAGAATTTTGCTGCCCAACGAACCCGAACGAGGCCCACAAATTCTTGGTGTTCCATCTCCTGGGGTTACAGTTTTGGTTGTTTAGGATTTTCCCATGTTTTTCAATAATGAAAAGGCCCTTGAGCCTTATTGTAACACATTTTAGAGGCATGTAGCTGCCACATCTTTTCTCAGAGATAAGCTACCATCGCTCAAGCTAGTTTATTTCCATTTCGTATGTAAGCATATTGCAATTATTTGATATTAGTGAAATGAATTTTTATTTCTATTACATATCTGCATTTATGTTTATTTCTATATTTTATTTTTTTCCTAAATAAGTTTGGATCAGTGGTATCAAAGAATTTTTCTCTTTCTCGATCTTTCTTTGCATTTCTCCAATGAGATCAGGGTACAAGGAATTAGGGTTCGATCTAGTTAAACCTTTGCAATATCAGCCTTGCAAACCCTGACAGCCTCCCATGGTGGAAGAAAAAAAAGACAAGGTGGCTGGAGATCCTATCAAAATATTTCTTGAGGAGACCCTCGAGAAATAGAGGAACACGATGATGGATAACTTTTCCCATACCCTTCGACGACTACCCACCGACAACACATCTTCATCTGACAATGACTCTGGAGACGCCACGCCTTTTAAGGTACAAGTTAACTTAGAGATTCATTTATTTAATGGAAAAATAGATTCAAATGTCATATATATATGGATGAATCTATTAGAAGGATATTTTTTGGTTCATGACTTTTCTAATCAAGAAAATATTACTTTTTCGCTCCTCAAAGCCTCCCCCCATGTCAAGGACTAGTGGGAATCCTACTGTGAGAAAAAGGACGAGAGGGAACCCTTCGTGTTCTCGGCCGCGCCCATTAGGAATTATTTTCGAGATGCCATTGTTGAGCAGGAAAATCCCCTCTGCAGACATAGGCGATCCCTCTAGCCCTAGGGCAGGTCTAGCAACTAGGGAACATGTTGGACTTTTAGACTCCTAGCTTATAAATGAAAAGAGAGATAGGATAGATGACCTACCTTAGTCCAATGCTCTTGTCGTAGCTTGCAGCATCGATCTTCCAATCTCTGTCTTCACACATTGCGGTCTTTCAGTGATAATGTCCGTGTACTTACATAAAGATCAAGTGAACGATGAAAACATACGAAAACATACTTTCATTTACACCTATTCGAATGATAAAGGAGAATTAAACATTTTTTTATATGAACAAACAAAAAAATTGGAACCAAAAAACTAGTCATGTATTAATGATAGAGAAAATAAGTTTACAACCTTAGTTCCTTGATGTTGCAGCCTCCTTTGACGGGATCAGTCGGGCGCGTCTCAAGCATTCGTCAGGAATTGGACTTGGTGAGGCAACGAGACTAAACTCTCTCTCAACAGTGGATTATTCTCTACCTTCTTCTACACACTAGCTATAGTAAGTATTGTTCACCTAGCTAAAACAATGTGAGAAGGAAGTATTTATAGGAGAGGAGGAGGTGGTTTGGGATCCCTCATAAGGTGGAGGAGAGGTCTATCCCTTTGGAGAATTGCACAATTGTAGGAAACAAGAAGCCAAAGGGAGGATTTCGACGTTATTCAGTCGAAAAAACCATGATGACTCCACTAAGAAGTTGTTAGGCATGGAAAATTTGTTTCTATTTAAAAAAAAATTCAAAAAATAGCTCAGCACGGGTGCCCTTCTGAGACAGAGTTCCCATGGGCGTGAGGCCATAACTGCCTACCAGCGCCGACCCAAAATCACATGTTTTTGAGAGTCTACTTGAGGAATGATCAACAGGAAAAATGTTCTTGACATGCCAAGAGATGCAATGAAACTTATAGCAAGGTATAAAAATACACAGAAGTCACTGAAATGGTCCTCCAATGTTCAGGATGGGGATTACAGGGACGATGAACAAAACTGTGTAACAACTGCCCCCTAAAGCATGAGATCCGAGAGAGAGGGAGGGGTGAAATGATTTATGAGAGCAAGTCCAAACCAAAATGCCACTGTCAGAAGGCCTACAAGAGCAAGTACAACTGATATCTCTGATACATGAATATGTGGTATGGGCGTAGCCATCCATAATAGAGTACATACAATAATAAGATCCGAGGTATGGACGTAGACATCCAGTAGGAAGGATCATCAAATAGACTCAGGTATGGTTGCAGCCATTCGATCAGAAGAGTCATGCATATATTCATGATAAAAGAAATCGTCTCGCAGCTTGGATTTCATCAGACAAAACCCAGGGTCTTGCGCTCCATCTCGACCCGAACAAGTACAAATTCAAGCATGCGAATGAGTGAGATGAAGTCAAACATGCAGGAAAATCACTTGATTACCAACCAATGATGAAATTTGTTATCAGGAACGAGAGAAGCCACTAATAATCACAATGGCTCTCAAGGTACAACTAGTACAATCCACGGAATGTGAACAGTGAGCTAGAGTCAAAAATTCGTGAAATCACTCGATCAAAGATCAATGATGAGTGTTAGCCACCTATAAATTTTGTTATACCCAACGGTGGCTAATTTTGTTTTTCAAACCTTCAAAGAGATAGTTCCTTTTGAAAAAATTATCATCATTTGAAGTTTTTTGTTACTCTTTGAGTTAATCTTCACTACTGTTTCTCTTTATCTTAAAAATACCTGTTGTTTTACCAAAGGAAAAAACTATTCATGAAGTTCCATTTTCCCTCTCCATATCCATAAACCCTTTCATTTACCTCTCATTCCCTCGAAATCCCCTTTAAAGCCTTGTAAAATCCTTTTATAAGGTTTAAAACCCCTTTTTACTCTTATTGGAACCTTCAAAAACCTCTGAAAAACCCTCATTTTGGCCTGAAAACCTTAATTTTCCATAAGGCCTTAAGCCCTTTTGGCCTTAAGCCCCGTCCCCTTTTCCGCATATGACCCACGCCAAGACCAGGTGCTAAGCGGTTAATCGCATTGCAAATTTTCATCGCAAAACATATTTTTACTTATGGTTTTTGGCCTCCAGCCGATGCGATCGCGCGATTGATTCTCCACCGTTGATCTTCGCTATTGCACCCAGATCCAACGGTCCATATCGCTCCCTTCTCCGAACTTGTCGTTCTGCCTTTTTTCTTTATAATTAAATCTCCACGATCAATCTAGTTTTAGATCGACTGCTCTCGCTCCATCGCAAAATCGGCAATCAAAAATCTCTTATCCAGTTCCTTTGACCTCTGCCGATTGTGATCCTCTAATTAAACCTCAGCCGTTGAATCCACAAGAACCAACAGTTTAGATTTAATCACACTCCGTCATAAGCCCTTCACCATTGTGCCCGTCGATTAAATCTCCACCGTTGATCTCTGAATCTGATCCAACGGTCAGCGCTTAATCACGCATCGCAAAATCAAAAGCTTCGGTATTTTGGCTTCTTCCTTTTTCTCCGATGCGATTAAATCCCAACCGTTCATTCCGCCAGATCCGACGGTCCACGCTCATCACATCACGCTCATCCATTCCATGAGCCCTCCGACATAAACCCGTCGATTTAATCCTAACCGTTGATCTCTCCTAGATCTAACGGTCCGCGCTAAATCACATCGGCACATTTCATTGTTGCTTTACCCTCTGTCCTCCGCTGATGCGATCCTGCGATCAAATCTCCGTCGTTGATCATTCTTAGATCCAATGGCTCACAATGATTCTGCTTTTTTTCCCCACCCTTCTCTTTGTCCTCCATCCACAGATCTCGGCCACCGATCCTCCAGATCCGACGGTCCACATTCATCCTTCCTTCTGCCCTTATACAAAAGGTGGGCCCCTCTCTTCCCTTTGTTTCTCCACCATTTTCTTTGAAACCTTACCTTTTTTGTATATTTTTGTTTCTCAACATAAAGGTTTTAAATGAATCCTGACCGTCGATCTCAAAGATCTAAGGCCATCAGGCCCCATTCTTCCGCTTGTTTCCTTTTCCCTGCATTTTTGCATATCCGCCCCTTTTTCCAATTTTAACCATTTTTCAAAGAAATTTAATGATAAAATGGCCTATTTTACCCCTCCACTATGCGCCAATTTTGTTGACGTCACTTGGACCCCGCATACCCTTTTCACCCTACAGCTCTTCATATATCGCACTCAACCCGCACTGTTAGATCTGGATCATCCAATCCAACGGTCTAGAATCCATATCACGTAAATTTTGAGCCCTTCCCATAGTGCGCAACTTTTACGTGATATGGGTGGTTTTATAAATGCACACATCGAACGCAGACCTATATCGTGTTCCAAAAGCAAAAAACCACATACTGCCCAAATGCAACGCGAAAACCGTTGCCGGTTTTCCGCCAAACCACTGTCCTCCACAATGTTATTTTTACTTTTAATCCTGGCCGTTGATTGTTAAGATCGAACGGCTTATGTTATAATGCGACCCATTCATTTCACACTTCGTCTTTCCTCCTAAGTGTTTCACTGAATGATCACCACCGTTGATCTTTCTAATCTAATGATCCATATTCACTGTCACGCCCAAAATGTATTTTTTACCTGGTTAGCTGTTCTGCCAGGATTTTCCCCCCATCGCTTGCATTCGCACTTCCTCCGCATCGCTTCGAAATGCTTCCATCAACCCTCCTAAGTAGTTTAAACCATGAATTCGCAGGTTTTAAGTAATGTTTGTGTGTTTTTACAGAGGTTTTAATGAAGTTAAAGTTGAATCCTCCTGCAGATGATTACACTGTTATTGGCCAAGGATGACAATCCTTGCGGCCTTTTGATACATATTAAAGGGTTTCAAAGGGATAATTAAATGTTTTCAGGGAATTGATAAGTCATGATTATCGATTTTCTGAGCAAAAACTACAATAAACCCTTTGTGCACCTGCAAACAGCAAAACACAGTCAACATCCATTATAAAAGCGTATCAGTGTCAAAGATGAAGATTATGGCTTAATCAAGCCTAAACACAGATCCAAAGATAAATCACTATGTTTATAGAGAAATATCAGTCGAAGGACACCTCAGAGCCACATTAAAGGGGTGAATTGATTTCCCAGCTACTATATTGCCACCTTGCAGCTTTTTGCCTCAAAGGAATACCCAGATCAAATCTCAGTCCGAAACATTAAGGCCAAAGACAGTTGAACAGTTATTACCAGCAAAAAAAATATCCCAACTGTCAGTAGAAGTTATTATAAAGATAAGAAGAGCCTTAAAGTCAATCTTTTTTACCCATTAAGCCTAAAAAATCAGAAACAGTGTAAATAAAACAGAGTTGTAATTCGATGCATTCCTGCCTTATGCCTTGCATGGTTTTCAAGGCTAGGAGTTACATTTAATATATAATTATTTACACTTCAACCCTAGGAACTCTTCCACCTCCTCATTTTCTTATAAAATCTCTTTGAGGAGTACATTTTAAAGGGTTGGTTGATCACTAGTTGTAATACTGAAAACTCTCTGAAATAATACATAGTATGTTGAAGTTGAAGAAGAAATTGAAGTCTTGGAAGCTTGATGATGTTGTGACATGCTTGTTCTTGAGAAGGCTCTATCATTGGACCCCTGAGATTGGCTATTGGTGATGTCATCTGAATTGTCTGTTGTTTCTCCTATTTTCATTATGTTTCATAATTTCTTATTACAGTAGGATAAAAATTTTAGGCTAAGAAACGACTCCTGGAAGCACTTTAGACCTATTTATCCTTCACTGTTCTATGTTTTCTTCTGCTGAGGTATTTTAGAGTCTTCAATCTTTCTCTTTAGTTCTCATGCTTGTTTATTTCTCTAATAGTTCAAATAGTCGGTTTCAACATGATTTATGGTTTTCCTTGCTTGTCTGCTACCACTTGAAAATTGTTTTTGAAGTCTCCCTTTGAAGTACCATTGTTTGAAGTTTGCCAAAGAGGTCTGTTTTGATCATAGCATTTGTTCCTACTAGAATAGTTGTTTCAAAGGTCTTTATAGTTTTAATCATGGACGTTTAGGAGTTCCCTCTTCTATGAATGCAATTATTAGTGAATCTTTCATGTTTTATAATTCCTTTGAAATAAAATCTTTGAGGAAATATGGAGTTCCCCGAATCTTAGATTTCATTTTGAAAGTTGTCTTTAAGTCATTATTTTCTTAAAGCGTGTTTTGTAGAATTCATGGTTAGCCCTGTCTATCAAATGCCTCTTCATGTTCAAGTTATGTTTTCAAGTTCCCTTTGTTGAGAATTAAACCTCTCTTTTCAAAATCATTAATGTTCACCTCATTCACAAAACTAAAGGATCCTGTGGCCAAGTTAGATTTGTCCTTTAATATACCATATCCATTTATGAGCCTGTTACCAAATTCATTTTGACTCTATTGCCCAATAAATCAGATATTTCCTCTTTCTACCTATCTTTCCTAGACCTTTCATGTTATTCAGTATCAATTCAACCAAAAAAACAAATAAAAAAACACTTGTACTTCATAACTAGTCTAAAATCAATACTTAAAAGCAAACAAGACATACCTTTGCAAACAATTTGAGAGATCCCTCTATGAGAACATGAGGACTAGATCCTTGAACTCTAGAGATTGGTTCTAATGTTGCCTTGTCTTTTGATTAGCCAATCTATCAAAACACAGGACCCCAACATAATGGCGATCACGGTGGGACCCTGAGTAAAATCCTTAAAAGAAAACACTCACTGTCCAGTATAGTATAAGTAGCTCTCTTCAAGCACTACCAAAGCAAATGGTAATTATGATAGGAATTATTTGAATCAGTGACAAACTAAGTAACCCTTAGGATTCTCACAGAGCCTTATCAAACCTTGAAGGAATTAGTTAGCTAAGACATAAGTGTAGACTCTATTTGTTTGAACACCTTAGCTAAGTGTTAAGATCAGACATAGGACACTCTCATAACCATAGAAACTCAGGAAAACCCAAAAATATTTTAGATTGGCTTCATAATAAACATGGTGGTGGAACCATAAAACATTTTACCTTCACAAAAACTAAAAAGATTCCACCTGGAGACTCCACCAGCCCCAGTAGGCCTATTACTCATCTAGGTCTCCATATCTCTTTAGGACTGTGTTGAATAGCCTTGAGGAAGTTTAGAAGCCTAGTCCCATATTAGATAAGACATTGTGAGAGGTAATACTTTCAAAATAGTCCTAAAAAATTTCAGCCTCTCTCATTTTTGAAAAGTAGTCTAGCTTCACATAGGATCAAAACTAGAGCCTATTCGGACCCAAACCCTCTTGAGATAGTTGATAATCCTGAAAGCATACTTAGGAAGTCTCCTAAGGCTCAAGCCTCAACTATTGTCAGACCAACCCAAAGAGCTAATTCTGTTCCTGAAAAACCTTGCAGCTCTACAAAATTCACAACTCAACTTAAGAAACCCATTCAGAATTAGGTCACTTGAGGATATAGATCAGATAGATTTTGAGCCTTCACTTTCACCCCAAGATACAAGTGAACATCCTGGTAGCAGAGAAACTACTCCACCTGATTTTCATTTCCTTCATAATTTTGGTTTCTCTCATCCTAGATCTGCTCAAAAATCTCTTGTTGTTCCATCCACTTCTGTTATCCACACATCCACTGTTCAAACCACATAACTCCATCAACCTCCTCCACTTGTAAACCCCCCACTTTTTCCGCAACTTCCTATCATGGCAACATGGTATGCTCCCCTAGTCCTTCCTTTACCTCTAGTCAATCTTCCACAAGACTATCAGTCCAAGATACCATTGTATGATGCCAGTGGCGCTACTGCTGCTTCACAACATGTGGACAAGATGAATGACTATTTTGACAGAAATGAGATTGATGATGAAACTGTCAAACTTAGATTATTTGCTCAAAGTTTAGGAGGAGAAGCAAGAAAATGGTTCAAAGGCTTAACCCCTAATAGTATCAATGACCTTCAAGCCCTCCATCAATTATTCCTAAACAAGTGGGAAGTCAAGAAAAACCCTCTCCAAATACTTGCAGATTATAATAACCTCAAAAGAAACACCGGGGAAAGTGTTCAAAGTTACTGCAGTAGATTCAATAGTGTATATAATGCCTTACCCCCAGAATTAAAACATCCACAAGGTTCAGCCTTGAACAAGTTCCCTGAAGGATTTGATCCTAAAATGGCCTATCAGCTGAGAGAAAGAGACCCTTTGACTTTATAGGATATGTAGAAAGGAGCCTTAGCTGTAGAAGTGAATTTTATGGAGAAAAGAGAAAGGATGAGGAATGAGAGGAAACTATCATTTAGGGAGGAATCTGGACCCTCCACCTCTAGCTCTAAAATGGAAAGAATGATGGAGGAAATGATGAAGGAGATGTGCATAATTAAGAGAGCACAAGCTAGTCAAAACCAATCAGCTCTCCAAAACATAAATCAATCTCAAAATCAAAATCAAAATTTCAGAAGAAACCAACTTCAGAATAGACCAAGAGACCCTGACCAGGAGATCATACCTCATTTTCATCAAAACTATGTAAGTGAGGTTGAAGCAACAATTGAAAAAACAGAGGAAGATGATATAAACCTGTTGGGAATAGACAATGATTCTTTTAATGTCCATTACAATAGGAAATGAGGTCTATACACACCCTATGATGATGGAATAATGGAAGATTAAAATTACTATCAAGAGCTGGAAAATGTCATTATAGAGACTCCAAAATAATATGACCTTAGGAGTAAAAAGAATCAGGAAACTCCCAAAACTAAAAGCTCTGAAAACTCTGAAAAAATCAGCCTTGTGAACAAACCCAAAGTTACAAAACAAAAAGATAAAACGGTGGCTATAAATTATGTTCAAAACAAAGAGAAAGGCACTCAAATTAATGAAAAACAAAGTGCAAATATTAGCAACATTAGTACTTCAGATAGTGCTCCTATTAAAACAATTTTGACCAATGTAGATAGAGGAAATTAGCAATCTGATTTTGCTGATAGAATGGTGATTAACAAAGATAAAACAAACATTGTAAAAAATCAAATGCCTTTTAGTTTGGAACAGGAAATTTCCAAGATTAAAATCCCTGTTCCTCTCACTGAATTAGTCACCCAAGATGTATATAGATCACAAATTTTGAAAGCTTTCAACATAGAAGAAAATAATGACACTGTCAACCTTAATGATGACCAACTAGAGCTCTTATTTGGTCCTGAGATTGAAGGAAGATACCAAGAAGGACCAGTTCCTCCTTTTTATGTTAGTTTGATAATTCATGACAAAATTCTGCACAATGCTATGCATGACTCAGGGGCCTCTCATAACTTAATTCCCAAAGCATTAATGGAGAGTTTAGTCCTTGAAATCACTAGACCATACAAATATCTATACTCCTTTAACTCCAGTAGAGTGAAATGTTTAGGTTTGATCAAAGATCTCTGTGTGAACTTAGCACAAATTCCAGCCAAGTGTTTAGTGATGGATATTGTAGTAGTTGATGTACCTCCAAAATATGGTATGCTGTTATCAAGATCATGGGGGGCTAAGTTACAAGGAATAATGCAAATCGATATGACATATGCTACCATCCCTGTTTTTAATAAAACTAGAATACTTTATAGGGAATCTCATATGCAATTCATGGTGAGAAACATAGATAAACCAAACAACTCTCCATTCTATTCGACTCAATCAAGATTAGATTCCTTTATCTTGTACAATGAAGACCCAATCACTCAACAAGAAAAGGAAAACAAAGAGGAAATAAGTTTACCAGAACAATCAGAACTTCCCTCAAATCAGATACAAAACATTGGCAATCAACAGCAATAAGAAAATGAAAATGAGGCAGAGATACTTTGGACAATAAACTTTGATGGGTCTTGTAATCAAACAAGTGCAAGGGTAGGTGTATGGATTCAGAATACAAATCAAGGTTATTCATATAAACTAGATTTTCCATGCACTAACAATATTGCTGAATATGAAGCCCTTCTCCTTAGCCTACAGTTGCTTAAACAATTAGAAGCCCAGAAAATATCAGTCTTAGGAGACTCTGAACAAGTTATCATAAGACAAATCAAAGGAGAATATTCAGCTAAAAACCCAAGACTTAGAGAATATCGAAATGTTGCCCTTGATTTATTAAATACCTTTGAGAAATATGATCTCATTTTCATTCCAAGAGCACAAAATCATCTAGCAAATGAACTTGCTTTCACTGCCAACAATTGCCAAGTACCTCAGGTAAATGAACATATTAACATAAAGGTTAAAAACAGGCCTGTAGTGCCTGACAATGAGGACCACTAGCAAGTGTTTGATACTGACAAACACATAGATGGTTTCCTGAAATCAGAAAATTATTTTTCCATACCAGAATTAGAAACCGGCCATGAAGAAAACTGTTTGGATATCGAACAAATCCCATAAAGTGAAATGACATATTCTGCTGATATAAATCAATGTGACAATATTTTTGAAGCAGAATTATTTGACAATGCAGACCATAAAGACTTGAAAGTGTTACAATGCAAGAATGATACAATTCCAAGAGGTCTCACAGCTTTAGAACACCTTTTTGACGTTAATGATGTAGCCAAAGAATCAAGAATGGAGCCTATGGAAACATATGTAGAAGAACATAACATAGGCAGCCTAGCAGAACCCAAGATGATCAAACTATCTAGCACACTCCCAGCTCACATAAAACTGCAATACATAGAGTTTTTCAAAGAATTTAGAGATGTGTTTGCTTGGGAATACAAGGATCTAAAATCTTATGACACCAGCATCATTCAACACAAAATTCCTCTTAAGGAAAATCAGAAACCTTTAAAAAAAAAACTAAGGAGAATAAACCCAGTTTTATTACCTTTAGTCAAGAAAGAAATTGAAAAGATGTATGATGCAGGGATTATAGTACCCATTAGATATTCAAAGTGGGTGTCAAACTTA